>OX422219.1:509700172-510412672 GCA_949130495.1 Sambucus nigra
GTAATTTAAATACGCTAAAATTGGAAGAACTTGTAGGAGACTTGCAAACTTATGAAATTGATATGTTCCCTAAATTTGCCAAGTCTAAAGGTAAGGGAATTGCACTTAATGCCCAAGAGAGAAAAAGCGAGGGGACGACAAGAAAGAGAGTAGAGTCATCTATAAAGAAAGATAGTGAAACTTCTGATTCTGAGTGTGATGTTGGCTTAGATGATTTGACTTTATTTGCTAAAAACTTTAAGAAAATTCTCAAATTTAAGAAAAGTGGAAATTTTAAAGATAAGAAGAATTTTCAGAAAAATAAGTTTGAAAATAAAAATGAAAAAGATGTTAAAAACCCTCCTAAGAAAGATAGTGCGAGATGCTATGAGTGCGACGGTAGGGGACATAGAGCTTTTGAGTGTGCTACACATCTGAATAGAGAAAAGGGAAAAGTTGTCCTTAATGCTACCCTTACTGACGATAGTGAGGTCGATTCGGTGGACTCGGGAGATGAGTCACCGCATGAGTGTAACTTCACCGCATTCATGGATAGTCATGTGAGTACTCCTAGAGCACCCCTCGACGATGAGGATGCTACTTCACATGGACACCTCGACAGTGAGAGCGATGCAAGTGAGGGGGAGGATGATGCAAGTGAGAGCGAAAGTAATCTTCATCGCGCCTACGCCGAGTTATATAATGAGTCTTTTAAAACTAAAAAATGTAATAAAGCGTTAGTTCTAAGAATCACCGCATTAGAAGAAGAGTTAGAAGAAATGAGAGAGAGAGAGTCCTCCACCTCCACCGCCATGAGAAAGAGAGAGTCTACATGTTTTGAGAAAGAAAGTTTGTTTAGAGAGAGAGAAAGTCGTTTTGAGAAAAAAAGAGGGGAATTGACTAAACAAGTGGCTAGTCTTACGAGTGAGCTTCATTCCTCCATGGAGAATCGAAAGAAACTTGAAGCCCTTGTTGCCCAGCTTACTCATGATCTGGAGAGAGCACGAGAAGTCAAGGCACAAATCGAGGATAGATCTGGGAAGATGGGAAAGATGCTACTCGGCCCCGCTTTAGGTTTTGGTGATCGGTAGGGAATTGGATATGATGGTGCCTCCACATACGAAATTGCACCTGGACCAGTTCCTGAGTTCACTACTACTCCTAATGGTCATCGCCAAATTCAATGAAGGAGAGTTCGACCAAGAAAAGCAAACCAAGGTCTGCCTAAGACTGTGTTATTTTTGTACTTATTGCAAAAGAAAAGGCCACCTTAGGCGTACTACTGATCCACCACATCATTTTGATGATTTTTCCAGTCTGAGAGAGCGTGTTGAGTTTTTAGCTGCCACTTCTCAGTGTTTGATGAAGGAATTCTGACGGATGTCTTTGCCGTCAGTGAATGCTTCTCACATTCCAGCTAAAACCAACAACAACAAAGGAAAACAAAAGGTCACCACTTCTTGGGTACCTAAGAAAAATAAAAAGGCCTTTGTTGTTCTTGTCGCTCTCAAAGCACATAATACCTCATAGTGGTATTTTGATAGTGGGTGCTCCAGACATATGACAGGTGATGCCTCATTTTTTTACATCTCTTGAGGATTATTAGGATGGCAGAGTCACCTTTGGAGATGGGAGCAAGTCTAGCATTGTAGGACGTGGTACTGTCGAGTTAACTGGATTTCCTAAGCTAGAAAATGTTTTGTACATCAAAGGTTTGAAAGCAAATCTTCTCAGCATTAGCCAACTGTGCGACGCTGACTTTTTCGTAAAGTTTGATCGGGACACTTGTAAGGCCTATAATCAAGCCGGTAAACTTTTAGTGCAAGGTGTGAGGACAAAGGATAATTATTATGGGACTGAGCCCATATCCTCACTTATCTGCAACAGTGCCACGATCACTACTATGGATTTGTGGCACCAGCGTCTAGGTCACGTGAACGTTAGAGATTTGACTCGTTTATTCAAAAAGGACCTAGTACGTGTCTTACCATCTCTTGGAAAGTCAACTTCCACGGTCTGTGGACCCTGTCAGTTGGGAAAGCAAATTCGGAGCCCTCATAGGAAGTTTCATTCCATTAACACCTCCCGAGTACTTGAGTTGATTCACAAGGATCTTATGGGTCCTACTCGTATTGAGAGTTTGGGTGGTAAGAGGTATATCCCCGTGATGGTAGACGATTTCTCCAGATACTCCATCATAGGTTTTCTGACAGAGAAATCCGATGCTATAGAGTTTTTAACGACCAAGTTTCGTGTCCTACAAAATTAACACGGAGTCACTATTAACAGGATACGTAGTGACAACGGCACTGAATTTAAGGAAGCAAAGGTAGATTTTTATTGTGATAGCCTTGGGATCAAACATGAGTTTTCTGCTGTGAGAACTCCTCAGTAAAATGGGATTGTTGGACGAAAGAATAGAAGGATCCAAGAAATGGCTAGATCTATGCTTTTAGGTTGTAACGTTTTTTGGAGATTTTGGGCAGAGGCAGTGTCTACTGCATGCCACACGGTGAATAGGGTTTACCTGCGTCCACACACACTTAAGACGCCTTATGAATTGTGGACTCGCAAAAAACCCAAGCTGTCATATTTTCGTGTTTTTGGGAGTAAATGCTACATCCTACGGGATAGAGAGAAGTTAGGAATGTTTGACTCCCGGAGCGATGAGGGAATATTGCTAGGATATTGATCGAATAGAAGAGCGTACTGGATTTTTAACCTGAAGAGCTCTACGGCTATGGAATCAATAAACGTCACTGTGCAAGATGACGAACCTTCGACGGCTATTGATCCAACCTACAGTGTGAGGATGAGGACTTTTCGGGAAGTGACCTTCTTGTACCTCACTCACTCTGTGGACCCCACTCCTGTACTAGGGGACACTCCTTCTTGGGTTCGCAAGAGTCATGATCCTTCTTCCATTGTTGGTGATCCCACTCTAGGGGTCAAGACTCGTGCTCAACTAGAGAATGTTGTCAGCCATCTTTGCTACACGTCCAAAGTCGAGCCTAAGAATCATAAAGAAGCACTCAAGGATGAACACTGGATATCTGCAATGCAGGATGAGTTGCTTCAGTTTAAAAAGAACAATGTCTGGGAATTAGTCCCCGACCTAGTGAAACTAATGTGATTGGTACCCGGTGGTTTTTCAAGAATAAAATGGATGAAAATGGTACCATAATCAGAAACAAGGCTAGGTTGGTCGCTCAAGGCTACATACAGATTGATGGTGTAGACTTTGGGGAGACATTTGCTCCTGTTGCAAGGCTTGAGTTCGTCCGTTTACTACTCGCCATCGCATGTCATCTGCGCTTCAAGTTATATCAGATGGATGTCAAGAGTGACTTTCTGAATGGCATTCTACAGGAGGAGGTTTTTGTGGAATAACCAAAAGGGTTTGAAGACCCTAAGCACCCTGAGCACATTTTTTATCTGAGGAAAGCCTTGTATGGTTTGAAGCAAGCACCCCATGCTTGGTACGAAAGGCTTACTTCCTATCTCTTAGCCCGTGGCTTCAAGAGAGGGGGAGTTGATATGGCATGGCCCAGGTCTATGTGGACGACATAGTCTTTGGATACACATGCTCACAGCATGCTCACCACTTTGAGGAAGAGATGAAAAGTGAGTTTGAGATGAGCATGGTAGGTGAGCTTACTTTCTTCCTCGGTCTCCAGGTTCGTCACCTAGAGGATGGGATGTTCATCTCCCAGTCCAAGTATGCTAGAGATCTAGTGAAGAAATTTGGTTTAGACTCCGCTAAGCATATACGTACACCTATGAGTACTTCTATCAAGCTTAGTAAGGACACTTCAGGCAAGGACGTAGAGCAAACCTTATATCGGAGTATGATACATAGTCTTCTCTACTTGACTGCTAGTCGTCCCGACATCACCTTTAGTATTGGAGTCTGTGCGTGATATTAAGCATCTCCTAAAGAGTCACACTTACTCGCTCTAAAAAGTATCATCAAATACATGAGTGGGACTCTCTCATACGATATTTGGTATTCCTTTGATACCGATGACCGTTTGTCTGCCTATTCGGATGCCGACTGGGCCAGGGATGCAGATGGGTGTAGGAGCACATCTGGTGGGTGTTTCTAATTTGATTCTGCTCTTGTCTCTTGGTTGAGCAAGAAGCGAAACTCTGTCTCTTTATCCACTGTGTAGGCTGAGTACATCACCCCCGGGAGTTGTTGCACGCAACTCTTGTGGATAAAGAAAATGTTGGAGGATTATGGGATTTCACAGGACAACATGATCATTTCCTATGATAACACGAGCGCGATACACATATCCCACAATCCAGTTCAGCATTCGCGCACAAAGCACATCAGGATATGTGAGCACTGCATACGTCAGTTAGTTGAGGAGAAGGTCATATCCCTGAGTTTCGTTCCTACCGACCGTCAGATAGCCGATATTTTCATGAAACCTTTAGATTCCCTTCGATTTGAGAATCTTAGGAAGTCTTTGGGGATTTGCACAGTTGACTGAGGGGTTGGTCCGTATCTGGCATAGGATGTATAGTCATTATCATATCCTTTGATTCCTATTACTAGATTGTATCACTAGTGTATTTATTCTTTTTGCTTTTTATATTTCTTTTGAAAAATACAAAAAGATTTTCTTTTAGAAAAATTTTGAGAAAAGCACAAAAAAAAATTATTTTGATAAATTTTTTGAAAAAATCCAAAAAGATTTCTGTTTTGCACCTTTTATGGATGAGCATTTAAGATAGCCAAGTCACAACTTCACTTCATATATCCATGTGCCTTTTTGTAGAGATTTGAGACGCCACATCATTTCATCCATGTGCTTTACATTATTTGGAGTCTTTGAGATGTAATTAGTGATAATTTCCTACATGTTTGACTCCTATATCCTTTATTGCATACATGCACAACTTTGCTTTATTATTGTACTTGTCTATCACATATTGGCTTGAGTGTTTCCATCTCAATTCTATCTATACAACGTATAATATGTGATAAAACTTGACAAGATTGGAATGCATGTAAAAACCATTTTGGTGCGACTGTGTGATTATTTGAGAACGGGGAGGCGCTATGAAAGGTAGTTATCTATCCTTTGCGCAAAAGCCACCGTTAAAAAGGACCTAAAAAATGGAGGAGTTTTATTATCCGAGGTCCAAAGAGGTTAAAAGAGCCCTAAAAATATTGTAAAGGCAATAAAAAGCAATGCATGCCAATTATGGGCCAGTAGGTTTCACAATCAATTCTCCAAAGTTTGAGAATTTAGATTGCCTCTATTAAAAAATATAAATCTGAGGGAGTTTGGTTGGAGAATGTTTAAACGGGTTTGCACTTCCTTGAAAGTCCTGAAAAAGCATGAAATTCGTTTTGGACGTTATTGGTGTGGAAATCACTTTGAGCTTTGATTTGTTGATTTGTTTCAGTCAATGTATCGTTCCTTTTTTACTTACACCAAAAGGAAGCATTTGAGTTCATTCGTTAGGAATATCCGATATTCATCGTGCACATTTGTCATGATTGTATGCATTGATTTTCCTATCGAATTTGATCACACCCATTCATTTACGCTATCATCGACTTGGTTGTTTTGTGTTCATTCATGGTGTCTTCTTGTTTGTTTGAAATTTTTTGAAAAATTCAAATTTAGTGGTTTATTCTTTGTGACACCCCGTCTTTGCTTGTTTAATTTATTCTTCTAATTTGCCTATTTGGGGACATCATAAAAAGGGGGAGATTTAATTATCATATTTTGGGGGAGTTTTGAGTTTTTGAGATTTGATAAAGTATTCCTTCATCATTTAATATCAATGTTTATCTCTTTTGAAACTCGATACGTCACTTGGTATTTTGCTTTTTCTCATGTGTGTAGATACTTCGTTGATGATCTCCGAATTGCACACCCTGATGAGAAAAGCATTGAGATTCCTGAAGATTCGAAGAGCAAACGATGAGGTCTTATCCATTTGTATCATTCCAGTTTTGGGTTCATGGAAGGGTAGATTTGTATAGGCACTTTGTAATTTGATAATTCGGATGTTTGTTTTTATGTATGTACCGGCATACACATAGGGGAGATTTGTAAGGACATTTTGTCCATTATCAATTTGTATGTCATAAGCCGTTACACCATTGGAGAAAATCAAGACCGAATCGTCATCAACGGATCCGAATTTCAAAAGAAGAAAGGAATAATTTTTTTGACAGGCCAGACCGGTCCACCCAGATTAAAAGAACCGATCCGACCCCGGACCGGTCTGCCCCTCTATCGGACCAATCCTCTTGCTGAAGATCCAGTACACCCCGAACCGGTAGCAAACCGATAAAGCCAAAATTAAAAATAACCGATTCACCCCCTCGGACCGATCCGCCTCAGACCTGGATCGGTCCGCGTGGGATAAAGTTGAACAGATCGTGTTCAAATTTTTTAGGCCAAGTTATTCCTTTATAAACGCACTACGGGAAGTGGTTTGGAGAGACTTCTACACACGATTTTCAGAGTTCCTAAACTCAAAGTCTTCATCTTTGTGAGTTACCAAACTCATGTTTTGATTCACACAAATTTCCAAATTATTTGTGAATCATTTTGAAACCGTATAACACAAACTTTTTGTTGTTCATATCCTTGTGGAGAAGATCATCCTTCTTCTTCATTACTGCCCTCCTGGAAAGGTAAACTTCCAGCCGCTGACTACAGATCTGACGCCTGAGGGTAATTCTGTGTCACTCTTATATTTCGTTGTAATCTGTGTAAATCGTACCTTATAAAATTATTGTGAAATAAATGGTTTTGCCCCTTTGGGGGATTTTTCATCAATTGTGTGTGTTTGAATATCTCTTGCATGATTTCATATTATTTCAATCACACCATGTTGCTTGTTTAAGGTTTATTTGGTTTGAACTGAGTTTGATTATTTAATTTCTTATTTGAACGCAAGCGCATACTCTTTAAGCATAGATACTAGCCTTCTAGTTCTTATGTGTTCGCATTCAATAGCCCTTAGACCTGTTCGAGAGTCATTTTCCCTGTAATGAGATTTCTCGAATTGTCCCGTTTGGACAGGTTGGGACTGCATAATTTATGTATAATATTCTTATTGGCTTAAAGTTATTACTTTGGAGGAAGTTCTGCAGTCGTATCCTAATGTTCTCTGGGTACATACTAGATTGACAAGTATGACTGTTATTTCAATTGATCAATTGAAATAACACTCAAACTTGCCAATCTACGTCGTGTACTTGGAGAACTACGGGGATATTCTTCTGAATGTTTTTCAAATTATAACAATGTGCATGATCTGTTAAGTATATTACAGAAAAATGCGTTATTGAATGGGATAGGACCACTCGCCGTTTAGAGGAGATGGAAGACATATAAATTTCTATTATAAATTGAATTTGGATATAAATAAGACATAATTAAATTAAACATACTATAAATCTAAGTTTTATTTATACCAATCCATGAATATACGCTTCGTACCTTTAATAGGTGATTAGTTGTGGTAGCTGTGATGGGATATCTGAAATACAAAGAATGGATGAGTGAGACAAATACAATGGGGGATGTGTTTCGCATAGGTGCTAATGAATTTGTGAAATATGCAAAGATATGTCATAATGATGAAGAGTTTTCATGTCCGTGTGATAGGTGTAAGAATGGAAAGGTGTTTGAGTGGAAAAGATTTGAACTACATTTGTTAAGATCGGGTATGCAAGATAGTTATCGATTTTGGAGATTTCACGGTGAATTGAAAGTTCCTTTTGTACCCGACCAACATTCACAACAACCATCAACAAGTAGGATAGATGTATAAGGGGATGACGTAGATCATAATATGTTAGAGGATTTAGTTGATGATGTGTATAGAGTTTATGAAGCAGAGAAGAATGAGGTAACTGATAATATAGAAGGTTCAAGTGCTCATGAAGATATCACGATAAAACTTGATGATGACTACCAAAGTTTAAAATTTATGGCGACCCAACCGTTGTATCTGGTTGTGAGAAAGATCGAACAACTTTACATGCCATGGTTGGTTTGCACAGTTTGAAGACGCAGTACGGTTTTTCTGGCAATAACGTGACAGGAATTCTGAAATGGGTGAATGGCTTATTAACCAAGGAGAATACACTTCCAAATAGCTATCCTATTATAAAGAACAGTTTGAAAGGTTTGGGAATGAAGTATAAATCGATTCATGCTTGTGTGTATGAATGCATACTATATCGAAAGGAGTATGAAAATCTCGATCGTTGTCCGGTATGCGATGAACCTAGATATGTCCAATCTACTAGTAAGGAACACACAAGCTCAAAAGTGCCTAAAAAAGTATTGAAATATTTTTCCGTTGGGCCTAGATTAATGCGATTTTTTACAGTACCATGGATAGAAGAGGCAATGACTTTCCATGCTAGGGAAAAAGTAGGGGGTCATATCATGCGTCATCCTATTGATTCTACTGCCTGGAGGAGGATGAATTATGAGTATCCCAATTTTGCTCGAGAACAATGCAACATTCGTTTGTCTATATCAATAGATGATTTCAATCCATTTGGAAATCTAAGCACCAACCAGAGTGTATGGCTAGTGATCCTAGCCCCACTCAACCTCCCTCCATCACAGTGTATGAGACCTGAATTTTCGATAATGACTTTGTTGATACCGGGGCTAAAGGCACCAAGTGATGACATCGACGTCTACTTGGATCCTTTGATAGAAGAATTAAATGAGTTATGGGAAGAGGGTGTGCAATCATTTGACTCTTTTAGAAAAGAAGAGTATACAGTGAAATCTATGTTGATGTGGGCAATTCATGATTTTCCAGCTTATGGGACATTCTCCGGTTGTGTAGTACATGGTTATTTGGGGTGTCCTATTTGTGGAGAGGAGACTGAATCTCTTCATGTATCCTTTAGCTCAAAAAATGTATACCATTGTCACAAGAGGTTTTTACCCTTGACTCATAATTTCATATCTGAGAAAGGTCCCAATTTTTAATTGGGTGGGGTTGAACACAGGCTACCGTCGAGACAACTTTCGGGTTGAGAAATTTAAGTAAATCTTCTGAATGTGGCCCTAATATGCCAGGTAAGAATCCCAAATATAAGAACGTCAATCATAAGAAGACCCCAACTGGGAATAAAACTGAGACAAGAAAGGCATGGTCTAGGAGGTCAATTTTATTTGACTTTCCTTATTGGAAGAATAACCTGGTGTGCCATGTATTGGATGTGATACATGCAGAGAAAAACTTCACTCAACATATTGTGGGCACTTGCCTTAGGGGGAGTCATTCGAGGGATGGATAAAATACACGAAAATACCTTAAATCATTGAAACTTAAGGCACAACTATGGTTGAAAGAAGATAGTAGGGGAATGGAAATAATTCCCCCTGGTGCGTTTACTTTGACGAGTGAGGAAAGGAAGGTGCTTTTAGACACAATATATAATTTGAAGGGACAATCTACTTTTTCGTCCAACTTGCAAAGGATTGTGAATTATGCTACTCATAATTTACATAAGTGTAAGTCCCACGATTGGCATGTGATCATGGATTGGTTCCTCTATTGTTTAAGCACTGTTTCTCCAAGCACAAGGATTTGCGAAGGGCTATTATGCAAATTACTATTACATTCTCACTCTTGTGTGAGAAGGTAGTCAATCGAGAACATATAGTGGCCGCAAAATTGGTGGTGACCGAAGTGATTTGTGTATTGGAGAAGTAATTTCCCCCATCATTCTTTGACAAAAGTGTTCACTTGTTGGTAAACCTATGCGATGAGGCACTTCTTTGTGGCCCAGTTAGATATCGGTGGATGTATCCATTTGAAAGATTGATGAAAGTTTTTAAAGATTACGTCAAGAATACGCGATACATTACAGGATCAATTGCAGAGAAAAAAATAACCGTGGAGTCATCAATATATACTCGGGAATATATGCCTGACTCGACTAGCGTTGATGATACTGATGAGTTCGTCGATGATGGTGGTCGTGTGATGGGAAAACGAGTGAAATTAACGAGTTTGCAACATGAACAAGTAGCTCGTTATCTATTTGACACACATAAAGATGTCGAATAGTGGAAAAAGTAAGTTTTGATTATTATAATGTTTTACATTATTTTAGATTATTTTATACATGATTAATTTTGTAATATGTAGAAAATATGAAGCCCGCGGAACAATAAAAGACGAAAAACAATGGTACAATCAGACAACGAATTTAGGCTGTGGTTGACACAAGAGGTAATTATAATGAAAATGGTTATTATATAATGTTACATTACACTCAAATTTTACCACTAATATAATTAATTTATCTATATTCTCAGCTCTTAAAGACGGATGATGCGACATCAAGGCTTGCTCGTCTAGCCACTGGACCCTTGTTCGTGGCACCAGAGTACAAAAAGTATCGATTGAACGGTTACATTTTCGGCGCTAAAGTGTACGTGGAAAGTACAAATGTACAAAACTCGGGCATTTCATACAAGGATCTTACTTTCTTTCGAGTGAGCGCAAAAGATAAAAACCTCGTTGAAGCTGAAATGACTTACTATGGTGTAATTCGAAATATATTTGAATTGGATTATATGAGCTTCAAAGAGGTCGTAATTTACTGTGACTGGGTAAGAGTTGAGGATAAAAATGCTTGTAAAGTTGATCCTTTCACCAATTTGATCATTGTTGACTTGTCCAAGTTGAAGAGCAACGACAATGTGAGTGATGAGCCGTTTGTTTGTGCATTTCAAAAGGTTAACCAAGTGTTTTACTCAGAGTATATCAACAACGAACCGTGGTCAATTGTCCAACACGCGCCAAAGAATCTAAATAATAGTGTGGATGACTTGGCTGCTCCTACCGAATATCAATCCATTTTTTATGATAACTCGAATTTCAAATAATTTTTTAATTTGTAATAAATATTCCAATTTGTACCGAAATATTCCAATGCATTTGGACAGTTTGGGAGTGCATAATTTCTGTATAATATTCTTAGTGGCTTAAAGTTGTTACTTTTGGAGGAATTTTCTATTATAAATTGAATTTGAATTTGAAATTTAAGTTTTGTTTATACAAATCCATGAATATACGCTTCTTACCTTTAATAGGTGATTAGTAAATAGTTATTTGGGGTGTCCTATTTATGCAGATGAGACTGAATCTCTTCGTCTATCCTTTATATCCGAACACTAAGAAATGCCATAATCCTATGAAATGATGCTCTGTAAATTCCTTCCAACCGTTGTGTAGCCAAACATCACCAGTTGAAGTTGTCAATTACACTTTCCATACCCCACCACTTGGAACCTCTAGCAAAACATGGGAAAATATGAAAAGTGGAATTGACAACTTCAACTGGTGCTGTTTGGCTACACAACGGTTGGAAGGAATTTGCAAAGCATAACTCCATAGGATTATAGCATTTCTTAGTGTTTAGATATGAAGGGAATTATATTTGACACGATTTCCCGGGGTACATTAGTTGGAAGGAGGTGCCATATGAGCTCAAGTTAGCTGTTTGGGAGTCACTACAAGTAATGTATTTATATTTCTATTTATATGAATATTTAAATTTCGATTTCGATTTCGATTTTTATGAATATTTTCTTGTTGGGTAACACTACACTCTTGCGCAGTGTCTTGCAATGGTTTATTCTTATAGTGGAACTGGAACTGGAACTGGAAATTGGTGCTGGATTTTCTCAAAAGTTGTCCTCTTCTAGAAGTTCTTATTTTTTAGGTACGTCAAAGGTTCATAACATCACTTCCAGCTAAATATTTTGTAGATTTGAGATAATTGATGGTGATGTTGTTTCTTCTTATATTAGGTTTTTTCATTTTGTTGTGAACAAAATAGGACATCGTGGTTGGAATGGTATATACCTGATTGTTTGAGATCACACCTAAAGACAATCGAAATTATGGGAGGATTGGGGTTGAACAATGGAGTTGAACAGTTGAGGTACTTTGTGGAGAATACCAAAGTTTTAAACAAGTACGAGATTGTTTCTATTTTAAATGTATATTCCCACTATCTCTATTTTATCTAGATATATAATGTTTGAACATGTACAACGTTGCTATAACAGGTACATATATACTGCTGGGCAGTGGCAATGGCCATACTGCCCAGCAGATTGTTTTCTAATTCTTCCCAGAATTGTCACTGTCATTGCCCATGATAAGTCCTTGACAAAAAGAGTTTTCATGGACTTGTCACGGTCAATGATCGTGATAATTTTTTTAATATTGTCACGAGTTTGTCACGGTCCTTAACCGTGACAAAACTTATCACGGTCAAGGACCGTGACACGACCGTGACAATTCTAAAGAACTTGTCACGGTCAATGACCGTGATAAAAAGGTTGTCTCACCCTGAATTATCACGGTCATTGACATTGACAAGCTGAAGTTGTCAAGGTCAATGACCGTGATAATTCGAAAGATTTGGTGTAGTGATATATGATATAATGGATAAAGGAATTACATGTAATTGAATAATTTATCGAATATATAACACGCTAAGATTTTGGAATGAATCGGTGGTTTGTGAAGGTAGAAAATGGGATGACTTAGTAAGTAGATCTACTACCAACTAAATTGAATTATGTCCTTGGGACGTGTGAGGTAGTCCACCGATAAAATCCATGGTAATATGATGCGATTTCCATTCGGGAATAGGTAAGGGCTGAAGAAGTCCACCAGGGTATTGGTGTTCTATCTTTACTTCTTGACAAGTAAGATATCTCCTTACCAAGTTCTTGATATCAATTCTCATGTTTGGCCACCAGTATTGATTCATCAAAGCATGGTACATTTTTTAGCTTTCAGGGTGCATCATGAATTTCGAATGATGAGCTTCTTGAAACACTTCTTCTCGTAAAGATTTATTGTGAGGAACATATAATCTATTTCTAAATCGGATTAATGTTTCTCTATCATAGGAAAAATATAGATTTTTTCTCAAAAAAAAGTATCTACAAACGAATCTTGGGTTTATTACATTAATATACTCTTTCTTAATTCGGGATGAGAGATCATGTTAAAAAATTTAGTGCAAGGGGTAGGTAATCTTAGATCATATTTCTCTATGGTAGCTGCAATATCATAGTAATTTAGGGTATGAAGTTTTCCTATCGGATTTCGGCCTAAAGCGTCGGCTACTACATTACATTTACCTGGATGGTAATTAAGTTTAAATCGGTAATCTTTCAAAAATTCTATCCATCGTCATTGTCTTAATTTCAAGTCTTTTTGGGTAAAGATATACTTCAAACTTTTATAATCTGAAAACACTTGGAAAATTACGCCATAAAGGTAACATCACCAAATCTTTAATGCAAAAACTACAACTATTAATTCTCGATCGTGGACTGGATAATTACGCTCATGTATCTTGAGTTTCCATGACCTGTATTCTACTAATTTTTCATTCTGAATTAACACACATCCTAATCCTTGTAATAAAGCATCGGTATATACCTTATAACTTACATCACTAAAAGGAATAGTGAGGAAAGGAGTTGTAGTCAACTTGTCCATCAACACTTAATATGATTGGTTAAATTCTTCTGTCTATAAAAATGGAACTTCCTTCCTAGTTAGTTTTGAAAGAGAAAGTGCAATGCATGAAAACCCTTCGACGAATCAATGATAATATCCATCTAATCCAAGAAAACTCTTTATTTCGATAATATTGGTAGGATTTTTCCATTCCAAAATGGCTGAAATTTAGCTGCATCAACTTCAATTCCATTTTCGTAAATCACATGTCCCAAAAATTTAATTTCTTTCACTAAGAAATCATATTTTCTCTATTTGGCATATAACTGATGAGTTTTGAGAGTATTTAAGACTATCTTCAAATGATGAATATGCTCTGCCAAGTCTTGAGAATATAAAAGAATACCGTCAATGAAAATGATAACGCATTAGTCCAAAAAAGGTCTAAAGATTCGGTGCATTAGATCCATAAAAGCTACTAGGGCATTGGTTAAACCAAATGACATTATGATAAATTCAAAATGTCTATAACGAGTTCGAAAAGAAGTCTTTGGAATGTCTTCCTCTCTGAGACGTAACTTATGATAATCGGATCGTAAATCTATTTTAGAAAAGACCATTTCTCCTCTAAGTTGATCAAATAGATCTCCTATTAGGGGTAAAGGATACTTATTCTAAATCGTTACAAAATTCAGTATACGATAATCTATGCACAATTTAAAGGTTCCATTATTTTTCTAAACAAATAACACTGGAGCTCTCTAAGGTGATGAACTTAATTAAATGAAACCTTTCGATAAAAGATCATCTAATTGGGTATGAAGTTCTCGAAGTTATAAAGGATCCATTAGATATGGGGGTATCGAAATAGGAAGTATATTGGGATAAAGATTTATACTAAACTCAATTTCTGTAGAAGGGTGTAATCCTTGTAATCCTTCGGGAAAAACATCTTCAAATTGTTCCAACAAATTTGGAATTAAAGAAGAAATTTGAATTTGAGAATTTTAAGGATTTGACAAACCTATTTCTGGGAATATAAAAGAACAATTATTTTCATTGTGAAAAATAATTTTCTTATCTTGACAATAGATATAAGCGCGATGTTTAGATAATACATCCATTCTGATAATAATATTTAATACGTGAATATCTAATATTATCAAGTTCACCGACAGAGTTCCTAGACAAAAATGAATTTTACAATTCCTATAACCTTGTGTCGATGTATTGATTTCACCTGTTGGTAATTCAATATTCACTAGACTAATTAAGGAGGATGGAGATAATCGTATAAATTTAGCTAGTCTAAGACTGATAAAAGAATGCGCAGCTCCTGTGCAAACAAAATATATGTCACAATATGCTAAAAAATATTCATAACTTTAATCCCGTCATGTGCATTTTTCATAGGCCGTGTCGCATAATTCCTCCCATGATTCAGAATTGGCTGAACTCTCCGAGTTTGCTTGAAGTGATTTAGAATGTAACAAAATTTTGAATTTTGTGATGGTTTGTTCAATTGACGACGGATTGGAGATAATTTTATCTTGGGACGTCGGGGACGAATATGTCCTATCTCATGAAATTCACGACAACGGATCTCCGAACGGGTTGTGTTATGACATATTTAGGAGTAAGCTCATCCACTGGAGTTTTTATATAGGTGAGGTCTAGAATGAGAAGGGATTTTGATGATATGGTTGTTCCTAACAACTGCGGGTAGAGATCGGATCAAGGTTGAAGAATTGTGTTCTATGGTGGCTGCAATGTCAATACAGTGGGAATACTCACGAATTTGTAATGAATAGATTGAATTCTTAATTCTCAGGTGTTCCTTTTTCAAACTGCTTACATTTCTTCACCTCGGTACCTATGTATTCCAAGGCATAATAAGAAAATTTAACTGCTTACATTTCTTCACCTCGGTACCTATGTATTCCAAGGCATAATAAGAAAATTTAGTACACTTAGACTCGTATTGAGCTACTGAAAGGGTAGCTTGTTGTAATTTTAGGAAATCAACTATTCATTAGTCTCACTCAGTCTTGGGAAAATACATTTTGAAAAAAGTCCAAGTAAAATTAGCAACATTATGGTTACATGACATGACTTTCCACCAGAAATCTGATTCGCCTTCAAACGTGTATGCAACTAAAGTGATTTGGAGAATAGTATAAATACCTACTCCATTTAGAATTTTCACAATCTGGCGCATCCATTTCTCAGCTTCATTAGCACCTGGCTTTCCAAGAAAATATGGAGGTCGTTGTCATAGAAATTCCTTAAGGGCATTCATTCTACGAAGTTCCTTGGAGACATCTTAAGGAGAATAACGAGTAGTCTTTTGTTGTCGATCTAACATAGTAAGTTTCTGGAGACACCTCCTGATTTCTTCAGTTTGAGTCTGTTCAGGTTGAGTTCCAGCAGAGGAGGTTCAAGTACTAACCATCCTAAAATAACATAATTAAAATAGAAAGAATTATAACAACAAATAAACAAACAAGCCTATTTAATATAAGGTTAGTTGTGCAGTACGATTATACATCACGATTCATAATTATGCAACTAACATTTATATTCTACCATATGTAAACAATTGTTAACGTTATATTCCTCTCTAAGTCGGAACTATTGTGTCATCACTAGTTATAGACTCGAGACTGACCAAATAATCTCCTGGGTCTGCATCATCCGTCGAGTCATTTATAGTACTAAGGGAATATCCTTTGTATATGTCGGTATACCAAAAAGTCCAAATTGTCATCTTTGAGCCGACCAGCCTTGTAACGGTCATTGACCGTGACTAAAAAACATGCATTATTTGTCATGTTCAATGACTGTGATAAGTTCGTGGGAAGGAGTTGTCACGATCAATGACCGTGACAACTTTAGAAAGTTATCACGGCCAGAGACCTTAACATGTGCGTGATAACTTTTCCAGTAAAAACCCTACCCCCTCTTTTTTTCCCACCGTTTCCATTCATCCTTTTTTATTTTCCCTCTCTCGCGCAGCTGTTCTCTCTCTCTCTCTAAGGTACATTTTTCTCTCCCTCTCTCTTTCCATTATATGTGCGTATATGTGTATAAATGTGTATATGTGTGTGTAGAACCCTTATTTTTATGTGTGTGTGTGTGCAGGTGGCTGGGGGTGGTGGTGGGGGTGGAGGCAGTGGGGGGAGGAGGGAAGTGTGTGTGCGTGTGTGTGTGTGTGCTGATTTGTGTGTGAGGGGGTGGTGGAGTAAGGGGTAAGGGGTAAGGGGTGGGGCGGCAGTAGAGCTGGTAATTTTTGACTCGATAACCCGTTTATAGTAATAACCCGAACATGGCCTGATTAGCTTGTATAGATTTAAGAGTACCCAAAACTTATACTAAAATAAAAATCAACATGACCCAAAAATGACACGACTAACCCGAATTGCCACCCCTAGGCGGCAGGGGGTAGGGGGAAGGGAGGCTTAAGGGGGATGAGTTCGCCTCGGACCCCTAAAATCTCTTGTTAATATTGATTGAATCTTATTCTTTAGGGAATGAAATTAATTTAAAATTATAAATATTGTTTGTGTATTCTTATTTAGGTTTGAAATTGGTTAGAAATTGTTAATGTTGATTTACTGTTAATATTTAGGGCTTGAAGATAATTAGTCATATTTATTTAATTTATTATATTGTTAGAAATTAATTAATTGAGTAGATGAATTAGAAGGAGTACGGGATACACATTTGTTGGTTTGTTGTTGTTGTTGGATTATATTGGACGAATGTGGTTGGATATGGAAGTTGGTTGTTTAATTTTTTTTACTTAATTTAATTCACATTAATAAATCCTTAAATAATTATATTGTCTTATTTTGTTGGGTTGGTTAATTTTAGAAGTGGCATGACTAGTGGATTATTGTCGAAAGGGGGGGGGGGAGTTTTCAACTTTTTTCTAAAAATACTTTGTGTGACGACCCGTTCGAGAGTTGCACGCCCACGAACATATGATAATTAAATAAAACATACTTGAAATTGCATATAGTGCACATAGATACTAGCCTTCTAGTTCTTATACATACGCATTCAATAGCCCTTAGAGCCATTCTAGAGTCATTACCCCTGTATTAAGATCTCTCGAATTGTCTCGTTTGGATAGTTTGGAATTTCATAGTTTCTATATAACAATATTCTTAGTGGCTTAAAATTGTTACATTAGAGGATGTTCTGCGATCGTATCTTAATTTTCTCTGGGTACATACTAGATGACAATGATGTTAAGTGTTATTTCAATTGATAAATTGAAATAACACTAACACTTGTGAATCTATGTCGTGTACTTGGAGAACTATGGGGATATGCCGTCGAATTTTCCTTAAATTGGAACAATTTGCATGAGATGTTAAGTATATTACAGAAATATCATGTCTTGAATGGGATATGACCATTCACCCTTTAGAGGAGATGGAGGAAATAATAGGAATTAATATTATAAATTGAATATGATTTTGAATTTGATGTTTAAAAATCGAATATAAATAAGACATATAGAATTTGAAAGAAATAGGAAGTAATATTATAAATTGAATTTTAATTTCAATTTCAAATTAAAATTGAATTTAAATTTGATTTTGAATACACGAATAAATTTACCCATCGAACCTAGCCTTCTAATTGTTATGCTTACACATTCAATAGTTGTTTATACTAATGGGAACTAAATATTCACACTTTTGTTTATTCTATTGTACCCATAATAGGTGATTGTTTGTAGTAGTTGTGATGGGATATCCTAAATACAAAAAGTGGATGGGTGAGACAAATAGATTAGGGGATGTGTTTTGCAAAGGTGCTAATGAATTTGTGAAATACGCAAAGAGATGCCATGATAATGAAGAGTTTTCGTGTGCTAGGTGTAAGAATGGTAAGGAGTTTGAGTGAAAAACAGTTGAGCTATATTTATTAAGATGGGGTATACAATATAGTTATCGAAGTTGGGTTTTTAACAGGGAACCGAAAGTTCCTTTTATCCCCGAGCAACCTTCATAACAATGTTCAGCCAGTAGGATAGATGTTCAAGGGGATGATGACAATGTAGATCATAATATTCTAGAGGATTTAGTTGATGACGCGAGTGGATTTTGCAAAATGGAAAAGAATAGGTAACTAACGGTGCACAATGTACAGGCACTCATGAAGATATCTGGATAAACCTTGACGATGACTAGAAAATTTTAAAATTAAAGCAAGCTAGTCGTTATACTCTGGTTGTGAGAAAGATCAAACAAGTTTACACGCCATGGTTGGTTTGCAGAATTTGAAGACTCAAAATGGTTTGTTTGGCACCATCGTGACTTGAATTTTGAATTGGATGAAGGGCTTGCTACCCAAGCAGAATACACTTCCAAACAGGTATCCTACAATGAAAAATAGTTTTAAAGGCTTGGGATGAAGTATAAATCAATTCATGATTTTTTGTATAATTGCATACTATACCGAAAGGAGTATGAAAATCTCGATCAGTGTCCAGTATGCGATGTACCTAGACATGTCCAATCTACTGGAAAAGAAGGCGTAAACTCAAAAGTGCCTCAAAAAGTGTTGAAATATCGGATTTGAGCATTAATTCAAATTTCATATACATCTTTGTACTAATAAAAATAATTTTTGTAGCAAATGACTTCATCAAGACGCGGTAGTGGAGTCGATGAGGACTCCTCGACCAGTAGGCCTCCCAAAATGGAGCAAAATTAGGGGTCGTCGTTGAGAATAAGACGACATTATTAGCTAGAGCGCTAATGTTATTGAAGGTGATTGTCGGCTCGGGGTACACTGACTGGAGGTCCATGTCTATTGACCTCAAGATCAACATCTGGGAGCGCTATAGGTTGAATATTTAATATTTATATTTATAACTGTAATAATTACTTACATTATGGTTTTTATTTGTTTGACAGGAACGATTCGGCCTACCACATATCTCAAATACCCCACGTTGGATCAATTGAGGGATTAATACAAGACATGAAAGAAGAATTTACGAGCACCGTACTTTGGGAAGATCCGGGAGTCCATTCTGAGACTCCGTGAAACTATCCCCCACCCAAGGAGCTAATCTCATTAGCACAATGGCAAAAATTTATCGATAATGAGACCAAATAGCGAAAATTTGCATCTCGCCAATCGAGGAGGGAGAACCGGACCAAAAAAGTTGGATGTGCACTACTCCGGGCGGACGTCTTACGCCAAGGTGGAGTACAGGATGGTAAGTTTTTATTTTTCTTTAATTTTAGTTATTATAGTTTAGCATTGATTTTCATTACTTAATAATTATGTATTATTTTATTTTAGGAGACGGGGAGTTGCCCTGGGGGTATGCCATACAGGCTCTATGCCTATGTGGCAATTCAGACGAAAAAGGGGAAGGACAAGGAGGTGGCCCCGAGCATCGCAACAACCATTATGAGTTATAAATGTTTAATTTTTTCAATTATGTTATAACTTTTTTATTTACTTAATTTGCTAATCGTGTACTTTTTGTTTTTTTAGGCAAAGCTTAAGAAAGTGCATGGGTTGCAATTTGATGCCGATAAAGAATCTTTGGCTACGGACTCACTCAGCCAAGTGCTCGACCCGGATTCCAAGGGGAGGACTAGGGGGTGATCTCACGGGTGGGCAAGTTGAGGATCATCGACATGGAAACGAGCAACATTGGTTTGGACCATAAGGTGGACTATCATGACGATAAGATATCAATGTTAGAGGCGAAAGTCCTAGATATTTACGCCTTCATGAAGCGTCAATTGGGCAAAGGTAAGGGAAAGGGGAAGGAGAAGGTGGTAGAGGAGGAGGATGAGGATGTCGGTGTTGACGACATTGCTTTATCGTCAATACGCACGGACTTGGTTCCATATCATGATCGATTTCCCATCGTGATCCCCGTCGAGCGGCCTATGTCAAGACTTGGTTGGTCGCGCATGCATTTACTTGACATATATTGTGGCCTTCTGCCCGGGTATGCTGATTTATGGACGTCCCCTCCAAGACATTGAGTCAAGAGTGCTCGTCGCACATGTGGTGGAGGGAAAGTAGAACTCACCTGTCACTACACCAAAAATAGGAATCTGGCACGGTTTAAAACTGTGCCAGATCAAATCTGGCACGGTTTTGAACTGTGCCAGAATCAGGTGTTCCAAAATGGCATTTTTATTCTGGCACGGCTCGAAAGTGTGCCAGATTTGGCCAAACAGGAACACTTCTGGCACACTTTTAAACCGTGCCATAATTTGATATTTATGGCACACTTTTGGCATAATTTTTAACTGTGCCAGATTCAGCATAGTTTAAAAAAATTGACACACTTTTAAACCATGCCAGAATTTGATATTTATGGCACACTTTTGGCACAGTTTTTAACTGTGTCAGATTCAGTACATTTTAAAAAAAATTGGCACAGTTCAAAATCATGCCAAAATATGATACACTTCTGCCACGGTTTTGAACTGTGCCAAATTTTTTATAAAAAGAAAAAAAATTATTTATTTGAAAGCAAAAAATTCACAAATTAATAATATTGCACGTTGTTAATAAACTAATGTACATACAAATTTCAAAATATTACAAGTCTTTAACAGTTCACTGGCCCAAAAAAATTGGGCAGAATTTTCTCTATTTTCTGGACATTCCAAAATCTGCTAATACAAAATCTGCCTAACATAAAGCCTGCACGGCCACAAAATATAACAATTAACTTACAAAAGCCCGCACGGCCATAAAAGTCAACAATAAAGAAACAAAGGACCGCACGGCCATGACACAAAAAAACGGAATCATGGATAAACCCCTTGTTGTAAACCATTGAGTTCTCTGTGTGTTTCACGTGAATAAATACCAACATAAACTGTAATCCTGCAAAAAAAAATAGGCTACAAAAAAGATACGATATTAGTAACCCACTAATTTACAAAAAAAATTATTCAAACTAAAAAATTACATATAGGAGTGGAAATTATCGTCATATTCTCAAACCGGGAGACCCGGGACTATGCGTTCACTTCCCACAAGCTACATTGGTCCCGTACGAGGTGTTCGTGCCTCCTACGGGTTCGTTTGGGGGTTGGTTTTGATTTTCACCCTTTAACGGCTTATTTTTAAGTTTAAGTGTGATTTTTGCAAATTATCGTCATATTCTCAAACCGGGAGACCCGGGACTACGCGCCCAGTTCGTAAAAGTTACATTGGTTCCGTGCAAGGTGTTCGTGCCTCCTACGGGGTTGTTTGGGGTCTGGTTTGTGTTTTCACCCTTTAACGGCTTGTTTTTAAGTCTACATGTGGTTTTTGCAAATTATCATCATATTCTCAAACCGGGAGACCCGGGACTACGGGGTCAGTTCCTACAAGTTACATTGGTCCCGTATGAGGTGTTTGTGCCTCCTACGGGGTCGTTTCCGGGCTGGTTTGGGTTTTCACCCTTTAAGGGCTTGTTTTTAAGTCTAAGTGTGATTTTTGTAAATTATCGTCATATTCTCAAACCGGGAGACCCGGGACTACGCGGCCCGTTCCTACAAGTTACATTGGTCGCATACGAGGTGTTCGTGCCTCCTACGGGGTCGTTTGGGGGCTGGTTTGAGTTTTCACCCTTTAACGGCTTGTTTTCAAGCGTAATCTACGTATGACTTTCTATATAGTTTGTTTCAACTTATGTTCAATAATTATTAATTAAGTTAAGCTGATATTTTATTTTTCCATTATATGTTCGAAATTTTGATACGTATCTTTGATATATATAGCAGACACACACACACACACGCACACACACACACACACACACACACACACACACACACATATATATATATATATATATATATATAAGGTTGCCTTATATATATTGTATACCCTGTTTCGTTCAGTATCCTGGCAGTCAGCGAATTGGATGGTCCACCCTCAAATGGGTTCTTTTTCCAGGTAACAGATGAAAAATACAGAACCTACCTAAATAATATATATAAGTATATATGTATAATAGAAAGAGTATTTCTTAACCATAGACCATGGGAAGAATGATATGATCCTAAAGTGAGTGAGCAATTGATTTCCATATACCAAAACTTATGAAGCTAGAACATGGCGTGTTTAAATCAATTTTCAAAAAAGTTAGAATGGAATAATTCAAAAACCATATACATGAAGGGTATTTCAGACTGGATTAAAAAACCATGACCAACCTGAAAAATGGCACAAATAAAATAGGCCGGGATCTGGTAATGCTTCTCGGACCCCAATTGGAATGACGAGGCTCCACACAATCCTCATTGGTTTCAGCACCATCCACACCTCAGAGACAAAGTCAGGCAAGTTACTACTATCCATATCACAACAATTTATGGTCAAGTGAGCCAACCGTTTGGCTTGAATAAATGGCCAATTTCCAGCAGCAGGATCAAGGACTCTTTTGAAATCTCCCTTTTCTAATGCATATTTCACCTCCTTTATTATCCCTAGGGTTGGTCTTCCAGTCAACAATATCAATATTAAAAGTCCAAATGAGTATACATTCGACTTTGGAGTAAGGTCTCCCGTGGCGAGGAACTCAGAGTCCATGTACATAAAAGTGTCGCCCTTCGAATCAATTCTGCAACACAGTGCCGTGTTATTACTTGAAAACTCATCTAGAGGAAGTATGCGACTGAGTCCAAAGTCACTGAGTATGCTCACTAAGTTAGAATTGAGGATAACATTATCTGGTTTTGGGCCCCGTGTATTATGCTATGAGGGCTGCACAAATGAAGGAAAATTAGAACACAACACATATCTGTGGCAATACGAATTCGAGTTTTGTAGGATAGTGGGGGAGTGTTGTCCTTACAGTAGAGATGATCTTCGAGGTTTCCATTGGGAAGATACTCATACATAAGAGTCCAAGCTTCTAGGCAGGCTCCTATAAGAGTGACAAGATTAGGATGCCTTAACTTACTCAAAATATTGACCTGGTGAAAAAGAGAAACAATAAAGATTCAGATACTTGTCTATTCTAATTGGGAAAGATACAAAAATTGATATCACCCAAATGTGTTGATAAAATATGTTAAGCATGATATGAAGAGAATCTATCAGTAATTTTTTCAAAGAAAATTACAAGAAATGATATTAACAAAAGGACATTACAATTTATAGAATACAACTGAAGAATCTATCAACAATTTTAGCATCCAAAGCAAATTTCTTAAAATTATATGCTCAATTTTTTTCCAGTGTGCCACCTCTGAATAAAGTTTCAATTTTCCTAGTTGTGTCGTAGATTCATAAAGTTTCAATTATCAGCCGTTGGATATCGCTCGATGGCATACGCCTCTCCATAAGACTGCAGTTTTGGAAAATATAATTCATAACATCACCACAAAAAAAGCTGTATAGACAAAATACAAATTATGAAAAAATGTCTATTTAACACATTTGGTCTGCAAAAAAGATTACATATCTCTCAACACCAAAAGCAATTGTCGTGTTAGTAATTATAGACAGTATTTTTGTTGATATTTCTCAACCATCAAAAGAAAATTATATAAAAGAGTCATTTAATTTTTCAAGAAAAAATTGCATTTTGAAGAGAATTTTTTCATTATTTTTGTCAACATGGAATACCTTCTCTATCACTCATCTAACAACATTACCAAATTACAAAAAATTAACTCTGATACAACACAACACTTATTTTAAACATCCTACATAAAGAAGCAGCAGCAGCAGTAACTGCCTAATAACAACTTTTTCAGCTATTTTGGGGACTCCATCTCTCATTGCAATCAAAACACACATGAGAAACAAAACTGAATATTAACAATATGTGTTAAGATGCCCAAAAATATGGAGAATTGGTCATCTAATAGCATATGGTAAAATCTGAAGCAAATATATAAGATATTAAAGAAGGTACAAAGTGACAATATGATAAAAAAAACATGTGGAGAAATATTATATAACTAAAGATATCATGGAATCCAATGAGTTGAATAATGCGCCAATCCATTTCTTAAATTTCAAAAACTCTATACGTGAATTGACTAATTTGACGTTCCAGGAAGTGAAAAACACAAAACTCTATACTTGTATTTTGGATGAAATAGTAACAGAAATGCGTTTTATCTATAATGCAAGAACGAACACCAACCAATAATTTATTAACCCACCTCTCTCTGTAGAGACTGACCCAACTCCTCCTTATCATCCAGTGTGATGTCTTTAGCATACAACTGATCCAAACAATTCTGAATTCTGAAAAGATAAAAGACAGAAAGAAAGTATCATTAGAATTGTTGGTAAAGGAAAACAATCATAATCCCTTTTCTAGGTGGAATTGTGATGTAATGAAAAGTTCCAAGTGGGACATTTAGATAAAACAAATGCAATTAAATCAACAGAGAATATATAAAAGAAAGGGAGTCTTTCTTTCAGATAGATAGACAGAGAGCGAGCGAGAGAGGCCTGAATTTTTTTCTATGCAAAAGATAGATATATTTTCAGCGAATTTAGTGGAGTTTAAATTCCATGCAGAGATCTTCTCCGTCATTATGGAGAGAAATAAATGCAATAATTTAGTGGGTGAAATGAAAATTCAATTAATATGCACAGTCGTTGATATGTATTATTTGTATTTCACCCATTAAATGATTGGAATTGGTGGATATGATCTACTTAAACTTGAGTCATATTCATCAAGTTTCTTCTTAAAATTCAACTATGTACTCCCCAAAAGGGGAGGTATGTAAGTATCTTAAAATAAGGATGCCTACGATAACAAGAGGGATTTTATACTAGGATCTTTAGCAAATTGTAAAAGATAAACCTTCCGTGCTTCTGAAGCAAAGATCTACGGGTCTTCTTTAGTTGTTGCGGATTGTAGGGGACTTCTTTAGTTGCACCACCAGCCTCTTAAGGGCCTCTTCAATATCTGATTTCGTTATCGCAGAGGCCTCTTCGGCCAAATTACCCTTTTTCAACTTAATCCTTCTTCTATAAGCTATCTAAACCTCTTCTACCAAGTTGGCCAAGTTAAGAATGTGGGAGAAGGACTTGGCAACTACAATAGAATCTCTGGGATCCAAACTTATTATCACTCTCCCAATCTCCTCCAATTTATTGGGGTCAATCTTCCCTTCATACTCAGCTGATAGCTCATAACAATCTTGAACCTAATACATGCACACACAAATAAATAAATAAATAAAGAGAGAGTTAAGCTCTATGAAGCATGGACATGGATATGGGACACGTAAACAAGACACAAAACAAGTCAACACAAAAAACCGTACGAAAATTATATTATCCTGGACAATAATGCGGCCCAATCGTCTAACTCCATCCTTCCTAAGAGTATGCTTAATTTCTATGAGATCCCTTTTCCCTAGCTCTGTTTGTTATTGAAAGAGACGTGTTTAATAGAGGTATTGATACTTTGATGTATCAGGAAGACGTTAAACACTTTTCCATGCCTCCTAAGAGTCCTATCATTAGTTTCATCTCCTTTGTAGATGATATTCTGATATATAGAGGTGTTAGAAAATTATGGTCATAATAGTAACTAAGCACACATACTTATCACCCGTGTTTCCAAGTTATATTAACTATTTAAGACAATAATTTTTTCATCACACATTCATTGCATCATGAGTTGTCTAAATTATGGAAAGGAGCTATGAACGAAAGGTAAATGCATACCATTCCTTTGCTGCCACACATAGATATCAGTTCATAGCAGAATTGGTTGACCATATCTGGCCTTGCCCACTGTACCACCCTTGGTCATTTTCTGCATGGCCACAAATAAAAAATAGGTCATATAGCAGTATTACAACTACACAACACAAGTAACACAACTGAACATATTTTTTCCTCTTTTAAATTCCATATTACAAACACAAACAAATGAATTCTCACAAGTCCATGTAATCATCTCAAATAAAAATGATATGCAAGACTACTTTATCAATCATATCTTGTGGAAACTACATAATGATTATGATATATACACATCAAAACATAATACCTATACTCATAAATAGTCTCAAGCAGATTACTCTCACGTTCTCCATACAATTTGGACATTACGCACAGCAGCCATGAGCAACACGCTGGGCATCTCCCCTGCAATAAGAGGCAAATTCGTATAGCATTATAGAGAAATTAAGAAAAACTATCAAATTGCATTCCTAAAACAAAACCTATTTCAATTTATTATACCCCAAAACCTAATTTCAATATATTATTAACAGTAGACAAAACATACATACAGATAATCAAGTCATCCAAACCCCAATTCATTTAACCCAAATCAACCACACCCTAAATCCCCAAGAAATACATAGACATTTACATTTTTCAATTAAGAGTCTCTCTTAAATCTTCTCATTCTGATTTAATTGATTCGTGAGTTTGTTGAAGGTTACCTGATAAGAAAAAGATGGTTGTGGTGATAGAATCCAAAAGAAACGTGAGGCGTGAGTAGAACTAGGTTAGATACTGAATCACATACACACTATCATGTTTACCCAGCATAGTCAAATTTTCTTCATAAAACACCCACCTCGTGTGATTTGATGATGATTGAACCACAATCTTAAACATTTACCTAAATAAAAAATGGAATCCGCTATGAAATTCCAAAAGTATGTATAACCGGTGATACATTTCTAAATATGATACACCCACACACACACAATATATATATATATATATATATATATATATATATATGAACCGTATCTCTGAACGAAATTCAATCGACATACCCACATGTCAATCCAAGATAACCCCATTTACAACACAACTTCCCAATTTGTAGTAAACAAGGGGCACATTCTTCTGACGCGTATATAATTAGTTTGGATTTTGTTCTACTTATTGGTACGAAGAGAATTATTCATAAGGCTTATGTGTAAATCAATAAAACATAGCACGCTGGAATTACTTTTTTGAATCTTAAACCCCACCGGCACCAAAACGTAACTCAAATCAATCCGACTAGAAACCCTAATTGAAACCCAAATTGACCCAAATATAACTATAAATAATCCTGATAGAAACCCTAATTTAAACCAAAATTGACCCAAGTCGAAACCCTCATTGTAACCCCCTCAAATATTCCATATTGCAATCACATAAACAAAATGGAACCCTTCGATTCACACACCCTTTAAATCATGAACATATTAGACCTTAAATCATGAAACTCATACAAAACGTAAACAAAAATGATTATTCAGATCGAACACACACACACACACACACACACACACACACACACACACACACACACACACACACACACACATATATATATATATATATATATATATATATATATACATACATACAGAGAGAGAGAGAGATCGAACCTAGTTCAGGTCGGGTAGAGAGATATAATGCGTAGTGGAGAAGCTCTGACGAAAAATGTTCAGTGAGAGAGAGTGTGGGAAGAGAAAAGGGCATACACGGGAGTGAGGGGAAAAGAGAGGGTAGCGGGAATGGGTTATTGGGCGCTAAACAATTTGGAGAAATATTTTTTTTAGGATATTTATATTTTAATTAAGTGTGCTCAATTTTGGCACACTTTTAAACAGTGCCAAATTTTGGCATAGTTTTAAAGTGTGCCTAATTGTCATTAAATCGTACCAGAATTTGGCACAGTTTTAAGCTGTGCCAGAATTTTAATATCAATGTGTGCCAAATTGCTATTTTTGGTGTAGTGTGTGTGGTTACACGAACGATGCAGTGTTAAGCATATTTGGGGTGTGTGAATTCATATGATGTGTGGCCTTCCTTCCACCGCCGACCTGCTGAAGATTGAAATTAGTTATATCCCTTTTAATTTTGAAAATTCGATTGTATTTATATTCTTTTGATTTTGGTACAATTTAATTTCGACATAATGGATATTTGCATTTCTATTTTATTTGGATATATATGATGTTTGAACATGTACAATTTTGTTATAATAGGTACAAATATACTACTGGGCATTGGCTGTGGCCATATTGCTCAGTATTTGATTTTTAAATTTTTCCCAGAATTATCACGGTAAAAAATTGTGACAAGCCCATGACAAATAAACTTTTCACGGACTTTGACCATGATAATTTTTTTTAACTTGTCGCGTTCTTGTCACGGTCTTTGACCATGACAAAAATTTATCAAGGTCAAAGACCGTGACAAGTCTAATGAACTTGTCACGATCAAATATCGTGACAATTCCATGATAAAAAATTATCATCTGTAGACTTGTCACGGCCATTGACCTTGACAGGTTAATAGTTTTGGTGTAGTGTGTCACCATTTGATGTTTCTTCTAGATACATCGGTGGATCTGGTAGTTTAGCGACAAATGCTAAATTTATGGCTTCTAGGAGTATGATTGGATGATTAGTAAAGTCATCCACTTTTATCACCACCTTCATCTCGTCCAATGATCTATTAGTAAATACTATCCTCTTAATGTCGTTACTTGAACCCACCCAGTCTCTTTCCACTCCACGGATCATTTCTCTAAGTCTAGCCAAAGCCTCTTCTATTACTCGCGTTTCCAAATGATTATCTAGCTCAAGATCTAGATTAAACAGAAATGTATATGTAAGGACATTTTTTCGATTATTTCTGTGTATGTCATAAGCCATTACATCGTTGAAGAAATTTAAGATCACATTGTCATCAATGGATTCGAATATCAAAGAATTCAAGGAATTAGTTTTCTGGTCACCCGGAGCGGTCCGCCTGTTTTAAAAAAGGATCAGGTCCATACCGAACCGATCCGCCAGTTTGGAAAAAGAACCGATCCGCTAACAGACCGATCTGCCTCAAGCTGGACCGATTCGCTTATGCTTCAATCTAGTAGACCCCGGACTGATTGCGAACTAAATAAGCCCTTTTCAAAAAAGAATCGATCCGACCTCTAACCGGTCCGGATTAGAAGCGGACCGACCCGCCTGGGATAAAATCGTGCAGATCGTGTTCAGTTTTTTTAGGGCCAGGTTTTCTTTTATAAACCAACTTCGGGGATTTGTTTAGCAAGACTTACATAGACGTTTTTTAGAGTCCTGTATACTCTAAGTCTTCACCTTTGTGATTCCCAAGACTCATGTTTCGATTCACACAACTTTTCAAACCCTTGTGAATCTGTTTGCAACCAAAGAACACAATCGTGTGTCTGATCATACCCTTGTGGAGAAGACCGTCCTTCTTCTTCATTACTGCTCTACTAGAAAAGGAAAGTTCCAGCCGCCGACTATAGATCCGACGCCTGCGGGTAATTCTGTGTCACTGTATTTTCATTTTAATCTGATAAATTGTATGTTACAATATTATAATGAAAATAAATGGTTTTTCCCCTTTGGGGGGTTTTCCCTCACATGTGTGTGTTTGAATGTTCTTGCTTATTTCATCATCTTATTGAATCACACTTAGATGCATGTTTAGGACTTAATTGATAAAAACTATGTTTAATTAAATAATATCTCTATTTGAATGCACCCTCACTCTTTTCAAATTGGTATCAGAGTAGGTTATGCTAATCTATCGCGTATTCCTAATTTTCCACAAAATTTTTTCTAAAATATCAATTTTCCGAAAAAATTGATTTTTGAAAACGAGTGTGTTCATAATGGAAAAGTTTTATAATAAAATGTTAGTTTTTGATGGGACAAACTATGCATATTGGAAAGCCCGCATGAGATCTGCATTAAAAGCCATTGATGAAGTGTATGGATTTTGGTTGAAAGGGGGTGGATACCTCCCTCCGTCACTGTTGAAAATGTGACTAATTTAAAACATGTCTCCTCTTGGACTGAAGAAGAGTTTAGATGGTCATCTTTTAATTTTAAGGGTTTAACTGCTATTTCTGGGTCTGTCACACCTGATGAGTTCAAACGCATAATGACGTGCACCACGTCAAAAGAGGTATGGGATGTTTTGCAACTTACCCATGAAGGTACTGATGTGGTAAAAGAGCCTAAACTGCAAAATTTGACAACTCAATTTGAAACAATCACCATGCTTGAATCGGAATGTTTTGATGAATTTGATGCTAGATTGACTGATATTTTTAACACTAGATTCAATCTTGGTGAACGCATTCCTAATGCTAGAGTTGTCAAAAAGATTCTTTGTTCTCTCCCTAAGCGTTTTATCCCTAAAGTCACTGTGCTAAATTCTATGGGTAATTTAAATACGCTAAAATTGGAGGAACTTATAGGAGATTTGCAAACTTATGAGATTGATATGTTCCCTAAATCTGTCAAGTCTAAAGATAAGGGAATTGCACTTAATGCCCAAGAGAGAAAAGGTGAGGGGTCGGAAAGAAATAGAGAGTCGTCTAGAAAATTAGAGATTGATACGTTAGATTCTGAGTGTGATTTTGATCTAGATGATTTAGCCCTATTTGCTAAAAATTTCAAAAGAATTCTCAAATTCAAGAAAAATGGTAATTTTAAAGATAAAAAGAAGTTTGAGAAAAATAAGTTTGAAAAGAAAAATGAAAAAGTTTTTAAAGACCCTCCTAAAAAGGAAAGTGAGAGATGTTTTGAGTGTGATGGTAGAGGTCATAGAGCCTTTGAGTGTGCTACTAGGCTGAATAGAGAAAAGGGTAAAGCTGTCCTTAATGCTACCCTTAGTGATGACAGTGAGGTCGAGTCAGTAGATTCTAGAGATGAGTCAACGCATGAGTGTAACTTCACCACATTCATGGCCAGTCATGTGACTACTTCTAGTTCTCCTCACGATGATGAGGATGCTGCTTCACAGGGACACCTCGAGAGTGAGATCGATGTGAGTGAGGGGGAGGATGACACAAGTGAGAGCGAGAGTGATCTCTAACGCGCCTACGTCGAGTTATATTTTAAGTCATTAAAAACTAAAAAGAGTAACAAAGTGTTAGTTCTTAGGATCACCGCTTTAGAGGAAGACTTAAGAAAACCTAGAGAGAGAGAGCCCTCCACATACACTACCTAAAGAGAGAGACAATGTGCCTATGATGAGAAAGAGAGTTTGTTTAGAGAGAGAGAAGGTTGTTCTGAGAAAGAGAGAGAGGACTTGACCAAACAAGTGGCTAGTCTTACGAGCGAGCTCCATTCCTCCATGGAGACACGGAATAAACTTGAAGCCCTTGTTGCCCAGCTTACTCATGATCTTGAGAGAGCACGGGAAGTCAAGGTTCAAATTGAGGACAGATCTGGAAACATGGGAAAGATGCTCCTCGGCCCTGCTTTAGGTTTTGGTGATAGGCAGGGAATAGGTTATGATGGTGCCTCCACATCCCAAATTGCACCTAGACCAGTTCCTGAGTTTACTATGACTCCTTATGGCCATCGTCAAAAATCTTGAAATAGAGTTCGACCAAGAAATACAAACCAAGGTCCGCCTTTGACTGTGGTCTTTTGTACATATTACAAAAGAAAGGGCCACCTCAGGGAGTTTTTCTATAGTATGGGTCGGACACGACGTACTACTTCTCCACCACAGCATACTGATTATTTTACCAGTCTGAGAGAGAGAGTTGAGTTTTTAGCTGCCACATCACAAAGTTTGATGGAGGAATTCCGACGGATGTATTTACCGTCAGTGAATGCTTATCACATTCCGGCTATCACCAACAACAATAAAGGTAAACAAAAGGTCACCAGTACTTGGGTACCTAAGAAAGATAAAAATGCCTTTGTTGTTCATGTCGCTCTCAAAGCACATAATACCTCACAGTGGTATTTTGATAGTGGGTGCTCCATACATATGACAGGAGATGCCTCATTTTTTAGGTCTCTTGAGGATTATCAGGATGGCAGAGTCACCTTTGGAGATGGGAGCAAGTATAGCATTGTAGGACGTGGTACTATAGAGTTACCAGGATTTCCTAAGCTAGAGAATGTTTTGTACGTCAAAGGTTTGAAAGCATACCTTCTCAGCATTAGCCAGTTGTGCGACGCTGACTTTGCCGTAAAGTTTGACCGGGACGCATGTAATGTCTATAATCACGCCGATAAACTTTTAGTGCGAGGGGTGAGGACAAAGGATAACTGCTATGGGACTGAGCCCACATCCTCACTTGTATGCAACAGCGCCACGATCACTCCAATGGATACGTGGCACCAACGTATAGGTCACATGAATATTAGAGACTTATCTCATTTAGCTAAAAGGGACCTAGTACGTCGCTTACCATCACTTGGAAAGCCAATTTTGACAATTTATGGACCCTGTCAGTTGGGAAAAAAATTCGTAGCCCCCATAGGAAGTTTCATTCCATTACCACCTCTCATGTACTTGAGCTTATTCACATGGATCTTATGGGTCCTACTCGCACTGAGAGTCTGGGTGGTAAGAGGTATATCCTCGTGATGGTTGATAATTTCTCCAGATACTCGATTGTAGGTTTTCTGAGGGAGAAATCCGATGATGTGGAGTTTTTAACGACCAAGTGCCGTGTCCGGCAAAATCAACACAGTGTCACTATTAACAGGATACGTAGTGACAACGGTAACTTATTTAAGGAAGAAAAGGTGGATCTTTACTGTGATAGCATTGGGATCAAACATGAGTTTTCTGCTATGAAGACACCTCAGCAAAATGGGATTGTTGAGAGAAAGAATAGGATGATCTAGGAAATGGCGAGATCTATGCTTCTAGGTCGTACGGTTTCTAGGAGATTTTGGGCAGAGGCAGTGTCTATTGCATGCCACACAGTGAATAGGGTTTATCTACGTCCACACACACTTAAGACACCTTAGGAATTGTGGACTAGCAAGAAACCCAACCTTGCATATTTCTGTGTTTTTGGGAGTAAGTGCTACATCCTACGGGATAGAGAGCAATTAGGAAAGTTTGACTCCCGGAACGACGAGGGAATCTTACTAGGGTATTCATCGAATAGTAGAGTGAACCGGGTTTTTAACCTGAAGAGATATAAGATTATGCAGTCAATAAATGTCACCGTTCAAGATGACGAACCTTCAGCGTTTATTAATTCTAGCCTTTAGTGTGAGGATGAAGATGTTTCTGGCAGTAATTTACTTATCCCTCACCCACACTCAGTGGACCCTACTACTATGTTAGGGGATACACCACCTTGGGTTCACAAGATTCATGACCCTTCTGCCATTGTTGGTGATCCCACTCTAGGGGTCAAGACTCGTGCTCATCTAGAGAATGTTTTTAGCCATTTTTGCTACACGTCTAAAGTCGAGCCCAAGAATCACAAAGAAGCACTCTCGGATGAAAACTGGATATCTACTAGGCAAGATAAGTTGCTTCAGTTTAAAAAGAATAATGTCTGGGAACTTGTCCCCCGACCTAGTGAGACTAATGTGATAGGTACCAGATGGATTTTCAAGAATAAAATGGATGAAAATGGTACCATAATCAGAAACAAGGATAGGTTGGTCGCTCAAGGCTACACACAGATAGAAGGTGTAGACTTTGGGGAGACATTTGCTCCTGTTGCGAGGCTTGAGTCTGTTTGCTTACTACTCGCCATCGCATGTCATCTGCGCTTCAAGTTATATCAGATGGATGTCAAGAGTTCCTTTCTAAATGACATTATACAGGAGGAGGTTTACGTGGAACAACTAAAAGGGCTTGAAGACCCTAAGCACCCAAAGTACGTCTATTATCTGAGGAAAGCCTTGTATGGTTTGAAGCAAACACCCCGTGCTTGGTACAAGAGACTTACTTCCAATCTCTTAGCACGTGGCTTCAAGAGAGGGGGAGTTGATATGACGTTGTCCGTCAGGAGAAATGACGGTGCTATTTTGGTTTCCCAAGTCTATGTGGACAACATAGTCTTTGGATCCACGTGATCCAAACATGCTCATCACTTTGAGGAAGAGATGAAAAGTGAGTTTGAGATGAGCATGGTTGGTGAGCTTACTTTCTTCCTGGGTCTCCAGTTTCGTCATCTAGATTATGGGATATTCATCTCCCAATCTAAGTATGCTAGAGACCTAGTGAAGAAATTTGGTTTAGACTCGGGTAAGCATGCATGTACACCTATGAGTACCTCTACCAAGCTTAGTAAGGACGCTTCAGGTAAGGACATAGAGCAAACCTTGTATCGGACTATGATAGGTAGTCTCCTCTAATTGACTTCCAGTCGTCCCGATATAGCCTTTAGTGTTGGAGTCTGTAAGCGATATTAGGCATTCCCAAAAGAGTCACATTTACTTGCTCTAAAATGTATTATTAAATACGTAAGTGGGAATCTCTCATACAGTATTTGGTATTCCTTTGATACCGATGACCGTTTATCTGCCTATTCGGATGCCGATTGGGCCGGGGATGTAGATGGTTGTAGGAGCACTTCTGGTGGGTGTTTCTATTTTGGTCCTGCTCTTGTCTCCTGGCTGAGCAAGAAGCAAAATTCCATCTCTTTTTCAACCGCGAAGGCTGAGTACATCGTCGCCGGGAGTTATTGCACGCAACTCTTGTAGATGAAGAAAATGTTAGAGGATTATGGGATTTCACAGAACACCATGACTATTTCCTGTGACAACACGAGTGCGATACACATATCTCGCAATCCAGTCCAGCATTCGTGCACAAAGCACATCAGGATACGCGAGCACTTTATACCTCAGTTAGTTGAGGAGAAAGTCGTATCCCTTAGTTTCGTACCCACCGACAGTTAGTTAGCCGATATTTTCACAAAACCTTTAGATGGCCTTAGATTTGAGAGTCTTAGGAAGTCTTTGGGGATTTTCACAGTTGACTGAGGGGTTGGTCTTTGACTAGGATATGATGATTTTTCATGTTCATATCATATGCTTCATATTGCTAGTTTGTTTTAGATGTATTATTATTTTGTTGTACAACTATTTATTTATTCTTTTGAAAAATCCAAAAAGACTTTCGTTTTATAAAAAATTTAGAAAAGCTCAAAAAGATTTTTGTATTTTATTTGCACCTTTTATGGATGAGCACTTAAGATAGCCAAGTCACAACTTCATTCCATTTATCCATGTGACTGTTTGATAGAGATTTGAGATGCTACAACATTTCATCCATGTGCTTTACATTGTTTGGAGTCCTTGAGATGTGATTAGTGATATCTTTCTACATGTTTGACTCCTATCTCCTTTATTGCACACATGCACGGATATATTTGATTGTTGTACTTGTCTATCACATATTGGCTTAAGTGTTTCTATCTTAATTCTGTCTATACAACTAACAATATGCGATAAAACTTGACATGATTGGAATGCATGTAAAAACCGTTTTGGTGAGACTGTGTGTTTATTGAAAAATGGGTAAGGGCTGCGAAAGGTTCATTTAGCCTTTGCGATTCCAAACCACCGTTAACAAGGACCTAAAAAATTGAGAAATTTTATTATCCGAGGTCTAAAGAGGTTAAAAGAGCCCAAAAAAATTTAAAGGCAATTAAAATCAATAAATGCCAAAATATGGGCCATTAGGTTTCACCATCAATTCTCCAAAGTTTGAGAATTTAGATCGCCTCTTTTCAAAATAAAAATCTGAGGGAGTTTGGTTGGAGAATTCAAACGGGTTTGCACTTCCTTGAAAGTCCTGAAAAAGCATTAAATTGTTTTGGACGTTATTGGTGTGGAAATCATTTTAAGCTTTGATTAATTGATTTGATTGAGTCAATGTCTAATATTACCACCTTTTTACACCAAAGGAAGATTTTGAGTGCATTCCTTAGGAGTATCTGATATTCATCGTGGACATATGTCATGATTGTATGCATTGATTTTCCTATCGAATTTGATCACACCTCCACATTTCCGCTTTCATCAACTTGGTTGTTTTGTGTTCGTTCATGGTGTGATTTTTGTTTGAAATTTTTTGAAAAACTTTAAAAAAATAGTTGCTTATTCCTTGTGACACCCCGATTTTTCTTGTTTGATTTATTCTTCTCATTTGTCTACTTGGGGACTCGATGCATCACTTGGTATTTGCTTTGTGTCATGTGTGTAGGTACTTCTTTGATAATCTTTGAATTGCACACCCTGATGAGAAAAGCGTTGAGATTCCTAAAGAGTTGAAGATCAAACGATGAAGTCTTATTCATTTGTATCTTTCCAGTTTTGGGTTCATGGAAGGGTAGATTTGTATAGGCAATTTGATATTTGATAATTCGGATGTTTTTATGTTTATACCGGCATAGACATAGGGGGAGATTTGTAACAACATTTTGTCCATTATTTCTGTGTATGTCATAAGCCGTTACATCGTTGAAGAAATTCAAGATCACAGCGTTATCAACGGATCCGAATATCAAAAAATTCAAGGAATCAGTTTTCTGGTCAGTCGGACCAATTCGCCTGTTTTAAAAAAGGAACCGGTCTGCACCGAACCGATTCGCCAATTTAGAAAAAGAATCGATCCGCCAACGGACCGATCCACCTCAAGCCGGACCGATCCGCTTATGCTTCAATCTAGTAGACGCCTGACCGATTGCGAACCAAAAAAGCCCTTTTAAAAAAAGAACCGATCCGACCTTGGACCGGTCCGGATCAGAAGCAGATTGATCCGCCGGGGATAAAATTGTGCAGATTGTGTTCAGTTTTTTTAGGGACAGGTTTTCTTTTATAAACCAACTTCGGGGATTTGTTTAGCAAGACTTACATAGACATTTTTTCAAAGTCCTATATACTCTAAGTCTTCACCTTTGTGAGTCCCAAGACTCATGTTTCGATTCACACAACTTTTCAAACCCTTGTGAATCTGTTTGCAACCCAAGAACACAATCGTGTGTCTGATCATACCCTTATGGAGAAGACCTTCCTTCTTCTTCATTGCTGCTCTACTTGAAAGGGAAAGTTCCAGCCACCGACTACAGATCCGACGCCTGCGGGTAATTCTGTGTGACTGTATTTTCATTGTAATTCGAGAAATTGTATGTTACAATATTATAACGAAAATAAATGGTTTTTCCCCTTTGGGGGATTTTTCCTCACATGTGTGTGCTTGAATGTTCTTTCTCATTTCATCATCTTATTCAATCACACCTAGATGCATGTTTAAGACTTAATTGATAAAAACTATGTTTAATTAAATAATATCTCTATTTGAATGCACCCGCACTCTTTTCAGTATCCCATGCATCCATACTGCAAAATGGATTTACCATATAATAATAGTAATAAAAGAAGATATAAAAATCAAATAACTAATATCTTAACTATTTCCCGCATTGAATGCTAACCTGGCGATATGTTTTAATTTATAAACATGTTATGTTACCAACTTGTCACACCTTGATTTTTGGTCTGAATGAACAAAAAGTACACATAAAGCAGTGAATTAAACTTAAAGCGTAAAGAACATAACCTTTTATTGTTTACTAAAATGTTACATTGGGTGGAATCACCACAGGGGTGAATTACACGTTTCTAGTACACACGACAATATAGAAAATTGAAAAACTCCACTCCTTTCTCCCATCTGGTTTAATCTCTTCCCATACGGTTACTACGCGAACATGTGACTAGTGTTTGTCTCAAGTAGGGAAGAGATTCTATTTCCTTTCTCCTGGGGCATCTTCGGAAGGAAGGAATTAGCACAAATATTCTAAGTAGGTTCTACCAGTTCTATAATAATGAAATATATATAAATGAGAGTTGGAGTGTGCATTGAATCAGTGTTTAAAACGGCTAACAAAATAAGCTGATAATTCTATGTTATCAGATTATACCTTCCAAATGTTGGAAATTCATAATTCCATAGTGATTAATCCATTTAAGAAAATACAGTACATTACCAGTTTAGTTAGAATCATGTTTGAAGAAAGTCGAGGAATTTAAACTCATAATCCCATTCTTGTTCACTAGGGGGTATAGAGATAATTAAGCCATCAGTGTAAGTTTATCATAAACAATCCCAAAACCTTTAGGGAAAATAACCTGATATGCTCATAATTCAAGTGGCACTTATACGTATGTAGGAATAATCAGGGCTATCAATTATCTGAGACTTATAGGCCAAGTAGAATGTTACGAGGGATAATATGACTTCTACTTCCTAGTTAATACTAATGATTATAGTAAAATAGCACAAAAGTGCAGGAGCAAACTGAATCAATATAGTACATGATCTCAATTATTAGGTGAGGAGGGTTAAAGTTGATTCTAAAATTAATTATTGGTGATAATTCAAATACTGATGATGGTTAACAAAATAAATAGTATGACCATATAATAACATTCACATACTCAGAGTCAATGTGGCTAACACAGAGTGATATCAATAGTAGTATTTCAAATACGCGAAGTATAATATTGAAAAAATAGAAAAAAACCTACTTGCTTGGTATTCGGTTGAATGGTTGTCACACTAGAGTGTTCAAAAGATTTGAGGCTTGATTTCTATTATAAAATGTGTGGTATAGGATTATTAGATTTTAATCAGTCAGTTTTGTATTTAAAATTATATTTAGCAAAGTTTCAGGGACCTTAAGCTCATTTTTTAACTTTCATGCAAGAGAGTTTTTGTCTTAAAATTGTTTGATGCATGTACAGGTAAAGTTTGGGGTGAAAATTCCTAAGTTGGAAAAGTGCTATGGGTTGATTTGTAATTTTAAGTCAATTTCACTATGTAAAAAAACTTGTTTTTACATAACTTGAGCTAGGAATATCCAAAAATGGTCTGATCTTATACCATTTTGATCGGAAAAATTAAATAAATCTTTTGGAAAAAAATAAAAAAATTTAGATTGGCCACGCACCGTCACGTGCGTGGTCAAGGTTTCTGACCAAAGTCATCATCTTTTATCTCTCGATTTTGACTTTCTAGGGTTTCAAACTTTGAGTGAGGTTTTCTCCTTCATTGTTATACCGTTTGAGAAAATTTCTTAACCAACTTAACCTAATTTTTTCATGAGGATTTCAAATATATAAGTTTCATGGTTCGAATCTCATATAATTCGAGTTTCCAAACTGTGTGTTTTCATGAAATTTTGACCTAACATTTGTGGATTTATAGAGTATGGTACGGTCACTTATGAATTTGGTTTGGTTTCTGCTATATGAGGAAGTAATTTTCGTTTGGTTTCAAAGATTTTGATGGATTGTTTGTCGAGAATTTTGGATTTACAAGTTTTGAGTTTCAAAAACACTTTTGATCGATTAGCCTTCTACATGAACATTCATGGCATTTCACCATTACATTCGACATCTGAGGGTTATAATGAGCCTACCTATTGCTTTAAATCAAAGTTTAAGATACTGTAATGGATTTCACCATTAAATCTCAAGCTTTAATGGTGTTCCTAATGTTTTCTCTATCCTAGGCATTTCTACACATAAAATCTTGCATATTATGAGTGTTCTAACTATATTAAGTATGTAGAAAACTACTAGAATTGAAGGAATTGAAAATAAAGCATAAAATGATTAGCTACCTGAATTGAGAGAAAATTTGAGCTTTTGAAATGAACTATGGGATGAGTTTCTACTGCTTAGGACATGGGGTATTTATACTTGAGTGGGGATTTGATTGGAGTAAAAAGGAGGTGGATTTCTACTTGTTTAGGGTGAGTTTTAGTCATAGGTAAATGGGGACACATGGGTTCCTAAGGTTTATCATGTGTTACCATGTGGTTTTTGTGGGGTGTGTCTGTGGACTGTGGTAAAAATAAAATTCACTAAGAGTTTGATTTTAGTCCTTAATCCTTTATATAATTACATTTATGTCCATAAAAGTACACATTTTATAAATTTTAGGGGCATTTTGATAATGTTAGAATGATTTGAGGATTGAAGCTGTAATTTATGTTAGTTGAGGTCCAAAGTTTTAGTTTGATATAAGGTTGAGGTTTAGGGGTTAAATATATCTCAATTTATCTTATTTTGAAAATTTTAGGGACTCTTTTGTAATTAACATTAACTTCAAGGGGTGAAGTTAATGAAGAAAATTTTATGGGTTTTAAACATAGTTCCTTTCTTTTTAAGAAGAGTTTTGATTTTACTCATCTTATGAGGGTTTAAATCGAGGTCGTAGGTCATTTTAGGGTTTGAAAATTCTCGAATCTTACTGAAAATAAATATGAGTCAAACTCAAGTAGCTTGATTATTTTACGCTAGCTAGTATGGATATTGATGATTGAACCAAATTCGAGACGGGCTCAATAATATAATGAGCTTAGAATTTTGTTCAAGCTTGGCTTATTTATTTTGTTTATTGTATGAGCATGTCTCGAATGAACTTTTTATTGAACGAATACGAGCTGAACTGGAGTGGCTTGGTTCGTTTTTCATCCCCGATCCCCATATTTACTTGCAACCTTATCCCAATTGCAATACATAATGGTTGAATCAAATAGGGTTTTGGTAAAAACATTCGTACAAAAAACTTTCTACATGATGATAGTCTGATTCGCAAAAAAAATATTTTGAATGTCTCCATGGAAGGTTCTATTTGGCCAACGAATGGTATCATAGTCAATCTTAATGACAGGTGACGCGACTAAGAATTTGTCTCAGAAATGCGTTCACTCTAGGCTCAAGTGCAAGCCTGTCGCTCAAGTAATAAACCCGGTAAGTCGGGATCGTATCCACAGGGATCGAGATTGTCAAATAGTAATAAGAAAAATTATTAAATCTTGAAATGATTTCTTAAAAGAAATGAAAAGATGATTAATAATTGGGAAAATTTAACAAACTAAAAAGTGCAAAAGAAATTAGATCTGACAAATGGGAGAAAATAGGGTAGGGTACAATCCCTCAATCCTTAACAAATTACCGTATAGAATACTAGAATTGTAAATTAAAATTATTGACTAGATCCGGTCTTTATGCATTCTAAGCATTACATATATGAGGGATCTAGCCCGCATCATATGAAATCAAAGATAGATATAAAGCGGTGAATGAATCCAGTGTTTATATATTCTAAGCATTACATATATGAGGTTCAAGCCCGCATCATATGAAATCAAAGATAAATATAAAGCGGTGCTTTCACGATTCAATCAATATTTTAATTTAACCTCTATTTTCTACATAAATAATTTGCCTTGGATTGAGTTCATGTACCCCAACCCTTGGGAATTTAGCTACTCATGATTTGGTTCAAGAATAAATTCACACACAAAATTATGGATCTACAAGACATGGGAAATAATTTGCAAATAATAAAACTAGAGAATGGAAAGATATTACTTGAATTCAGCAACAAAAATGGAATTGGAATCTTCATGAAAACTCTTGAAGGAATAGAAAATTTGCTCTCAAAATCTAACTCTAAAATTTAATCTAGCACTTCTAACATACTCCTAACCTAGCCTCTCTCTAGCAACTCCCTTTTCTCTAGAATTCCACCCCCTTTTGGAATGACATAGGGATTGGCCTTTTATAGATCTCAAAAAGGACTTTTCCCATGCCTCTCCACGTTTTGACCTTTTAATATACCTAAATGAGACACTTCCCATGCCTCTCCACGTTTTACAACTAATAAAAACGAATTAAACAAGAAATTTCAAGAGTTGTCTCTTCAGTTCTGAAAATGACTCTTCATTTCTGAAAATGACTCTTCATTATCTCGCAACTTCAAAACCTCGTAACTTCTTCATCGTAGCTCGGATTGAGGTGCCGTTTTTTCCAATGTTCTTATAATTTAGACCTCTTCAACTCTCTAGCTTTCCTCACCACCGGAATATGGCTGTAAAATTACGAAAACTCCCTTCAACTCTCCATTTCTTGGTTTATTTCACTGTTTTGAGTTCTCCTTTGCACTAACTTGCATGAAATACCTGTAAAACACATGAGAAATACACAAAACACGAAATACTTGCCAAAAAAGGTTAGTAGCATAAATAAGAGACAAATCCAAGCTAAATACACTGCACGGGATCATAAAAATACCGAAATTAAGGGGATAAATGTGAAGAATATGTGCCTAATCAACAGGTTCCTTGGATTTTGATGATTCTTGCCTTTTGTTTTCCTCGTCATTTTTTCCACTCATAAAGAACACAAAAACAAAAACTACAGTGGGAAACATTAAGATAAAAAACCAACAAGAATACCAACACAAATAAAAATAAAGAAATAAATCCTCAAACACAATAGAGGACGATAAGATTAACTAAAAATAGCAAAAGTAATTGCATTATGGGACATGCACTAATATGGACAAGAGGCAGCCATCATTTATTTGATATTTTTTTACCAATAAGGAAGCAGTGAGTACCAATGTGAACCTTATATTTATACAATGAAAGTTGACCAAGTCCTTATATAAATTTTCGGAGCCAAAATAATTGTCATCATTTTAAGAATGTGATAAGTAATATATATACAAAATAAAATTGACAAATAATAATAACAATAGTAATAATAACAACACAATACGAAGAACAATAATCGAATACCATTCATATACATGAGAAATAATAACTACACATGCGACTGAACAACTACTAATCCATAATACTGAATAACAAAATAAAAATACAATATCTCTGATTTGTAAATAAAACTGAATACATAAATTCCATCTTTGACTAACAGTAAGTAAATATAGCATAAGAATATGTATAATAAATGGGTGATCTATACACTTGATACCTACATCCTAGGTGATGATGACTGCTATCGAAACTGCAATGCCAAGGAATAAAGTATGTGGTTGTTGTTGCTAAGGACCTTAAAAGAATTTAACAATGAAAGGTTCAATCCCCAGCATGCCTTATAGTATTTAACCATACTAAGACATGCTAACAACAATAATAAAGATGTACCTTCCTCTAGTATTATTGTGATATAAGATTACTTAACCTAATATTTGAAGTTCATTCATTATTAACCATTATTAAGTGGTAATTATATTTAAACAAATTGATATATATATCATATTTATTTTGATAAAGGAACTACTACCACCGTGTAAGTATTTACTATCTTGTGAGTATAACTAACCCAAAGCAACACATAATAGGGATACACATTGCCCTCCATAAATATACGAAGACCCATCCTTATGTCTTTAGGAGTTCTCATGCCTCTCTTAGTAATAGTTATATAATTCCCATTTCCTATAAACCACACCACTATGTGAGGGAAATCTCTATGACATCACATTAGTGGCATGGCCACATACCCCTGTTGTAAGGCCCTAAAACACGATTAGTAAGGTTAATTATACGATTAAGTATAAGTTATAAATTGGTTATGTGGTTAAATGCATCATGAAAATATGTTTCTAAATGCATCATTACGTTTATAAAATTAAGCTAGAGTGTTGGTGCAAAAGTGGCGATGTTTGGTCGCCAAATGTGAAAGTTATGAAATTCTGAGTAAATAATTACACTTTTGTTCGAGCCCAAATTAGGTGTACTAGTTTTATGATTTTGGGAAAACACAAAACATGAAAGTTGTATATGTTTAAGTTATATACTCATAGACACAAAGTGACAGTAAATCGGGGCCCGAAATAGTGAGTTATGGTGATTTTACGAGGCAAGACAAATCTGTCATTAACGGAATTGTCCTATTGGACCCCTTGCCCAACGAATCGCGTAATACCACCTTAAAGTGGTCACATAGCCACGTTTTTAAGCTTATAAGGCAGAACTTATCATCCTTTTCATTTCCTATTACAAGCTTGAGAAAAATATGCTTATGGAGAGAGAAAAACAAAGTGAAGGAAGAATTTCTTTGAAAATTCACCATAAATCGAGGAATTATCGTGAGGTAATTACATCTTTATTAAAGTTTGTCACATGGATGAGTTATATACTTGGTATGTTTTTATTTCTGATTTGGATATATATTTTAATGATACCCATATTGCTTAATTGTGTTGGAACAAGGATGGGTTAAGAACATAGGTTAGAACCAAAGCTAGGATCGTAAATGCATACTTTAAAGTCCTAAATTTACATCTTATTTTCGTAAAGAATTTTGATTTAGAAAATCCATGATTATGATGTATATTTCTGCTAAAACATGTTTATTATATGTTTCCATGAATTATACTCAAGGTCAAGGTTATGTATGCTTAAAATTGTTAAGTTATGCCTTAATGTTGTATTTTGACCTAGTTATGCTAAAAATGGTATACATCATGGAATACTTATTGGAATTGAGTGATTCAAGTTGGAGGGTAAAATACACTCATACATGTATAATATATCCGCAAATTGTGTAAAAATACCAAGGAATGAACCCTTGGTGATAGTTTGAAGTCGTGGTTTAAAATCTGCCCTAAAGGAGCAAGAATGCATACCAAGTGTTTGACGTTTTGCTCGACATAGAAAATGAGCCCTAGAAATTATGAAACATTAAATTTTTATTATTCAATGTGTTTACTGATAATGGGCGGAATATCATGAAAAGTTATGTTGTACAAAAATTATGAGAATTCGAGGAAGTTGAAGTTGTGTTGTTATTTTTCTTGAGAAACGATTTGGAAAAGGCTGTAATAAAATGGGCATAACTTTGTCTAGCAAATTCGTAATTTAATTCTGTAAATTGTGTTAGAACCCTAATTAATTGGGTGTTATATAAATGTGAAGTGTCATACGTAATTACTCCTTAGTTATTTCTGATTGACCAAATTATGTAATGTGTTACTGGGTTTGATGTTAATCGGTGTATTCAAATACTAACGACATTGACTTGTTAGGTGGGGAAGCAGCTAATACTACCATACCAAGGAAGTAGTTGGTATTAATCTTAGCACTAAATCCAAGGTGAGTGACCTTCCTTATGAAATATAAATGCTTATAATTTCATATGGAAATGTGTAGTTAAACACATGTGTGAAAATGTTTATGGGAGTAATGTTGTATTTATGAAACATATGCATATGATTAAAAATGTTAAGCGATGTTATATGATGATATGGACTAGTGAGTCATTTATCTAATGTTAAGGACTGTGGTGGGTCCTACGGGATGTGGTGGTCCTGTTAATCCAACTTAAAGGTTTGTGTACTCGGGCCTAATAAAGGGATGTGGTGGTCCCTAATTACTGTGGTGGGTTAATTGGACTGTGGCGGGTCCAGGCTTGCGAGAGTTTCACAATTCCTGTTGGGTTATAGCATTAGAACAAAATAAAAATGGTTATTCAAATTGGTTATATGTGTGGTATGTGGTCATTCACTAAGCCTTTATAGCTTACACTCCTGTAATGTTTTGTTTCAGGTATGCTTATAAATTGGAGTTCACTGCCAAGTTAGGACCTTAAAACGGGGGAGTGACGGATATTTAGTATGGTTTAAATATCAAGATTCCTTTTGTGTAATTATTAAACTAAGGATCTTGGTTATGTAAAGTTATGTAGTACTTATAAGTTATAAGTAAAGGCAGTTATGTTTTCATCTACACATACTTTTGGGAAAAAAAATCTTATGCTATTTTCCTCAGAGATTTAAATTAAAGCATTGTTTAAGGCAATTTATCTCTATATTAAAGGATGAGTTTAAAAAAATTAATTCGGGGCGCGACGACTTGGTATCAGAGCGTGGTCATTAGGTTCTAGATAGGGTGTGAGGGTCTAGATTGGCAGTGGACACTAGAAAGTGAGTTTGTTATGCATCTGGATTTTGACTAACAATGTTAATATTAAATTGTTGCTATTATATTTTGTTTAAGTTAATTATATTACAGTGAGTGATGGATCCACACGAGCCGCATGATAGAGTAGAGGGTGAGGCATCCTATGTACCTAATAGTCAGCAAGGACATAGAGCTATTGAAGTGGATGAACCAGAGGTGCAACAACAACCTATTGGTGATGTGGGAAGAATATTACGTCCTGTGGCACAACGTATGGAACAAGCAAGAGGTGGATAACATGGTGGGAATACGGACAAATTACATGAGAGGTTCATGAAGTTAAATCCGCCTGCATTTACTGGGACCACGGATCCGTTAGTGGCAGAGGGGTGGGTTAGAAAGATGGAAACAATATTCAAGGTGATGGAAGTGAGAGATGAACAAAAGGTTTTATTAGCAACCTTTAGGTTAGAGGCTGATGCAAAGTTATGGTGGGATGCAACAGAAAGTATACTTACTACAATGGGGGGAGTGGTGCCAATAAATCCTCCACGAATTACATGGGAGAGGTTTGTGAAAGTGTTCTTTGAAAAATATTTCCCAAGGCTTTATAGGAAGGAGAAAGAGGAAGAATTTATCACGTTGAAACAGGGGAATTGAACAGTGGCAGAGTATGAAGCTTTATTTATATCCTTATCTAGATTTGCACCTGACTTGGTGAGGACGGAAGAAAGTAAATGTGATCGGTTTCAAACCGAGGTGAGTGTAGATATAAAAAGCATGGTTGCTAATATGAAGATAACGGATTATGTGGACTCGGTGGATAGGACCATGGTGTCAGAAAAGTCAATAAAAGAAATGCAAGTTGAACACTCATAAGATCATATGGATGGGAGGCGGGAACCTCAACTCAGAGTGTATCACGAGGAGTGCCTAAGGGCCAAGAGTTTAAAAATAATAGAAATGCACGTGGAAGGTTTCAAGCTCGAGGTGGAAGGACTGGGATGAATCGGTCAGAAAATGCATCTGTGATGGGATCGAGGGCTATATTTTGTTATAGATGTGGTAGTCAAGGGAACATGTCTCGGGAGTGTACAATAGCTGAGACGACACCTTTATGTTTCCATTGTCATCAACCGGGGCACTTACGAAAGAATTGTCCAGCGATGGGAGCTACAACTTCAGTTGGGAGTGTGACAGTAGGAGATAGGATTTCTACACCAAAAGTACACAGGGGAGGTAGAGGAGGCGTGTCTCAAAACCAAGGCCAAGGCAGAGTGTTTGCACTGACGCAACAAGATGCACAAGCTATGCCTAACGTAGTGATAGGTACACTTCCTATTGGTGATAAAGATGCTTATGTGTTCATAGATCGTGGTTCTACATATTCTTTTGTGTCTTTGCTTTATCTGTTGCATCTTAATAAACCATTATCATCATTAGATTCTGGTTTATCTATTGTTACTCCAGTGGGGGGGTTGGTTTTTATTGAGAGGGTATATAGGGAGTGTGTGGTACGAGTGGGTGAAAAAGAATTACTAGTTGACTTATTACCTCTCGATATGCATGACTTTGATGTGATACTGGGTATGGATTGGTTAGCCTCATATCATGTATGTTTGGATTGCTTTAAAAAGGAGGTAGTGTTTCAGTTACCGGGTGAACCTGAATTTAAATTTATTATGGAACGAAATGTCACTCCAACTTGTTTGATTTCTGCTACAAAATGTTATGAACTGCTAAGGAAAGGATGTGAGGGTTATCTTGCCCATGTGGTGGACATACGACAAGAGGCTGGAAAATTATCAGATATACCAGTAGTTAATGAGTTTGCAGATGTCTTCCCAGAAGAACTCCCAAGGTTAGCACCAGACCGTGAGGTGGAATTTTCGATTGAGTTGGTACCAGGAACTGCACCAATATCTATTGCACCATATCGTATGGCCCCTGCAGAATTAAAAGAGCTAAAGATACAGTTGCAAGATTTGTTAGATCGTGGTTTTATAAGGCCTAGTGTATCACCGTGGGGAACCCCAGTATTGTTTGTGAAGAAGAAAGATGGAACCATGATGCTGTGCATCGATTATCGTCAATTGAACAAGGTGACTATCCGTAACAAATACCCACTACCCCGCATTGATGACTTGTTCGATCAGTTGCAAGGAGCCAAAGTGTTTTCTAAGATTGATCTCAGATCCGGATATCATCAATTGAAAGTAAGAGCTTGTGACATTTCTAAAACTTCTTTTCATTCCAGGTATGGACATTATGAATTTCTTGTCATGCCATTTGGGTTAACAAATGCACCGGCCGTATTCATGGATTTGATGAATCGTATATTTCACCCATATGTGGATTCTTTTGTTATTGTCTTCATCGATGATATTTTGATATATTCTCGTAGTAGGGATGATCATGAATGCCACCTGCGTATTATTTTACAGACCTTGCGAGAGAAGCAGTTGTATGCTAAATTTTCTAAATGTGAATTTTGGCTAGACAAGGTAGTATTTTTGGGGCATGTTATTTCTACTGATGGTATTTGTGTAGATCCCAAAAAGGTTGAAGCAGTAATGAATTGGGAAAGACCAACTAGTGTGACAGAGGTGCGTAGATTTTTGGGATTGGCGGGCTATTACAGGAGGTTTATACCGGGGTTTTCTTCTATTGCATTGCCATTAACTAAGATTACCAGAAAGGAGAACAAGTTTGTGTGGAGTGGCGATTGTGATAAAAGCTTTGAAAGTTTAAAGGGTAAGTTGACATCAGCTCGAGTATTGACTATCCCAACGGGTACAGAAGGTTTAGTTATTTATAGTGATGCCTCGTATCAAGGACTCAGTTGTGTGTTAATGAAGCATGGAAAGGTAATTGCTTTTTCTTCTCGACAGTTAAAGATACATGAACGCAATTACCCTACACACGATCTTGAATTGGCTGCAGTAGTTTTTGCATTAAAAATCTGGAGACACTACTTATATGGTGTTAGTTGTGAAATTTTTACTGACCATCAAAGCTTAAAATACTTGTTTACACAAAAAGACTTGAACTTGAGGCAAAGAAGGTGGATGGAACTTATAAAAGATTATGATTGGACGATACATCACCATCCGGGTAAAGCTAATGTTGTTGTTGATGCTTTGAGTAGAAAATCTCTAGGCATAGTATCTTGTATTTATTGTATTCGAGTTGACCTGCTGAGAGAGTTAGCTTTAATGGGGGAGGAATTAACTTTGAATGAGTCTTATGGAATAGTGGCACATTTAAATGTTAGACCCACGTTGATAGACTGGATAAAACAAGCACAAGCAGGAGATGCAGAATTGGAGAAAGTTAGAGATAATATGAAAAAGGGTAAAGCAAATGAATTTTCAATTCGGGATGATGACATTGTTATGTACAGAGACCGTTTGTGTGTACCTAATGTGCCTGATTTAAGAAGAACAATTTTGGAGGAAGCGCATTGTTCTTTATATTCTATGCATCCAGGGAGCACGAAACTGTATAGAGATTTGAAACAATGTTATTCGTGGCCGGGAATGAAACACGACATTGCAGAATTTGTTGCTAGATGTCTAGTTTGCCAACAGGTGAAGGTGGAGCATCAGAAGCCAAGTGGTTTATTACAGCCCTTACCTATTCCTGAGTGGAAATGGGAGCATGTTACTACAGATTTTCTTATAGGTTTACCAAAATCATCACGAGGGTTTGATTCTATTTGGGTGCTCGTTGATAGGTTGACTAAGTCTGCACATTTTCTTCCTGTTAAAACTACTTACTCCATGGATAGATATGCCAAATTATATGTGGATGAGATTATCAGATTGCATGGTGCACCTGTTTCTATTATTTCTGATCGAGATCCTAAGTTTACTTCTCACTTTTGGCCTAGTTTACAAGAAGCTTTGGGGACTAAATTGAAATTTAGTACAACTTTTCATCCTCAAACTGATGGGCAGTCAGAAAGAACGATCCAAACACTTGAAGACATGTTACGAATCTGTGTGTTGGAGTTCAAGGGGAGTTGGGATGAACACTTGCCACTAATAGAGTTTGCTTATAATAATAGCTATAATTCGAGTATTGAGATGGCTCCTTATGAAGATTTGTATGGGAGAAAATGCAGAACTCCAGTGTGTTGGACTGAAGTAGGAGAACGAAAACTACTTGGGCCAGAAATCGTACAGCAGACTACTGAAAAGATAAATCTTATCCATATTCACTTGAAGGTGGCGCAAAGCAGACAGAAAAGTTATGCAGACAACCGAAGGAAAGAATTGAAATTTGAGGAACGTGATCGAGTATTCCTACGTGTTTCTCCTTGGAGAGGGTTTATGAGATTCGGGAAGAAGGGAAAGTTAAGTCCCAGGTACATTGGCCCTTATGAGATAATGAAACGGGTTGGAGCTATAGCTTATAAATTGGCGTTACCACGAGAATTTTCTCGGATACACGATGTTTTTCATATATCAATGTTACGTAAGTATGTGTCTGATCCTTCACATGTATTTACTTCACAACCGATAGAGCTTCAAGAGGACCTAACCTACGTGGAGGAACCAATTGCTATTGTAGATCGAAAGGAGCAAGTGTTACGTAGTAAAACCATTTCACTAGTTAAGGTGATGTGGAGAAGTCAGAATGCGGAGTATGCCACCTGGGAAGGGGAGGATAACATGAAGAAGCAATATCCTCAATTGTTTGGTAAGTTTCTTATGCGTTAAATTTCGAGGACAAAAGTTTTATAAGAGGAGTAGAATTGTAAGGCTCTAAAACACGATTAGTAAGGTCAATTATACGATTAAGTATAAGTTATGAGTTATAAGTTATAAATTGGTTATGTGGTTAAATGCATCAGGAAAATATGTTTCTAAATGCATCATTATGTTTATAAAAATTAAGCTAGAGTGTTGGTGCGAAAGTGGCGATGTTTGGTCGCCAAATGTGAAAGTTATGAAATTCTGAGTAAATAATTACTCTTCTGTTCGAGCCCAAATTAGGTGTACTAGTTTTATGATTTTGGGAAAACACAAAACATGAAAGTTGTATATGTTTAAGTTATATACTCATAGACACAAAGTGAGAGTAAATCGGGGCCCGAAATAGTGAGTTATGGTGATTTTACGAGGCAGGACAAATCTGTCATTAACGGAATTGTCCTATTGGACCCCTTGCCCAACGAATCGCGTAATACCACCTTAAAGTGGTCACATAGCCACGTTTTTAAGCTTATAAGTCAGAACTTATCATCCTTTTCATTTCCTATTACAAGCTTGAGAAAAATATGCTTATGGAGAGAGAAAAACAAAGTTAAGGAAGAATTTCTTTGAAAATCCACCATAAATCGAGGAATTCTCGTGAGGTAATTACATCTTTATTAAAGTTTGTCACATGGATGAGTTATATACTTGGCATGTTTTTATTTCTGATTTGAATATATATTTTAATGATACCCATATTGCTGAATTATGTTGGAACAAGGATGGGTTAAGAACATAGGTTAGAACCAAAGCTAGGATCGTAAATGCATACTTTAAAGTCCTAAATTTACATCATCTTTTCGTAAAGAATTTTGATTTAGAAAATCCATGATTATGATGTATATTTCTGCTAAAACATGTTTATTATATGTTTCCATGAATTATACTCAAGGTCAAGGTCATGTATGCTTAAAATTGTTAACTTATGCCTTAATGTTGTATTTTGACCTAGTTATGCTAAAAATGGTATACATCATGGAATACTTATTGGAATTGAGTGATTCAAGTTGGAGGGTAAAATACACTCATACATGTATAACATATCCGAAAATTGTGTAAAAATACCAAGGAATGAACCCTTGGTGATAGTTTGAAGTCGTGGTTTAAAATCTGCCCTAAAGGAGCAAGAATGCATACCAAGTGTTTGACGTTTTGCTCGACATAGAAAATGAGCCCTAGAAATTATGAAACATTAAATTTTTATTATTCAATGTGTTTACTAATATTGGGTGGAATATCATGAAAAGTTATGTTGTACAAAAATTATGAGAATTCGAGGAAGTTGAAGTAGTGTTGTTGTTTTTCTTGAGAAACGATTTGGAAAAGGCTGTAATAAAATGGGCATAACTTTGTCTAGCAAATTCGTAATTTAATTCTGTAAATTGTGTTGGAACTCTAATTAATTGGGTGTTATATAAATGTGAAGTGTCATATGTAATTACTCCTTAGTTATTTCTGATTGACCAAATTAAGTGATGTGTTACTGGGTTTGATGTTAATCGGTGTATTCAAATACTAACGACATTGACTTGTTAGGTGGGGAAGCATCTAATACTACCATACCAAGGAAGTAGTTGGTATTAATCTTAGCACTAAATCCAAGGTGAGTGTCCTTCTTTATGAAATATAAATGCTTATAATTTCATATGGAAATGTGTAGTTAAACACATGTGTGAAAATGTTTATGGGAGTAATGTTGTATTTATGAAACATATGCATATGATTAAAAATGTTAAGCGATGTTATATGATGATATGGACTAGTGAGTCCTTTATCTAATGTTAAGGACTGTGGTGGGTCCTACGGGATGTGGTGGTCCTGTTAATCCAACTTAAAGGTTTGTGTACTCGGGCCTAATAAAGGGATGTGGTGGTCCCTAATTACTGTGGTGGGTTAATTGGACTGTGGCGGGTCCAGGCTTGCGAGAGTTTCACAATTCCTGTTGGGTTATAGCATTAGAACAAAATAAAAATGGTTATTCAAATTGGTTATATGTGTGGTATGTGGTCATTCACTAAGCCTTTATAGCTTACACTCCTGTAATATTTTGTTTCAGGTATGCTTATAAATTGGAGTTCACTGCCAAGTTAGGACCTTAAAACGGGGGAGTGACGGATATTTAGTATGGTTTAAATATCAAGATTCCTTTTGTGTAATTATTAAACTAAGGATCTTAGTTATGTAAAGTTATGTAGTACTTATAAGTTATAAGTAAAGGCAGTTATGTTTTCATCTACACATACTTTTGGGAAAAAAAAATCTTATGCTATTTTCCTCAGAGATTTAAATTAAAGCATTGTTTAAGGCAATTTATCTCTAAATTAAAGGATGAGTTTAACAAAATTAATTCGGGGCGCGACACCTGTCTATATAAAAGGATCAAGTTCCCATCATTTGTTTACCCATAACGGGTACCTTAGCACATAAGATCGAGATAAATAAACCTCACTCACTACTTGTATAGAAAGTCAGGAGTGTCGTGTGTGGCCCTGTTGTACGCATCCTATCAAATCCTCATACCAATGGATACGCCACGAGAATAAACAAAGACACATCGAGTATGTTCAATCAAATTAAACCCGCCTAATTAACAAATCTACTCAATATGTTTATTTCATCAATTAATAATTAAGTTCCATTAATCAAAAGCATTCCACATGTCATCTCATTTATAGGTTAATTGACGTATTTCATTAGTTCTTTTATTAGTAACTTAATAAAGATACATAGTCCCCCTAATTTTCGCAAATGTTCAAGAATATTCTTCAACATTAAAAATAATTAATTGAGTAATTTCACCACAAAACAACCCGTAGTGAGCCCACTGAACCGCATCTATTCAGTCTAGGTTGACTCAATTTACAAACCGAATCGATTTGGCAAGGGGGCTGAATCGTTCACCCCAGGAATTTATGCATTTTGTTAACTAACACGTTTATAGATAGTTCAACCCAATTTTTGAAAATTATTCAATCCAATTCAGTATATATGAACTAACATACGTTTTCGTGGTTGTAACATGATTCTCCACATATTTGATTTATTAATTTGATACAAAAATTACTAAATTAATGAAATTTAGGAAAACCCCAATTTTAAGAATCTTAATCACAATATCTAATTTAAATTCAATTAAGGCTTAAATATGAGTTTAAAATGTGAATTAATAGAGGTTAAGTGTTTATTTCCATACGTAGTCAATCTAATTCAACTATCCAAGTCCCAAGTTCAATTTCACCATTTAGGTTACGTTTGTTTTTCATCCGAATTTGAAGTTTGAATCTAAAATCTGAAGTCTGAAATCTAAATGAAAAATATGTGGTCTGAAAACTAAATGGAAAATATGTTTATTTTTTTGTCCGAATGGACCTCTAATTGAATATATTTAGACTAATTCAAACTTCAGAGGTTCATTTACCTTTAAATCATTCAGAGGCAAAAATAGTTATTAGCCTCTTAATCATTTAAAAAAACAAACACTATTTGGTACCTTTTAAGTCTATAAATGGTTCAAATTCAGACTTAAAAGGTAAAAACAAACAACACTTTAATCTAAGTATAAGATGAACTAACATGTAAACCAAGTTAAAAACGTATTACCTATGTTAGGTATTTCCCAAAAATGAATGCACAATCATAAACAATATACATTCCTATATAATATAACTATATCAAGCAAAGAAGGGTAAAAATACCCTAACATTGTTGCATTCCCATACCTTATGAACACCATAATTCAACTCCTATAATAAATATATATTAACGCATTAATTAATCCCTCGATTTTCGAACAAAATAATAATCTGATTGCACTAAAAATCATAAATTGAATTTGGAAAGTGGGAAAATAACCATCGCAAATCATTTATTTTCTTCCGCTAACATATGCTATCAAACACCAAAAATTGAAAGATATGTTTCTTTTAAGTTGAAAAACATGCCTATAAAACACCAAAAGTCAGAAAATTTGAGATTAGGTGGCTGGAATATTAGTGCAATCAAAGAGTTCCAAATACAAAAAAATTCCACCCTACCCAGTTTTTTATATTTTGTATCAAGAACGCCCTAATATCCACAAATTAGAAACACGCATGCGTAAAAATGACTACACAACCATCAACAATATATGTATGTACAAAATATAACTATAACAAGTAAATAATTTTGATTATATGAAACCACAAAACATATATATGAAACTGAATTTGAATTAATGAAGGTTTAAAATACCGTGATGTTATATTCCCAAGAAGGTGATTTCTGCGTCGAAGAAGAGTTTTTAATGTAGCCGACTCTGTCATTTCTAACTAGTTTTGGTTGGTTTTTGGGTAGGATTTGAGAGCGAGAAGCCAAAAAAGTGAAGTTTTTTTTTTGTTCGTAGAATGCAAAAAAAAAGTCTAATTATGAATTTTTTTATTTGGAAAACTACATCAATTTTGGCAAAGTTTAAAGCATTGCCAGCATATATAATGGTTCATAACCTCGGAAATATATAGAAAATACGTTCCAAATTCTGATACGGTTTAAAACCGTGCTAGTTTCTCCTCATGTAAGCATGCAAGATTAAGATTTTGGGTGTAGTGGAGAGCGTGAGTGAATGTAGGGTTTGAGGCCAAATTAACCTTTTTTTATCTACTTTAGTAGTATGTATACATGTACTAATTAGTCCTTCTATATTGAATTTGTAAAATCACCATAATGTGCCACAGACGTGACTAATGTTTGTCTGAATTTAACAGTGTTAGGATTTGGGGTAAAAGTAGTGCGTTTTGAAAGGATGGGGCAGTGTTGTAGAAAATTATTGTAGGGTGGTAAAATGAAAATGGAGTAAAAGTTGGAGGGGACAAAGTTTAATTAAAAATTTGTATTATCAAATTAACATTAAATTACCTAAACTCCTAACATGCCCAACAACATATTGTATTTATATAAAGTAATTATCATAATGGGGTTTACCATTTTTTAAATAAGTGAAGCATGCGAACCCAAACCCAAATGGTTAACTATCATGTCTTGGGTTGACATTAATATTACCCATAACATTTAAAGGTCCACCCCTTAACTTATAACTTTGTATTGATTTGTGTCGTGCCACATTTTTCCACTTTATTCAATGGTCTCTACTACGATTATTGTGTCAACATATAAATACAAATTTAGGCAAATGATATATAATCACGCGTTAACTTAATAATACAAGTAAATGAAGAAGATATATGATGAATTTGAGATTAGATGAAGAGAGGGAATAAATGGGATACAAAAAGAGTAATGTTATGCATCCCAAAACATCCCCCAAAATGCATTAAGTCTTTGTATATTGGGGTAGATCCCACATGGTACAAATAATTAATGAACTTTGGTGGAGAATTTAGGAGATATGTTTGCGACTCATCATTATTCATACAAAAATAATAAGATGGGTGTGAAAATACACATTCAATTTACATGTTATATAGTCAACCACACTTATTAAATACCGTTAGAACAAACGTTTTTTTTTAAATGTATATACTTTACATTAAAAAAATCATAGAATAGTTTAAGACACCTTAATATAATGCAAACTAACTTTGATCTTGGTTCATAAATTAATGGGATTGAAAAAGTCTATATTTATTTTCTTAGTATTTGGAGTATACATTTTGTGAGAAGCCATCGTGAGTAAAGGGTACATCTAGTGATAACCCACCGAATGTGGAAAATGGCCACTTTTTACAAGTTAATAATTTTTGTTATTTCAATTGATATATTAGGATTTTAGTTTTTCTATTTTTGGTTTTGTTACAGCGAAACATATTTAATATTATTTATGATATTTTTTATCTTAAAAAATAAAGTTAGGGTTAAAGTGGTACTAGTGCATGATTGTGTTCTATTTAGACTTAGAGAGATAATGAGAACTGAGTGTTGAGTGAAGAGATAAATCATGTTATTAGTAAAGATGGTGGTGAGAGGAGGTGGTGATATTTAGGGTTAGGGTTAGGTTTTTAGAATGAATGCTTAGAGTGAATAAGAGAACAAGAACAAAATGAACTGAAATGAAAAATTAAGATTTAAATACCCCTATTATTTATTTTGTGCGTGTGTTTGGAAGACGGTTTTAATTAAGTTGTGTCTTATTCTTTGGGTAGAAATAGTTTGTGTTAAAAATAATGATATACTAAGCCGTAGTTAATTTTGGGTAAGTACCAAACAATCTTTACATGACTTGTACCATGATAGAGCTCACACCATACTTCATGTCATGTAACACCATGGTAAAAATCAGGTAAATCTTATTTGGTACTTACCCAGTACTAACCACTAATGTGCAAAACTTTATTCTCAAGGTCAAGTTATTCACACAACATGAGTAGACTTCTTACTAGTTTCTGCAATAAATTCCCATAAATCACCCAAAGAACACTATAATCTATATTATACCTCTAATACGATAGTATTAGAGGTATAATGGTCATTTATTACTTTAAATGGAAAAAACAATAGAAGTTCATAATTCATTGATTTAATTATAAAAATATAAAGAGTTTCTAATAATTGAAAGATACACAAGAATAAGAAAATATTATAGATCGTTGTTCCTTTTTTTCTCTATATATCTACCATTTTCTCCTTCTTGAGGCAGTAAATTGGTTGTTTATAGACCCACGAAATTCCTTACAAATTAACCACCTTCAGACTCCCACCTATGGAAACTAAATCACGACTCCAACATCTCAACCCACCCTTGCTAAAATACAGTGATAAATATTCTCTCTATTTATTTCCTTTTTTATTTATCATTTATTTTAATGTTAATTTATATTTTTCTTCCACTTTGGTTCGTTTTTTTTAATTTTTGCTGTGAAACTTTCATGCCATTTTTGGGTTTAAGTGCGGAGAGGAGGCTGATGGCTTATTGCATTTGTGTCTTCCTCATAAGGAATTCATACACAATCCCTACATGCGACCAAGCACTCGCTCCTAACACTAACCACTCATTTTTCTCTCTACTATCTATTTATGCATACACACTTCTGTTGTTTTCTCACTACCTACTACCCCACCACTTCATTTATGTTCTCATTTTTAACTTATCGTCTTTTTTTGTTTTCATCTCTTTTATATTAGAAAGCCTATAAAGGAGGCTGCTGTCCAATTGATCTACCATGTTTCATCTCCTTTATTCATTATTTATTTTTTTACAGATTGGTGATCAGGTATGTACTATTCTAATTTCATTGATTTTTTTATTGGTTATGAACAATCTACTTTATGTAGTAATACTAACTATTTATATATTACATGAATAATTTGGTTTTGTGCTTTGCACACCAATTTTTTATGTTGTTGCCCCCAAGATAAGTTATTTTCATATATATTGGGTTTTCATATGTGGTTTATTAGGGGCTTTATTGTAGTGCTCTCAATTTCTGACACGACATGAAAATACAACATGACCTAACATGAAATTAACATGGCGTGTCATGTTCTATCCACAATATTTTTTCCCTGTTAGCATTTCGTGTGCGTGCCACGGTTTTGACCCGAAATTGACCCATCTTGGCCCAATTACAACACAATTAAGCAACCAATTTGGTCAGATTATCACCCTCTTATAATTAATATATTCCATGCAATATAAAATAAAAAATTATATTTTCGTGACCAATTTTCTACACTTTTCTACTCAATTATGCATCAAGATCCGGGTATGTACTTCCTATTTTATATATGTTTATGCTATTTAACGGTAGTTTTTCCCTTAAAGTTATTTTCTCTTGATATTTATAGGCACGGCCCCCTCATCTCCTTCTTATCTTTTTTCCTTTTCTATTTGATATTTAATCTCTCTAAAAAAGAATACAAGTCAACTTTCTTTCTATAAAATCTGCATTTCACCCACCCACCTTTTTTCATATATTCATACATTTGTAGGTCTCTATCCCAAAATAGACATACTTAAAAATACTTTGTTTCCAAAAATATGCAGATCACAAATCCGTAGATTACTCGAGAAAATTTTAGAGAATGACCGAGTCATATGGTTAGGGGATTTGAACAATCGGATTGCTTTGAGTTACTCTGCCACCAAAATATCTGCCATTTTCCCCTTCTTATCAAGGATCAACTCAAGATTTAAAGATAAACTCTACTTTGTTCATCATAAAAAAAAACATACTTATTGGATACATATCTATAGATTTAATTGATATTTTTTTCCAATTACAAGTTTGTTTGTGATGATTCATATTTATTTCAAAGTTGTATGGATTGATTGTAATATGTATTTTTTTCATATATTTATAAAATGACCAACGTGTTTTTCGATAATTGAATTGGTTGTGTATTCTTTGATTTCTTACCTATGTTTATGGCAATTTGATTTTATTTTTAGGTAGAATGAGCTTTCCTCCTCAAGGGTATGGTGTGAAACTTTAGTTCCATTACTTCTCTTTATTCCTATATAGTTGTATACACACATATTCAACTCATTGTTTGGCAATGTGTCTCATTGTTTGGCAATGTGTCTCATTGTTTTCAATTTTTATATTTACTTGCAAATGTACTATTCCACTACTTAGTTAAATTTATGGATCACATGTATTTAGTTTCACTTTTAAAAATTCATTTATACCTGCTCCCTTTTTTAAGCCATTGGTCCCGTTGTAATAATTATAAGACATGTGCCATTCTCTCCGAAAAGAAGAGAGGTACAAGGCAATTGAATGAGTATTTGAATAATTATGAGACTTAATACAATTTAAAAAATACAAGTGAGAGGAGCCTAATAAAAATTTGAACATGAGACTAAACCCAAAAAAACTATTAAAATTTTAATTTACCCACCGATTATTTTTTATTACGCAATGCTTTTTATAATTCGCACTACAACAATTCTTACATTTAACTGCGAAATGTTTCGTAGCCAAAAGTTCATATTTCGTTGCTAATAGTTTTTGGCAATAAAAATTATTTCGTAGCAAGTTTGTGGCCAAAGGCCCGTTGCTGAATATATATGGCCAGGAATTTAACTTTCGTTGCGAATTGTTTAGGTCATTTTCAACGAAATTATTTTCGTGGACAATTATCATATTTAGGCTACAATTTTTTTCGTATCGAATTGTCAAACATTCCGTTGCTAAATGCCTTCATTTCGTTGCTAATTATATATGTAAACTAGTGTGTTAGAAGGTTTTAACTAAGAAATTTACAATTTGTTGTGTAGCTAATTGATCAACATTTCGTTGCTAAATGTCTTCATTTTGTTGTCAATTCTATATGTAAACTAGTGTGTTAGAAGGTTTTAACTACGAATTTTACAATTTGTTTGGTAGCTAATTGATCAACATTTCGTTGCCAATTCTATCAGTCAACTAGTCATTAGAAGCTTTTAGCTACAAAATTTGTACCTTCCCACAAGATCTATTGACTACGAAATTTAATTGCTGAAAAATGATTCTTAATAATTAATTTTTCAATAACAAACTATTAAATCATAAGCCGCACTTTTATTTATCAATTGCACAAAATTACAATCTAACAAAAACAAATTACCATCTAAAAAAAACCCATTCGTTAAAATCCATAAAATAACTAAATTATTATAAATAAAATCCACATTAAGTCATGTACACATACATAATCAAGTCAACTAAACACTAGTTAAAGGACGCAGAAGTCCCACATCTCATCCCCTTACAAACGACAAATATCCATGGCGCAAAAAAATAACTTGAACTAGTTAAAAGACTTAGAAGTCTCTAATTCCATTTACAAATGTCAAAAGTTCATGGCGCCCAAAAAATAACTTCTCTTCACGTCAAATCTGCAATTAAGAAAATACAATATCATTAGCTAAGATAAAGTAGGATTTGATTCGTCTTTATCATGAAAAAGTTGTGACGATGAGCGAAAGTTGATAATTAAAAAGATAATAATTGATTACGAATGTGAACATTTTAAGAGCATACGAGTAGCAAAACTCAAGGATGTTTAGATTACCAGGGACATTTTCTCGAGCCATCTCTGTTGATCCATATTTTTTATACACTTCACGAAGCTTGCTCCGTTAACTCCTACTTCTCCCTTTCATTAGCTCTTCCAAACACTCATTTGCATGATCATCCAAATCAATGTCGAATTTCTTCTAAAATTTTATACTTAATCAGTAACTGATCAAATGAAACGATGTAACAGTGTAACAATGTAAAAACAGTCCAAATAACGAAGCATAATAGCCAAATTCACCCTTCTATAAAACATACATACATTAACATTAATGTCCTTTAATTGCAATTTTAGTATACCAATAACATTGATTAATTAGTTAATTAATCCTTATAAAAGAACTATAAATAATCAGGGAACATATTTATACATAAGTAATCAACAGCATATGATACAAATTTCTAGTGGAATACAAAATATTTACATATAATTTAATAATTCAAAGGTTTTAAGCACATACTTCCGGAAATTGAAACCTTGATTCCATTAGATAACGAGCAAGTGATGTTATATATAAAGGATCCTTACCAAGTTACCAGAGAGAATCAAGAATGGATAGGAATCACAAACTATAAATAATACAGGAACGTTAGAACATCGAATATCATAAGCATGTCTATAGTAAATAAGTAAAGAAAAAAAAAGAATTGGAAAATTTTGAAAATACAAATATCAGATCTTCTCTGGTCTCTTGTTGAATGCAATTTCATAAAATACTTGAAGAAGGCTCATATCTCTGATCAAATTTGTAACAGGCCTTATAATATTCTAGGAATGAATTGGGATATTATCAAAAAATTTGGCATTCCTTGATTTCCAGATCTCCCAAAAAATGATTTTAGGCAGGTTGATAAAAATGAATTGTTGATGATCTTTTTAAGGCATCCCAAACCACCATGGCATGAGCATAGATCTGCAAGAGATAAAATTTAGATTAACCCCAATCTTATTAGTGAAATGAGACCAAACCTCTTTAGCAAGATTGCAATAGAGGAACACGTGATATATAGATTCTTTAGCATCCTCACAGCCCCTACATCTTGATGCCAATCTGATGCTTAGATTTTGGATTTCAGAGTCTAGAGGGACTGCTTGTTTAATCACTTTCCAAATAAAATTAGATTTTTTGGATAGGACAATCTCTCTGCCAAGTGAATTTCCAACTCAGAGAACTTGGTCTAGATTTTCTGCAGATTTGGTACGCTGATTTGAAGGAAAAATTTCCAGTTATTGAAGGAAGCCATAACTGATTGTTTTCATCTATAAACTTGTCCCCCATGTCTTTCAAAGCCACAATTTTTTTCATAATAGGAGAAGCAGACGTGTAATTGGATGGTCTGGAGTATTCGGTCCTCATTAAAGAGGCCCATATGCCCTGATCAAATTTGAACTTCCCATATAATTTTAATGTAGAAGAAGTAACCAAGTCTTCTATGCATCTGACATTGAGACCCTCTTCTTTAAATGGAAAATAAGACTCTGACCAACTGATCTAGTGATGAGGATTATCCTTTTCGAAGCCACCCCAGTAAAATTTACTAAACATTCCATGAGTCCTTTTGATGATAGATTTTGGAGGAGTAAGGATTGATAAGGTGTAAATAGGCATAGAAGTTAATGATAATATATCAAAGATCTACAATCAAATGGAAAGAGAGAAAAAGAGGGGCTAGGGTTTCATATTGCCATACACTAGAATGTCTTACAATAAAAGGAAGAAGAGAGAATAAATATATAACCTACTACAACCACCTAATAATAATAGGAGAAGGGAAAATACTAAAATACCCTCAATGCTAAATAAAACTCTAATACCCCGCCCCCTCAAACTCACGATGCTGCAGCGAGAAGCATTGAGAGTTTGCCAACCAAAAAACGAAAACGCTGAACTGGATGAGACTTCGTAAACAAATCAGCTATCTGTGCGAAAGAAGAAACAAAAGGCAAAGTGATGACTCCATGCGTAAGATGATGACGAGTAATATGACAATCAATCTCAATGTGCTTAGTCCTCTCATGAAAAACTGAATTGTGAGCAATCTGAATAGCACTCTTATTATCACAGTACATAGGAGTGGGCTGAGAAAGAGAGACACCCATATCTGCAAGTAACCGACGTAGCCAAACAACTTCGCGAGTGGTAGAAGCCATAGCACGGTACTCGGCTTCCGTGGAAGACATAGAAACAACTTGCTTTTTGCTCTTCCAAGAAACAAGAGAATCACCCAGAAACACACAAAATCCAGTAACTGATTTGCGATCTGCAGGATCACCGGCCCAATCAGCATCAGAGTATGCACGCAGCTCCAAAGAAGAAGATGAAGAAAGTAAAAGACTCTGAAATCGAGTGCCTCTCAAGTAGCGCAATATACGATGAACAGCTGCCCAAGGAACTATAGTAGGAGCAGTAACAAACTGACTAACAACATGGACAACATGAGCTATATCTGGACGAGTAATAGTGAGATAAACCAAGCTGCCCACAATAGTGCGATATAAGGTGGGATCAGGCAAAAGAACACCATCATACGGGGAAAGATGAACATTAAGCTCCAAAGGGGTATCAACAATCTTAGTATCAGTGAGGCGAGCACGCTCAAGAATGTCCCCGATGTACTTAGATTGTGAGAGAAGATAACCCTTTGGAGAATGATCTACCTCAATACCCAAAAAGTAACGTAGGGGCCCCAAATCCTTCATCTCAAAACAACGAGATAATTCAGACTTCAACGTTGTAATTCCACCAACATCATCCCCAGTAATAATCATATCATCAACATACAAAGAGACCAGAATACGACCACCGGAGGTGCACCTGATAAAGAGAGCTGAATCATTCTCACTTGGAATGAACCCAAGAGAGGTAATCACGGCAGTAAACTTCTCAAACCAAGCCCGTGGTGCCTGTTTGAGACCATATAAGGCTTTCTTAAGCCTACAAACTTCACCAGGACCATGTGGAACACCCGGAGGAGGAGTCATATAAACCTCCTCATGAAGATCACCATTCAAGAACGCATTTTTAACATCCATTTGCGATATATGCCACTGACGAACAGATGCAACAACAATAAGAGTACGAATAGTAGTCAATTTCGCAACAGGGGCAAAGGTTTCGTCATAATCCATACCATATTGCTGAGAAAAACCCTGGGCAACCACTCTTGCTTTGTACCGCTCAATTGACCCATCTGACCTGGTTTTGATTTTATATACCCAACGAGATCCAATTGCCCGCTTACCAGCAGGTAAGGGGACCAAACTCCAAGTATCCGTCTGATGCAAAGCAGAGAGTTCCTCAGCCATAGCCTGTTGCCAAAGAGGATCAAGAACTGCCTCTTTATAAGATGAAGGCTCAGAGAGGCAGTGAACAGAGGATAAAAATGAAGCAAAAGAATCAGAATAACAAGAATAAACAAAATCTGGTGACTGAGTAGACTTACGTGGACGTTTTGGATAGCGAGAAGGAGGTTCCACCATTTCAGCAGGTGCTTGGGTGGCCACACGAGAAGGGGGAGCATCAGGAACATCGGATGGCAAAGTACCTGCATCAGTAGAAATAATAGGAACAGGAGCAACATGGGGTGGCACACTATCGGTGGTGCAAGGTACTTCAGATGGCACACTCTCATCATTATCAGAGAACGGATCAATATTGAAGAGATCAGATTTAGTGAGTTCATGAGGGCTATCAGGAATAGAAAAGAAAGGAATATGCTTAAGAAACACAACATGGCGAGAGACATATAATTTTTTTTTAACTGGATCATAACAACGATATCCCTTTTGACCCTCACCATAACCAAGAAAGACACAAATAGCTGACTTTGGAGATAATTTGGTACGTTCCACACGAGGTCGAAGAACAAAACAAGTACAACCAAACACCTTTAAGGAAGAATAATCAGGGGCACACCCATACAACTTTTCAAAAGGTGACAAACCTGAGCAATGAGAGGTCGGAATCTTATTAATCAGATTAACAGCAGTAAGGACAGCCTCTCCCCAAAACTCACTAGGGACATATGCAGATAATAAAAGAGAGCGAGCAGTTTCAACAATGTGCCGATGTTTCCGTTCAGCAACACCATTTTGCTGAGGAGTGTCAGTACAAGATGATTGGTGAATAGTTCCATCTAAATCAAGCAACTCACCAAAATTTTGAGAAGTATATTCCCCACCTAAATCGCATCTAAAGCATTTTATAATAGTAGAATGTTGAGTTTTGACAAAGGTACGAAATTTATTATAAATATAAAAAAAATCCGAACGTCGTTTCATGAGAAAAACCCAACAGTAACGCGTATAATCATCAATAAAGGAGACATAATATCGAGACCCTCCTCTTGTAATAATAGGAGACGGTCCCCACACATCAGAATGAATAAGATCAAAGGGTGCAAAAGTAGAGGAAATACTTCTATTAAATGGTAAAGCTGAAAATTTTGCAAGTTTACAAGCGCTACAATCAGAGATATCATGGCAATGCAAATTTCCTAATTTTCCTGTGGAAGCCAAATATTTTAATCGTGAACCTGAGAAATGACCAAGACGAGAGTGCCATAAATAAAAGCTAGACGAATCTGAACTCAAACGAAAGGATGACAAGTCAACACTGGAAGCTGCAACCATTGGTACATTAAGTTTCTCCATGATGTACAATCCCCCCTGCCTACGGCCTGTCCCAATCACCTTCTAAGACTGTGGATCCTGCACATGACAAAAGGTAGAAGAGAAGGAAACTGAGTAACCGGCATCACATAGTTGACCAACAGAGATAAGATTCATTGTAAGCTTAGGAATGTGGTAAACATTAGAGAGAAAGAAGTTGGGTGATTCAATAGTCCCAATACCCGTTGAGGGCATGGGAGTACCATCCGCAGTCATAACTGGCAACGAAGAAGTGGGACAAAAAGAACCAAAAGAGGACAAATTTGGTGACATGTGATTAGAAGCGCCGGAGTCTAGAATCCAAATACCTGAGGACTTACCTGGTGAAGAGATGGACATGGCATGAGGTTGTGTGGCAAGAAACTTTGGAAACTGCTCAGCAAGAGAAGACATGGATGGAGCTAAGGATGAAGAACCTGATGCAAATGAGTCTGATGGCGGTACAACTACTGCAGTATTAGGCTGTGAAGGCCTATATGAACGCTGCTGAGATTGGTTATTGGATTTCCAACCAGAAAATTACTGCTGAGATGGTCGACTATTTGATTGTTGTTGTTGTTGTGCTCGCAACTTAGGGCACTGAGACTTCCAATGACCCTTCTCCTTACAGTAGCTACATTCATCACTTGCAACTCTCGAATAAGGCTTGTTTTGATTACTGGAAAGAGGCCGAGAGGAGGCTGCGAAAACAGATGGATTAGGGTCCGAAGAAATTACCTTCCCTGACTGAGTCTTGAGATAAATCTCCTCGGCTAACAACTCGTGAACAACGGAATCAATAGTTGGAAGTGGACTACGATGAAGAATCGACCCACGAAGACCCTCAAAATCATCACGCAATGCCATCAGAAACTGAACCAGGCGTTGTTCCTCCCTATTGGCAACATATGGTGCAAAGGCCCGCAATTCAGCCGACTCTGTGAGAGCCAACTGATCCCATAGATCCGTCATAGCAGAATAAAACTCCTGAATACTCAATTTATTTTGCTCAAGAGCCCGAATATCGCACTCCAATTGGTACTTTTTTGCGAAATTAGATTGGGAATACAATCTGCCCAAATGATCCCAAACATCCTTTGCATAATCATACTTAGCCAACTGCATACCTATAGAAGGTGCAACGGAGTTGTTGATCCAAGTGATGATTTTCGAATTGTTTGCCTCCCAAACATCCAACAACTCTGCATATTTTTCAACATTCGTCTTATCATTAGGCTTACTTAAATCGCCATTAATGTAACCCCAAAGCTTCTTCCCTTTCAAAAAATTCTTCATAACATAACTCCAATACGTATAATTTTTTCCATCTAATCTGACACTAATTGATTGCAGAGAATCATCTCTTTCACCAGCCATTGCGAAAATAAACAATCAAACAGTACCCAAACGGAACCAAATCAAACGAACTAAACAATTAATCGAACAAACAGGAGGAAAACGACCATAATTACCTTCAAAACAGTCGAGCGAACAGAAAAAGTACCTCCGAAAAATGATCTACAATCAAATGGAAAGAGAGAAAAAGAGGGGCTAGGGTTTCATATTGCCATACACTAGAATGTCTTACAATAAAAGGAAGAAGAGAGAATAAATATATAACCTACTACAACCACCTAATAATAATAGGAGAAGGGAAAATACTAAAATACCCTCAATGCTGAATAAAACTCTAATAGTTAATACATGTCTAATGAGGGTAAGCCTGCCTCCTTGAGAGATCAACTTGGAAGACCAAACATTAAGCGTTTCCCTTATTTTATTAAGTAGCTCAGAGAAGAGAATTGCTTTTGCCCTTCTATTGTGAAGATGGCAGCCTAAGTATATCATAGGCAAACATTTAAGAGTCAGACTTGTATGCTTACCAACTGCTAGCTTTATAGCAAAGGGAGTTTTAGGAGCCATATAAAAGGAGTTTTTAGAAGAGTTGATAAGCTGAACAGAGGTATCCTCATATGATTTTAACATATGGAATATAGATTTTAAATTGTTTTTCCCACCATTGATAAATACAACTACATCATCAGCAAAACCAATGTGGGAGATAAGCTGGCTTCTTTGAGGATGAGAATAAGGAGTGACCTTGTTGGACATAAATATTTTTTCTATATTTCTACTTAGTACCTCAGTTGCAATGACAAATAAGAGAGACAAAAGTGGGGTCTCATTGCCTTAGGCCCCTAGATGATTGAAAAAATCCTTTAATCGATGTGCTGGTCCAGCTTCTAGGGACATCTGAGCCTGCAAAGAAAGCTTGAATAAGTAAAGTAAGATAAAAAAATGCAACTAGAAATAACACTAAGAATTTAAGGATTAAGCTCTTTGAATTCAGCTTGCCAAGAAGTTTTGAAATAATTAATAAAAATCCGCTCCAATGCTTTTATAGAATCTTCCCATTGATAATTATCATCTTTGATTTTGTTTATAACTAATCTTCTTTTACTAGACTTGATAGTAGAGTGAAAGAATTTAGTATTTAAATCCCCAACCTTAAGGCTTTTAACCATGCTCTTCTGATGCCAAAAGCTTTCTTCTCTCCTCAAAGCTATATTTAGCTTAGCTTTAACCTTAAAAATTTCAGTTCTAAAGGTTTCATTAGGATTATTCTCAAACTCGTTTTCTTTAATTAAAAGACTATCTTCAAGATCCTTGACCTGTTGAAACACATTCTTAAAGTGGATCTTGTTCCATTCTTTAAGAGAGTTATTCATTCTTTTTAATTTCAAGGCAAACAAATTCATCGGGGGAGAATTGATGTTAGAAGCCCAAGAAGATTCAACTACTTACTAGATATCATAATTTATGCACCACATAGTAAAGAATTTAAATGGCCTAGGGCAATTATCCAAAATAGTTTTGATGGAGAGAAGTAAAGGGCTATGGTCAGAGCATAGTCTATGAAGATGAGTGATGCTAGTTGAAGGGAATTATTGAAGCTATTATTGACTAAGCAGACCTATATCTAATCTACAAAAAATAGCTCCTCTATATCTATTTTAGACGAAGGGAATCTAGAGCCTAAATATCTCAAGTCAAAAAGGGAACAAGTAGCTATCATATCATTAAAATACTCTACTCCATTGAAATCAACTTGGTCACCTCCTGATTTTTTTTTTTACTTCTGAGGAGATAATATTGAAGTCTCCTATGACTAACCATGATTGATGAGATCAATTGTTTGTCAAATCTTCTAAACTAGACCAAAACTTCCTTCTATCAACAGTATAGCACTTGGCATATACAATCACAATAAAAATAGACTTATTTGTAGCAGGGATGTCAATATGCAAACATAATAGTTGCTTCATCTTTAATAATTGATACTTGGATAACATCATTCTACAGGAACCATATCTTGTTACTAATTTTGGAGACACAATTGCAGAACTTCCATGTCAACGAGTATTTATCAATAGAGGCAGAATCAACTTTAGGCTCTAAAAGAGCTATAACTAGTAATTTGTAGGTTCTAATCAGTCTTTTCATTCTTCTATTAGTGGATTTATTTAAGACTACTCCCACATTCAAATAGTCGAAATTAATCATTGATATAAAGAGGATGAAATTAGAGAATTTTTCGTACCTGAGGATCTGGTGACCCTCTTAAATAAAGGGTCAACCAGAATTCGATTTTGCTTTTTGGTAAAGGTATGAGATGATTTGGAAAGATCTTCAGTAAAGGTCATCTATTTTTTGATCTTGGATTTAAGAGATTGTTCTTCTCTTTTCTTCTTCCATTTTACCTGTATCCAACTTACAAAGTTATTGAGTTCTTCCAACATAGGGACTGACATTTTATCTACTTCACTATCTGAGGGACAATCTTTAAAATAAGCTCGATATTTGATGAGCTTGGGTAGGTATGCATCTTTTACGGATAAATTGTATTTTTGACAAAACTTATATCCTCATTTGACATATCACTTAAATGAATCTTGTCAATGTGATTTTGAACCTTGTTTCTTGTCTGCAGATTCTTCAAAATGCTCATTTCTCCATAGTTAATTTCTTTTTGTGAGGCCTCTAACTTCTTGAAAGGGCATCAATATCAGATCTTATCTGGTCTCATTTCTCCATAGTTAATTTCTTTTCCTAGTAACATGGTTCAAACTAACAACTTTTTAAAAAGTGGGATGAAACACAAATTACAGGTCAAAACAATGGGTGCAAGGTCAAAATTTTTAAAATATATGTTGTAGATGAGCATCTTGTTCATGCTCAGTACAAGTGTCTAAACAGATAGCCATGACATCTACTTCAATTGTAATACTAGGAATGTGATGGAAATGAGGATCCAATGCATACTTGCAAAGAGAAAATTTCAATGCTAAAGTTCCATGAATGAACATGAAAAATAAATCATATGACTTCAAATCTATGGAAGAAATGGATATGTACTAGTAATCACAAGCCTCCTGAATGAGAGATGAACAGGTAGGCCTAACCTATATAACATCAATGTCACTCGAGAACTTTGCATGCTCATTAGGTCCATCTGTGTATCCCGCAACATTTGATTTTCCTCCTGCAATCGTTGTCACACCTGCCAACAATTTCAAGATTCAAAATTTTTTAAATAAAATGTCGCCTCAGTTAAATTACTCATTTAGCTTTCCCTAGTATTAGATTAATAGAGTGATATCTAGATACTTTTAACTTAAAAATGAGATTCAATTTACTTCAACTTAGGTATGGTATTCAAATTTTTAGCAAGGTATCTTTGAATTTCGGTAAGGTACCTACCATTTAGGTACCAGTACCACATTTAAATTGTTGTGTTCTTTTAGTTTTATAATAACACCAATAATGAAAGTGATAAAAATAAATGTATGTACTCTGAGTGACGAATCCATGAATTCGATCCGAGGGCATTTAAGGGGAATTTTTTTATCATGACTCAAATTTGAGAGGAACTTAGCATGTTAAGGTTAACTGGCACTCAACACGGGTCCAAAGATGACATGACCCAAACATCAAATAACACACTTGAATTTACAACTCTATAGGAAATAAGTATTGGGATTTTTTAAATGATCTTAGCTAAAATTTAAGTATCACTGATCTAAAAATTGAACCAAATGTCAACTAGATAAACCGAACAACTGAAATTAACGGTTTATTCATTCATTGTTTAGATCTTTAATTGTTCGCAAGCATGAAATACTAAGCAAAAATAGACCTCTAAGAACTCGTTGAGGACCCTTCCTATGTACTCACATTAATTATTAATTATTTTAACAAAAATATAATAGAGAAAGGAAAATCCTCTTTTACTAATGTCTATTGTAGCGCGTGTAAATATACGCTTCCTCAATTTACATCAAATATCTCCTCGAGCAAAGAAGCATCAAATATTTTTTTTAAACGTAATTCTTCCAATAAGATCAGCATAGAAGCCGTAAAAGAAGATTCAGACAGAGATGATTGCACATTGGAATTCATTATGACATAGGAAATAATAAGGAAACTGAAGAACTAGCTTATAGACATTAGTAATGAGATAGGATTATTCCTGCAATTTCAAAATCGGAGTGACATTAGCCCACAACATTCAATTATATAGTTTAAGTGATTAAGGTCCACAACTCATGAATCATGAGCTATAAGACTATGAAGTCTACAAATATCAAAAAATAGTTTAATGTCCAAAACCATCAACAATTCACAAAGAATGTGACCACGTCATGGATACAAGTGAAAGATTGATTCAAACTTGTAGTACTTTATCGCAGAACCGGCTCCGATGTTTGTTCATTCATTATTTAGATATTTAATTGTTAGCAAGCATGAAATGCTAACCAAAAATAGACCTGTAAGAACTCGTCGATCACATATTCTAGTGTGAACAGATGTCCATTTATCAGAAGTTTCAACATATTTTGCTAGATCATCATTGGAAATATTTAATTTTGGTACTGCAGAGCCATACCCAACTAGCTTACAACTTTGACTAACGAGCATGCACAAGCATATGTGGAAAAGTATGAAAAATGTTTTTTAATCACATTATGACATTCTAAGTTGAGGACTCATCAAACTCGACTAAATGTGAATCAATGTTGTTCAATATACAAAGAAGGTGAGCTTTAAAAATGAAAGAGAATGAACATCTTATACTTATTATGCAAAATAAACATGCTAAAGCGATAATTGAAAGTTTATGCATAATTGAAAGATCAATAATAAAATAGGGTGAACAATCCAAACAAATTAAAATATTAGGAAAAAAAGATTTGACTTGTAAGTAAAATAATTAGGCAGTACAATTTTCCTTCATGCTCTTAGTTGGAGTATTATTTCGAAATTTTAGTGATAGAAAGCATGTATCCCGAGGAAGTTAATTTTCTTAGAGACCCATTGGGGATTAATAAAATCATTAAATTGAAAAGAATTGAAGTACAATTGGCATACGATGAACTAAGATATTTCTATGAGAGCGATATGGAGATTCACTCAAACCTTTTATCTCTTAGAGCCATAAGAAAAACAATGTGGCTTCAATTATGTTTAGACAAGTTTAGTTTGGATAACAGAGAAATAATGTATCTAAGAAAGACAAACTTTGTTACTATATATGAGACTAATACTACTATTTTCTTATCTTATTCCTTTCCAACGGTTATTAACAACTTTATCCAATATGTTTTATGTCCGAACAGCTTTACACTGAATTTTCATTGTAAATAGTGAAAAAATAAATTTTCAGTTGATTTTTTTTTTAATTTTAAACATTTTAAGGCGTTTCCCCATAAAATTCATGTATATATATAAAAAAAAATAACTGGTCACTACCCAATATGAACCATGACTTACATTGTATTTGATTAAATATTATGGTAATTAGAAAAGTAGATAATTATAAAATCAACTTTTTATATAGGCGATTATACAAATAAATCGATACACAATGTACATAGAGTTTCATAGCCAATTTGACAAGACAAATATAGTGCATGAATGAAAATTTTGTTGAATGTAAGTGTATGAAAGCAAAGTGATGTTAATTGGTAAAATTAATAGCATTTAATCGCCCTAAAAATATAATAATATCAAAATTAAAGTACTTGTGGAGACAAAAATTAAGTATAACAATTGGGTGATCTTGTGGAAAATTATTTAGTGATGGGAACAATAGTTTGAAAAGAGTAGATATATGGAGATAAGTTATACCTTGACTTTTGATCAATCCGCCGATAGAATAATTATCGTGAACTCAGAGCCGACACCAACAACTACCTGCCATCAAACCCCAAAACATTACTTTCAACACTCCTAAAATTAGACACTATAGATTAGTTAAAAGTATTTGAAACCACTAAAACATCAGTCTACTACATTTTACCTGATAAAACCCTAAATAATTAGGGAGCAAAAAATCCTAAAAATTGGAGGGAAATAACGGTATTTGTCCTAAGTGATTATCTCATAACATAACACTAATCAACATACATATCACCTATTCATCTCATAACATAACAGTAATAAACATACATATCGTCTCTAAAATTGGGAAAATCGGGTGTGTTTGAAGTTGGAGAGAAAGTGAGACAAAAAGGGCAAACGGATTTGGCTTACCATCGATCGAATTTGGAGATTGTGTTTGTCCAAAGTGGTGATCAAACCACAAAAATCATCTCTAAACCCACTCACTACAAGAAAACTAATTTTTTCCGGCATTTTTTTCTCGGTATTATTTAAAAATGCAGAGAATTTTCTTTTTACCAGCATTTTTTTACAAGTATTGAAAATTTACAGCATTTATATTGATGTGCCGCATAAATAAAGCTTTTTTTAAATTAATACTAAAATAAATGTGGTATTTTTTAGACATTTTATAACTAATGCCACTAAAAGTAGAAAAAAAAAAGCGCCTCTCTCAAGTTTTTGGCGGGGGTTTGTTTTTTTGTTAAAAAAAAATACACACTTTCTCTCTCCCATCACGCTCGTCCGTATCTCCCCGTCCGTATCTCCCTCAATCTCTCACCCGTCACGTTCTCATCTCTCACGTATTAGCCTCCATCTCATAAACCTAATCCTCTCCCAACTTGGCTCGGTATCAACCAACCCAATACACCTCAAACTCGTCTTCTTTTTCCCCTATTAAAAGAACCCCTGATCTCGTCTCTTTTTCCCCTATTAAAAGAAGGAAGAGGGTCCATTCAGTTTTACCACTGGCTCGGATAATCACTGGGTTTTGATCTTTGAAGCTTAAGGTAAATTGCGTTTTTTTTTTATTTCAATGTATGCATCAATGGCTGGTAGATTGTGTTTTTTAAACATAAAATTGCGTTTTTAGTTACTGAGAATCACTGTGTTTTTTTAATCATAAAATGCGTTTTTGATTTTTAAAGATTTAAGCTTTAAGGTAAACTACCAATACGACGATCGATGATAGCTGGTTCAGTGTATGTCGCGGTGATAATAATCAATGGGTTTTAATTTTATTTCAGTGTATGCATAATGGGTTGTTCATGTCACTTTTTTTTCTTTCATTATTTAATAACTTGACAATAAGGTGATAATTTATTTAGTGGATTTATACATTCTGAATTCTATCTTATCAAATTATATCTGAGCTTTGGTAATATATTGTATGGGTACTGAACTGAGGCAAGCAGTACTTGGTGGTATATTGCATATTTTTTTTAAAAATTTATTTCGGTGTATTTTTTTTATGTTGCATATATTGGGTTTTGATTGGCTTCTCTCTCTCTCTCTATATATATATATATCGTACCTTGCTAAGTTTCAGTCATGAGGCTGCCACCTATATTTTTGGTACATCTGATCCGGATGGCCATTCTTCTTGTAGTTGAACTCATTTTGTATAAACGGACATGACGTCGTATCGTAGAGAGGGTAGGATGCGTCAAACATCCAGCTCCCCTAAAATCACAAATATAATAGAAAACTAAAAATTGAATGCACTAAGATTAATACTTTGAGGGAAAAAAATAGAAATCTTACCTTGATATTAACACAGGGGCAAAACTATTGGCTGAGCCTAATTTGGGCGGGTCAAATATGGATTGGACTAAATGTGGGTTGGGCCAAATATGGGTCAGTCTAAATGTGGGTTGGGTCAAATATGGGCAGACCAAATGTGGACTAGGCCAACCCATTTTTATTCTACTAAAGTAAGTATTACAATTCCAGGTATATGTAAAAAAAATCATATTTTACTCACAATTTTTAAAAATGAACTTTATATTTGACTCTTAGCTTTTAAGATTGGGCTCCATATTTGATTTATAGCTTTCAAATATGGGCCCCATATTTGACTCATAACTTTTAAATATGGACCCCTTATTAAACTCATAGTTTTTAAATATGGGCGCCATATTTAAAAGACTGGGCTAATATGGGTTGTTTTATATTTGGGCCACATTTTGCCACTACAACTTGGTATGATGGGGTTAGACTATAGAAAGCACATTCATGTGACACTTGAAAAATCAATAATATAATTTTTATGTTATGAGTGAGTTTTTTTAATTGTTGTCAACTAATTAAGGTTAAAATATATTGATTGTTAAGTTTTCCCATATTATATGAGTAAATATTGGTAGTTTTCATATTAGGCCATATGCAAGTGGTGTTATAATTAAAGTCTTACTATTTATAAATTTACATAGTTTTGAAGGAGCATATTAATTATTTATGGTTTAACATTTTGTTTATTTATTGTATTTTTTTATGAATTTTTCCTAATGAATCTAACAACAATTTTGTGATAGTGTGAGGTAATCAACAATCTTTTCAAATGGATAGCGATAAGAGTTGGATGGAATTGTCAAGAGTTTCTCAACCTTATATTAAAGGAGTTAATGGGTTTCTTGATTTTGCATTTGCCAATAAATATCCTGAGCTAGTGATCAAGTGCCCGTGTAAGAAATGTCGAAATACCATTAGCCATGAAAGAGAAGTTGTTTATGAGCATCTCATCGTACATGGGTTTGTTAAGAATTACACTAGGTGGATTTATCACGTAAAAGGTGCTCCATACACAATGGGAATTAGTGGAGCGGATGAAGTGCATGACTCGAATACAATAGATGATATGTGTGGACTACTACATGATATATTCGAAAATCGAAGTGAAGAGGGTATGCGATGTAACGACCCGTACGAATACCAGGATGGGATGGATGAAAATGCATCAGCATTTTTCAAGTTGTTGAAAGACGGGGAACGCGAGTTGTACCCTGGTTGCAAATCTTTCTCATCACTTTCATTTATTGTTCGGCTATTTCATATGAAAACACTTTATAAGTGGAGCCACACGTCGTTTACAGCATTGCTTCAATTCTTAAAAGAGGCACTTCCGGAGGGTGAGAAACTACCGGGTTCATACTCTCAAGTAAGAAAGATGGTTAATGATTTGGGGTTTGATTATCAAAAAATTCATGCATGTCCAAATGATTGTATGCTGTATTGGAAAGAGAACAAAGATCGTGAGGATTGCATAGTATGTCATACATCAAGATGGAAGCAATTTTCGGGTGAGTCTGATGATGAAGAAGCTAGGGGTCGAAAAATTCCCGCAAAGGTTGTTAGGTACTTTCCACTGAAACCAAGGCTTCAGAGATTTTTTATGTCATTGAAAACATCCTCCCTCATGAGATGGCATGCGGAGGAACGCGATGACGACGGCATATTAAGACACCCGGCTGATTCTAAAACATGGAAAACCTTCGATCAACAAAATCCAAATTTTTCTAGTGACTCGCGCAATGTTAGGCTCGGACTAGCAGCCGATGGCTTCATTCCTTTTAGAATAATGAGCATATCTCATAGCACGTGGCCCGTTGTTTTGATGATATACAACTTGCCTCCGTGGATGTGTATGAAACAACCTTATCTTATACTGTCTACGTTGATTGATGGTCCACGCGGCCCAGGAAATAATATTGATGTTTACTTGCAGCCTCTCATTGACGAATTGAAGGAATTATGGAATGATGGCATACTTACTTACGATGCATCGTCTGAAAAAATGTTTTGCATGCGTGCAGCGTTAATGTGGACAATTAATGACTTTCCTGCGTATGCAAACTTGTCAGGTTGGAGTACAAAAGGGAGATTGGCTTGTCCTTGTTGTAACAAGAACACTCGTTCACAGTGGTTAAAGAATGGGAAGAAATTTTGCTATATGGGTCATCGTCGGTGGTTGGATCACAACCATAAATTTAGAAATGATACCGTAGCTTTTGATGGGAAAGTTGAAAGAGAAGTCAAGCCCACTCAAGTATCCGGGGATGATATCTTGGAGCAATTAGAGGCAATGGAAAGAAATAATGAGAAGGGTCACTCATCGACAACGAAGAAGAGAAAAACGAGTATCGATAGTGAAGGGAATTGTGATAGTTCTCTAAATTGGAAGAAAAAAAGCATATTCTTTCAGTTGCCATACTGGAAGGATCACTTGATTCGTCACAATCTTGATGTTATGCATGTAGAGAAAAATATGTGCGATAACATACTTTGGACATTGTTAAATGTTGATGGAAAGTCAAAAGATAATATAAAGGCTCGTCGAGACCTTGAGAACATGGGTATTCGAAAAGTATTGCACCCTAAGAGCTTGCCAGATAGCAAAGTATATTTACCACCAGCATGCTTCACAATGAGTAAAAGTGATAAAGACATATTTTGTAAGGTTTTAAAGAATATCAAAGTCCCAGATGGTTATGCATCTAATATTTCACGGCGTGTAAACATTAAAGGCCGGAATATTTCTGGACTTAAGAGCCACGATAATCATATCATAATGGAACAACTACTCCCGTTAGCAGTACAAAAATCATTGCCTACGAATGTAGCAAAGTCTTTGATCGAATTATGTAATTTTTATCGGCAGCTCTGTTCAAAGACAATGACCTTCAAAGATTATGAATATTTGCAAGATCGTGTTGCTCTTACACTCTGTCATCTAGAGAAAATATTCCCCCCAAATTTTTTCGATGTTATGGAGCATTTGACAATCCATTTAGCTGAGGAGGCAATGATTGCTGGACCAGTACAATTTCGATGGATGTATCCCATCGAGAGGTATATTTCGTGTATGCATTATGTATGTGTCATCTAAATTAATGCATATAAATACTATAATTTTTTTACAATGACGAACATGTTTTTATTCACACTAAAAGAATATGTTCGTAACCGAAGTCGTCCAGAAGGTTCAATTGCTGAAGGATACCTAGCAGAGGAATGTACAACATTTTTTGCGAGGTACCTGGGTGATGTTGAGAGTAAGTTAAATCAACCTTTACGAAATGATGAAGCCGATGAAAACTCAAGTTCAATAGGTCGTACATTAGGTAAAGGAGTAGCATTTATGCTTGATGACACTTCGTTTTCACAAGCACATCGTTATGTGTTATTCGACTCCGCCGCAGTGAAGCCTTTTCGCGAGTAAGATAACATTTGAATGGATTTTAAATTTTATGTAATTAAATATTCCTCTACGTTATACAATTTATACATACATGTTTTACAGGAAACATATAACAATTCTAAAACAGGAGAGACCTCGTGTGGGACACTACGAAATTAATCGCATTCACAACGAAACGTTTCACAAGTGGTTTGGGGATCATGTAAGTCATCTTTGTATTTATATGTAACCACATTTTAATATGCTAATGACACATTTAATTTTTACACATCTAATTTTTATTACTCAATCATATGAAAAAATTAGGTACGGAATCTAAGTGAGGGAAAGGTGTCAAAGGAAGTTACAATTTTGGCTTCAGGCCCCTCCCAATGGGCTAGAAGATATACGGGATATATTGTAAATGGGTTTAGGTTTCGCACAAAGAAGCGTGAGAGAAGATTGAATACTCAGAATAGTGGAGTTATGCTTGATGCCACCACCGAAAGTTTTGCAAGTGCAAAGGACAAGCGACATGTTTCCGGGGATGTAACATATTATGGAGTATTAACAGATATATTTGAATTGCGCTATTCAAATGATTTCAAGTTTGTGCTATTCAAGTGTGATTGGGTTGATACGCATTCGGGGACGACCAAGGATGATTTTGAGTTCACATTAGTGAACTTCAAACATTCACTATACAAGCATAATCGACTGTCAGATGAACCGTTTATATTAGCATCTCAGGCCAAACAAATTTGGTATGTGCGAGACCCGATTGAAGAAGATTGGCATGCTGTCGTGAAGATGACACCGAGAGATTTTTATGACATGTATGGTAAAGATACTTATGGAGATGACACAATAGACGCAGAAGTTGAGCCATACAATATCCAACAATTGGATGACACTCTAATCAACCATGATGGGGATATTACATGGGTTAGGGATGGTGTGGAGGGAACGACTGTTGACAATATAGTTGACATTGATGGCGGTGATGATATTTGTGTTGATATTAATGAGGATGCTTCTGAGACAGAGACTTATGAAGATGATTCAGAGGCGGACGAGGAAGCTAATGAGAGTGATATAGATGAAAGTGATGAAAATGAGGAGACCAGTGATGATTATGATACTGACATGGATGAAGATGACAATTGACACGAATTTTTCAATTATGAATGGTTTTATTTGTAAGGATGCTTAGATGTTCTTAGTTTAATATTTTAAAAATGACTAATGACTGAATGCATTTTATTTGTTTCATATCATATATATGAATGGATAAATAATGATGGAGAGTTATGTTCTTTTTGTTTTCAATTTTATTTATGTGTTTATTGATGATTAATGAATGACTGCGTTTTTTGATGATGATGAGTATTGATTATTGAGTTTGACATTCTTTTCGTATATGCCTTTTTATTCTTGATGATGATGCTTGAGTCTTATGCTTTCTTGTGCCTGAGTATTTTTTTCCTCATTGTTCCTAAGTACCATTTAATTTGCTGCGCGTAGAGAAAAGGCTCGGGGAGAGAGGGTCCCCTTGCCTCAATCCCCTAGTAGATTTAAAGAATCCATTTGCCTTGCCATTAACCATCACCAAGAGCCAAACATTTGATATAAGCCTCCATATCATGTCAATCAAACCTTCATTAAATACAAACCTTCTTAACATTTTGATAATGCAGAACCAATTCACTTTATCATATGCTTTGGACATGTCTAGTTTAATTGCAATGTTACCTCTTTTATTTTTGACATTCAACTTAGAGATCATTTCTTGAGTCAATAGTACATTATCCGTAATTTCACTCCCTTTAACAAAACCACTTTGATTTTGAGAGATGATCCTAGGAAGTATAGTAGCCAATCTAGAAGTAAAAGTCTTTGAGATGATTTTATTCGAAAAAATGCAATGGCTTATAGGCTGCATATCACCGTAATTAGACACATTATCGGTTATGGGAATGACGACAATCGCGGTAGAGGTTATGATTTTAGGTAGCTCCAAGCCTAAAAAGAAGCTTTCCACCATTTTTCGCACACCATTTTCGCCTCCTGTTGATTGAGATTTGCCACTGCAACTGACATAATTGTTCTATTTTCCATAGTAAGACTCTCTTCAAATTCAGATTTAACTTTTAAAATCTCATCCTCTGCTTCAAATTCAGATTTAATTATGTATAGAAACAAAATTCATTTATCTAATTTATCTCTATATTAATCATATGCTACAATTATTTATTCTGGAAACTCCAGATTTGGTTTTGGCCAGTGGAATTCTATGAGAAGATGCTACAATCGAGTCAATGCTTTGAGGAGATACACTATTCATCTAACTGAAAGCAACCTATTTTCTTTCATCCTATGTAATCTAGGAGCTTTATAATACTATGGTATGACCTCTCCATAAATATTAAAAATGTGCATATGTAAGAGTGGGAAAGGGCTGTTGATGTCGGGGCACCAATGCATTTTGGGGCAACTGGTTTTCCCCAGGGTGGTTCGTTTTTACCATTTGATGTTGAAATCAATCATAATTTAGCATTCAACAGGGCTGAATGCTGAATTTTAATGAAACTGAAATGGGTGATGGAGCAGTGTCTACTGATGTAGAGACAGTTGAGGACTATCATGAAAGCATGCATTATCATGATCCCTGCCCTAACTTACATGACCCCTGCTCTGTATTAAAATTATCACCATAATTGTTGCTGAAAGTGATAATGAGATAACTGCAATGCCCACTGCTGCTTAGATCACTAATACTGTTTTTGGTATGAGTGTTATACATAATTAGACTTTAGTCATAATTTTTCCAAACCCATAGGTTAGCCTCCAAAAACTAACAGACCATTGGTTAAGTTGACCTTTGTTGTGTCAATAATGTCCTTGGTAATGTTCCTTATTATATGATGACCAAACTAAAAAAACAACAATTAATGAGAAACTAATCGTCGGACCTGTTCCACCTATAGTTAAACCACAACAGTGCTTTGTTCATCTTTATCTACATGTGAACACCATTTTCATATTGCACAGTGCATATCAACAGAAATGGGAGGTGGGAAGGAGAAATGAAAAGATGATGATGATGATGAACGAATGCATATGAATCATTTCTCACACAACCCTATCATAAAATGTATTTTCTAACTTTTTTTATTTTACCTATTAAACACAATTAGGTTCATGTCGATCTTGTGGACTTGAAGGCCACATGGTTCCCAAATGCCCATGAATATACACTAAGTGCAAGGAATTTAGGTGCTATGGCTCAGTGACTATGACATTGGCAATACTGTGAACTCAAAATGATGCCAGGTGACAAGTTAGGCTTATTTACTTCAATTCCATTAGAATAGAGGGTCACATTTTTTTTTAAATCTTATCCAGGCATGGTAGGGAACATGACCAATCCAAGGGTAGGCCCCGTTTGATACGCTAGATAAAAGGATGGAAAATGATATGAGTTGACCGCTCCAACAGAATAAACACAACTAATGGGACAAGAGGCTTTCTTTGGATAACTAAAGACACTTGACATTCCTTTCTTACCTCCTTATCCTGCACATAAAATGTGGTCTTGGACCTCCAATTAAACTTCACCAGGACACACTATGGGAAATGAGTCCAAGAGGATTTGAACCCTTGACCTCCAAGGGTTACTTTTTGTTTCAAATGTAATCCTTACGAGTAAGGGTTTACTGCCGTTGGTAAGAAAGGTCTAGTTTGTAAACACGAACACTATCAAATTTTTTTTTTGATGATGCTCAAAGATGAGATTGGCAAAGGAGCAAATGGTCGAGTTTACAAGGATTTGGATCATAATTATCGCGATCGCTACCCCCTTCCTTCTCAAGTATCGCACGACCCATGCTACATTAGTGGCTTCATTGGGTATATAATCCCAAAGATAAATTCTCTTATTTCTAGTGTATTTTGCATAGACAATAGACATTTTGAAATGTTTTTATACGCTTGGGTGATGCACTTGAATTGAGATACATTATTCCATTTTAGAAATGATAGAACAGTTAATTCCATGAACGTAAAAGTACCAAATGGAATTTACTACATGTCTTCTAGTTGAGAATTTGATATATCGAATTGATATTTTTAGAATTAGAATTTCAAGAAAATTTCAAGCTCATTTTTCCAACCAAACAATGAAATTGTTCTTTGATGCTTCAATACATTTCCAATTCCAAAGAAGGGAATTGGGGTTGCAAAACTATAGTAGGATTGCCTAAATTATTAGCGCTTACATAGATTAAATTGAGAACTACATTATTTGGAGTGAAACCAATTGGTGAATACTTTGAATGTGGTAGGAAGAAGTTGAGATAAAAGCAAAAGTTGCAGGACAGGAGGGAAAGCTAGTATCAGGGATACTCGAGGTCAAGAAGAAACGAAGTGGTGAGCTGATTGCTTTAGGCAGGCAGTGGATAACTACACTTGATACCCAAGCTAGAAGTAGCAAGCTCTGATACTTTGTTATGCATTTGGAGAGCCCTCTCCAATTTTCTTAAATTGATCCAAACTGAAAAAATTAAAAGTTTACCTGCTATAGTGGAGTATACTGGTGGTGCGTATACCTATGAGGGAAGTGGGTTTAAGGCTATTGCTGCACAGCAGTATGGGGCTTCTCCTTTCCTCAGTGGACTCAAATCTCTAGCTTCCAACCCTTTTCATAAAGTTTGCTCACACATTATCCGTACAGTGGCTGGGTTTCAAGTAGACTTTATTGTTCTTGTTTGGTATTTCAACATTCTTCATTGTATATATGAAACACTGTCATCTGTGTTATTTTATTCGATTCTGTCTTAAAATTGGAACTCAACAGTACCTTCAATTTTACTCATCCTTTGTCGTCATAATATGTTCCATTCATTTCATTACCCAAGTGAACGGTGCCATTTTTCTTTTGTTTCCCCGTAGGGCAATTGAATTGTCAAGTTCTAGTTTAAGGCTTTGCCTCTTTGTTTTTTACTTGGTCGACCCCGAAGTCAGGACAAAAATTTTCCAGTTTAAAAGTCCCTTTTGGGGACATTTGAGCGATACAGAGAGAGTCTTTGCCATAAAATGCATATTTTAGGGAAGTTATCTGCATTCGAATCATCGTGAGGGTTTCTTGCAAAAACTGCATGGTTGAGTCCTCTTTGTTTTGCACTTGACTCGCATTCGAAATGTCACGGTACATTATGGTCATGGTTGAAATGAAAAATGAATTTTTTGAATTTATTTGTATTTAGTCTAGAATATACTGTATTCATATTTCAACACCTATGCACCTCCAAAGCTTTCTTATCGAGACATTTTCTTACCTCTACCTGGGTCTTTTCAAGCCCGAATCCTTTACTTATTATTTAGCTTTTGTTGATTATTGGATAATTAAATTGTTAAATTAATTTTTCTGTATTGGAAAGAGAACAAAGATCCTTTACTTATTATTTAGCTTGGTGCCTTGGTGTGCATTTTGCTTGTGACAACTATGGCACTTATATCCGGATGTTTTGATAAACCAGTTACAGATACTGAATATCCTACATAATGTTCTGTTTTACATCTAGTTACACGTGTTTTTCAGCCTAAATTTGTTGCGCATTATTCAGCAAGTTTGTGTGGTTCCTTTTCTTTATTCAAAAGGTATAGCATATGGTAAATTAGACTAAAATACATGTGGTGAATATGTAGGTCCTGGTGTTGGTGGAGACTATGGCCCATATCGGCAGTCTGAAAGAAATATTATGTACAAGCAATATGCTGAAAAGCTTTTAGATTCTGGCCACGTTTACCGTTGCTTTTGTTCCACTGAGGTAATCTTATTCAAACTTCATTATATATACATATACTAGTATATGCCCGTGCCTGAAGGCACAGCGAATAAGATTTGGTTCTTACCATAACCATATCTATCAACAAAGATAGCTTTGAGACTGTTTAAAGGATTGCGCCTCTGCTTTATTCAGTTTCACCACCAGTACTTCAAAGTGACATCGTCCACGTACTTCAGAATTTCAACACTATTGTATGCTTCTTTATACATATCAAATGATCGTAATAGATCACATGTCATTGATTCTAGTGTCACCGGTGTCATCGATTGATGCAGACTCCCGTGGCGATTGCAAGCTGTGAATCAGCATTACTTGCAGTATTCGAACAGAATTTAATTTAAACATTATTCAAACAGTTATTCAAAAAAGAGCATTCGAAAAGAATCTGCATAACATGATTCAAACAGTTAGTTAATTACAGAATTCGGTAGGATCATCCTAACGAATGTTTTGAATGTAAGTGATAGAATCAAAACAGTTGTGAAACCTACCTGATGTAGGCAGGCTGGCTTAAAACCAAAAGGTAAGTAACACCTATATAATGTAGGCGTTTGCCTCTCCATGTCCCGAATATTTCACACTTAGGGTTTAAAAGATCTTTTAACTCCCCAACTACCTTGGATATAAGGCAGAGGTCTTAAGGTTGGCCTCAAACCTCATATCTCAGACAGACAATTACATATCATACAAAGCCTCTGCCATTCTCAAAGGTGTGTTATGGTACTATAGCATACATCATCCATGCATTTTTACTCCTATTAAGGTTTGCCGTTCCATCCTACTTCCTTAAGAAGGCACAGAGACCAAAGAATCAAGTTTTCGTCATGATCTGTACTCAGAGCCAACCTCATATTGAACGATAATGATCTCTTGGGGTCACCCAAGTCTCAGTCCTAGGATGTGGTAGCACCTGCTAATTTGGGATCAATTTTGAGCAAATCCCCGATTCTTCCAAACCTTTTGGACCTGTGGTAAGGCTCCTGTACACGGTTTAACATAGTGGGTGCAAAGAAAAATACTATTTCACCTATCGTTATTCCCCTTTTGCACATGCATTGAATGATACCATCAACATTAAATTCACTTAAAAATCGACTTACATCATCTATAATTACTTTTCCATTATGTTGATCATGAAGTGACACGTACTACCACATCATAAGGTTAAGGCTTGAGTGACCTAGGGAGGTTATTTCCCTTTAGTTTGAGGGATGCTCTGAGCACAAATCATGGCAAAACTTTGATGTTGTGGTCTTTGAGATTATTTGAGGAGGTATGCTGGAATGAATAACCTTTCTAGGAGAAAGAATGTATGATTAAAGTCTATTACAGTACCATAGCTCACCCTTAAGAGTAGTGGAGGCTTTATAAGGTAAGTACTGGTATGTCTGAGGATACCCTTTGGACCTCTAACCTGCCTTGGAGGCAGTTGGGGAGTTTGGGATGTGGGCCCTTTAATACACAACATTTTGATAAACTTAAAGTGCTTGGGACAGTCATTAACAACTGTTTTGATAGAGAGGAAATGAGAACTGTGATCCGAACAGTTCCTATACAAGTGGGATATGTTATAATTTGGAAAATACATAATCCATTCAGGGTTAACTAGACAATTATCCAATCTAGTAAAAACAGTATTATTCACCTTATAATTTGTCCAAGTGAATATAGACTTAGAGAAGTCTAAATCCACAAGAGGGCAGGTTGTCATCATATCATTAAAGTCTTGAATGACATGAAACTTTAGGTCAGTTCCTCAAATTTATCATCTTCACTAGAGGCCGCATTAAAATCTCCTATCACCATCATTAGGTGAGGGTTGGTCTTAATAGAAAATTATTTTAAACTATCCCATAGAAATTTCCTTTCCACTATAGTACACTTAGCATAAAAAATTATAATAAAAATAGTTTTGTACAGATAATGCAAATCAATTTAAAGAAAAAGAAGTTGTTCTTTATTTTTAACCACTCTAACTTAAACATTATCATTCCACATGAACGAAATCTTATTCGAACAATTGAAAACACTGTTTTGAAAATGAATCTACTTCTATTACTTTTTAATTCTATTAGCCACCACTTTTGGTTCCACAAGAGATGTAGTTGGATGATCGTAAGATTTCCAAGTTCTTTTGATTATTGTTTTAGTAGATTTGTTAGCTACTCCTCTCACATTCTAACAGATACAGTTAATCTGTGAGATGAAGGGAGGAAAGTTATTGAGTTTAACTGACCAATGGACCATGTGATTCTTAAAAAGAGAATCAAATTCAATATTCATAGGCTGCCTGCTTAGCCTGGAATACCTAAGGTGCTCAGGACTTTTTTTTATTGACTTTGGCTTTCTTTTCTTTATATTTTCTGTTATTGAGATCCAGATTATTTTAAAAATTTGTGATTTCTTCTTGCAAAGGCTCTGGATGAAGAACATCTTCATTGTTCGAATGGTATTGCTTGTTGTCTTAGTGGTGCTTGGCATATTCCAGTAACTCATAAGCCCTGCTGGAAAGATTGCAATTATCAATGATCATCACAAGTTCATTGAATATTTCATAATGTTGAATCCTCTATATATGCCTTTGAATTAATTCTTTACACATAAACTTTTTGAAGATTGAAACTCTTCCTCCGACTTGAATTTTTAGGGGGCTTTGATGTTGGTTTTCATTAATAGAAACTTTGATAACTCCCCCATGTTTGACTTGAATAACCATGTTCATTTCCAACTCCTCCTTATCCTCTTTTTCTCTTTCATCTTTATCGATGACCTTTCTCGAAGGTTTTTTGAAAATGCATTTAGACATAGAAAGCTGGTATGTTCTCATATGAAATATGTTCCAAAAAACCATTGGAACCACATCCGATTCATATTATGGCCCAAATTTAATTTCAGATTTTTTAACAGTTGTTAATTATGATTTTGATATTTTTTATGATTTTGATATTTTTTCCCCAACTGTTATGTCTGTGGGTAATTTTTTAACTCCATTTGGCCGTCATTTATTTGTACAAATAAGTGATAGGGGACAATGCTAATGAGATTGGTTTTCTCCCAGAGTTCCGGATCTGCAAGACATTTAATGTTGCCTGCTTGTTCCCCTTTTCATTTTTAGCAGCATTCCATAGATCCCACTACCGACAGATCCCAGCCAGCGTGTTCGGTCCCATGCCGATCGAGTTGAGGCAGTCTCATGATAGGAAGACTTTTCAGACACCGTTTGGGCCTTCCACGCGTTACCTGATCCTTTGGCACGACCCTATTGCATATGAGGATACTTGGACTACTGAGGCTACCTTTTCAGCGTATCGATCCTGAGTGCTATCGCCATCATATCATGAGCTCAAGGGGGAGAGTGATGTGACGGGGTTCATATGGGGGTGGACTATTTTGCCTATATTCGATTAATTTGTTTATTGTACTTTTATATCTTTAGAGTTGGTGCTTATCTAGGGATCTTCATTTTATTCATTCTATCCTATTATAATGAGAAGTTAGAGATAGATTGTGTTTACATTAGAATCAGTAAGTACTTGTAAACTCAGCTACTTAGATATTTTGCCTTTATACTGAAAAAATTATGTTCGAATCTCACTGTAATCCTTTTATATTGTACCTCTCATTTGAATGACCCTAATCTTAGTATGGTAAAATAGTTTTGTGGCAGCACAAATGCTTTTGGGATGTTATCATCCCATGCATTAAAACAGTCTGCTATAAGTTGTGAAGTTGGCATGACTATGGCGAGTGAAGTTTAGAATTGGTTGGAAGATAAATATTTACAAGACACCAAGGATTGGGTTCCATTTTAGTCCATTTATACTAAAATTTTCGTTACAAGCAGTGGGACAGTCCTAGTATATATATAACTCTTGTAAACTCAGTGGTGAATTTTTATTATTGCAGGTTGCTATGACATCACAGAGGCACAGTAAATCCCTCTCACGGGCACATTCCCGTTCACGATTGCACTCACAATCCAATCTCCAACCACCATTTCAACCACAATCTCAGCCCAGTTCTCATTCCCTTTCAGATTCTAGCTCGACCGAACGATCAAACTCAAGTGACTGTGAAAGCGATAGTAGCTCGACGGAGAGTGAGCCGTTACATAACCAAGATGCCCATTCACATGAAGAAGGTAATCAAAGTTATTTGATTTATATGTGCTTATTTAACTGTGTAGATTGAAGTTAACCTATTTTTTCAATTTTTACGGTTTAGCTTCAGCACAATATGCCACTAAACGTAGAGGCATTGCGAAGTTGGGTGAATTATGGGGTACGGGAAAACGCTTAGAGCTTCACTTCAACGATTTCTATCAGCCAGTCGGAGATACCGCAGATAGACTATCTACCCATTTAGGCATTTTAGTTCGTGATGGGAACATGTAAAGTTTGTTTTGTAAATTTCTATATAACACAACTCTTATTAGAATACTCTTTGCAATACTGTATGTTATCTATTGACAATTTAAAGATGATTATTTAATCGATGTAAAAGGTTACTAATTTATTATTATATCGATGCTGAACAGGTTACCGTTGGCTTTCAAAGATTGGAGATGCAAGGAGTTATACCCATACAAGGAACATGTTTGGCGAGAGGTGAAGGTAAAATCAAAAGATACCATAATTTGTGGCAAATGAAAATTTTGAATTCTTTAGGTAAAAGTCAACTATGCATGGGTTGTCTTGCCAATCACAACAATGTCAATAATAGCTCAACTCATAACTTTGAAAATGATAAAACATAATTCAAGCTAAACTCATGTGTAGTAGATGACTTATTTTTCTATACATTGTAATTATATAGGAGAACACTAATGCCCCTGAAGAATTCAAAAAAATGTGTATGAAGAAGGTTGGAAAGATATGGAATAATTGGAAAGCAGAGGTGAAGAAACATTATCGTGCCTTTGATACTGACGAAGAGAGATTTAAATATTGTCCACCTAGAGTAAAGCTAGAGCAGTGGTCACAACTTGTTAAGTATTGGGGAACTCGCGAGGCAAGGGTATGAATGTATTACTACCGATAAAGTTTTATAAATTCAAGTTAAACATATATTTTAAATATATTTTTGTAACAGAAAACGAGTCGAAGAAATCGTCGAACTCGTAAGAAGCAAAGAACACCACATACTTCTGGAAGAAAGAGTCATGTGAATGTTGCTCATAAGGTGTTTTATAAAAGATTTTGATTGTGAATATTATTTTAGGTTTTCAAACTTATTTATGTAACGACTTACAAGTCATTGGGTTTATGCAGATGGAAGCTGATCAAGGGAAAAAGGTTTCGTTGGTTGATGTTTACATCAAAACACATGAGAGGAGCGATGGCTCAGCCATCGATAAGGATTCCGCTGAAGCAATGGTACAAAAATATCATCCATGTTCCTTCCTTCATTTCTTAGAAAATCTCAACGACGTCATTTTACCTATTAATCAAAATTCTTATTCTATTTATCAACCATTATAAAAGGCAACATGCAGGAGATTGTGTCATATTATTAAAAGCATAATATATATCATACACGGATGAGGATTAAATTAACAATTAAATAAGTTTATTATTATTTATGAAATTTAAAATTATGCATGAAATTATTATGTTAATAAGAATCGTTTCATTTCAGTCAAAAATGAGGCAAAAAGTAGATCAACTTCCGTCAGATTGTAATGAATCCGTCAGTCGTAAAGATGAGATATTTTATGAAGTCCTAGGACCTGATAAACACGGTCATTGTCGAGCTTATGGGCATGGACCATCTCCAACTGATGTGCATGGATCTAAGCACCCGAAGGTTAATGAAAAAGAGTATGAGCGACTAAGATCTGAGATTCGATCTGAATTTCAGGATAAATTTGATCATTTAGAGGCTCAGTTTGAGTTGATACGCACACACATGATGACTTGCCCTTCCGTTGTATCCAAACAGGTTAATAAGTACACACTTTTATCTTTTGTGCTTAATTATCGTGTATTTATATAAATGTATGTTCTAGTATTAAATTATGCTATTAACAGGTTCCTCAATCCTCCAACGAACAAAACATACCATCATATAGGTCTATTTTGCAACCCGAGCAACAATTAGAAGAAACCAACCAATTTCAACCTGTAGTGGTACCACAATCAAATCACTATTTAACTCCATCTCAACAGACAAGTAGATAACTACTTTTTAAAATCATAATTTATGACTATATGTTTTCATGATTGAAATAATTCATTTTTTGTAGATTGCAAATTCTCAACACTTGGATGCCCCCGAGACCGCTGCTCGTGTTAGTGAGCAAACGAATGCTACTTCAATTCAGGTATGTTACTAATTTAAAGGATTTTAAAGGGAACAATATATCTTCGCTTTCTTGGAGAGTTTATGTATACTTGACATTAAGTTGTTGGCATATTTGGTTGTATATAGTCTTAAAATTATTGGGATGCCTTAAAAACAAATAAAACTCTGCCGATTTTTTTCCAGAAATATATGGTTGATGACATATTCATCTTGTTTGTAGAAAGAACCATCAAAGAAGAAGAAGAAGCACCATCAACCATGACAAAGGGTCTCAAATAATGCACTTCCTAAAATTGTAGACCTTCTTACTTCCGGACTTCCAAAAGTGGTTGTGGCACGTGGATTCATTGTGAGCAAGGACCCTTCAACAAAAGTAGGGGGTACGCAACTGGGTGAAGACTTTTGGGAAGTATATATTGAGAAAACATTTGTAACAAATGAATCATTGCCTAGACCTTATGGAAACAAGTCCACAATTGGAGATGCACATCATTCAACAGTAGCGTGGCATATTGCTAATGTACTAATTTTTAGTTTTAATTTTTTAATTAAAATACTAAAGAATAAGTATCAATGGCTAACAATTGACTTTTTTATTTTGTAGGTCGAAGAGGATGTTTGACTTTAATGAAGAAGGATCGTACATTATATAAAATTTAGTTTCCCTGTTTCCCCCCTTTTTCTTATTGGACAAGTGATACATTTTATTTTGTGAATGAATAATTGTTCCAAGCACAATTATATTTATTTACGATGAATACTATTGGTTTTAATTTAATGACGTTTTAATTTGATTACTGCCCTCTGAATTTAATGTTATGGTAATGTATTTGCACATAAATACAATACTTCTTATAATTGATTTTTTTAACACCTGTTCCCAGTCATATATTACAAAATAATGTCAACATTTTGTTTGATGCCGCTATATTTATTCTCAGCATTTTTTTAGTGCCGCCAAAAGTGTGTTGAACATTTAATAGGTGTTGCAAAAGATTATTATCAACATTTTTTAATGCCGTTAAAAGGTTATTACCAGCATTAATATAAATGCTTAAAAGTGTTACTAACTTTTTGCCGCATTTTTTAAAGTGCCGTTGTTCTTTTACCACATTGGCTACCGCACTTGTGGAAATGCCGCTATAAGTGCCGCTAACTTTTCGCGGCATTTTTTAAAATGCCGTTGTTCTTTTACCACATTGGCTACCGCACTTGTGGAAAATGCCGCTATAAGTGCCGCTAACTTTTCGCGGCATTTTTTAAAATGCCGTTGTTCTTTTACCACATTGGCTATTACCGCACTTGTAGAAATGCTGCAAAAAGTGCCGCAAAAAGCGTTACCGGCATTTTTAGTGCTTTTTTCGGCATTTAATTTATGCTGGGAAAAATCAGTATTCCTGTAGTTCACACGTGGGTGTTCTACGTTGGAGAGAGAGAAAAAGGCTTTCGTGGAGTATTTGGAGGGACGATCGGGTTTAGATCTGATTTAGGAGATTTTGAGAGTGATGCTTAGGGTGGTCTTAAAAATTAGAATATTTCTCTACAAAAAAATTCGTTGCGAAATGTTTTAAGGCTTTAGATTACGAAAAATATTCAGTTGCTAAATATAAAAGTATTTGCTACGAAGTATTTCGTTGTCAATAGTTCATACTTTGTTCCTAAACAATTGTCTTTTTTGCGGGAATATTGGCGCCAACATATTGGCACTTATTGTCAACGAAAATCCGAATTTCATGGCTAAATGTAATGTTTGTCTCCACCAAATTATTTTCGTGGCAAATAATGAGTTTTTGCTACGAAATTTCTTTTGTAGCTAAGAAATTCGCATCTAAATGTAAGAATTATTGTAGTGTGGTTCCCTATTTTATTTGTTTTATTTTTTATTTATATTTTTACCAAATATTATAAAACACTCGCATCGCTCCGATTACAAGCTAGTGTGTTTCAAAATAGAAGATAAACAACATTTAAGGGTTCACTAAACTAAATTGATTTATTCATTAAAATATCCTTACACTTATCTCCGAAGAAATAAGTTGTGGTTCTTATCACAAATGATTGAATTACTTGTATTTATTTTATGAATCCTGTTATGAGTGTCAAATAAGCCTCCCAAAACCTCCCCTAAAATCAATAAATTTTTGTGCCGTGACGGAACTCATATCACAAGACAACGCTTAATAAGTAACTGAAAGAATAAGTGAAATCCATGTCATGGGAGAAGTTTTGGAGAATGTTGTAGGGCCTGTTTGGTTTGCAACTATAATTCTGTTTTTTGTGTTTAACAACTCTGATAAAAATATTTGTTTGACAACCTGTTTTTAAACACATAATTATAATATTCTTTGTAATAATCAAGTTTTTCAGAAAACATGTTTAGGGTGTTTTGTAACTTCTGTTGTTAATTTTTTAACTCAGAATGATTTATTCTTAATAATTTAAAGCAGTTATACCTTAATATATAATTTACATACATAATACATTAATATGTGTGTAATTCTTATAAATAAAAAATATATATGTACATGTACACAAAATTACGTATGGAATAATATAAAGTTAAATAATATTATCAATAAATACATTATACATATATATATATATATATATATATATATATATATATATATATATATATATAGAGAGAGAGAGAGAGAGAGAGAGAGAGAGAGAGAGAGAGAGAGAGAGAGACACACACTAAGTTTGTATATCATTTTTTAAAATAGTAAAAAAAATATTTTTGAGTTGATTTTTTTTTGTGTGATATTTAAACATTTCAACGGACTCATGTAAAAGAAATCCGTGATTTTATTTTTTTTTTGCTGTTTTACAAAAATTGATCAAACTTTCAGTGCTTTTAAGCACTTTTAAAGTTGCGACAGTTTGACCGATTTTTTAAAAATAGCAAAAAAAGTTTTTTTGAGCTGATTTTTTTTACATGGGTCTGTTGAATTGTTTAAATATGACATAAAAAAAATCTTCACAAAAATATTTTTTTAAATGCTTTAAAAAAATTGGTGTGCGCGGCATTGTGCAATTTTAGTGTGCACATGAGTCTCTCTCTCTCTCTCTATATATATATATATATAGTTAAACTCCCCAACATAGCTCATATATATATATATATATACATATATATATATATGTATGCAGTGGCGGAGCCAGGATTCAGAGTTAGTGGGTGCCAAACTGTCTGACGTACCCGGGGGGTTCGGGGGCGTGAGTCCCCGAGGCGATTTTTTTTGGGTTATTTGTACTATTTTGGGCATAAATCTAGTACTAAAATATGATAGTTATTACATTGCAACTTTCCTAGATTTCATTTTCTGAAAAAATTGAATGATATGTTCAGTGTCAATATCATCCAACACGTCTCTTTCGTTATATTAATTAAACAGATTTAATCTAACTTAAACAAGTTATTTAAAATTAATAGAATTAATGAAAAATGATTAATCTAACATAAATATTAGAATTAATCTAACATAAAATTTGTTGGAAAAAGATTAACCCATTGATGTTGAAATTTATTATTGAATTTATTTAATAAATTAATTCAGTAAAATTTTAATCACTTTGTATGATTAATCATTTTGTAAATTTTAGTAATAAATTCAGTAATAATTTCAGTAATAAAATCAATGTAATGGAGGAGAAAATTTTCAATATTAATTTTTATCTTGAACTAGGGTCCGTAATAATTTCCAGTAATAATTTCAGTAAACTAAGGCCGTTCACATTCAGAAATTTTTTATCGTGACCCCGTTAATGTGTTGTAGACTAACAAATATGTAAATGGAGGAGAGAAAGGAGACTGGCCTTTTGTTTTGTTCTTGAATAGAGAGAGAAGACAAAACTTTGGTTGGGTTGAAAACTAGGGTCGGCTGCTGTTGTATATATATTGACTTAAGTTTAAAAAATTACCAATTTTAATCTTAATATTTAAGCTATTACACACATGTATATATATATATATATATATATATATATATATATATATATATATATATATATATATATATATATATATATAAAATTTCCAAAAACCAGTGCATGCGCCCGCACCCTCTCGGGTGTGTGTGGCTCCGCCCATGTATGTATGTATGTATACATTCATCTATCATATATGTATAGAAGTTTTATGTATGTTTATATATAAATAAACATACACATACACACACACACACACACACACACACACACATAAGTATGATATAAATATACATGTTTGTCAATTTTGTCAAATTTTCAAAAATTTGTATTTAAAAATAAATTTATCAAATACACATCAATAATTATAAATACAAAAAACTGAATTTTAAAATTATATTTAACAATAAGGTTTAAATTGAATTTTCTTAATAGATAAGCAAACGCGTGTATCATTATTCGTACTTTACCGTAATACCAGTAGGGAAGCAAGGACGGCGTAACGGTTTCCTTGATGACCAATTTGACGAGCCAACGTGGGGCCCTCGGGCATAGGTAAGACGAAGAAGCGATGGCCATCAGTGGTCACGGTGGCATTATCGCGAGAGCCAAAAATCAAATCAATCAACAAGCCTGCAACTTCGCCAATGATAAAAACTCCTGCAATTCCACTTAATATTCGAGTTACATGTAGCAGCATGGTATTGGTCGGTTCCCTTGTCCCACTGGTGTAGACCCCACAAACTAATCAATAAAAACCCTCCATCTAATTCGATATCTCCAGTTTCGATCAAAAATTCTGTTCCAATAACATTTTTGTACGGGATCTTAAGTATTTAGTCCTATTTATATTGATTTATTAGTCACCACTCTCATGTTTTTATTTTTTTAGTTGTTGGTCCTATATGGGACAAGTATCGTTGTCTACAAAAAGAAGGATGGGTAGTTACAGGAAAGTTACAGGGGGTTTTGGATGGTTATGGGACTTCTTACAATTTTGTAAACACATGGGAGGGGAGCCTAAATACATCTATGTAGGGATTAAAGCCAAAAAACCTATTTTTGTAATATTCCAGCAGCCAGTACGAAGATAACAGATGCCATGGCACCAACGCCCAAAGCCTTTGTTAACTTGTTAGCAAAAACACTTCCACGCCCAGATACTTCCATGATTTCCTCATAAACCTAGAAACGTACACACAAAACGAATTATGGGTGTGGTGGTGTTATTGCAATTTCTGAGCCAGACGCGGTACTCTGATACGTCTAAAATATAGGATCAACGTAAGATTGTTTGATCTTTTATTTTTTACAGTTTTTTAGAAGTAAAACTGTTCTCCACCAAACACAAGACTTTATCCCTTATAGACTTTAAACAAAAAACTTTCTTCCGTCTCACCTAATATTTTTCGCTATCCAGTGTCCCGTAGCAAACCCATAACTTTGTGACAGGGTTAAAGGATCCACTTGGTTTTCTAACGAATTTGGCTCCGACTGTGATCCATTTATGAGTTTTCTTGTCGATGGCCTAACTATGTTAACAATATTTAGTCCAAACCATACCTTTGAACTAGCTCCGGAAACGTTGCCCCATTCTCCTTGAGCGATTTGGAGAAGTTGCGAGATACAATACTTTGATACTTCCTGGTATACTCCAACATGCCATTCCTATACATAACTCCCTCCTCGGCCAGTCCTGAAATTTTGGTGGGATTTTCACCGTCTAGTTCATTCAATTTACTGATAAGAGTATTAGAACGCAAAAAAAGTTTTCGCAGTTTTTAAAGGGCTTAAAAGCATAGAAAGTTTGACCGATTTTTTAAAACTAGCAAAAAAAGTTTTTTTGAGCTGATTTTTTTTATATGGGTTCCTTGAAATGTTTAAATACCACACAAAAAAAATCAACGCAAAAATATTTTTTTTACTACTTTAAAAAGGTAATGTGCAAACTTAGTGTGCACATGAGCCTACCTCATATATATATATATATATATATATATATATATATATATATATATATATATATATATATATATATATATATATATATATATACTGTGCAATAAACAAGGTTATATTTGTCCTTCTACCACCAAAATATATGCGAGGCACGATTCTAGATGAGAAGAAAGGACATAAGACAGCCACACAATTTACGCTCCGTATAAAAATGGCTTCAACACATATTTTTTTTTTTTTTTGGTGAAAACAGGAATTAAACAAACAGAAGCAACATAGCAGGTCCAGCTGGGACTTAGACAAAATAGAACCCCTCCTCCTCCATTTCCTCGTCCACCATCCTTAGGAATTCCTCCGGCTCATGACTATATTTTTTGTATAGGTCATCCGACTTTCTCCCGATCTTTACCATGATATCCGCCATGAAGTTGCTTGCTCTTGGGACATGGACGATGTTGATTTTTAGCTCCTTCACAAGCTCCTTGCAGTCCTCTATGGTATTCGCCAAAGGATGGTTTTGGATGTTATCATGCTTGATGAGATTGATGGCTTCAAGACAGTCGTTTTTCAGGCAGGCGTTCATCCACTTTTTTCTGAGTGCGAGGTTTAGGCCATGAAAAATTCCTTCTAGTTTCGCACGTAGAGGGCTAGCAGAACCCTGCATTCTTCCGGTAAAGCCCATGATCCATTCTCCATCTTGATTTCTAACCACTCCACCAAAAGATCCCATACCACATCCATGATCAAATCCACCGTCAGTGTGGATGATGATCCTTCCTGCAAAAAGGCACGGTTCCCGAATTAATAAGCTCTTTTCTCCCCCATTAACCTTTGCTCGCTTGATGTTTTGAGCTTCAAAAGCATAATTTGTGTAAATCATAACCAAGCGGGCAACTGTTGATGGGGTCTCAACAATGTTATTAAAAACTAAGTTGTTTCTGGATTTCCAAATATGCCATAAGGTAAAAATAAAGCAATTGTACCTTTCTTTCCTCAAATCGCCCCAAATGTTTAGAGCAATCCACTCATTAATACTACCTGGTAAATTGAAGTCAAGGTTGTGGTCGAAGCCAAGTGTACACCAAATTTCCCTAGTGTGATTGCATTCCCTAAATAAGTGATCGATGTCTTCGAGGAGCCCACACCGTGGGCAGTCACCACTACTCGTAAGCCCTCTACGCATACGATGTTCATTTGTGAGGATTTTACCATATAGTACTGTCCACAAAAAGGTGCAAATTTTTGGTGGGATGCTTAACTTCCATAACTTTTTCCAAACCTCCCATGGTTGGTGTTCATTATTCTTGCTAACAAGGAATTGATAGCATGAACTAATAGTGAACTTCCCTTTATTACTTAAAGACCAGGATGGGTTATCATCACAACGGCGAATACGGGAAAGGGGGATGTTAAAAATATCACTGATAGTGCTCAAGTTGAAGTAATATATGCGCTTCCACAATTGAAGAATTCCTACGTTTCCATTTATTACATCTATCTTAACTAACATGTTGGGACTTCTCTCTCTGTCTCCTCACTCATCTTTTCAGCCGACCCAGGTTATAATGGGTCTTTTCCTTTATGAAAAAATATACATATATACCCCTTACAATATTTGTGCTATGCGACGTAATAAAAGAAACTCATTTTCTTTGAAGGTTTCATAAGTTTTCTTTAAATTTCAGTGTATTCAATTTTATGTATATTTATATATGCCGGCTCTAATGCGGATGCAACTTGCGGATGGATTTTTTTATATTTTTTAAAAATAGTAAAAAAAAAAATTGATTTGATTTTTTTCAGTGGTATTTAAATATCTCAGGGACCCCTATAAAAAAATCAGTTCAACATGAATTGTTTTGATATTTTTAAAAAATCGGTCAAACATATGTCAATTTTTAAAGCTCTTAAAAATTGACATATGTTTGCCCCATTTTTAAAAAAATAGTAAAGCAATTCATTTTGAGCTAATTTTTTTTATAGGGGTCCCCTGAAATGTTTAAATAACACAGAAAAAATTCATGTCGAAATTTGATTTTTTCTATTTTTAAAAAATCACACAAAAATCCATCTGCAAGTTAAATTTGCAACTTGCGCCTGCATTAGAGTCTGTCTGATACTTATATGTTTATATATATGAACTACTAATTATTTACACATCTTCTATACAAAATCATTGGAGAAGAGGAATTAGATAGTCGATTTAAGTTTGAAGGAGTTAGAATGTTAATGGAAATGTGGGCTCAATGAGTTAGGAATTTTCTGGTTCGGTGTGTGAAGAGACTTTTTCAATCCCTTTATACTTTAAAAGTCATGTGGGAAATTAACAATTCATTTAATTCTTTACTCTATAATATAATATGAAAACAATATATAAACATCTTAATAATTCATTCTACTAGCATGTACCATACGCAATGTGCGGCTGGCAATGTGTTGTATGATATTCTTTTAAAGTAAGTATTAATTTCTATTATACACGCATAACGAAATCATTTAATTATATGAAAATGACCTATGTAGTCACATAGTACATTTATAACAAAAAATTACTGAAGTTTATTTTAATCAATGTATTGTAGTAAAGAAATTCAAAACAAAATGATTATTCAAATGAGAAATGTCTTAAGCATTGCAAACGTCATTGTGCTCCCTTAATCATTGATCTCTATTCCTTTGTTCCTGCAGATTTATGACATTTAATTTTTAAATATATAGATTTTTTAAAAAGTATGCTAATGTTATAATGTCAATTTATGTATGTAACATTCTTTATTGAAGGTTACCTTGTCGATTTAAGTCTCTTTGACGCCCTTATGTTGGTTCCTTAGAGGGGATTTTTCATTTCTAAATGTTGAGAGCACGATTCTTGTGCTACATGTATATATATGGCGATCCGTCTCTAACTTTGTTTCGAGCATCATCATTTTCATGGCTTTAAATGTGTCAACGTAGGCGTGCGCATAAGAAAAATAAAATCCAACTTAATTGATGCATTCTTTTTATTAATAACAGTTTAGATATGCGACTAAAAAACAATGACCAACTAAGAGAATTCAGCGAGTGTATAAACTTGTAACACTAAAATTGAAGCAATGAAATAGAATATCATGACATATATTTTGCACAATACCATTTAAAAAGGGAACAAAAATAAGATGCAAGTGAATGAGACCGTGAACTCAACCATGTTTTCCCCTACTTTTAATGGGAGCCCAATAAATTAAACACCGAAGAAAATTATACGTCAAAAACACTAACACAAATGTATTCTAGAAAATATGTAAGGAAACAAAAATTATGCCTTGAAACCTCTATTTTCATATATAAATTTTAGATGTAAGAAATTGATTACAATAATCAGATGTATAAACCTAACACTACTTGAATAAAATAATACCTATGGGTATTTACTCATTTTTAAACAAAAACTATAAGATTGATCTCTTATGTTTAGTTTATACAAAAAATCATAAGAAAAATGAGGCAACTATAACTCATAGACATGAAATTAAACTATTGGTTTTAAATACAAACAAAAGCCCATAAACTAAACATAAGACTGATCTCTTATGGGTATTATGCATTCACAACAAAAATTGAACGATGCTAACTAAGACTCATAGACACAAACAAAAGGCTTCTGCGCAAAATTAATAAACAAAATAGTTGCAAACCAAACAAAATCAAATCAAACCAAACCAATGTGTGAATGTTGTAAATAAATCAATGTCAAAAGATCCAGCTGAGTGCAGTCCTGGTTTCTTCATAATACAATATAGCAAAAAAAATATTTTTTTTATTAAACGATTAGACCGTTTTCAATTCAGAAATTGCAATCATGTATGACAACAACACAATTTGACTGTTGATATATGAACCAAAACAGAGACCCCAAAGCAAACAAATTTTAATGCAACCAGCTGTATATTACCAATTAAGTATCTTTTTTCCTGAAATTCATTATTTCATATCCACGAAAATGAAAGGGCTATCTTTGGTTTTAGAGACGCACTCTTGCTAGAAGAGTTAGTTTCTGATAAATTACCAATGTCCAACGTATCTGGAAGATTTCATAAGACTTAATAATATACTCCTCTAGTTGATTCAACATATCAAATGTGGCTTCCAAGTCACCTTTGTTTGCCATATAGACATCATACAGGGACTGATCGGCTATGCTAAGAAATGTCATCAGAAGATATGCCAAATCCATATCATATTCTTCATTCAGGGTCTGCTTCTCTAGCCTAACTTGCAATGCCTGTAAACTAAATCACATCTACATGATTAAAGAACAACACATAAACACACACATACACACACACATACACATAAACACACACACATACATTGATATAACTGTAAAGATGTAAAAGATGTGCAATCAAGAGACACTCACATGGAAAAATCAAGCATAACCCATTTTACAAAGTCTGTAGATTAAATCAAACTTAAATGATTATAGAATAAGAAACGCACACACATAAACACAAACACATACATACATAGATACATACATAAACTGTAAATATGTAAAGGAGTTAAAATCCACAGAAACCCAAATAGCAAAACCCACCATAGCCCAATTTTCAATGCCTGTAAAGTCTTGGATTTCTTTGCACATATGAAGACAAAGAAGATTTTGATATAAGGGAGATTCAGGAGAAAATGTTTGGAAGTAATAGAAATCGTTGGGGGAGGGGAAGAGAAGGCTGACCTTTAGTTTCCCAAAAACCATCAATGCAAAACTAAAGAGGCATATGACAGAGAGATACTCCCCCGTTGAAAGAAAATAGTAGGAAGAAAAAAATATGGGTTTTGGCATTAATTGCAAGGTTTCACATTAACACATTTAATACTATCGTATTAGAGGTATAATATAGATTTTTACTCTATAAATATCAAGAACTCTTTTTTGGTGGCTCTCTATCTGAGGAAAAAACATCAATTCAGTTTATATAAAACTATTCCTAGATTAGTTTGCTGAAAAATATGGTGTATATGGTTTGTAGCTCGTCAATGTTGAGGAGTATATTCCTGCTACTTCTCAGTTAGGAAAATTTCTTGGACCTGACGCGAGAAATCGAGTTCGCAAAGCCTTTATAAGGATCTGCAAGTCTCTTAGGTCGAGGAATCAAGACTATAAGGACCAGTCAGAGCTCGTTGCTAAGTTGAAGGAAAGGCTCTAGGAGATGGAGGAGATCGTCGCTTCTGTTCAAGAAGAAGTGTATGCTTTGAAGGTCAAGCTTCTGGATGCCTCCGAGGTCAATCAAGTTGGAGAGGTACTTTAATAAGAGAATGATGCTCTGAGGAGAGAAGTCTCGCGACTTAGTGAGAATGCGCCAAGCATTTCTCCTCGAGTTTTACGTGGCTCCTTTTATCGACCGGACCACGAGCTGGTACTGATGACAGTGGTTCAGCTAGGGAGATTGTCGAGCTTCGAGGTGATGTTTACTGGACATATGTGATAGTTGATGGTCTTCAAAGAGATGTTACCTTGCTGAGGCACCTGTTCAAGAAAGGTCATCAGCAAGTGTGGGTTGATGGTTATGATCAGGGTTGGATCGATGCTCCGATGAAGTTGGGGGAGGTTGAAGAGTTATCCTTCATTAGAGGATGGTTTAGTGCTCTTAGGGAGTTGCAGGTCCATATGAACTCTATCCTCTGGTATCGTCATGAGATCTCCCCCTCAACTTTGATGCCGAACCCATTCAGAAGGGATGATCAATGGGTTCCCATAGATGCCATCCCAAGGCAGCTGTTAGACCCAAATTCAAACGAAGTTGAGGAGGAATTAAATCCTCGCCCAGATGATGGACGAAGAGCGCAAGTGGCTGACTATCTTGCTCGGAGACCTGATCCTCATTAGGATTTATTTTTCTCAGCACATGTAACTCTTTGTATATGTAATGATGTAATAAAATAGTTATGTTTTGGGCGATTCACCGACTAAACATGTGTTGTGAATTTTTTACTTCATTGATGTCTTGTTTGACTATCTTGGGCTCTTCTTAGCCGACTATATTCGATATAGGCAGAGATGGTTTATTGAGTGAGTATCCCCCTAGTCTAGTATGCTTATAGGATACAATTATGCCCCACTTTACCTTTTAGGTTGTATCGTCACACTTCCTTAGGTCTAAGTGTTGCAATGGTGAGGACACACCTGGTGTTGGATGTTCTATCCGAGGAGGTTTTTTTAGGCAAATATTATTGGCGACCAACCTGGGTTGTCCATGATGCCTAAGGGTCCTCTATAGGGCTTCATATATTTCCAGGGGAAATACTAGGAGGTTATTCGTGTTTGATGATAAAAACCTAAGGAGAGTAATACCCTTCTTTTATATGTTAAGAGGAGAGCCTGTGACTTGGAAAAAGTGCATGAATTATAATGTAATTGAGAAACACTTCATAGAATGCTACTACCAAACATATTTTTATTAATCATAAACGAATTGAAATTTCGACACTAGGTTAAAAAAGATCAAAGAAAAACTAGAAGTAGAATTTCTTCAAATTGGTTGCATTCCAAGCTCTAGGTATCTCCATTTCCTCCAGCGTTTCTAAGTGATAGGCTCCTTGTAGATCGACTCTTATCACCTTGAATGGTCCCTCCCAATTTGGCCCTAATTTGTCGTACGATGGTTTTATAGTTGCTATTGGATTGACCTTCTTGTTGTAGTACCTGGCTAGATGTTGCTGATAACCAGCTAATTTCACTAGAGCCAACTCTCTTCGTTCCTCAGCTAGGTCAAGTTCAGCGAGGAATGCTGCGTTGTCTTGGCCTAGGTTGACCACGGTAGACCGCATAGTAGGGAGGATAGATTCCAAAGGGATGATTTCCTCCATACCATATGTTAGTGCGAACGAGGTTTCCCCAATTGTTCGTCGTGGGGTAGTGCGGTAAGCCCATAGAATGTGGGGTAGTTCGTTTACCCATACCCCTTTGACTCGCTCTAGCCGCTTCTTTAATATATCGATCACTGTTTTGTTAGAAGCTTCAGCTTGCCCGTTGCTCTGAGGGTATGCTACAGAACTGTAGTAGTGCCTGATCTCGTGGTCGCTACAGAAACCCTGAAAGAGGCCGCTTTCGAACTAGGTTTTGTTGTCAGTGATGATGGTCTTAGGGATCCCAAAACGAGTAATAATATTCCTCCATATGAATATTATCATGTCTACATCTCGACTATTTGCCAGCGGCTCTGCCTCTATCCATTTGGTAAAGTAGTCTGTTGCGACTAACAGATACTTGCGATTAGCGATTGTAGTAGGAAGAAGGCCAACGATGCCCATTACCCATTGAGTAAAAGGCAATGGGTTGGTAAGTGACTTCAGGTCGTTGGCTGGACGGTGAACCATAGGAGCGTGAAGTTGGCATTTTTTATATTTTCGAGCATAAACTCCAACGTCTTTTTGCATGTATGGCCACTAGTAGGCTTCTTTCATTTCCCGAAAAGATAGCGACCTGCCCCCAATGTGACTCCCACAGATTCCCTCATGGAGTTCGTGAAGAAATTTCTCGACGTCTTTTGGGTGAACACATTGGAGGTAAGGACCAATGAAAGATCTCTTGTATAGTTTGGCCTCAGAAGATAAGTGAAAGCAAGCAGCTTTGACTGTTATCTGATGAGCGATCTTTTTATCGTCTGGTAGCACATCGTCCTTCAAATAATCCCTTAAGGGGTCAATCCAACTGGGGGTTATCTCAATATGGAGAATATATCCCACGTTTGGCAGTTCATTGATCTGGTTGATACTTGGCTGGGTGAGGAAGTCAATCGGAATTATTCTCTTCAAGTCAGAATTGATCGATGAGCTCAAGGCTGCTAGGGCGTCAGCATGACTATTTTGTCCTCTCAGAAACTGTTGGACGCTGACCTGTTTGAAGTTAGCCATTAATTTCTTTGTTATGGCGAGGTAGGTCGCTATCCTCTCATCCCTAGAATTGAAGTCACCACTTATCTGGTTGGAGACCAGCTATGATTCGCCGAACACTTGGAGTTGCTTTGCCCCAGTGCGTGTGTCTTCTTTAGGCCTTCTATCTATGCTTCATATTCAACTTCGTTAGTGGAGACTTTAAATCCAAGACTGATTCCTTGCTCGAGTATTACATCTTCAGGGGTAATCAACCCGATGCCTACTCCTGCCCCCTTGGAGTTGGAGGCACCATCAACGAATAACCTCCAGATGCCTGATGTCGAGGGAAGTTCCTTCTTATGAATAGTTTAAGGTTGATCGCAAGGGTGTTCTCCAATAAATTCCACGATGAAGTCATCGAGTACTTGTCCCTTGATAGCATTCATTGGCTGGAAGTGAATGTTGAATCGCCCGAGCTCAACTGACCATGTGAATAATCTGCCTGACAGGTCCGCCTTTCATAGTACTACTCTGAGAGGGTGGGACGTAAGAACAATGATGGAATGGGCTTCGAAATAATATTTTAATTTTCTTGAGGCTACCACTAGCACAAAGGTGAGCTTTTCCAATGGTAGGTATCCTTGTTCGGCGTTCAAGAGAGTGTTGATCGTGTAATAGACTGGGTATTGGATCCTCGTTCTTTCGCATACTAGTGCAGAATTGACAGTGTGGCTGAAAATTGCGAGGTCTAGGTACATGTAATCATTCTCTTGAGGTATTACGAGCAAGGGTGGTGTGCAGAGGTAAACTTTGTGCACCTTTAATGCCTTCGAGAAATCCTCGTTCAACTCCACATTTTTGCTTCTTTTTAACAACTGGAAGAATGGCTGGCACCTTTCGGATGACTTCAAGATAAACCAATTTAGGGCGGTGAGCATACCTGTGAGCTTCTGCACGTCTCTTATCGTATGGGGGGATGCACCCTAATGATGGCATCAATCTGGTATGGGTTGGATTCAATGCCTCTCTTGCTAACCATGTAACTGAGAAATTTTCATGACTGGACACCGAAGGAACACTTACTTACGTTAAGCTTCATTCGGTATTTCCTGAGGATTTTGAAGGGGCTTGATAGGTCAGAGAGGTGGTCTTATTTAAGCCTGATCTTGATGAGCATATCATCGATGTAGACCTCTATGGTGCTTCCCATTTGGTATTTGAACATTTTGGTGACCAACCGTTGGTAAGTTGCTCCTGCATTTTTGAGCCCAAAGGGCATGAACTTGTAGTAATACAACTCGGTGGTGATGAATGGTGCCTTGTCTTGATCTATCTCATGTAAAGGGTGATACCCAGAGTATGCATCCAGGAAACTCATTCTTTCATGAGCTGTTATGTTTTCCACTAACTGGTCAATATTTGAGAGAGGAAAACTATCTTTAGGGCAAGCTCTGTTAAGGTCGGTGAAGTCAATGCCGACTCTCCATTTTCTATTGCTTTTCGGGACCATTATTGGGTTGGACAGCCACTTAGGGAATTTAACTTCCCATATGGATCCTGCATCCAGTAGCTTTTCCACTTCCCTCTCTATAGCCTTAGCCTTCTCGGGTGCAGTTCATCATGCCATTTGTGCGATCGACTTGAAAGCTAGGTCAATGTGCAGCCGATGACAAATGACACTGGTATCAATCCCAGGCAGCTCGTAGGGTTCCCATATAAAAATGTCCAAGTTATTCCAGAAAACTACTGTCAGTTCCTTCTTCTCTCGATCTTTGAAAGAGGCTCCGATCAAGAACATCCTATCTTTCTTATTACCACCGACTGCGACTTCTTTCGGGTTCTGAATGACCCGCTCAGAGGAGAGGAGCCTGGTCTCCTCCACTCCAAGTCTTCCATAGTTTAGCTTATATTTGGAAGGTACCAAACCTTCTTGTTTTTCAACCTTCTCCTTAACTTTCTCGGCCATATTCTCTATTTGGGGCGGATGGCTGCTATAAAGCACTTTCTTGCCATTGCCTGATCTCCATGGATCTCCATCACTCCTCGCTCAGTCACATATTTGAGTTTCTTATTATAGGTAGAGGGGACGACCTTCATCGCATGTAGCCACCCTCTGCCAAGGATCGCCTTGTAGGGTGAGTCAATGTCGACCACCAAAAATTCAATCATCTTGGAGATACTTCTAGCCCTGACTAGCAGTACAATCTTTCCCAAAGGGATGGTTACTTTATCAGTGATGCCAACTAGAGGAACGATGACTTCCTATAAGTCGACGATGCTTAACTTTAACTTTATGAATTGGTCGAGATACATTACTTTGAATGAGCTACCCTGGTCGACGAGCAACTTGTCGACATCATAGTTAGCTATCCTGAGTGTAATGATCAAGGCAACATGATGTGGGGTCCTTACTCCCACTAAGTCTTCATCCGTGAACACAATATACTTTCTATAGTCGATGTCCTCTACTCGCCGATGCTTTCCAGCTTGCATTTTAGATGGATCGATTTGAGAGGCTTGCATTACTGTCGTAAGCATTTTGACCTCCATCTGAGATGAGTTTCCTTGAATCTACTTTAGATCGAATGGCCCATGAATCAAAACGAAGTCATGGTCGATGTCCTCCTCTAGATGTGAAAAGTTCTGCTAGGGACTCAAAAATTATGATGGATCTTTGAGGGAGTTTCTCGAACCACTTTTGAGCTACGTCATGCAAGCTCGACCGAAAGATCCGACACATCAATGCGTCCTTATGGTTCTTAGCATTGTCGTTGTTTCCTCGACCCGGGCTCTTATAACAGCGAGCTGATTGTTGTTTCTCAGGAAAGTCATCATCTGACCTGTGTCCCTCAGATATTTGAGATCCACGTCTAGGGATCCTGCCTCGGCTGCGAGACCTTCTCGCCTGAGGGCTAGGAGTGCTATAGTGACGTTGCCTCATGATGCGATGGAGTTCTCTCTCCATCTTCTCTAGTCTTCTCTTGAGGTGATCATTCTCGGCCTCCTGCTCGTGAGTGGCCTCCTCCTGCTCTTGGAGCCTGGCCTCATAGGCATCGATCAGCCTGGAGACTTGTGTGGACCTGGCTGGTCACTGACTTTCTTCTGAAGCTTGCCATTCTGGGTGAGGCCTGGGATTTGATCGTCGAACTTCAGATCTAACCCTTCGAGTGGCTGGTTACTTTTGATTATTCCCTGCTTGAGGGGCATTGCTACTGTGACCAGACATTCTAGGTTCTTGTTGGTGAAGGCTTTCTTAAAGGAAAATATTCGTTTCCCACAAACGGCGCCAATTGTGGTGATAATAAATCTCAGCACAAAATAATAAGAAAATGCGATCACCAGAATAAATAAAGAACATAAAACAACTGTAATCACACACAACACAAGATATACGTGGTTCGGCATAATGGCCTATGTCCACAGTGGTGCTCTCTTTGTATTGCATTTCTCTTTACTCTAAGGGAGTGTTACAATTGCGTGCCATTTGCCCTGGGCTAGGGGTTTGACATATACATGCCATTTTTCAGGGATTGGGGGTGTTGGACTCCTCCGCGTTAACCCATAATCCCTAGAATATCTCTTGAGAGATTTTAGGGGTTGAATAGGTCATAACGGAATCAGTAATGCACGAGGCCTCTAGACTTTGGGCCGGACTTAATCAGGCTACTCATCTGGGACGGAATAATTAATCGAGGTATCCACAAGTACTATACATGAAAAAATATAATCAACCTTTGAAAACTACAGTAGGAATATGCCACACGTAAATTTAAAACAAAAAATTAAAATATAACTAATCGTTGACAATACATAATATGATAAGAACAATAGCACACCCCCGTACATTCCTTGGACCATAAATATTGATATATAGTGGATAACAAGGGAAAACTGTAACACCACGCTTTAGTTATTCATTCCGAGACTACGATTTTGATTCAGTATTTCATTTGGGCGTGTTAGCCCTTCTAGTTGATGCACTTTAAGTTTTATTTATCAGACGATGTATTTGAATTCAATTTTATTTCTGTAGACTTATGGTTTAGATTTTGTTTTAGGAACCGATGGTTTATTAGGTATTCATTATTTATTTATTTGTCATGTGATGATTCAAACTCTTATATTTTTTGTGGATGAGTTATGATACTTCTATTTTTCCGCATGTGGTTACGTTAATTAAAGATAAAATTTACATTGTCTTAATTTAACATATGTGGTTAGTAATTTAAAAAAGAGTTTTGACAATGATGCTAAGAATAAACCAAATGAGATTCCTGTTTATTTTTATAAAGGAGTGATCACCCATGATTAAAATAGGCAGGGTGTCACAGATGGTATCAGAGCATCAGGTTCTAGTGTCTATAGGATTTGTGCGGCTTACTACAATTTTAACGTAGCATTCTTTGATATAGAGCCTAATTATTAGGATTGTTGCATTCATGATTACGAATTTGAGATTATAATTGTATTGACTGTGAACTCTTATAATTTGATTTGATTTTAGATGACACCCTGGAGAGGACGACCAACAAGGTCAATGACGAGAGTTGATGAGAGAGAGGATCAACAGAAGCCACAGGTATCATAACCACAGCCATCGCAGGGGACAATGACGGCAATAGAGATGGCCGCTATTGTGGTACAAGTAGTTAATGCAGCTATGAATGCCATGGCACTCCACTTTTTGCAGGCCCAACCACTACAATAGCTAGTGGCACCGGTTTCCCAGGCCCACACAAGGCCATCGAATGCGCAAAGAGTGGGAGAGGCATTTCAGAAGGGCCACCCACTCGAGTTTCAGGGTAGTTATGACATGATTTTGTCTTCCTAGTGGAAGAAGGATATTCAGAACCACCTTCACATGGTTGAGTGTAGTGGCATGTGGAAACAAATGTTGGATACTTTTCGACTTGTCTAGGAATATTTATAGTGGTGAGAGTCTATTACCACTGCCGATGAGAGGGATACTATGCCCATGGTTGAGTTATGGGTGCGATTTGACCGCAAGTACTTCTTTCCAATACTTGAGATAAAGATACAGAAGATGTTTAATGTGGTGATTCAAGGTAACCTTTCTGTAGTTGAGAACAAGTAGGAGTTCACACGCTTGTCTAATTTTTTGTTCGATGAGGTGAACAGTGAATAAAAGAAAAACTGAGGTTTATGGATGGGCTAGCTTGGAGGATCAGGCAACACTTGATAGGGAACCCCGCATTGAGGACTTAAACTGATGTCGTCAATGCCGTAATTATGCATTTCCAAGATCATCGCTTTCACCTAAAGGGAAGCAATAGAGGTAGTGAGCCTAGGGAGCCGGGCAAGTAAGGTGGAAACGTTCCTAGTGGAGCACCACTGTAGCAGTCAGGCATTCAACGAGGGCAGGATTCCTAACAGGGGGATTCGGCCAAGAGGTTTAGATATAGGGGTTATCGACTCGAGGGAGGTTTTAGGCAGGTTCAGTAGGGTCCTCAGTAGTAGTAACATGTTCCTCGGGGTTACCAGGGCCAAGGGAACAATGGGGGAGGCCAGTAGGACCGAGGCCACAAGGGCCAAAAATAAGGATGACCTCGACAGGGCTAGCATGGCCAGAGGCAGGGGGACTTCTCGGGGTATTTCTTTGTGTGTAGGAAGACTGGTCATATGAAGAGAGAGTGTCCACAGAGGGTTAGAGGACCATAATAGCAAGGTGCCCAATAGGAGTAGCAAGTGCAGTTACTCCCGATAGCACCAGCACCACCGCAATAGGGGTAGTTATAGTACGGACGTGTCTATAACATCCGAGATGCATTCATACTACACGCTCCACAAGCATCACGTGCAGTGGAGGGTACGTTTATTATTCACGGGCTGGGGGTAGGATTTTATTTGATATGTGGGCATCACACTCATTTATAGCCACCAGATTTGTTCATGCGACCAATTTACTATAGACAACCAACAGTCTCATTATGTGTGTAGAGTCACCTTTAGGTAGTGGGTCACTTTTATAGTTGATCGTAAGGGTGTTGGTATTGATGTGGGCAGACTATGTTTAGCCTTCGATCTTCTAGTGTTAGACATAAAGGGTTATGATGTTATTCTGGGTATGGATTGGTTAGTTGGATACCGAGCAATGGTGGATTGTTTTGGGAGGACCACTGTGATCTATATTCCAGGGCAAGAGATGTCCTAGTGGCGATGCTTCTTCCTAAGGGAGGTTCCAGCATACATCTGTATTACATTGAGGAGGAAACCTCACAAGAGGTGGTTGTCTCTTTATACTCAATACTAGTGTTGAGGGAGTTTGAGGATGTGTTCTAGGAGATACCTGGTTTACTTCCCAACTGAGAAATTGAGTTCGTCATTGACCTAGCACTGGGTATGAGTTCGACCACCCGAGCGCCTTATCGTATGGACCTTTCAGAGATGTGGGAGTTGAGAGAGCAGATTTAGCAATTTCTGGGGCAGGGTTTCATTAGACAGAGTACATCGTCGTGGGGTATGCTAGTGTTGTTCGTCAAGAAGAAGGATGGATCACTTCGTCTATGTATCGATTATAGGTATTTGAACAAGGTCACGATCTGGAATAAGTACTTGCCACCTCAGATCGATGATCTGTTCGACCATCTCAAGGGAGCAACTAACCTCTCCAAGATAAATTTGAGGTTGGGATATCATCTGTTTCGTGTCAGAGAGGAGAACGTCCCTAATACCACTTTTCTGACACGGTATGGGTCATACGAGTTGATGGTGATGCCATTTGGGCTCACCAATGTGCCAACGGTGTTTATGGATCTTATGAACTGGGTTTTCGGAGAGTCCCTCAACCAGTTTGTGATCTTCTTCATTGATAATATTATGGTTTAATCTCGTTCTGAGGATGAGCATGCAGAGGATCTGTAGATGCTTCTACAGATGTTATGGGATCACTATTTATATGCCAAATTCAAGAAGCATGGATTATGGCTTTGAGAGGTTCAACTTTTGGGCCACAGTGTGTCGGACATGGGTATTGCTATTGATTGGATTAAGGTATTGATAGTGAGGGAGTGGGGAAAGCCCAAGATACTGACTAAGGTTCATAACTTTCTAGGGATGGTCGAATACTATCAACGATTCATCAAGGGTTTCTCAAAGATTGGAGGTCCATCGACGAACCTGACTCACAAAAGGGTGCCATTTGTTTTGGACGACCATTGTCAGTTAGCTTTCGATGAGCTAAAGGACAAATTGACCTCAACACCTGTACTCCTATTGCCTAAGGGAGGAGTGGAGTATCGTGTTTACACAGATTCATCCTTATAGGGACTACGGGGTGTTCTATAGTTGGAGGAGAGGGCTATAGCTTATGCATCTCGCAAGCTTAATCCCCACGAGAGGAATTACTCGATGCATGACTTGGAGTTGGGAGAGCTTGTGTTTGCCTCGAGGATTTGGAGGCATTATCTTTTAGGGGAGTATTTTATCTTATTCACAGACCATAAATCACTTTAGTATTTATTCATGCAGAAAGATCTAGTTATGAACCATAGGAGATGGTCAGAGTTTGTGAAGGATTATCAATTTGATATTCAATATCATCCTAGAAAGGCTGATGTGGTGGTAGACGCTTTGAGCCGACGACCTGCTTGGGAGATAATGGAGGTTTGGAAAGTGAAGTGTAAAGATCTTTGACATGACAAAGAGGCTTCCAGAGCTTATATGTCCGTATTGGCTATCACGCTCAAGATTTTCATGAGGGTGGTGAAAGCATATGCATGGGATCAACATTTCTAAGACAGAGTTCGCCAGTTGTTAGTTGATGGGGCACAGTCTAATTCTACTAGTTCTAAAGGAGGCTTGTGATTAAATGGGAGACTTATATTTCCATAGGATGAGTATGTGAGATATGCAATGTTTTCAGAGTCTCACGAGTCGAGGTTTGTAGTACATCCGGAAGGCATAAGATGTACCAAGATATGAATAGGTAGTATTAATGGTCAGGGATTAAGCAGGACATAGACGAGCTTATCTAGAAGTGAGCTACCTTATAGCTAGTGAATGTAGACCACTAGAGACCGACGAAGATGTTGTAACAACTCGACATTCCATTGTGGAAGTCGGAGAGTATCTCCATAGATTTCATTATCGGGTTACTAATATCGCAGCGAGGTCACGACTCCATCTGGGTAATAGTGGATCGATTGACTAAGGTGGCCCATTTTCTTTTGGTTCGTATGGATTTTTGGATGAGGTAGTATGTGAAATTATTTATTGATGAGATAGTGAGGTTTCACGGAGTTTTGATGAATATTGTATCGGATTGGGAAAAGATTTTTGTGTCCCAATTTTGGCAAAGTTTTCAGGAGGCTACGGGCACGAATTTGTAGTCGAGTACAACGTAACACCCACAAATAGATGGGAAGACGAATTGAGTTAATATATGTTTGAGGATATGGTGAGGATGTTCATACTTGACTTCGGGGGTAGATGGGAGCAGTATCTTCCATTGGTGGATTTTGCGTGTAACAACTCCTACCAGTTCTCCATAGGCATGGCACCATTTGAGGCACTACATAAATGGCCTTGTCATTCCCCCGCTTATTGGTTAGAAGTGGGGGACAACAAGCCATTGGGACCAGAGATGATTCAATACACTACTACGAATATTGAGCTAATATAAGGGTGCATCCATATAACTGAAGACAAGAATAAGAGTTACGCCGACGCAGACGGGAGGCACATAGATGTAGAGGTTGGTGACCAAGTTTTGGTATGGGTGTCTCCTATGAAAGGGGTTATGAGGTTCAGCAAGAAGGGGAAGCTAGTGCCGAGATATGTGGGGCCATTTCCAATTATCGAGAGAGTAGGACTTGTGGAATATATGTTGGGACTACCGGAGCATTTACAACAGATTCAGGACGTGTTCGACGTGTCATCACTTAAGAGGTACCGGAGGAGCTATAGGGGTTTTTGGCATGTTCCATTAGAGGAGATAAACTTGCATCCAAACATGATCGGCGGTGATACTCGATCGTAATGAGCGTAATCAGCGGTATAAGGTTGTAATATTGGTTCGAGTTCAGTGGGGGAACCACAATGTTGACGAGTCGTTGTGGTAACAGGAGGATGACATGTGTGAGCAGTATCCAGAGTTACTCACCACAGGCATGTCCCAATTTCGAGGGAGAAATTCCTTTATAAGAGGGGAAGTATGTAACATCCCGTCTTTCTGATTATTTAAAATTTAATTAATTCGGTTATTTTAAATTACACATGTGACATAAATTAATTGAATTACATAATATGTATTTATTAAAATATTAATCGGGAGGGATAAAGATTAATATTTATGGAACATAATTACTAAGTCAATAGTAAATAATTATTATATGTCGTAGAGAGTGATATCAACATGATGGTGTTATATCTCAACCGAGAGTCCCATGTAGACTGTATGGGGTAAAGATGGAAATTTTTTGTAGAGTGACTCAGATGGCGATTTTTAGGCCACGGTTGATTCTGAATGCGTTGAGGTGGTCTGAATAAAGTACATGGGGTAGTAATTGGGCCCGGTACTTTTTTTAGATATAATCGAGCCCATTAGGGGGTATTTGGGCTTGGCCCGTTAGCCTAATTTCGGGATTAGGGTTTATTAACCTAGGTCTAAAGGTTTGAGGCATCCACAATTCATAATCTAAACCCTAGAAATTGAAATAAGAGATCACTACACCAAAATGGGCAAATTGTCACCTTTCAGCCGGCCAGCCTTGTCAAGGTCATTGACCGTGACAAAAAAACACGCGTTTTCTGTCACGGTCATTGACCTTGACACGACCGTGACAACGACTTGTCAAGGTCAATGACCGTGACAAGACCGTGACAAATTGAATTGTCACGGTCTTGTCACGGTCATTGACCTTGACAAGTCGTGTCACGGTCAATGACCTTGACACGACCGTGACAACTTTTCCAGCAAAATCACTTTCCCCCTTCTTTTTTCCCTCCCACCGTTCCCTCCCTCTCTCTCTCTCTCTCTCGACTCGACGCTGCTCTCTCTCTCTCTCTCTCTCAGGTCCAATTTCTCTCTCTCTCTCTCTTCCATTTATATATATATTTGTTTGTATATTTATGTGTGTATGTGTATATATATATGTGTGTGTGTGCGTGTGTGGGGGGTGGGGCGGGATGGGGCAGGGTGGGGGAGGGGGTGGTGGAGGGGGGCAGGGGGTGGGGCGGGGTGGGGCAGGGTGGGGGAGGGGGCGGTGGAGGGGGCAGGGGGTGGGGTGGGGTGGGGTGCAGTGTGTGTGTGTGTGTGGTGGTGTGTTTTGGGGGAGGGGGGGAGGGGGTGGTGGAGGGGGGCAGGGGGTGGGGTAGAGTGGTGTGTGTGTGTGTGTGTGGTGGTGTGTGGTGGGGGAGGGGGTGGTGGAGGGGGGCAGGGGGAGGGGGTGGGGTGTGTGTGTGTGTGTGTGTGGTGGTGTGTGTGGTGGTGTGTGGTGGGGGTGGGGCGGGATGGGGCAGGGTGGGGGAGGGGGTAGTGGAGGGGGGGAGGGGGTGGGGTGGGGTGGGCACACCTACGCACACACGCACACCTACGCCACACACACACGCACACCTACGCCCCTACGCACACACGCACACCTACGCCACACACACACGCACACCTACGCACCTACGGACACACACACACCCCACCCCACCCCACCCCCTGCCCCCCTCCACCACCCCCTCCCCCATCATTGTGTGAATAGGTATGAGATCATAATTTGGAGGAATTCACGTCCAAGAAATAATTTGGATTCCCTTTAGGGTCTTATGTCTTGAATTAATCTGAGGGGGTGGGGGTGGGGGCGGGGGTGGGTGGGGTTTTGAATACTATTTACATTCAAAATAAATAATTGATAATAGTTGGATAATAATTGGATAATAATTGTTTTTATACCTATAGAACAACTTATATAGTGTGTGTGTGTGTGTGTATGTGGTCAATACATGAATTTCTTTTTGTATTTGAATTATCCCATGAATTTATTTTTGTATTTGAATTATCCCATGAATTTATTTGTGTATTTGAATTAACCCATTGTATGAAACATACTTGAAATTAAATATAGTGCGCATAGATACTAACATTCTAGTTCTTATGCGTACGCATTCAATAACCCTTAGACCCGTTCGAGAGTCATTACCCCTGTAATGAGATCTCTCGAATTGTCCCGTTTGGACAGTTTGAGACTGTATAATTTTTGTATAATATTCTTATTGGCTTAAAGTTGTTACTTTTGGAGGAAGTTCTGCAGTCGTATCTTAATGTTCTCTGGGTACATACTAGATTGACAAGTGTGACTGTTATTTTAATTGACCAATTGAAATAACACTCACACCTGCCAATCTACGTCGTGTACTTGGAGAACTAAGGGGATATGCTGTCGAATTTTTTCCAAATCGTAACAATGTGCATGAGTTGTTAAGTATATTACAGAAAAATGCATTCTTGAATGGGATAGGACCACATACCCTTTAATAGGATAATTAAATGATGGGATAATTAAAAAAAACATACTATAAATCTAATTTTTGTTTACCTTTAATAGGTGTTTAGTTGTGGTAGCTGTGATGGGATATCTGAAATACAAAGAGTGGATGGGTGAGACTAATAGAATGGGGGATGTGTTTCGCAGAGGTGCTAACGAATTTGTGAAATATGCAAAGAGATGTCGTAATGATGAAGAGTTTCCGTGTCCGTGTGCTAGGTGTAAGAATGGTAAGGTGTTTGAGTGGAAAACAGTTGAACTACATTTGTTAAGATCGGGTATGCAAGATAGTTATCGATTTTGGAGTTTTCACGGTGAATTGAAAGTTCCTTTTGTCCCTGACCAACCTTCACAACATCCTTCAACAAGTAGAATAGATGAAGAAGGGGACGACGTAGATCATAATATGTTAGAGGATTTAGTTGATGATGCGTACGGAGTTTATGAAGCTGAGGAGAATGAGGTTACTGATGATGTAGAAGATTCAAGTGCTCGTGAAGATAACACGATAAAACTTGACGATGACTACCAAAGTTTAAAATTTAAGGCGACCCAACCGTTATACTCTGGCTGTGAGAAAGATCAAACAACTTTACATGCCATGGTTGGTTTGCACAGTTTGAAGACGCAGTACGGTTTGTCTGGCAATAGCGTGACGGGAATTCTGAAATGGGTGAAGGGCTTATTACCCAAGGTGAATACACTTCCAAATAGCTATCCTGTTATGAAGAACAGTTTGAAAGGTTTGGGAATGAAGTATAAATCGATTCATGCTTGTGTGTATGACTGCATACTATACCGAAAGGAGTATGAAAATCTCGATCGTTGTCCGGTATGCGATGAACCTAGATATGTCCAATCTACTAGTAAGGAAGGCACAAGCTCAAAAGTGCCTCAAAAAGTATTGAAATATTTTCCCGTTGGGCCTAGATTAAAGCGATTTTTCACAGTACCATGGATTGCAGAGGCAATGACTTGGCATGCTAGGGCAGAAGTAGGGGGTAATATCATGCGTCATCCTATTGATTCTACTGCCTGGCGGACGATGAATTATGAGTATCCCGATTTTGCTCGAGAACAACGCAACATTCGTTTGGCTATATCAACAGATGGTTTCAATCCATTTGGAAATCTAAGCACCAATCAGAGTGTATGGCCAGTGATCCTAGCCCCACTCAACCTCCCTCCTTCACAGTGTATGAGACCTGAATTTTCGATGATGGCTTTATTGATACCTGGGCCAAAGGCACCAAGTGAAGACATTGATATCTACCTGGCTCCTTTGGTAGAAGAATTAAATGAGTTGTGGGAAGATGGTGTGCAATCATTTGACTCTTTTAGAAAAGAAGAGTTTACGCTGAAAGCTATGTTGATGTGGGCAATTCATGATTTTCCAGCTTATGGGACATTATCCGGATGTGTAGTACATGGTTATTTGGGGTGTCCTATTTGTGGAGAGGAGACTGAATCTCTTCGTCTATCCTCCATCTTAAAAAATGTATACCATTGCCACAGGAGGTTTTTACCCCCAGCTCATAGTTTCAGATTTGAGAAAGCTTCCAATTTTTTATTGGGCGGAGTTGAACATAGGCTACCGCCGAGACAACTTTCGGGTTCAGAAATTGAAAGTAAATCTTCTTAATGTGGCCCAAATATGCCAGGTAAGAATCCCAAATTTAGGAATGTCAAGCATAAGAAGACCCCAACTGGGAATGAAACTGAGATAAGAAAGGCATGGTCTCGGAGGTCAATTTTATTTGACTTGCCTTATTGGAAGAAAAACCCGGTGCGCCATGTATTGGATGTGATGCATGCAGAGAAGAACTTCGTTGAACATATTGTGGGTACTTGCCTTGGGGGGAGTCATTCGAAGGATGGAGAAAATGCACGAAAAGACCTTAAAACGTTAAAACTTAAACCACAACTATGGTTGAAAGAAGATAGTAGGGGAATGACAATAATTCCCCCTGGTGCGTTTACTTTGACGAGTGAGGAAAGGAAGGTGCTTCTAGACACAATATATAATTTGAAGGGACCATCTACTTTTTCGTCCAACTTGCAAAGGATTGTGAATTATGCTACTCATGATTTACATAAGTGTAAGTCCCACGATTGGCATGTGATCATGCAATTGGTTCCTCTATTGTTTAAGCACTGTTTCTCCAAGCACAAGGATTTGCGTAGGGCTATTATGCAAATTAGTATTACCTTCTCCCTCTTGTGTGAGAAGGTAGTGAATCGAGAACACATAGTGGCCCCAAAATTGGCTGTGAACGAAGCGATTTGTGTATTGGAGAAGTACTTTCCCCCAGCATTCTTTGACATAAGTGTTCACTTGTTGGTACACCTATGCGACGAGGCACTTCTTTGTGGTCCAGTTAGATATCGGTGGATGTATCCGTTTGAAAGATTGATGAAAGTTTTTAAAGATTACGTCAAGAATACGCGATACATTGCAGGATCAATTGCAGAGGAATACATCACCGTGGAGTCATCAATATATACTCGGGAATATATGACTGACTCTACCAGCGTTGATGACACTGATGAATTCCTCGATGATGGTGGTAATGTGATGGGAAAACGAGTGAAATTAACGAGTTTGCAACATGAACAAGTAGCTCGTTATCTATTCGACACACATGAAGATGTCGAAGAATGGAAAAAGTAAGTTTCGAATATTATAATGTTTAACATTATTTTAGATTATTTTATACATGATTAATTTTGTAATATGCAGTAAATATGAAGCATGTGAGAACAATAAAAGACGAAAAACAGTGGTACAATCAGACAGCGAATTTAGGCTATGGTTGACACAAGAGGTAATTACAATGAAAACAGTCGTTATATAACGTTACATTACACTCATATTTTACCACTAATATAATTAATTTATCTATATTCTCAGCTCCTAAAGATGGGTGATGCGACATCAAGGCTTGCTCGTCTAGCCACTGGACCCTTGTTCGTGGCACAAGAGTACAAAAAATATCGATTGAACGGTTACATTTTCGGCGCTAAAGTGTACGAGGAAAGTACAAATGTACAGAACTCGGGTATTTTATACAAGGCTCTTACTTTCTTTCGAGCAAGCGCAAAAGATAAAAACCTCGTTGAAGCTGAAATGACTTACTATGGTGTAATTCAAAATATATTTGAATTGGATTATATAAGCTTCAAAGAGGTTGTATTTTACTGTGAATGGGTAAGAGTTGAGGATAAAAATGCTTCTAAAGTTGATCCTGTCACCAATTTGATCATGGTTGACTTGTCCAAGTTGAAGAGCAACGACCACGTGAGTGATGAGCCGTTTGTTTGTGCATTTCAAAAAGTTAAGCAAGTGTTTTACTCGGAGTATATCAACAACGAGCCGTGGTCAATTGTCCAACACACGCCAAGGCGTCTAAATAGTAGTGTGGATGACTTGGCTGCTCCTACCGAATATCAATCCATTTTTGATGATAACCCGAATTTGAAACAATTTTTCAATTTGTAATAATTATTTCAATTTGTACCGAAACATCCATTTTTAATGCTTTTACTTGATCTGCACTTTATCATTTTCACTCTTGTGTAGTGTGCGTGTGTGGAGAGGAGATTAATACATAAATATTCCAACTACATCTAAGTTTTGTTTATACTAATCCATGAATATACGCTTCTTACCTTTAATAGGTGATTAGTACATAGTTATTTGGGGTGTCCTATTTGTGGAGAGGAGACTGAATCTCTTCGTCTATCCGAACACTAAGAAATGCCATAATCCTATGGAGCGATGCTCTGCAAATTCCTCCCAACCGTTACGTAGCCAAACATCACCGGTTGAAGTTGTCAATTCCACTTTCCATACCCCACCACTTTCCATACCCCATTCAAAGGTGGAGTTGACAACTTCAACTGCTGATTTTTGGCTACACAACGGTTGGAAGGAATTTGCAACGCATACCTCCATAGGATTATGGTATTTCTTAGTGTTTAGATATTAAGAGAATTATAATTGACACGATTGCCCGGGGTACATTAGTTGGAAGGAGGTGCCATATGAGCTCAAGTTAGCTGTTTGAGTGACACTACAGGTAATGTATTTATATTTATATGTCAATTTCGATTTCGATTTCAATTACAATTTATATTTATCTATATTTGAGGGGCGGATACTAATTTTACTTTATTTCAATTCAGGGGACAGGGAGTGGCCCTAAGGGTAGGCCACATATGCTCTATACTTATGTGGCTACTCGGACGAGAAGGGAAGGATAAGGAGGTGTTCCCGAGCGTCGCGGTACAAAATCTCTTTTCCATGCAAATAGTTTGTAGATTTGAGATAAAATGATGGTGATGTTGTTTCTTTTTAAATAGTTTCTTATTTGAATATATATTTGCATTATCTTTAGTTTGTTCGGATATATGATGTGTGGAACAGGTACAACGTTGCTATAACAGGTACAAATATACTGCTGGGCAGTGGCAGTGGCCATACTGCCCAGCAGTTTTTTTTTAATTCTGCCCAGAATTGTCACGGTCATTGACCGTGACAAGGCCCTGACAATATTGTCACGGCCTTGTCACTGTCAATGACCGTGACAATTTTTTTACAAAGGGTCACGGCTTTGTCACGGTCATTGACCGTGACAAACGTGTCACGGTCATTGACCTTGACACGGCCGTGACACAAAACGCGAGTTTTATGTCAAGGTCAATGACCGTGACACGACCGTGACAAAAAAAGTTGTCTCGCCTCAAAATGTCACGGTCATTGACCTTGACAAGGTGAATTTGTCAAGGTCAATGACCTTGACAAATGGGCAGATTTGGTGTAGTGGATAAGGAAGAAAGATGAGATCTTTATAAGGTAAATTCATTGGTGATTTGGGAATGCAATTATCAATTCGTCTCCTATAACGTGTGACTAGACCCTACGAACACATAAAGGGAGATGATTAATTTACTTTCAATTTGATTTGCATAAATTCATGTTCATATCATCGTAGGTTTAGAACCAAAATTGATTTGGGGTGGGTTCTCATATGAAAAGGAGGATTTGGGGTAAAATAATCTCATGTGTTTAATTAGATAGTAATTTGATGTTATAGGCAAATTATAATCACCGAAAACCAAATCTTGTAGAGATATATGGGCTAATTATACTTAATTTGAATAAGGGGATTAAATCTAGGGTTATATTGAGGGGTTTTGATATAAACCCATTTGATTGGTTCAATTGATGATTTTTAATCCAATTTTTTATGTTAGTATGATTTACGAGTGTTAGAAACATCATAGATACCTCCCATTAAGGTCTATTAATTTTGATGAAGATTTATTATCATTTAGAAGTAGATAGGATAAGATTTGGGAGTTAATTATGGATTTGGTTTTGATGTATGTGAACAGCGAATTGGTTCACGACAGAACTAAAGCGGTTAGAATTTTTGGGAAAGCAAATCAGTCTGATATAAGAACAAAATCGGTTTGGCATCTGGGAGTTGCGAATTTGGGCTGTTTTGATGGTTTGGGTAATGTTCGAGAGGGTAAAGAGAATTCAAAAACCTATATTTATTAGAGAAAATTATTTGGTCCAACTTAAAAGGGGTTAAATAGCCTAGAGATGATAGTGTAATTAAAAGTCGAAAGAATTATAGTGAGATATATAATTAATGGTAAATTGTGAATTATGAACAAGTGAGATGAGATTTGAAATAATTAATGAACGGGTTTGGTGGGTAAGCTCGAATGCTCTAACAGGGTGATGTTAGGTTGATTATTTAATTAATGAGAGTTTAATTAAATTAAGAGTCAGGTGATAAACTCGGTATAATTGGGCTAGTGCCTTAGGCGATATGTATGGGTAGCTAACTTATATATATATATATATATATATGAAGTCTCATGTAAGGACTCCTTATAGTGCAGACCCCGGTACATACCATTTTTTTAAAATAGTAAATAAATGAATTTTTTGATGAAACTTAATGGATATGATCTCCACGGTTAGATGATCGTCTACAATTTGTTTCATCAAAATATTCAATAAAAAAACCATTGAGATGAGGTAGTATGTAAAAAAATGGTATAAATATTCATTTTCAACAGTTGAAATGTTGGGTCGGCGCCAACCACTTTATTGATTGAAGTTTTTTAATGAAACTTCATGAATACGAACTTCTTACTGTCGAGATGATATCCGTGAAGTTTCATAAAAAAATTCAATAAAAAAGTAGGTGAGATGATCTCCAACATTTCAATAGTCGAAAAGGCATATTTATACCATTTTTTACCTATCACTTTATCTCAATGATTTTTTTATTGAATTTTTTGATGAAAAATTTAGAGATGATCTTCTCACTATGGAGATCATATCCATAAAGTTTTATACAAAAATTTATTTTTTTACTATTTTACCAAATTATTATGTACCGGGATCTGCACCATAAGGAGTCCTTATAGGAGGCGACCTCTCTCTCTCTCTCTCTCTCTCTCTATATATATATATATATATATATATATATATATATATAGTCCTGCTCTTGTGCGGACTAGTTCACATTTTAAGAGTGCAGACCGGACATGTGTCACCTGGCGGTGAGCCCAGAAAAGAGAGAGAGTGTGCCTATAATTTAAGCGATAATTTCTAGGCGCACCGTTAGGTGACACATGTCCGGTATGCATTCTCTTGTGCGGACTAGTCCGCACAAGAGAATTATATATATATATATATATATATATATATATATATATATATATATACGAATGCGATAATATCTGTGTATATAATTTTTATTTGAATATATACCGCTCTAGTGCTATTATCGGAGGTTGCGCGATGTGGGTGAATCCCGTGGCAAGTGAATGCAGGGAGAGCATAGTCCCGAGGTCATATTGCCCGATATTTTGTTGTGTGATTTATTTTTGAGGTGAGACGCTTTGGGTATGATTTGGTCTCACTCTCGAGGGAATATGACCTCCTGCACTACGTTTGCGCTTTTATTTTCTTATTTTGGTGTGAGTTAACCGACTTATGGTAACCGGGTTAAAGTGATTGAGTATACCTCGAATATGATAGGATTGTAGAGACAAAAGTCCAGTGAGTTATTACTCGGGAGGATGGTTATTATACACGACATATGTATGATTGTTGTAGTATAATTATACGTATATAGTAGAGTTGATAATTATATACGGGTTAAATATATAAAGTGTGAATGCATTATTTATATAACTAGTGTGAATGTTATATAACAAATTAAAGTGGAATTGACTAAGTAAGTTAATGAGTATTGATTTATGAATTAAAGGAAGGAAGTACTAGGGATAGAGTAGGGTGATAAAAAGATTTGTAACAATTCTAGTTAAGTGGGCTAGTATAACTAGATGAGTTAGGAGGTAAGAGTTAGGTGTGAAAAATAGTTTAGGGGTGAGTACTATCTTAAGAGAGTGAGACACCCGCATTAATTATGCATATTTAATTATTGCATATTAATTACTTGCTAAATATTTTTCAAAAGGTTTTGGGCTCTGTGTCAAAAATATTTTAGGTGTCCAGCCATGGGGACGCCAAGCTTGAGAAGTCATTCCAGGGATACATAGCTGCAGCATTTTTGAAGGCTTGTAGGATTTTATGTAGATGCTTCAGTTATTCATTCGTAGACTATGATTTCGATTCAGTATTTCATTTGGGCTTGTTGCCCCTTCCAGTTGGTACAGTTTTAGTTTTATTTATCAGACGATGTATTTGGATTCAGTTTTATTTCTCTAGACTTATGGTTTGGATTTTGTTTTGGGAACCAATGGTTTATTCGCTATTCATTATTTATCTATTTGTCTTGTGATGATTCAAACTCTTTTATTTATTGTGGATGAGTTATGATATTTCTCTTTTTCCTCATATGGTTACTTGAATGAAAGATAAAATTGACACCAACTTAATTTAACATAAGTGGTTAGCAATTTAAAAAGGGTTTCGACAATGATGCTAAGAATGAACCAAATGAGATTCCTTTTTTTTTTATAAAGGACTAATCACCCATGATTAAAATAAGCAAGGTGATGATGTAAATGGTGATCAAATCTCGAGATAGATACATGGATTTCAAACCATATTATAATGATAAATTTAGACCCAGTATCTATACTTGTACTTTCGACACAAACACCCCAACCAACAACCCACACCTAAACATAAAACTGAGCCAAGGTGTTGGATATAGACACTCCTAAGACCTAATGAGGAAGATTTGTGATTATCAATGTGGTCATGCAATTGAAAATATACACGGTTATAACTAATCACATATAAGAAATTATAAATAAAGGGGATGACAAAAATTTGGTCATCTAAGTGATCGCACTTTTGGTCACAACATGTCATGTGATATAATGTTGTTACTTTTCTACATCTCGAACCAATTTAAAAATTTATATATTTATATATATATATATATATATATATATAAAGGGGATGACGAAAATTTGGTCATCTAAGTGATCGCACTTTTGGTCACGACATGTCATGTGATATAATGTTGTTACTTTTCTACATCTCGAACCAATTTAAAAATTTATATATATATATATATATATATATATATATATGTGTGTGTGTGTGTGTGTGTGTGTGTGTGTGTGTGTGTGTGTGTGTGTATGTATGTATTTTTTAAAATGCACATCATATTGAAACAAAAGTTAACATAGAACCCAAATTAGGCTGAACCTAAAATAAAACCAACTTTTTACACTCAAACACCCTAAAATGGAAAGGAGAACCAAACACTCAATGGTGAATGTAATTTATTTTCTCACGTGTGTAATTTATTTTAGTACAACAATGCATACAAACCTCACGCATGCAATCCATAAAAGTAATGAACATGTAAAAACATATCAGTACCATACCATTGGCATTGCAGAACAAAAAGGAAGTTTGAACTAAAATCTAAAACTAAACATGTTACTATGCAGCTTTGCATTCGTATAATTACATACAATAACTAATAAGAAAATACAATATTAAGTCATGCATAATTTAAGTCAATAATTTTTAATATATCAGAAATAATTGTAAATCTTTTCCAAAATTTAGATAGAGTTTCCTTTGTTATAGATCTATCCACCTTGTTTAAGAACTAAACATACATTATAGTTGAACTCAAATAAAATAAATTTATACAATTCTAAGCAATTGTGTCCATATCACCAAAAATTTTGTAATGCAAGATTTAGTGAAGGCCAAATAGACAATGGGACAACTTATAAGAAGAAAATTGTACGTGAATATATATTGCTATAAGTTATAAAATAGTAATAATTGCATAGCAAGCCTAATATAGGTGACCTTGCAATGATCCTATAATACTCCAATTTCATCCAATGTGTAGGAACCTATAAATCACACGAAACATCAATTGAAAAGAAAAGGAGAATGAAATATTAGTCCCCGTAAGATTAAAATTTTGTTTAAGCAGATATAACTTGAAGATGTTTTGCATCAATTAGTCCATGTAATGATGTCGGAGTATACCTGATTTGACCTAGTGTCAAAAAAATATCCGAGTCGACTTCCAAAATTTGATAGGTGATGATCGCTAAGCAACAACCAAGCAAGGAAAAGTACAATAAACATCAAATTGAATAATAAATTATTAGAAAGGCAAAATTGATAAATTTTATTTAAATTAAAATACTTAGAGTTGGGATCTAAATCCACATACAACCCATGTTTATAATGACCATACGGAAAAAGAGAAACTTTACCATTATTTTCCCTTAAAATCCGCATACAACCCATAATTTGAAACTTGACCCCCGGAAAACCTATAGATAAATATGAAGTGTGAAAGAGTACGAGTCAACAAACATGTCCTATAAATTATGACATCAGAACGGAAAGCAATTTCATGAATAGATTAGTGTGAAAATAAAACTTTTGTGAAGTTTGTCTTGATTCACTGTCTTTTTCAAGATGCACAACCTAAAATGACTAATATATGAAAACCATCTTAATCCTGCATATTATAGTTCCAATACAACACACATCACATAATAATGTAAAAAATACGAAGAAACGCAACACCCATTAATAATTTGCATTTTTTCAATCCCAAAAAATCAAAAAAATAATTTGTTATCTAAAAATGAATGTTATTTTAATTATAATATAGTACATACAAAATGAAATGATTCATCCCTACCGAAATTTATTACATTAAATTAAATTGAATAAACCAAAGAAGTAATAATCCCAAACCATCGAAAGTACTTGCAATCACTAAAAGATTGTTGTTACTATGGTTGGTATCCATGAACGTTCTGCTCGTGAAAATATTTACACAGTGTGGGCGACATTATGAATGATGAAACAACTCACAAGTACTTGCAATCATAAAAATAGTGATGACATTTTTGTCAATGCCTATATCTAATTATGTCATCTAAAGAAGTTGAGTTTAACATCTTGGAAAATGGGAGTGACTTGCATTCACTGTTAGCTGAAGAAAGAGGTTTCTGGAGAGGAAAGGCTTATGCTGATCCCTGGTTCAAATAATAGATAGCCTACCATGTGTATATATTAACAACATCATGTTTAATTGGTTATTAAAAGCTTGCGATGATAAGCTTGGATCCTCTTTTATGTTACGATGCTTGCCTAGGTACAAAGATTTTTACCAAGACTTCATGTCACCAATTTTAAAAGAATCACTCTTAAAGTGGTATCCAACAAAAAAAGTAAGAATGAAAACAAAAAAAAAAACAAATGAAAACATCAAAGAAAAAAATTCGTATAGACAAAAAAATGGAATTATACCTCGATTGAAATTCGAGGAGAATATAAACTCAGATAACCTGAAATGCAAAAAAAAAAATCAGAAATGGTAGTGATACTTTTGACTACGTATATGCTATTGTTCAAAACACAGAATGGAAAAAACGTTATATCTGTCGAAATATAAGCTTAGCTTCAAATCTATTAAAAAATATACACACACATTAATGAACCACATGTCAACATATAGGTACCTTTAATGTCACTGACTTTGGTATACATGTCACAAAAAATATAAACAAAGATAATATATAACCAACTCACAATCCGTGGCCATAAAGAAACCACAAACAACCAATAGTTGTTTCTAATCAAACAAAATAAAATCATACCTAAATCATTAATGAATGGGGCAGAGTATTTAACTATAAGAAATCTGCCGCCAAGAATTTTACTTATGTGGAAACATAAGTAGTGCAAAGTTGAAACCAATATGATATGGACAAAAGTGCAAAGTTGAAACCAGTATGATATGGACAAAAGTGCAAAGTTGAAACCAATATGATATGGACAAAGGTACACTTATAATAAATCAAATTACATAAATAATGTATGAACCTATATATCAAATTATATAGGTAAAATAATAATTTTATGTTAAGTTAAATACTTGAAATAGTTAGCTCAGCCACTCCTAGGCTTGGACTTAAGTGGCCATCTATTTTAGACATTGTATGAATTAATCTCTTTTCGTAGTTCATTTGATAAATTTCCAAGAACTTATATAAAGATATCATGTAAACCATTTAATATTAGTATATGTTTAGCAGAAAATAGAGAAACAAAAAGGAAGAATGGATTGTAGTTGTCCCTGTACAAAAAGATTTTCATTTGGGTCGGATGAATTACAATATAGAAGATTGGAGTGTTGTTGTCTTTAATCAACCCAAAGATCACGCTGGAAAAAAAATATAGGAAATATAAGGTTTGAAATAAAAAATCCACATCTAAATACAAAGACCACCACAAACCATATAATATGATGAACACACGATAGTTTTTAATCATCAAATATAAAGATGTAAAAGTGCCAACACCACCAAGATTTAAGGTGTAGTAATTAGAAATAGAGAAGAAAATCGTATTTTTTCTAAAATCTGAACCCGAAAGCAAACAACATTAAGGGTTAGAAGCAGCACATCCAATTACCCTTCAATTTTACATATATATTACATGAAAAGAAAGATGCGAAACAAATATGTCATAAGTCAATCAGTCGCCTTCCACACTGTCCCAATCATCACCACACCCGGATTCCTCAAATACTTCCTTACAAGCCTCTCCACATCCGGTGGCATTATGTCACTAAACATATACGTTGTCCAATAAATTCTATTCTCATCAAGCTCTTTATCCTCATTCTATATCCTAAAATTATTACTAAACATCACATCCAACACCTCCACAACTTGAGGCTCGAAAACCATATTAATCTTTCGATCTTCCTCATTAATATTAAACCCTTTCTCCTCAATCGACTATCCCCCCATAATGGAAACCACCTTAATCCCCAAATAATAAGAAAACTTTACCGTAGGCGCATTCGCCTCATTCTTAACTCATAGGAGGCAACCTACTTAAATGCGTCAACATCGACAACACAAACATTGTCATTTTACTTGAAACCATCACAACAACACCAATAGCATTAGTTTGTTGTAACCCCATAGGAATAGTAGCCATTTGAATAAGGGAGGGTTTTTTATACCCAACTCTCTTCGCAACCTTTAAAAGCTCAGAACTTAATTTAATCACAATCCACCTTTCTTATTGCCTATACTTTTTTCCCTCATGTTCTTCATCAAACACATATTGAGTTAGATCTATAAAAAAAATAAAGAAATAAATAATAATTTCCTTATTAAATCAATTGAAGATCCCAAAAAATAAAAAACAAACCTCATAAAGGCCATATGGTTCCAGTAATCTCAGCAGTGCAACCATCTTGTACAAATCTCCGTTGAAACCTAAAATCCAACAACATATTAACACAATAAAAATCGAGAGTAAAAAAAATACCTAAAATTGCATTTAAAACCTAAAAGAAACAGAGAGTTGAAAGTCCTCATCGGAATGCAACAAAGAATCAAAAAATAAAATCGAAAATAAATAAATTATGCAGTTTAAACCTAAATGCAACAAAGAATTGAAAAACAAGCAACAGAGAATAAAATAAAAGACCCAAATTTAAGAATATAGCACATGAGAAGAATATAAAGAAACGACAAAGATGTATCCTAAGATACCTAGTGGCTTTGATCGTGGCTTGAGGTGTGGAGCTATGCTGGATTAAATATGAGTTTGTTGACCAACATGGCATATGAGTAGAGGAGAGAAGAGAGAGAGAGAAACGGAAGTAAAAATGGGCGGGATAAAGTGAAATCCCCTATCCCAATGCTCTTCTCCTTTGTTTCTCAAAGACGATATGAACCCTTTAATTTTTTCCTAGGTGGCTAAATCTGAACCCCTAATTGTCTTATCATCTTATGAAATAGTGTCACTATTTTACTCCTTATTTTATACACACGCACACACCACTTGGGTTCAGTGGGAGTAACTTTAGATATGTTGGAGTTCTGTATACATTTGTAATGAAAGAAAAATTTGAGAAATAAAATAATTTTTAGAGTGTTAGGTCATGATACTCTGAAAATATTATACCCCCACACTTAGGATAAATGGTCATATAAATATGATCAGTAATTACAGTTCGCTCTTGGTTACCTAGATTTGTTTTCGACTAATGGCTAATATTATGAAAGCTTGAGAGGAAATTAAATATTATTCGTATTATGCTTTGAGTCTACAATGTATGGATTGTTGAAAATTTTTATTTTTTTCGGGACTCAGAGTTGAGACAACATTATCAAGTCACTAAAATATTATGATAAGGTTGCTGCAATCTTCAATATGAAAAATAGATAGGTATTCTAAAGAACTTAGGGACATTTGGAAATAATATCTATACCTCAAATTCAACAAATGTAAATTGAATAAATTTGTAGAAATACTAATTTAATATATCCACTAACAAATGGGGTACTACTAGAGGACATTCATGAAGCATGCTTAAGATACAAGTCTTAAATGTATCTAATTAAGTATGAGTGTTCTGGATTGTTTGTTGCTTAATTTTGACAATATATTTTATTTAAATTAAAGTGTGTAATGGAAAGTTTCCAATCGATTCAATTTTTTACAATTGGTTTAATTGAGGACAAAATATTTGAGTCATAAGTTAGGATTTGTATTGTCGAACTTGTAAGACAATGACTTATTTGATAAGGACATAGCAACCAAGATTCAAAGTTGGATACATATCGTTCCATATTTTTTGTGCAAAGTTTTTTTAACATTTACTGAGGATCTCATAAGGTATGGATGCCTTTTGAATATGGTCCTTGGATAATTTTGAACATAGTCATTTGGAACTATTTAAAAAAAATGGAGAAAAATAAATTTTTACTGCTTATCTCATTAGAATAATTATCTGATGTCATTTGAATGAAATATCAATTTTATTAGAAAGAAGTGTTAGGTTCGTTGGAACGAGTTAGTAGCTTCGTTTGAATGGACATCCAATGGAAATTTTCTGTCAAATAGAAAGCAATCCGTTAGAATTTTATGGGAAGCTCGTTGGAACGCATATGGTCGTTCATTCGAGTGACCAATGGTTTCGTTTGAACGAAATAGTAATTTCATTCGAATGAAGACTATGTTCTCATTCGAATGTACCCTCTTTTTTGAAAATTACTTTTTATAGGCGTGCTGGATCAAAGTTTTTCAAGAACTTATGGAGAAAATTAATTTGCTACCTGTTTAGAAAAGTTCCAAACCCTAGTTTGACTCTTTAAGTTTAAAGATCGAATTGTACATATTAATATGCTTTGATATCTTTAGTTTGGTCATCACGAAGTGTTTCTGATCATATTGAGCTATGAACATATTTTTTGAGGTGGAATCTCTACTGGTTTGCTATGTTGAGGTGATAAAGAACTATTCGTGTTTTGATTTTGTAGATTGTCGTTGAGCCTCATAGATGGATATCGAGGAGTGTGTGGATTCGTACATTGTGGAAGCTTGTGTGGGTGCACTCCTACATTGCACTATGGAGGAGTGGTTAGAGATAGAAGAGTGTTAAGTCTTGAGATGGAGATGATTTATTGAGTAAGTCTACTACCTAAGCTTTGTAAAGACTTATCACTGTGATCTATTTGGATGGACCATCTAAAGATTTTCCTTTTGTAGTTTTCCTCATGCATAGGCATGTTGTGTATGATTTATTTATTTATATGCTTATCATCTAGATGCATTTTTAGGTTAAATAGATAACATTGGGTAAATCATTTCTTCACAACAACGATTTTAGTTGGTGGAGAGTTTTATTGGGTTTAAATATTTTGAAAATTTTGATCGTTAAAATTGAAAAATCTAAAATTGATTTTTTTTATGACCTTCGTTTCCTAAGTGCACCTTGTCGGGGACTCCTTTCTCAAATGGTATCAGATCAGGTTAATTTTCTCAAATTGAGATCATAGAGGGTTACACTAATTTATTGTGGTGGTATTTTTTTACACATGATAGAAATATGTATGAAATTAACACTTAAGGCTATAGATGAGCTGGTATGACAAGTGATTTTAAATGGTTGGTCAGGGGGCTACAACCCTAGTTGGAAAGATTAGGATACCCAAACACATAGAATTATGGAGTGAAGTTAATCATATGTAAGCTAATTATAATTCTTTAGGTTTGAATACTCTGTTTGTTCTATCACCCCATAGGAGTTTCGATGTGTTATGACTTGCGAGACATCTAAAGAGGCTTGTGACATACTTTAACTCATCTATGAAGGAAATAGTTCTATTAAGATGTTGGGGAGTGAGATCTTTAATGAGTTTTATGCTACACTATCTAACATAGTTAATTCATCATTTAGCTTGGGAGAGAAGATACCCAAAAATGAAGTAATCAAGAAAATATTAAGGTTGTTGCTTGAAATGATGAATTCAAAAATGATGATTTTTAATTCTTTGGGTACTTTAGATTATAGAAACTTGACGAGCTTATAGGTAACTTACAAACTTATGAGCTTGAAATGTTATTTTCAAATACTTAGAAGAAGAAGGATATGGTCATTGCTTTGAAAACTCAGGAGGAGGAAATACCTGTTTCGAATGATGAGTCTGACAACGAGTCTAAGGATATGGCTATGTTAGCATAGAAATTAAAGAAGCTTCTCAAATTTTAAATGCAATTGAAATATGCAATTTTTTGTAGAAAAATACGCATAACAAGGCTGATGACTTCCCTAAGAGTTGTAGTGGAAATTTTAAGAGGGATGAGTAGGAAAGATATTATGGTTATGAGGATCATGGTCGTAGGGTAGATGAGTGACCATTAAACTAAGGAAGGAAGGAAGGAATGAAACCAATGGCGTATAATACCACCCTTAGTGATAGTGATCTGGAAGACATATCAGATTCCTAATTGAGCATATCTACACCACGTTTATACCTTGCCATGAGAGTTTTATGAGGTCATCATTTATGAACACCAAGTGAATGATGGTTGAGCAAGTGGAGAATGTAATGAGGATGATGAATAAGAGGATGAGGGGGAGTGTGAAATCAAAGTTTCCTTATGTAAGTTCAATGTAGAACCATTAAAAGTGAATAAGACCAACTTAAAGTTAGAAGCTCAGTTGAAAGAGCGTGCCATAGAAAATGATGTTAGTGCTTTGATTAAGGATCTTAGGGAATGAGAGAGGACACTTCGAGAGAAGCTTGAGTACATAGAGGGTGAGAGAGATACCCATCGTAGTTTGATAGAGGTTTTGAAGAAAGAGCTTCTAGAGTTTGATGACCCCATGCATTTCATATCGAGGATAGTTAAGCTCGAAGATAGATTTAGAGATTTGAGCAGGGTCATTTTTTATTTGAAGTCTACGTCAGAGAAGTTGGATAATATTTTTGGCACTGTCCCAATTAAAGTTGAAAAGTGTGGAATTCACTTCGATGATCAACAAACTTATGTTATCGAATTTCTAGGAAAGTTGTTAACGTCAACCCCTAGGTAAAATCCCTCGTTATGTTTACGCTTGCACTAATTGTTGTAGGAAAGGTTATCTTAGGAGGTTTTATAATGATCTTAAGAATGGTCCTAGGAAATATAAGAATACAGTGAGCAAGTCTCCCAAATTGCGTGTGTCACATTACACCTATGTGTTAGGAAATCGGAATTGGAGGCTTTACATAGAAAACTTGTTGATTCTCATTTGCTTGCAAATGAAACTTCCCTTGCTATATCTAATCGTTTAATGTGTTCCCATGTTCGGATACACTAGCTTTTTTGCTTCATGATATGTATGTTTTCTTGTTGTATGCTTGTATGAAACTTTGCTTGTGTCGTGCTTAGTTTCATATATATTTTTGTTAGACACTGTTGGTCCTAAGTCCAGATAAAGGAGGAGGGTTGCATTAGGTAGACAACAACTAGCGTAAAACTGTATTAGATACTTATGAATATGAATCCTATAAATATACGAGCTAATACTAGGGAATTCCTCTTAAGCGAAGCATTTTTCCTATCACCATATATATTAAACAAGGGCAAGGTGCATTGCGCCAGGCACTGAGTTTCTCAAAAAAATAGGCATGGTACATTGCATCGGTTCTCGAATGCAATCAGAAATAAGCAAGGGTTCCTGCAACAATAGAGACGTCTACAGGTAAAGAATATATTACAGTATAATATACTTAGGTTAGTGACTTCGAATATAGGTACTATGACAGGAAAATGGATGGAATTAGCGGATACGATAAATAGACAAAAAGTTAACATAACTTGTTTACAATAAACTAAATAGTTCGGTGAGAAAGATAGTCAAATTAAATAGAGTTTAAGTTATATTATATAGGAAAAAATAGGATAGTAACAGAGTTGGAATAATAGTACATAAGAATCTTAAGGATGGTATTGAAACCATTATTAGAGAAGGTGATAGACTTATACTTTTAAAACTAGTATTAGGTTAGAATATAATTCATATTATTACTTCTTATTCACCCCAAGTAGGATTAGATGAGCACATGAAAATAAAATTTTGGTAACAAAAGGATGAATTAATTCAAAAAATACCCGTAGGTGAAAATATCTATATAAGGAGAGATTTCAATGGCTATGTAGGAGAAGATCATGTAGGATATGAGAAAGTGCATGGAGGATATGGTTTTCAAGATGGAAATGATAATGAAGAGTCTATCTTAGATTTTACGATGGATTATGATTTTGTACTAGTAAATACACGTTTAAAAAGAGGCTTGAAAACTCAATAGCTTATAAAAGTGGATAAGAGCCAAATAGACTTGTCTATTATAAGGAATGGGGACTGACTAACATATAAATATTGTAAGGTTATCCTTCGAGAGATCTTAACCTCACAACATAGGAAAATGGTGTTGGATATAAATATGAAAAATCAATTACGAGTGCAAATATAGATTATTAACCCACGAACTGGGTGGTGGAACTTAAAAGGAGATAAATTAAAACTATGTCAAGTTAAAATATTAAATAAAACATCATGGAATACTGAAATGAGATTATGGGATAAGACGGCCACATGCATTTGGAGGATATAGAAAAAAAATCTTGGTAATTCAAATGGCAGGGAGCACAATCTAAAGAAACTTGGTGGTGGAATGAAGAAGTACAAAATATAGTAAAAATCAAAAGGGAGTACTTTAAAACATGGAAAACCACTAGAAACCAAGAAAATTTTGAGATATATATAGGGGATAAAAAGGAAGTTAAGAAAACATTAAGAGATGCTATGTTAAAGGCGTATGATGACATTTATACAAAATTAGAAACACAAGAAGAGAAAAAATGTATTTATAAACGTTCTAATCTTATGGTTAGAAAAATAAAAGATTGCAATAACATTAAGCCTATTAAAAGTGATGATTCTATAGTCTTGGTCAATGATGACAAGATTATGGAAAGATGGAGAAACTATTTTGAAAGGTTATTGAACGGAGAAAATGGGAGTAAAGTAGATATAAAGAAACTTAAGGAGACTCGATAAAATATACTATTTTGCAGAAATAGGATAACATGGTTAGGATTGTTCTAAAATGATAAAAACAAGTGGGGCTGTAGGACCAAATGGTATCCCTATTAAGGTTTACAAGTTTTTAAGAAAGGAAGGAATGTCTTGGGTTATAAAGTTATTTAATAGAATTATAATGACGAATATGATGCCCGAGGAATGAAAAAAGAGTGTTTGAGTAACTATTTATTAAAATGAAGGGGACATGCAATGTGTTTCAAATTATTCTGGTATTAAGTTAATGATTCATACAATGAAACTGTGGGAGAGAGTGATTGAATATAAACTGAGATTGAAGACAATCATATCTGTGAATTAATTTAGGTTTATATCTAGGAGGTCAACAATGTAATCAATTTATTTTTTGAGGAGATTAATGAAGAGGTCTGGGGAGAAATGAAGGACCTTGATAAGTTTTTTTTGTAGATTTGAAAAAGACGTATGATAGAAAACCAAGAGATATAATATGGAGGGTTCTACATAAATTACAATGACTCGTATGTATGATCGGGTCATGACCATAGTAAGACCATCAGTTCGAGAAAGTAGTGAATTCCCAATTAGTGTTGGTCTTCACCAAGGTTTAATATTAAGTCCTTATCTCTTTGCTCTTATTATGGATGAGTTGACTGGAAAAATACAAGATGAGATGCCTTGATTTATGCTATTTGTAGATGATATTTTTAGTGGATGAGACTAAAATGGGGATTAATGCTAGATTTAAGTTGTTAAGAAAAACTTTAGAAAAAAGTTAATTTTAAATAAACAGGACAAAAATAGAATACGCGGAGTGAAATTTTAGTAGTAATAGAAGGACAAATGGGGATATGGTGAAACTAAAGGGTCAATAAATATCTTCAAGTAATTTTTTTTTTATCTAGGATCGACTATCCAAAAAGATAGAAATATTAATGATAATGTTACTCATAGGAGTGGAGCAGGGTGAGTTAAGTTGAGAAGTGCTACCGACATATATCGTGATAAGCTTACACCTTTGAAGTTAAAATTTTATAGGACAACCATTAGACCCGTCGTATTATATAGGACAATTAGTTGGGCAACAAAAAAATAAATTTTGAAGAAAATGAGTATAGAGGAAATGAGAATGCTAAGATGGATTTGTTTTAAAACCCAAAAGGATAAAATTAGAATGAACATATATGTAAAATGATAAAAGTATCTCCTATAGAAGATTAATTTAGAGAAAATCGACTTAGATTGTTTGGTCCCATCAAGCATAGATCAATGGATACCCCAATAAGGAAGTGTGATTTTGTGAGTATTAATAATTAAATAAGGGGTAGATGTAGGCCTAATTTGAATTGGTAGGATATTATAAAAAAGGACATGATAACATCCGGTTTAACCGAAGATGTTGCACTAAACAAAATGGAATGGAAAAATAGGATTATAATCGACCCCCAAATAATTGGTAAAACGAATTATTGATTTGAGGTGAGTCAAAATGTTTGTTTTAGTCTTTTATATTTTAATTTTTCATTTATTGAATGATATTGAAAAATACTAAAACATTTTGTTTGCGTTTTGGGTTATTTTTTTCTTTTAAATTTCTACTTTTTGAAACTTTTTAAAAATAACTCAAAAAGATTTTTGATCTTTTGTATTTTAATGTTACACATTTTATATTGCATATATGTGTGTTTGAATTCAATTCACTCCATGTTTTTTATGTGACTAGGACATTTGGTTAGTATTTTTAATACTTATATTGTTCTTAATCATGATTGTATGGAGTTGTTTCTACCTTGATTTGCTTAATGGTTCGCTTATTACATGCCTCTACACACATATGCACGAAATTTTTGAATATTAACTTCACATGTTATATTTAAGCTATGTGAGATTTTCTCCCATCAATCTTGTCATGCACATATTTCGTGAGTATGGAGGATTTTGTGTCTGTAAGAACCGTTTTCGGTGAGAATGTTTTATTTTATTAAAAAATATAAGGGTGCATGGAAAAGGGCTACGTAAGGAGCATATCTCCATTATGGGAAACCACGATTACCAAGAGCATAATGAAAAAAATTAAAGGCATAAAAAAAATTCCAAGGTCAACAAGTTTATATTGTTTTATTTTCAAAAGCGATAGCTTCAAAAGAATTGTATGAAAAGGAAATATGACATGTCTTTGTCTTTTGAGGGTGTATAGCTGAAGATTAATGGGTTTTCACGATGAATACTAGTTATTATCATGATATTGTTGATCTATAGAATCATTAATATTTTAAACTAGTGTGCACTTGTGTTTCTTTGTTTGTAGAGTTCAATTTAACTTGTCACTTGAGGCTAAATCTTGATTTCATAATATTTTGTAGTAAAATAGAATATCTCAAACATATTTCAGTGTTTGGATCATAATTCATTTGTATCTTGTCCACTCCCATACATTCCATTCCACATGTTTAGACACATCAATAGTATGCTAATGTGTAAAAGTGATATGCTCTGTGATGTGTTTTTATGGTTGTTTATACCAATATATATGTCCCAATGTTGCATTGGTATATTTTTCACATTTATAAAGATGATATCTTTTTGTTTTGAGTCTTTGTGTTTATATTTAATCCATGTTTATCATATGCTTTATCTTTGAATTTTATTTGACATGATCATATTAGAATATTTTATTGTATGTACTAAAATTCCATATCTCAAATTGATAATTTCAAATTTGTAATATTCTTCATTACTTATTAAAATTAATATCTTTTTGTTTAGATATTGATATTTTTTATCATTGTTTAAATTATTTGAGTTCGATTTCCCATGTTACATTTTTATCGCACTTCACAAAGCTTCATGATTTTGTTCCTCCATCTCTAGATATCTTTCTATAACATGTTCATATATTTAGGGGGAGATTTGGTTTATTATGGAGAAATATTTTCATACTTTCTTACTTTGTCTATTCATGAACAAAAAGGTGGAGAACTCGTACCTTTCCTTTCATGATTAGGATATCATTAGGGCAGATGTCTTACTTAAGTTGAGATTGCTTTAGACATTTTTCGCAGTTTATTCTTATGTGGATTACATACCTATTATATAATCTTTTCATTAAAAGGTGTGTTTGTGCAGGTTTGCACCATGTGACAGTTTTTAAGCATGCACAGCTACTCACTATTTGTGTCTTTCGAGCATTAATACTCTTTTCATTTTGGATGTTGGGGATTGAGTCCTTTTAGAGTGCTTGAATCCTTGTTGAAATTTTATTTTGTTTTTGTCCGGATATAGACAAAGGAAAGGATAAATTTCTATTCAAGTCAATTTGTTTTTAATTGGCTTACTTCTAGACAAAATAGTCATAGGTTGAGCTTTGTATCGACGAACTGGTAAACCTAGGAAACAATTGATGAATACGCAATCGATAAGCTTCAAAGTTCGACACACAACATACCGTGTTTTTCATGCCAAGTTTGTCATCACGTTTATTGAGAATCTCATAAGTTGTGGAATCATTTTGAATATGGTTCTTGGATATTTATAAGGATGATTGTCTTTTAAATAAACCGTTTGGAACTATTTTCAAATTATTTAGTGGAGAAAAATATTTTTTTGTTGCAAATGTCTGATGTTGTTAAAACGAACTGTGAGTTTCATTTGAACGAAGTGTTAGGTTTGTTGGAATGAGTTAGTAGGTTTTGTAGAATGGATATATAATGGACATTCAACTAATGCTTCTTGTCAAAGAGAAGGAAATCCATTAGAATCTCATGGAATCTCATTGGAAAGAATATTCTTGTTCGTTCGAACGACCACTATTTTCGTTTGAATGAAATTGGCAATCTGTTCGAAGGAACTCCATGTTCTCTTTCCAATAAACCCTCCACCTCAAAAATATCATTTTTATATTTATAGGTGTGCTTGACTCAATTTTTTAAGAACTTTTGGTGAAAATAAATTTCTTACGTATTTGCCAAAGTTCCAAAACCCCAGTTTCACCCTTTAAGTTTAAAGATCAAATTTTACATATTCACATGCTTTTACAACTTTAGTTTGGGGACCAAGGTTTGTTCCCGCACTTTGTGAACTATTGGAACTGGCTGTTAGCGAGCCATGCCGGTGCTAAGTTCATTATTCCTCATCTTAACCAACGGGGGCACTAATTGTGTGAATGGGTAGACTGGTGGTCCAAGAATGTAGCGATACACTTGTTGAGTTTGGGGACAGATCAAATGGCAGTGGGTTCCTGTGGGTACCTCGATTAATTATTCCGGACCAGATGAGTAGCCTGATTAAGTCCGGCCTAAAGTCTAGAGGCCTCGTGCATAACTGATTCAATTATGACCCATTCAACCCCTAAAATCTCTCAAGAGATATTCTAGGGATTATGGGTTAACATGGAGGAATCCAACACCCCCATTCCCTGAAAAATGGCATGTATATATCAAACCCTTAGCCTAGGGCGAAGGGCACGCAATTATAACACTCCCCTAGAGTAAAGAGAAATATAATACAGAGAGAGAACCATCGTGGACGTAGGCCATTCTGCCAAACCATGTATATATTTTGTTGTGTATGATTGAAGTTGTTTTATATTATTTACTTATTCTAGTGATCGCATTTGCTTATTATTTAGTGCTGAGATTTATTGTCACCACAATTGACACCGTCTGTGGGAAACGATTATTTTCCTTTAAGAAAGCCTTCACCAATAAGAACCTAGAATGTCTGGTCACAGTAGCAATGCCCCTCAAACAGGGGATATTAAAGAGAAACCAGCCCCTCGAAGGGCTAGATCTGAAGTTCGACGCTCAAATACCAGGCCTCACCCAAAACGGCAAGCTCAGAAGAAAGTGATGGACCAGCCAGGTCCACGCAAGTCTCTAGGCTGATTGATGCCTATGAGGCCAGGCTCCAAGAGAAGGAGGAGGCCACTCGCAAGAAGGAGGGTGAGAGCGCTCGCCTCAAGAGAAAGATGGTGAAGATGGAGAGAGAACTCCATCGTAGCACGAGGCAACATCACTATCGCACTCCTTGCCCTCAGGCGAGCAGGTCTCGGAGCAGAGGAAGGAGCCCTAGATGTGGATCTCAAATATTTGAGGGACACATGTCAGATAATGACTAGCCTAAGCAATAACAATCAGCTCGTCGTTATAAGATCACAAGCTGAGGAAATGATGACATACGAAATCTGGTCCGAAAGGAAATGGATCAAGACCTCGCGCATAGGGGTGACAGGTCTATTAGATAGATATCTAGGTGAGCTCTCAGGACCCAGATGAAATCCCCTTTCCCAAGGGATATAGAAGAAGAAGAAGCCCCCAAAAAATTTGCGATGCCACGATTCAAGATCTATGATAGTAAGACTGGTCCTATTGACCATGTTAGGCAGATAGGCAGGCCATGACCCACTAGAACCATAAGGATGCGTTGATGTAGCGGATCTTTCTATCGAGCTTATATGGCATATCTCAGAAGTGGTTCAAGAAACTCCCTCACAGATCCATTAGAAGTTTTGAGTCCCTGGCAGAACTCTTCATAGCTCGCTTCATTACTAGCAGCTCCCATCCAAAGAGGATGGATTCTTTATTGATAATGAAGAAAATGCCCCAGGAGAGCCTCAAAGACTATAGAAAAGATATAAGGAGTTGTTCAATGAGGTCGAGGACTGTTCGAAGCAGGTCTCCGTGGCAACCTTTAAGATTGGCCTACCCATCTCCTGCCTCTTGCACCAGTCCCTCACTAAGAAGGAGGCCACGACCATTGACGACCAAATGGCTCGTATTGAAAAATATGCCAAAATTAAATATGTGACCCATCTCAGTGCAGGGGAGAATGGTCGCGCCAAGTTCGCCGATAAGGGCAGCGATAAAGCTTAGAACCAAAAGAAAGGAAGCAAAAATGGGGGCACCCCAAGAGTGGGAATAAAAATGATGCCTCAAAATCATTCCAGGTAATGAACACAGTTTTTAAATAACCAATCTACAATATTCTAGCAAAGATCAAGGACGATCCGTTCGTTAAGTGGACCAGGAAGATGGGAGGATACCCCTCAAAAGGAACAATGCACTGAGATATGCTTTCCACAAAGAGGGTGGGCACAAAACCGATCACTGCAAGGCCCTCAAGTCTCACCTTGAAGAGTTAGCTCAAACTGGACACTTGAATGAATATGTGGAAAAGAAGGCAGAGAAGGTCGCTGCCAATGGAGACCAAAGGCCTGATAAAGTGATCGAGGAGGGTGTTGGCCATAAGTTCCCAGTGATTCATGGAGCATCTGATCTAAAGCATATTCACGGAAATTCAGGTCGAATGGATGTCAAAAAGGTTACGGCAGTAATGCAAGCTTTTCAAATCGATTCAGCTAAAACACAAGCAGGAAAGCGTCGGCGAGCAGAGGACGTCGACTACAGTAAGCATATTGTCTTCACGGATGCAGACCTAGTGGGAGTAAGGACCCCACATCACAATTCCTTAATCATTACACTCAGTATAGCTAACTGTGACATCGACAAGTTGCACGTAGACTAGGGTAGATCATCCGAAGTAATGTATCTCGACCTATTCAGAAAGTTAAAGTTAAGCGTCGACTTAAAGGAAGCCACCGTTCCTCTAGTTGGCTTCGCTGGTAAAGTAACCATCCCTTTGGGAAAGATTGTACTGCCAGTGAGGGCAGGAAGTATCTTCAAGATGATCGAATTTCTGGTGGTCAACATTGACTCACCCTTGCGATGAAGGTCGTCCCCTCTACCTACCATCAGAAACTCAAACATGTGACTGAGCGAGGAGTGATGGAGATCCATGGAGATCAGGAAAGGGAGAGAAAGTGCTTTATAGCAGTCATCCTATCCAAACTGGAGAAGAAGGTCAAGAAAGCCAAGGAGAAGGTTGAAGAACATGAAGGTTTGATACCTTCCAAATAGCATCTAAAATATGGTAGACCTGGAATGGATGAGACCAGGATCCTCCCCTTTGAGCGGGTCATTGAGAACCTGGAGGAAGTCGCAGCCGGCGACAACAAGAAAGATAGGATGTTCTTGATCGGAGCCTCTCTCACAGATCGAGAGAAGAAGGAACTGACATTACTTTTGTGGAATAACATGGACGTTTTTGCGTGGGAATCCTACGAGATGCCTGTGATTGATCCCAATGTGGTTTGTCATCGGTTGTACGTTGACCTGGCTTTCAAGACGATCGCACAAAAGGCATTGCGAACTGCACCCTAGAAGGCCAAGGCTACGGAGAGGGAAGTGGAAAATTTGTTGGATGCAGGATCCATATGGGAAGTACAATTCCCTAAGTGGCTGTCCAACCAAGTATTGGTCCCGAAAAGAAATGGAAAATGGAGAGTTTGCATTGACTTCACCGACCTTAACAGAGCTTGCCCTAAAGACAGTTTTCCTCTCCTAAAGAATGACTAGTTGGTAGAAACCACAACATCTCATGAAAGAATGAGTTTTCTAGACGCATACTCCGGGTATCACCAAATCCCTCTACACACTACTAGAAATAGACATTTTTACGATGGGGAAAAAGGGTCATAAAGGTTATTTATGACAGTTTTCAAATCTTTAAAAATCGTCGTAATGTTGTGTGTCTTAATAAAATTGGTGTTGAAAAAACCGTCATAACAAACCATCATATTACGACAGTTTTTCGTACAAACCGTCATTAACAATAATGTTGTGTGTCTTAATAAAATTGGTGTTGACAAAACTGTCATAACAAACCATTCTATTACGACAGTTTTTCGTAAAAATCGTCATAAAAGGTACCTATTACGACGATTAATTTGTTAATTATAATGACAACGTACATAAAACAGTCATAAAAATATACCCGTATTTATATGTGAACTGTAAACCGTCACAAAAGTTTTTTTCCTTTCTTTTTTTGCATTGTACTATTAAAATATCCCAAACATGTAATGCATAAAACTACGATTTGCAAATTCAAAGCACAAATTTCCATAATCAAAGTAGCAAATTCCAAGTACCAATATGACTTGAACAATAAGTATAAAAATTGTCATTAATATTTGAAATTAAAAAAAATATATACACCAACAGTTTCCCAATTGACTTATAGACAACTCACAAACAAAAAGATATCTAAAACGACCTATACTATAGACATAAAAGCTAGAAGATTAAACTACAACATTAGCTCCATTCGTGTAGCATGAAAACTCAATTTAGCGACAGCTACGTCGGATACGCAATAAGAAACAACGGGATCAATATCTGAACAAAAGAAGGAAACAAATAGCAGTTAACAACTAAAACAGATTAACCATATAAAGAATATATCTCAAACAATAATGATATTCTAATTTAATAGCAATCATAAAAAAATAAACATTTGCATAATTTTAAAGTTAATTTTTACTTTATTCTTTATTAAGGCGTGGGAGAGATAAATGTGAAAAGTATCATGAAAATTTCAGCTGAATTTCCTTTGTTTTTTAATAATCCAAAATTATGACATTTTTAACCAACCACCATATAAAGCCCAATATGGGCATTGACCATCAATAATAATATAAAGCCCACCCCACGCATTTAGCATCAACAACAACAAAAACAATATAAATCTCACCCTGAGCATCATTCATTATCAATAACAATAAAATAAATACCACCCTAGACATTCACAATCAACAACAATATAAAGTCCCAAACGGACATCACAATTAAACATTTGCAGAATCTCAAAGTTAATTTTTATTTCATTCTTTTTTAACGCATGGAAGAGATAAATGGGGAAGGTTTAGTGAAAATTTCGGCAGAGTTTCCTTTATTTTTTTAATAATCTAAAATTAAACATGACATGTTTAACCAACAATAATATAAAGCCCAACCCGGGCATTCACCATTAACAAAAAAAGCCCACCCTGGGCATTCAACATCTTCATCAACAACAACAATAGTATAAATCTCACCCCGTCCATTCACAACATTATTCTTGACATCATATTTTTATAGTGTTTTGATAATATTAACTACGATGTTTGTTATATTTTCATATATAGTATTTTGATTCTCTATATTAAACATTATTAACATCAACACAAAGTAATTAATTAGATTGAAGAAAAAAAGGTACCTGCAAAGATATGCTAAAATTTTCCACAAATGTAGCTCACTAAAAATAATCCTGAATGAAATTGATGAACTCATGCTGAACTTCTTCTATCTCATGATTTTCGTAGGTAGATTTTTCAGCCAACTCCTTCATCTAACAAATCAAATGACATAAATTGTATTCAATTTTTCCTTGTAAAAGTAATTAGCAGGGAAACAAAATATTATAAAATAAATATTTATTAGATTCTCCATTAGATCTCTCATGAACTTCAATATGTAAAACCCACATTCAACATTCCCCAATTATAGAGGGCCTTACAGGATGATATGTTGAAGATAATAGTTATATTAAGACATAAGATATAAGTTAGAAATGTATATTCATTAACATTATCGTACCTTAACATTCTCCCAGTTTGAACATGAAATTATTCCTCCTTTCGATACCACCATTTCTCTAAATTCACTTCAAGACAAAGATTAAAATGAAAAAAATTTCAAGTTTGTAAATATGAAAATAATATGTTGCGATCACAAAATGAACTGAACGAAAATACAAAGGTTACCATTAACATCATGGAACCAGATTCACTGGACTGTTTACTAAGACCAAACATACATTCAAGTTCAAACTTCATAGAGTGATTTTATACCCTTTCCATGTGGACTTAAAATAGGTGACTTGCTAATGTGGTAAATTGTACTAGTTGGTGTATGGGGTCCATTTTCTATCATATAAAACAATAGTCAATATGATGTCACTACGTCAATGATTCCCATACTTTAATTTCTCATTAAGAGTCAATGAGTGAACACATACTTCTTGTAAAAAATCAACGATATTTTTTTCTATCTGGACAATGAAAACCTATAGAAGCAAAGAATTCCAAAGAAGTCTCATAAGGACCCTGATATACAATTTTTCCTTCGCTTAAAATAATGACATCATCAGCATATATGTTTCAAGTTATCATGGTTTCATGCATTCAGATCAAAGTCAATAAAAATGTTGAAGCAACTTATATTTCAGTACATACACTATAAAGGCCCAGAGAAAATTGAATATAACAAATGCCTGAAGACATGTTATAGATAAAATAGTAGGCATGGCAATTGGAAATCCCCCAATTAGAAGCACAAGAAGATTGTTAATCCTGGGAAGATAACCATCCCCATAACAATATAACAAAGCATAAAGATTGTTTTGTTTCTATTTTCTAACAATTTCTGAGCTGAAAATAGACTAAAAATATTATACAAAGCATAGAAAAGGCAAAAGAAAATAAATTACCTGTACAAACTGCAATTTCACACTCAAGTGCTAAGCTTAAACTAAAAATATTGAGATTGAAATTTGATCAATTGAACTTGATATTACTCAAATTGCACAGCCAAATAAAATTGTACATATACAATCAAGTTATAAAATTCTAGAAATTAAGTATGCAAATGGCAATCAAATATAAGAGTGTGTGTTCATGTGTACATGTATGAGTGAGAAGATATACCTGAAGAGTGTCAATTAGATTTTCCCTATCGGTGTTATCCTCAGCAGGCATCTCAAAGATTGTCCAAGATGGCCAACCATGCTCTTTAAAATACCTGATATCCCAAACTTCAATCATCAATGCAACCCAAACTAGAAAGAGGAATACATACACATACACACTTAAAATATTTATTATTACAAATTCTAATCATCAAATCAACCCGTAGTAGAAAGGGGAAAACACACACACACACACACACACGCGCGCGCACACACACACACACACACACACACATGTGTACACACACAAATACACTTGCAATCCCTTCATATTTCATAAAGAACTACAATAATTACCAAACATATATCCAAAAATTATATACCATAGTGATATAACATCAAGTTGCAGAAAGTTCTCTGTGCAATTCATAACATATTTTTCACTTCTCCATCTTCTCTACGGCATTTTCCCAAATAATTCATATACAACATAACATCGTAAAAAGGATAACTATCTTATGAAAAGAAAACAAATAATCAATCATAGCATAAAGAAACTAAAATCAAGGAAACAACATTTTTGTGAGAGGTTTTTCAATCTGATGGCACAAATTGAAATGTTGCATTGTAATTATACTACATATGTCATCACACAGAAGAGAGCTTGTGCAATTCACTTGAAGGGAAAAAATGGTACATGACCATAAAGCTTCTGAAGGTCATACTCCCCTTGGTGAAGCATCCTCATTGTAATCTTATTGTCCAGATGGTGAGGCAATTGTATACATTATGTTACCATTACATCTAGAAATTTTCTCTTCCCGAGCAACCCAAGGTCCTTCTTATGGTATTCCTAAAGAAGATATCCTCATTATGAGAGTTGCTAATCTCAAAACAACCTTGGACCGCCTTACAACACCTGCATCATAGCGTCTCACTCAATGGATCATCTCATGTCCATCACTGTGTTTACTTCTATCAACATCACTGTCCTCATAATTACTCCCCTGGCCACCTTCTATCTAAGGAGATCTCCACCGATGTACCATAGGTTTAAACTAATCATCTAGCCTTAATCTTCCAAGATAGCTAACATAGTCAAATCGTTGGTTCCGCCTGAACATTCTTACAGGCGATGATCTTTTGTCTCTGAAATGTTCATCATCAGACCATCTGGTGTTACATTGTGGGGATAAGCGACCTCTTGGTGGGGACACACAACTTTCTTCATAATCATTTGCTGCAAAATTTCACTTCTAAAAGGGTAACCTCATTCCTTCCATTCTTGACTCAAACCTCAAATCTGGACTGTTACACCTGGGGAACACATCTCAGTCTCCCCTCTGTAAATGCCATGCAAGGGGTGAGCGTGTTGGGGATCTCGAATGGGATTTTCTATGCAGTCGTCTGGAAAAATGAGCATCGCCTTTACACCTATTAAGATCAGGAGAAAACCCTCGTTCTCTCCTGGATAAGTAATGTGTCATACGAATAGAAGGTGCTGCGACATCATCAGGCATGGGTTTATGGCATTCTTCTTTGGGACTGTCTCACCTAACTCCTTGTGGATATATACCAAACCTTCCCCTATATCTATCGCGGCCTATGCCTCTCACTAGAGGTGATCCCCTATTATTACAACCATAAGAATCATCTCTATCAACTGGTGGGGATCTCCTCCTGGCGAGGGGCCTATACATGCCTTTTGAGGAATAATTGATAGATCTCCTGCCACCATGGAAGTCCAATTCATCAGCAGAATTATCAATAGCACTCCTTGGCTTAGAGTAGCCTTCACCCTCGGGGCCAGGAAAATTATGTGAATAACGGCGTCTAGTATCCCAATAACCAACTGAAGAATCAACACAACGATCATCCATTTCATTTCTTCCACGCACTTGGAAAGAATATCTCTCTCTTCCCAATAATTTGTCAGAATTAAAATCCCTCTCCACATGGGCAGATGAGACACCAAGGTAGTCAGATCATCCCCTCTATATAAGCATGCTATATTTTCTGTGTATGAGATGATAAATTGATGGTCCTTCAACATGCGGTCCCTTCCCCATGGATGCCCTTGATCCAATCTCTCCTTCTAGTAAACCTTTGTCATCATTGCCTTTTTCAATCACATCTTGACTCTGTTCTTGCAAAGGATCCTCTCCTGAAATCGCCTTTTTTCACTAAAAGGCATTTTTCCTTCAGAGCACCTGCTTTTAAAAATTATTCAACGCCTTTAACAGATCCTGCATCTATCATTCTCTTTCCAATAATCCTAATATTTTCAATATCATCTTTTTTAACCAATGAACTTAATTTTTCAAGGATTTCCTGACCCTTGAGACCAATTTCAACATTTTCTGACATAGGGTAATCAACAGTATCAAAACCATCTGTGTCTTCGTCATCAGACTCATAGTCCACACATTCAGTTTCCCTGTTCTCCACATCATTTTCCTCCCAGGAATGAATAGTTAAATCCCTTGGTTCCCAGTCCTCAATTGGAGACTCATAACCAACCTCATGCTCGAGAATATTTTCCACACCAAGACTTACCAACACCATGTTTAAGAACACGTCCCACAATGAGAACTATTACCACTGGCCCTGTAACATCCAAAATTTAAAAGTTAGACATTCATTAGATATGGAGAGCACTACAATGATGTTTACACGAGAGGGTTGCCAAAATTATCTTAACGTACTTTCGACTTTGAGAATCTAAATGAAGGCCACCGATATACACAAATAAGCAGTATTACCAAACCTGCTTGAAGAAACACATATATAAATGGGTGTTATTTTTTCTAATCAAATAAGAAAGTGCATAAAAAGTTAAGCCATTAAAACTAAACAAAGCTGGACAAATACAATTCAATCCTTAGTATGGCATTTTTTAGTTTCTAGGCATCTATGTGATCTCCCAAGTTGTAAGTAATACATAATTTGGAGACATTTCTCAAGCATCTATTATCCACACTGCAAAATTGCAATACATTTCACTTTAGAAACTACTTTTAAGGAAGTTCTTTCTAGTAAGCACAAATTTTAAAATGGAACCAAATAAAATAGGCTTGTTCTTGAATGAATAATTAAGTGGTAAGAACGATAAAACTGGTTATCTATTTCAAGAACAAGCAAAGTTGTATCACCACTTTTGATAGCCTTGGGTTAGCTCTGATACCATACTTATTGCATCAGGTCCTCTTCCAAAAGCAAGAATCACCATTTGAGTTTCTTGACATGACATGGGATGTGGAAAATGACATGAAACCTTTCATCAGGCAATTAAGGCCACCAACTTACGATGTAAGAACTTAAGCATGTTTTTATGGAACATAGCGTGTATATGTTTAATTTTATAATTAAACTTTTCAACTTTGCATAATCACAATTCAAGCGCCCTGTTTCTTTATTTTTATTTTTTTAAAGTACAAAAATCTATCCCTTTATATAAAAAATTTAACGTATCGGGTCGTATCCGAGAGTCAGGATTGCCAATTTGACCAACTTATAAGTATCCTCGTATTAATATTGTTGTCCTCTTGGAAAAGTGCTGCATATACTTTCTCCACATTACTATCGTATGTTCTACTGCTCTTTTACACGAATTGCTTGAAATGAGGGAGTAGGATACTCTATAGATTAGATTATACGAGACCAAGGAATTGGCCATTGTAGATTGTCCTGCTCCTACGACTGTATATGAAGTGCAAAACTTTCATGGTCTCACCAGTTTCTACAAAAGTGGTTTATTGCGGGCTTCAGTACTATCATAACTCTTCTTTTTGCATTTAAGGGTTTGGAGTGATAGGGTTTTAATAGACTGATGAGGCGGAGATTTGTTACAGCTCATCAAGTCCAAGATGATTACTAGCACGTGATTGGCATTGCCTACTCTTAGAAAGCTATTTAATCTCAATGACACGTGCAAAACAAGTAGTGGAGAAGTATTGATTCAGAATGATCAAATTGTCAATATGTTGCATTCTTCAATTAGATTGTGTCACGACACGCCCTTAGTTATTCTACATTACTTAAGATTTTTATAATAGTTTAGACAGTCAAGTATTAGGAGAAGGATCTGCCAAGAAATTTGTTATTAAATCTGATCAGGAGGCTCTAAAGGATAAGAACAACTAGGAGAAAACTAGAGTTTGTCATGTCAAATGGTCTAATTTTCTTTAGCGTTATACCTCGAGTTAGAGGGCACATACATTAGTAACTGTGATGAGCACTGTTTTCGGGTTTGACAAGGTGAGGCCGTTATTCCTCTAATTCTTATTTTGATACCATGTTGATCATATCATCATCCATTGTGAGTTGTCGAGGTACTGTTTGGGCTGGGCATAACTGGCACTGAATTCAATATGGTAGGGGTGTTCCATCTTTCTATATATATGCTCCTTAGCATAGACATCATTTTGGACAAAGATAGAAAAAAGGTCAAAGTTCTTTGGAGATGCATCGTTTTATTTCCTTTTAGTAGCTTTTGATGGATTCCTGGTCCATCTTTCTTATAAATTTCCCTCTTGTTTCAATAAACGTTGTTTCAATTAAAAAAATAATAAAATTTGCATGAATCAGTCATTGGAGCTGCCAAAGTACCTCATGAAAAGGGTCCATCCTTATTTCGGGCCCCTTGCATTGGATTGTCCAGAAAATGGGTCGATGGACCCAACACCAAGCAATCGCTGCTTGCTGTTCACGGGCCTGCTAAAAAACCCATTGAGGCCCTTGCTATTCTCTCATAGCCCTATGGTGTCTATACTGACTGAGCTTCCTCCCAAGGATGTCGCATCTAACTTCAATCATATTCCCCCCATGGGCACTGCTTGATATCGTTCGACACATCATGGCTCCATTATAAAATTTAATTTAAAAAGTTGGATATGCGGTAGCTGCGAATCGATGGAGAATCTCGCACCCGAGTTAGACGCGTTTATAATTTTGAAGAATCTGAGCTTCATAGCGTAGCACACATTACATAAACTTGAACCAAGATTTGACCTCAAAATATCTATAATTATGTATTGTAAAAATATTATTATCATGACTTCAAATTTTATAAAAGTAAAATCCAATTTTACTAAAAAAAAGGAAAGTGAGAATCCTAGCGAACAAAATTGGCAAGTATACAATCTATAGACTTCTTCATGAGACAAAACTTGACACTTACCATCCAGTTCTAACACTCTTACAACTAGAAAATGATTTAAATCCCAAAATAAATCAAGCAGACACATCACACTCCAAACAAAAAATCATTTTCATATAGAATTTTCCAATGAGTTACAAAGAGATTTTTAATATTTGACAGTCCAAAAATGACTCAGCTAATATGAAAAAAGTTTAGTAACTCCTCAAGCAGATTTTCTAGTTTGAACAGCAGAAAAACTTTAAATCATATGTATCCTCCCCCCCACACCACCCAAAATAAGTCTAAGTTAGTTATATAATTATTTTTCAGTTGTATACTAATGGTAGTGACATGTGCATCAATACGTATACACCATAAATTTATATGTCAAATTGTATCATTCATCCCAATAGCAGTATCATAAAAATTCACAAAATCAATATCAATGCAGTTGAATACTTAGCAAAGACTTGATGCAAAGAAGTTACTTATTGGAATTACGCATGTCGCATATCTGTCATTATTTTAAAATTAACTTACAAAAAAAAAGAATAGGAAATTTGTATGAAAAATAAAAAAGAATTATATCATTTAACATTTCAAATTTCATTTTAACGGGGGATGCAACCTGCCACATAGAAAAAATACTATTAAATAAGATCACCAGATCATGTTAGTGTAAAAAAACATAGAAAAAAAGGATTTAAACTTGTAAATGTCATGCTCTATAATTCATGATAAAGCTAATAAGTAAATAATGTCCTTCTTTTTTGGATACGAAACAATTATTATTAATAATAGAAGATATACAAGATAGAGGACAAGAAGTTCTCAATGTGACATAGCCAGATAAATCAAAAACCCATCCAAACAGAAAACAAAGCTGAGAAAGTAATAGGGATCAACCCCAAGAAGTGAGGATAAAATAGGGATACACAGCCCAAAACTAAAGTCACATGTGACACAAGGACCCTTAAGCATAAATAGAATACACAATAAGATCTGGCTTAACAACAATTAGAAGCTTCCCTAGATAGACAATACCAGTGTTCTATCAAGATTTAAATGTTTCCAAAACAGAGGAGTCCCCTTTAAAGGTTTTAGAAGAGATGCCTGTAATGATACTAATATTTCACCCTCTATCAAATGCCCCTGTTTACTTCCCTTTTTCCTTAAAAAAATGCTAATTCTCTCAAGCCATATGCCCCAAAATGCAGCCAGCACAGTGCATCTCTGTAGGCTTTCTGCTTTCGAATGATCACCTTCCCCCACCATTGTTTGAGGCACATCCCTAACCACATTCAACACCCAAAACATTAGTAACAACATGAGTGACAAGACTATGATGCGCAAAACTTTAATATCTTGGCAAAAAAATAAAATTTTAAAGCTTCAACGCTGATTGATAGCAAAGCTTAACTGGATATCTAATCATTAAAATCACGTATTATTTGGTATACAATGGAAGGATAATGGAGTTGTCATAAATGTATGTTGTCTAGTTGGAAAACCAAATTAACAGGAAATCTTTTAGCAAGTGAGTTGATAAAGGGAAAGCATATTTAGAATTAAGATTGTCGAAATTCCATTGAGAGTCATACCTTCAAGACATGAATAAGAAAGAATGCCACTTCTCCGAAAAATCCCATATGTATCATGGTAAGTGTTATAAGAGCTGGAAAATCGAAGTATTTTGGAGAGAGAACCCATTGCAATTAAATCATCGGATCATAAATCAATATAATAACATTAAAACAAACTGGGAAATATTACTTTAAGTTATAATGTATCCATGAAATAACAATTTTTAAATGTGTAAGTAGAATATTATCAAATGTCCATTAAGCATTAAAAAATAGCAAAAGGAGGTTAAAAACTTTGTACAATGATGTACTAGCCAGCCAAAAAAATACACATCTTAGCAATCAATGGTGGAGCTAGGAGGGTGGGGTACAAACCATTGACCGCAGTTCGGAGCGGAGCTGCCGGAAAAATTATTAGGGTTATTTTCACATTTTTACAAATATTTAATTGATAATTTTTATTTTTAGACAATTATAACTCAAATCAAATAACATCGGATAGAATATCACAAATTCAAGGCTCTGACTTGTATTTGAGATATTGTATTTGATTGAAACAAGAACCAAACTCGTTAAAATTTAAATTTCACCACTTCAAGTTGAAAAATTGTTCATTGTAGACCGTGGGATAAATTTTGATAAATAGTCAATGGAATTTTATAGTAGCACAAATTTGCAATCTGAAAATTCACATTGCTAGATTTTATAATTTGACTAAGTTTAGACAATTATATATCCAAAAATATATTCAAATGCTTTAATTAGGTCAAAATGTGAAAGAATAACTCCTCAATATCAATTAGTTGAAAAATAAAACATTAACAACAATCAAATAAAATTATGAAATAAAACCCTAAAAACTAACCTACAACCAAATAGGGCTTCAGGAGTCTAAACGATCAGAGGAGTGTATAATGAATAGCGTTGTGCAGAGTTGAACTCAGTCACTGAGCTAATAGCAATAAGATTAATATTAGATTTAACATCAATATAATACCAGAGTTACTTTAACCACGAACAGTGTAATCTCTACTTAAATGATTGATAGGAAGATTTGAAATATATTTACATACTTATATGTACTCAGGTGCAGAAGCTTGATTTGATCTGTGAGTTGTAGGGTAGTGACGAAAGGGGCGATTGTTGAAGATAAGAGTAGTGGGAGAGAGACGGTACTGCGACGAGAGGTACGGAGATTGAAGACAGAGCTATATGGGTTGAATAATTAAATATACAGGTTGAAGACATAGATGTATACAGCTGTGAACACGAGATATGTGGGATGAAAGGGTTATGGGGTTATGGGTTCTCCATCTTTATCGTAGTAGAAGATATGGTTTGGGGGAAGTGGGTCTCTAATTTGATGCTTTGGATTCTTATCACCAAACATTTGTTTCCCGCATATAAAATATTTTTTTTATTATTAAAGCATCATAAATAATTAAATAGGTTTATTAAAAAATTATTAATTTTGTAAATTAGAGTTAATACTACCATGTACACAAAAGTGTCATAAAAATAAATATATTATCTGACAGTTAAAATAATAATATCATAAAATATCATATTAATATGACCCAACAAGTATACGAGTGTCATAATTAATTGTTTAAAGGCAAAAGGGTCATAATTATGAAACAACCGTATTTATTATGACAGTTTAATAAAAATGGTCATAAAATTGAATTCTTAAACTGTCGTAAAAAGGTATTTTTCTAGTAGTGACACGAGCCAGATCAAGACAAGACAACATTCATCACCACCGTCGGGTTGTATTGCTACAAGGTCATGCCCTTTTGGCTAAAAAATGCAGGAGCAACTTACTAGCAGTTGGTCACCAAAATGTTCAAAGACCAAATGGGAAGCACCATGGAGGTCTACATCGATGATATGATCGTCAAGAGAAGGCTTAAAGAAAACCACCTCTCTGACCTATCAAGTACTTTCGAAATCCTCAGGAAATACCGAATGAAGCTTAACACAAGTAAGTGTTCCTTCGGTGTCCAGTCAGGAAAATTTCTTGGGTACTTGGTTAACAAGAGGGGCATTGAAGCCAACCCATAACAGATTGACGCCATCAATATGGTGAAGCCCCCCGTACGATAAGAGACGTGCAGAAGATCACAGGGATGCTCGCCGCCCTAAATTGGTTAATCTCGAAGTCATCCGAAAGGTGCCTGCCATTCTTCCAGTTCTTAAAGAAAAGCAAAAATGTGGAGTGGAATGAGGATTTCTCTAAGGCATTAGAGGAGCTCAAAGCTTACCTCGGCACACCACCCTTGATCGTAATACCTCAAGAGAACGATTCCTTGTACCTATACCTCGCAGTTTCGAGCCACGCTGTCAGTCCTACACTAGTATGTGAAAGAACGGGGATCCAGCATCGAGTCTATTACGCGAGCAAGACTCTCTTGGATGCCAAATAGCGATACCAACCATTGGAAAAGCCCGCCTTTGCGCTAGTGGTAGCCTCAAGAAAATTAAAACATTATTTCGAATACCACTCCATCATTATACTTATTTCCCACCCTCACAGAGCAGTAGTACGAAAGGTGGACCTGTTAGGCAGATTATCCAAATGGTCAGTCGAGCTCGGGCGATTCGATATTCAGTTCCTGCCAAGGAATGCCATTAAAGGATAAGTCCTCGCCGACTTCATCGTAGAATTTATAGGAGAACATCCTCACGATCAACCTCAAACTATTCATAAGTAGAAATTTCCCTCGATATTAGGCATCTAGAGACTGTTCGTTGATGGTGCCTCCAACTCTAAGGGGGCAAGGGTAGGCATCGTGCTGATTACTCGTGAAGATGAAATTCTTGGGCAAGGAATTAAGCTTGGATATGAAGCATCTAACAACGAAGCAGAATATGAAGCACTGATAGCAGGCCTACAGAGCACACGCACTGGGGGCAAAGCAACTCCAAGTGTTCGGTGACTCACAGTTGTTCTCCAACTAAATAAGTGGTGACTTCAATGCTAGGGGTGAGAGGATAACGGCCTGCCTCACCATAGTGAAGAATTAATGGCTTACTTCGAACAGGTTAGTGTCCAACAGTTTCCCAGAGGACAAAATATCCATGCTGATGCCCTAGCAGCCTTGAGCTCAGCGATCAATTCTGACTTGAAGAGAACAATTCTGATTGACTTCCTCGCCCAGCCAAGCATCAACCAGATCAATGAACTACCAAACGTGGGACATGTTCTCCAAATTGAGACAACCCCTAGTTGGATTAACCCCTTAAGGGATTATTTGAAGGACGGTGCGCTACCAGACGATAAAAAGACTGCTCATCAGATACGAGTCAAAGTTGCTCGCTTTTACTTATCTTTTGAGGGCAAATTATACAAGAGGTCTTTCACTGGTCCGTACCTCCAATGTGTTCACCCGAAGGACTTCGAGGAAGTTCTTCATGAACTCCATGAGGTAATCTGTGGGAATCATATTGGGGGCAGGTCGCTAGTTTTCTGAGAAATGATATAAGGCTACTGGTGGCCATACATGCAGAAAGACGCTGGAGTTTATGCTCGTAAATGCAAAAAATGCCAACTTCACTCTCCTATGGTTCATCAGCCAGCTAGCGACCAGAAGTAACTTACCATCCAATGGCCTTTCTCCCAATGGGGAATGGACATCATAGGCCCTCTTCCTACTGCAGCCGATAATTGTAAGTATTTGTTAGTCGCAACAGACTACTTTACCAAATGGATAGAGGCAGAGCTACTGGCAAACATTTGAGACACATACATAATAAGATTCATATGGAGGAACATTATCAATCATTTTGGGATCCTTAAGACCATCATCACTGACAACTAAACCCAGTTCGAAAGCGGCCTCTTTAAGAGCTTCTGTAGTGACCACGGGATTAGGCACTACTACAGTTATGTGGCATACCCTCAGAGAAATGGGAAAGTCAAAGCTTCCAACAAAACATAAGAGAAAATTAGCTTATCTTCTTAGTGGTAGCACTTCTAGCTACCAAGCACCTACTGAAGGAGTCAAGAAGAAGACATGGGGATATTATGAAACCCCAGTCCCCAAAGACCCAGTCCCCAAAGATCCAGCTCCCAAAGATGCAACTCTCAAAGATGATGCACTTCCTTTGAGGAGACTTAGAAGAGGTCTTGTAAAAAAGTAAGTTGAACAGGTGACCGACCAACAGACCTTGGTCGAATTACCTTCTTCTGAGGCTGGTCCTCCAACAGTTATTACTCCTAGTTTAGACAGGAAGTTGATTAAGCCTAGTACTCTCCTAGACTATATGGGAGTGGATGTCGTGATGTCCTGAGTAAGTGTTTTTGAATTGGCTGCTCAGAGCCTTTCATCAGTAAGTTATTTCCATCTTATTATTTCTGGTGTCTTTTGTATTTCTCATATACTAACTCGATCTTCTTCTCTTACAGTTCTTGGTACATTTTAATAATATGATAGAGAAGGATGATGCAATTTGGGCTTCTTATTCCAATGATGTAGAGGAAGACTTAATAGGCTTGAAGAATTATTTTCTCTAATCTCAGCAAGCCTTAGAGACTGAGAAGAGTTCTTGGGCAGATAAACTGAAGACAACTGAAATTTCTCGATAAATGTCTAATGAAAATGCCCTTGAAGCTGAGCACAGGTCAAAGGAAGTTGAGCGCAGAGCAAAGCAGGCTGAGCGTGTGGCAGAGGAAGATGAGCCTACGGCTAAGACTACTAAGGAGTTTATGACCTCTCAAAGGTCTAAGAGGGAGTCTGTTGTAAAGGCATCCTTCAGTGCTGATTGGGACAATGGTAAGAAGAAAGCCATTTTTGCTGCCTCTGCTCTAATTAAGTATGCAAAACAAAAATGTTTCAGAGATGGTTGAGTTGTTCCTCTTCAGGAGTTAAACACTATTGAGGTCTCTGAACTTTTTCAGAGATATACTCATGGTTCTCCTCCAATCATTGAGGATGAGGTTAAAGATGAAGCTGGTTCTGGAAAGTATTTTCTAGTGGTTGAATCTCCTCCCAATCAACTTAAAATCACTGAGTTTTATCTTCCTCCAATCGATCAAACTGAGCAACTCTAGTCTGTAGGCCCTTCTTTTGATCAGGATAAGAAGGTAATGATAGGGAGAAGGTGTAAAGTTATTTGTCATTTTCCCTTTTTCTTCTTTATTTCTCTCTCTTTATTTTTATTATACTTGTACTCTTTATTATCAAAAAAAGAACCTTTTGTTCCTTTTTGTCTCTTGTTGATTATACTTGTTATCCCTTCTTGGTGTTGATTGATGTGCATTTCTTCTTGCTAGTTTATAGAGAAGATGGAATAACTGTCTTCCAATGATATTGAGCTACTGAGGAAGTGCAATGATTGTTTCAAAGCAGGTCATATGGACTTATCCGAAGAAGAAATTATTTAGGTCCTCTATGATAATGCATCAGAGCAGGCTAAACAAGCCTACAAGTATTTGAAGTACTTACTTGATCGGGCGGTAGTAAACAATTTGGCCTACTATGAGATAATAAAAGAACTTCAAGAACAATACAAAGAATCTACCGCACTATTGCACCAGAGCTACGAGCAGAAATATTGAAGCTTAAGTGTAGATCGGGACTTTGATAACTTTGTTTCTATTCAAAATAAAAATGAAACTTTACTTAAGCTTGAAGTTGAAGAAACTAGAATCATTGCCAAACTTCTGGAATATGAGAATAACAATTTGATGGATGAAGTGAATCTTTTGAAGTCTTCTTCTGGAGCTGTTATTGCTACTACTAATGAAGGGTACTCCTTTTTAGAAGCTGAAAATGCAATATTAAGGGATGAGTTTGAAGCCCTAAAAAAAGATTAAGCTTGCATCCTCTTCTCAAGTAAGAAATAAGCCCGATCGAGGAACCACGGAAGAAATTAGGACCAGCAGGCCCTTGCCAATCAAGCTACACAGTTAAAAGCTAAAGATTGAGCTATTGCTGAGATGTCCCAAAAGCTGCAAACCTTATCAGAATAACTATCCACTCAATTTTCCCAATTACAGGTTAAGGATGGAGTATTGAAAAATCTGCAATTTCAAGTTCATAATTTAACCTTTCAATTCCATAAGCAACTAAGGTATGTTTGGATGGATGGGTATAATAAAAATCTGGGGCATCTTGATGATGGACTTCAACAGGCCAAGAATGAGTCCTATAAATAAGGTTGGATGAATGCTTTAATCAAAACAAATTATTATGGGATTGGTATGACCCAAGCTTGCTGGAGCTTGACAATCCTCCATTCAAGTTAGATGTTAACTGGATTCCTGTTCATCATATTCCTCAATGCTTGATTTCAAAGTACTTAGGAGATTACGAGCTACATGATGAACTAGAGATCATTCATCTTCCTCATCTGCTTGATCTTCCTAGTGGCAACAATACCAAGATTCTTTAGAATTTTAACTTCATCAACTCTCCTTATACTTCGGATGATCCTCCAGCTGGCATGGATCCTGTTTCTAAGGTTGAAGGAAAATATCCTATAGAATAAGGCTTTATATTTTGTTTCTGCGTGTTTACGCATCAATCTGTAATCATTTAATTGAATTAATGAAAATATTATTTTATGAAGGGATCATATTTTAGTCAATCTTTACATATATGAATGTCTCTTTAGTCTTTGACTATGAATGGATCAACTTTTAGTTAATCTCTAGTTTTTCACCGATTATATTGATATCCTTAGGATTATACTAAGTATCATACCAATTACCAATGCATCACCATGGTTCTACTAATGTACCTAAAGGTTTAGGTAATTTCATTAGTTGCGTTGCTTCCCAGGTGTGAGTGGAACATTTTCCCATCTTTTAGCCCAATTTAGATGAAAATTATTCGTCCGGGTCTTTGTTAACCAAGCATTTCTGACTTATAATTTTGCCTTGCATGGTTTTTTATGTATTGACAAGCAACTTTGTTGGTTCCTTTATTGATATTGACCAATATTTCTTCGGTGTTTTATGTTGACGACCAACATTGTTGGTGCCTTCGTTGATGCCGACCAACATTTTTGGTATTTTCATATTGACAACCAACATTATTGGTGCCTTTGTTACTACCGACCAACATTGTTATTATTTTTTTTAGATGCGTAATGTAGTGCATATCACTAGTACTCCGAAAAAATATAATAATTTTGGGGAAATCATATTCTCATTAATATTGAAACAAACTAGGTACAATATAATTACATCACTGATAATACTTCCTTAGGTGTTCTGCATTCCAGGGATTCTTAAATTCTTCACCTTCCAAAGTCTCAATTCGATATGTTCCTGGTTGGATAACTGTTGTAATGCGATAAGGACAATGTCAATTGGCTTCCATCTCATTGTTCTTCTGAATCACCTTCTTCAAAACATAATCACCTTCTTTTAAGTTTCTCGATTTTACCCTCTTGTTGTAGAAACTTGCAGTCCGTTGTTAATAGGCTACATTCCTTATAGCTGCATCTTAATGTACCTCTTCCAGGATGTATAACTACAGCCTTCTCATCAAATCACTGACTGGACTATTGAAGTTAATAACTCTATGCATATGTAAACCTAGCTCGACAAGAATTACGGCTTCAGTACCAAATGCTAACATGTAGGGAGTTTCTCCAACAGTTGTTCTACGCGTTATTCGGTAAGCCCACAAAACAAAATACAGTTGATTGATCCAATTCCCTTTATTATTTTCTAACCTTTTCTTCAGCCCCCCATTCAATAATGTACTATTAGTTACCTCTGTCTGACCATTACTTTGAGGGTGGCCAAGAGCAAAGTTGACTTTTTGGACATTAGATTGGGCACAATAAGAAGAAAATTTATCGTTGTTAAATTGTGTGTCATGATCATTGATAAAGGCGTAAGGTAATCCATACTTGCATATGATACTCTTCTAAATAAACTGATAAATCTTGTCATAGGATATATCGATCAATGGTTCAACTTCCACCTATTTAGTAAAGTAATCAATAGCTACAACCAGGTACTTGAACCTTCCTCGGGTGATCGGCAGAGGACCGACCAAGTCAATTCCCCACATAGCAAAAGGCCAAGGTGAAGTGATTAGTGTTAGGAAAGATTTTGGAGTCTTACATATGATGGAAAATCTCTGTCACTTATCACACTTCTTAGCAAAATCTGCATAATCTGCTCGCATAGTTGGCTAGTAGTACCCCTATGTGTTGATTCTTCGCAATAAAGTTCTCCCTGCTACATGGTCTTCACAGAACCCTTCATGGACTTCCTCCACTAAATCTTTTACTTCAGCTGGATGCACACAATATTATAGACCAGCAGTTGATCCTCTTCTATACAACATGCCACTGTCTAACACATATCTCACAGCTTTGTATTTTAGCTTTTTAGATTCAAGTAGGTCGGTTGGAAGAATTCCTTCTTTAATATAAGCTCTTATGGGATCCATCCAAGATGGACCCATATCAACTGTAATAAAATTTACCATCGGGTCTTCATCAATGTGCCTATTAGCAAGTAGCTCAACAGGAATAGTTCTTCGCAGCTCGTTTCTAAGTACTGAAGCTAGCCGAGCAAGTGCATCTGCTCGAGCATTTTCTAGTCTTGGAATTTTGATTATTTAAACAGCTAGAAAAGTGGCAATTATCTTCAAATATTTAGCTAAGTATCTAGACATCAGTTCTCCTTTAGCTGTATATAAGTTTAACACTTGATTTACCACTAACTGTGAATAACTATACACCATAACTTGGCCGGCATTCAGTGATTTAACTAGATTTAAACCAACAATCATAGCCTCATACTCTGCCTCATTATTAGAGGCTTAAAATTGCAATCGTAGAGCGTACTATATATCTAGTTCGTCTAGAGTATTGAGAATGATTCCAGCTCCACATCCAGTTGCACATGATGACCCATTAACATACAGACTCCATAAGGGAATATTGTTGTCAAACGCTTGGTTTGTCAAAATCCCTTAATGGAAGATTTTATCCTTCACCTCCTCATATTTATTTTTCATCTCCTGTACTCCACTGGACAGTTCTGATTGATCGGTGGTAACTTCTTCTGCAGTTTCCCTTGCTTGGAGTTGGTCGGGCGTACCTCTAGTAGGTTTGGTGACTCCTAAATATTGCTTGGCTAGACTCCCTTGTTGCTTGGGGACCTCTGTGTAAGTCAATTTTGTAATAAAATATACCACATCTTAGCCTTTTAAAGTAGTCCTTGGTTTATATACAAGATCATATTCCCCCAACTCCACAACCCAATACATCAATCTTCGAGATTTTTTGGCTTATGCAAAGCCTGCCTTAGTGGAATTTCAGTATATACCACTATGGTGTGAGCTTGAAAATATGGCTTCATTCGTCTACTAGACTCAATTAAGGCCAATGATAACTTATCCAGTTTGGGATATCTAACTTCTACTCCTTGAAAATATTTGCTAGTGTAATAAATCGATTTTTGAACTCCATTCTCCTCCCAGATCAAGGCAGAGCTAACATCTGATTTAGAAACTGCCAAATATAGATACAAATTTTCTCCCAACACTAATCGCGATAATAGTGGAGGTGTTCCTAGGTACTTCTTTAATTCCAGGAAGGATTTTTCACATTCATCATTCCATTCAAAGGTTTTTCTGAGTATCTTAAAGAATAGTAAACATATGTCTGTTGCTTGGGACACAAATCTGTTGAGTGTTGCTACATGCCTTTTTACGCTTTGAACATCCTTCTAATTAGTTGGGGATTACATTTCTATCAAGGCTTTGATTTTATCTGGATTAGCTTCAATGCCCTTTTTGATTTACTATATACCAGAGGAACATTCCTTCCTGAACTCCGAAGATACATTTGGTCGGGTTTAACTTCATCTAATACTTTTCCAGTTGATTAAACGTCTGGTCGAGATTGACAATATTATTAATAACTTTTATGCTCTTTGTCAGCATGTTATCAACGTACACCTCCATGTTCTTGCTTATCTACTCCTCAAATACTTTATTCACCAGTCTGTAATAAGTGGCAACTGTATTTTTTAGACCAAGCAACATAAAATTATAGCAATAAGTTCCTCGGGGAGTAGTAAAAGAAGTACTCTCTATATCTTCTATCTTCATTTTGATCCATTTATAACCAGAGTATGCATCCATGAAACTCAGCAGCTCGTGCCCTGAAGTTGTATCCACCAGTTGATCAATCCGTAGTAAAGGAAAATAATCCTTCGGGCATGTCTTGTTCAAGTCAGTAGAATCTACACACATCCTCCACTTATTGTTTTTCTTCTTTACCATAAATATGTTTCCCAACCAGTCTGGGTACTTCATTTATTCAATAAAGGAGTCCTTTTAAATCTTCTCCACTTCTTCTTGTATAGCCTGGTTCTTCTCTGGGCTGAAAACTCTTCTTCGTTGCTTTACATGTTTAACCTCCTTATTCCCTTTAAGCACATGGCATAGGAAAGTTGGATCTATACCAGGCATATCTTCATGGCTCCATACGAACACCTTCTTTCTATATCTTAAGAAGGCCACCAACGCCTCTTTATAAACCGGATCGAATGATGGCCCTATTTGTATTATTCTTTTGGGTTTATCATCATCCGAGATAATGCTTTCTGTTGCCTCCATCACCTGGCCTTTAACGATCTCTGATTCATTTCTTGGGTCTAAGGTTTCAACCTCAGATTCGTTATTCGGCTCAGATATATCCACTTAATAAGTGGTTGTTTTCCTCTTTGCTTTTAGCACACCTTCCTCCTCGATAGATGAATAGTATCATTCTCGAGCTAGTTTCTGATCTCTTTTTACTACTTGAACTCCAATGTTGGTCGGGAACTTTAAGAATTGATGAATAGTAGATGGTACAACTTTAAATTTCTTTAGACCTACTCTTCCCATGATCATATTGTAGGCATAATGAACATTTTTATCCATTACAAAGAATCTTACTTTCTCTGTTCCGCTTGTCGGCCATGTCTCGGTCAACACATCTAACTTGATTGTTACCAATAGAAATACATTCTCTCTAGATAATCCAATGAGGGGCCTATGGTAAGGCTCCAGTTGGCTGAGTTTTAAACCCAAACTATCAAAATAGGGATAAAACATGATGTCTATCAAGCTGTCGTTATCCACTAATGCTCTTGTTACTAGTACTTCTTTCATTCTGACTCTGATCACTAAAGGATCATTATGAGGATTCAACACTCTAGATAGATCATTATTGGAAAAGCTAATTACGAGCTTATCCATGCTAACTTTTCTTGGTCGATCTTCCTCGGCAAGGTTGATTCGCTGGATATAGGAATAAGCTTGAGCCACATTAAGGTAAGCCTTCCTTTCAGCTGTATGATCTCCTCATCCTGCATCCCCACCTATAATCACATGGTAATCAAAAGATCCAAAATTGAGTGTGTGTACCTCGCGTTCAGGTTGTCTAGGCTTCTTGGGAAGATCAGGATCATCTTCTAGATCATCGTCATAGTTTGTCTTCTTGTCTTCTCTACGCTTAACATGTGATATAGATCTCTGTCGACCTCTACCTCTAGTTCTTCCACTAGCCTGCTGATCAATAAATCTATCCAATTTTCCTCTTCGAATGGGTGCCTCTATCTCATTCTGGAGAGCAATAAACCGCTTGGCCGCATAACAATGATCTTTGGGAAACTCATAATACTTGGACTTATCCCTCTTATCAACAGGTGACCTTAACTTTTCAGGCCAACCCAACCCAAATCATTATTATTCTTTATTTATTCCAAAACATGATGTATATCCACCGTTAAGGGAGTTGAAAAGGCTTCGCTTGTAATTTCCTTTGTATGTGTAAAACAAACACGATGCGGAAGCGTAAGGATGATGGTTCAACTTTTAAACACCGGATTTTAATTTAATAAAACAAAATTAAACCAATTCATTAATCCACTTAAAATGATTCATTGATCCAAGTCCTAGAATTTGCCTAAGTCATAATTATCAATTATCCAAAGTTAGGCGAAACCAATTTTATCAAATGACTTGAATAAACCAAATTTACCCAATATTTAATTTAGTCCCAATTAAATGAGTGTGATGATTTAAACCGAATTTTATCTTGAATTATTCTAAGCATGCGTTCTACGTTATTATGCAAGATAAAATAAACCAATCACACTACGCCGAGATGTACGAGGAAAAACCCAAGACGGGAAACAACCTCGGACGGCCCTAGCCACAAATCCACTAGATACGGAATTACAAGTACAAGACAGATAGACTTACAACGACTGACTCGATCCCTCTCAAGCCTCGACGCTTCTTCTCGTAGAAACCTCTTCCTAGCGGATAACCTTGGAACACCACCGCGGTCTCGGAATCCACCGATAGGACTTTATATGGTCACCGTCACCCGAGTAAGGAGCCTTTCTCCAAGTGGGTAGAATCGCAACAAAACGTCTTCTTCTTTGATGGATGTAGAAGCAAACCAAAACTTCTCTTTGAAACGGAAGAGATAAAACCGGTGCCAAACTCCACGCAATTGATAAGTGTATATGAACTTGGAATAAACTCAATTGGGTGTAAACACTAGAGTGATGAAAATATTTCTCTAAAAATCTCACTCAAAACATGAACATTTTCCTAAACAATTTTTGCTCTCAAATTCTCTCTAAGAGATAAACTAGGATGGAAAAGTTAAGTTGGAAAATGTGATTCCCACACAAGATAAAGTCTGAAAAAGTTGGTTAAAAACCAAGTAGGGAAGTGGGTGAAAAACTGCCAAAAACTGTTCCCGCCTAACAGTTCGTTCGAACGACATTTCGTTCGAACGAACTCTCGTTCGAACGAGGCTTCTAATGACACACCAGTATGGACTTCGTTAGAATCTCGTTAGAACGAACAAGTTCATTCGAACGACATTTCGAACGATAGACCAGTTTAGACTCGTTGGCAAACTCGTTCGAACGAAACCTAACGAAAAACTCGTTCGAACGACATTTCGAACGACTTCCAGAATTTTTACAAAATTCGATTTTTTGGCCCAGAAACTTTATATACTTTAATTTAAAGTTCTAATTAAATTTTTCTGAAAGTAAAACTCAGTTTTAATTAAACCTAACACCCAATAAACTTTGTTCCAAGCTCCTATATATATATATAATTGCATTCATACCTTGGGAGCATGGAACTATAGTTGATGACGTAGAAACGAGGCACGCAAACCGGCATATTTGATAAAGCTTTATATTCTTTGCCGCTACGTCTTCAACAAACACTTCATAGGCTTGAGAATATTACAATTAAATAGTATCCTATGAATAAATGTTTTTGTCCGGAATTGAGCCAAAACTACATATGGACTCAATTGGAAATTTGTGTCCTTACAAATCTCCCCCTTTGTCTATTCCGGGACAAAAACCAAACAAAAATCCTAAAGGGCCGTCAAGCTTACTAGACTCAAAACATAACCCACCCAAACTTGACTCAACCCAAGGATCAAACTCTTTGCCATTGAAAGATGTCGCTTTAGAATAATTCCTGCACACTTAAGCAAACACATCAAATGCATAGCGAATATCAAAGAATTAAATGCAATTAATTAATTACTCCCCCTAAATTAATTCTCCCCTTTATCAAACACATGACCTACTTAGAAAGACGTCTCCCCCTAAGATAAATCTCCCCAAACTAAGATATGATTATAATAGGATAAGATACCATTTCTCCCCCTATCATCATTCTCCCCCTTTTTGTTCAGGAATAGGCAATGGATAAAGAACTAATAAACACGTTGAAGCTTAAAGTGTTAAGACATTAAAGCATATGGGCAAGAAAAGCAAGGCAAAGACAAACAAATATCATATATATATATATATACTATAAATATACCAATAAGTACTTGCATATATAGATAGATATAAACACACACATGACATAAAATACAATAAGTTTGCACACTCGTATGGCAAAAATGTGTCATATGGAAACGTAAGTATAGGGGTGTGAACTAGCAACAATTAAATTTAGACCCAAACCCTTAATAAACATTCACGGAGTTCCCATTTGATTGCAAACTTTATCACATTTAAATATAACCTCATGTGACAATATGAAGATTGAACTCAATGAACAAACATACACAATGCATACAAGCCTAGCATGATGATGATTCTACAAACCAAATAGAGTCATGACATTAAAGACAACTAGGATAAACGGACATTGTGCAAACCGTTGATATACCATCCAATTCTCCCTCAATAAGCATATATATTCTTTTGCTTTTGAATGAATATATCAAACAAACATAGGCCTTGGCAATAGTTTTCTTTTGAATGCCAAATATTCTGTTTTTAGGCCTTTGGATCACGTATTTCTTTTAGATCCAATAAACGGTGGCTTACAATTGCAAAGAATTTAATTCATCCTTTCGGAGCCCTTCTCCGTACACATTTAGATATATAATTTTTATCTCACAAAGCTCATGTGCAACGGATGTTGACATGCACTAGTCCTCCTAGGTCATAGATAAGTAGATGACTAGATTGGTAGGAGAACACCTCAAAAAGCTCAAATATAACATGTGACATTAAAATTTCAAAAGAGCTCGTGCATGTGTGAAAAGAGGCATATAAAAATAGAATCAATTTAAACAATACAAAATCCAACTACTCCATATAAAGCATGGTAAAGAATATTTTAAGGATTGAAAATCTAAACCAAAAGTTCTAGCCACGTGGAAGCGTAAAGGATGGGATTCATACACAAATATATGCCACATAAAGTGTGTCAAACTAAAATACACACAAAATAAAATCTTTTTGAGTTTTTAACATTTTTAATCAAAAATAAATATTTACTCAAAAGGCCAAATAAAAATCATTTGTATTTTTCATGAAGCTTAAAAGAAAAAAAATAAAACAAAAATGATAAACAAAAATCTTTTTATATTTTTTAATTAATTCCAACACAAAATATAATACAAAAAGATAAACAAGTCATAATTTCTAGCATGGGATATGAAATAAGGCTATGACTATAAAATGACTAAACAAGCATACATTTAGCATGTGAATATAGCATGAAGTACAAACACTAAAGTATGCAAACACTAACACATTCATCCTTTAGATTTAGCGAGGGAGGAAGCATGTGAAAGTAAATGAGAATCAACAATCCTATTTTGCAAGGCAACCAAGTCGGATTTCCTAACCCAAATTAATGAAGAATGACTATCTTGGGGTGTAGGAACTTTAACTACCGTGGTTACTTTACTATGGGATTTGCTAGGAATTCGTTTAAGATCAAAACAAAATTTCCTAAGATGACCTTGTCGACCACAATGTGCACATATGAGAACATGTCGAAAAGATTTTCTTAAGAAGTGATCTTTAAATGTATTCCTAGAAGATTTTCCTAAAACATTGGTTTGGGCATTATGAGTAAATTCATTACAAGTATTGAAGCCTAAACCACAAGTGTCATTTTTAATTTGGACCGTTCCTAATATTTTATCTAGTTTTTCCGAACGACACTCCAAATCAAATTTGACATTACTAGAATCTTTTAATTTATTTTTCAATTCTACAATGTTAGATTCTAGTAAAACATTTCGCTCTTCAAAAGCAAGAAGCTCCTTTTTCAAGGATTCCATTAAACCCCTAAGGCTATCTCTTTCACCTTCTACATAATCAAGCTTCTCTTGAAGAGTCCTCACATGTGTCCTAAGGTCTTCTATTAAAACATTTTCATCAATGACCTTGACACTTTCTCTTACACTAGCTTCTAACTTCAAATTTGCTCTTTTCAATTTAATAGATTCTTTATAAAGTTCTTGAAAAGCATTTTGAAGTTCACTCACATTAACCTCTTCTTCATTTTCACTCTCTCTTTCTTCTTCACTCTCACTATCATCAAAAACAAGAGAATCATGTACAATGACCTTGGAAGTGGCATGTGCAATCGTTTCATCAATCGATGAGTTCTCACTATCACTCACATGACTAGCCATAAAAGCCACAAAATTTTTCTTTGTGGGGGAATCAGGCTTCTCTTCCTTATCACTATCACTAAGGGTTTGCATTATATGAAATGGGTCGCTTACCATCTTTCCTTAGTTTAGTGGGGCACTCATAAGCCCTATGGCCATAACCTTCACAACCAAAACACTTATTAAACTCGTCCCTATCTAAATTTTCATTACTAGGTTTAGGGATTTTCTCGGCTTTAGAAATCTTCTCGCTTTTATCATGTTTAGAAGTATCAAATTTCTTAAAATCATTTTTAAATTTATCTTTGTTAAATTTAAGAAATTTTCTAAATTTGCGAGCAAATAAAGCCATGTCTTCCGAGTCACTATCACTATCGCTCTCTACTACTTGTTTTACCTCTCTTCGGGCTTTTAAAGCAACGCCCTTCTCGATTTTCTTTTCGGTTTTAGAGGGAAACATATCTAGTTCATAGGTTTGTAAATCACCTACAAGCTCTTCTAATTTCGTAGAGGCTAAAGTGGGTAAAGAATTTAAGACGGTCACCTTTGGAATAAATCTATCGGGAAGGGACCTTAAAATTTTCTTTACAACACGGTCGTCAGGTATTTTCTCTCCCAAGTTAAAAGATGAATTAACAATATCAGAAAGTCTAGCATAGAATTCATCAAAATTTTCTTTTTCATTCATTTTGATAGTTTCAAATTGAGTGGTGAGGTTTTGGAGTTTTGAAGCTTTAACGACACTAGTTCCTTCATGAGTTAATTGTAAAATATCCCAAGCTTCTTTAGCGGTCTCACACGTCATAATACGTCGGAATTCATCCGGTGTGGCAGTGCTAAACAAAGCATTTAAACCACGGGAATTGAAATTAGCAAGTTTAAACTTATTGTCAGTCCATCTATCGGCGGGTTTGATAACACGTTCATTTTCAACTAAATAAGTTGGTGGAGACCACCCGTTAACAACAGACATCCAAACTCTCTCGTCGATATATTTTAGTGCCGATCTCATTCGCGCTTTCCAATACGCGTAGTTTGAACCATCGAAAATAGGAAATTTTGAAAATGGGGAAAAATCCATTTTAGCCAAAAATTATTTAAAAAGATCGTTAACGAAATAATTTATCGCTTTGGCTCTGATACCAATTTGAAAAGTCTTCGCTTGTAATTTCCTTTGTATGTGTAAAACAAACACGATGTGGAAGCGTAAGGATGATGGTTCAAACACCGGATTTTAATTTAATAAAACAAAATTAAACCAATTCATTAATCCACTTAAAATGATTCATTGATCCAAGTCCTAGAATTTGCCTAAGTCATAATTATCAATTATCCAAAGTTAGGCGAAACCAATTTTAGCAAATGACTTGAATAAACCAAATTTACCCAATATTTAATTTAGTCCCAATTAAATGAGTGTGATGATTTAAACCGAATTTTATCTTGAATTATTCTAAGCATGCGTTCTACGTTATTATGCAAGATAAAATAAACCAATCACACTACGCCGAGATGTACGAGGAAAAACCCAAGACGGGAAACAACCTCGGACGGCCCTAGCCACAAATCCACTAGATACGGAATTACAAGTACAAGACAGATAGACTTACAACGACTGACTCGATCCCTCTCAAGCCTCGACGCTTCTTCTCATAGAAACTTCTTCCTAGCGGATAACCTTGGAACACCACCGCGGTCTCGGAATCCATCGATAGGACTTTATATGATCACCGTCACCCGAGCAAGGAGCCTTTCTCCAAGTGGGTAGAATCGCAACAAAACGTCTTCTTCTTTGATGGATGTAGAAGAAAACCAAAACTTCTCTTTGAAACGGAAGAGATAAAACCGGTGCCAAACTCCACGCAATTGATAAGTGTATATGAACTTGGAATAAACTCAATTGGGTGTAAACACTAGAGTGATGAAAATATTTCTCTAAAAATCTCACTCAAAACATGAACATTTTCCTAAACAATTTTTGCTCTCAAATTCTCTCTAAGAGATAAACTAGGATGGAAAAGTTAAGTTGGAAAATGTGATTCCCGCACAAGATAAAGTCTGAAAAAGTTTATTAAAAACCAAGTGGGGAAGTGGGTGAAAAATTGCCAAAAACTTTTCCCGCCTAACAGTTCGTTCGAACGACATTTCGTTCGAACGAACTCTCGTTCGAACGAGGCTTCTAACGACACACCAGTATGGACTTCGTTAGAATGAACAAGTTCGTTCGAACGACATTTTGAACGACAGACCAGTTTAGACTCGTTGGCAAACTCGTTCGAACGAAACCTGGTACGAACGAAAAACTCGTTCGAACGACTTCCAGAATTTTTACAAAATTCGATTTTTTGGCCCAGAAACTTTATATACTTTAATTTAAAGTTCTAATTAAATTTTTCTGAAAGTAAAACTCAGTTTTAATTAAACCTAACACCCAATAAACTTTGTTCCAAGCTCCTATATATATATAATTGCATTCATACCTTGGGAGCATGGAACTATAGTTGATGACGTAGAAACGAGGCACGCAAACCGGTATATTTGATAAAGCTTTATATTCTTTGTCGCTACGTCTTCAACAAACACTTCATAGGCTTGAGAATATTACAATTAAATAGTATCCTATGAATAAATGTTTTTGTCCGGAATTGAGCCAAAACTACATATGGACTCAATTGGAAATTTGTGTCCTTACAGGAGTGTAATTGGTAAATTTTATGAGCCGATCTAGGCTTTCTTTTACTTTTGAATTACTGCGCTCATTGTGACTCTTGTGCTCCTTTATATTCGACTTCCGTTCATCTTTTTCTTTCGCCTTTGCATCTAAATTCCTTTTAGCAGCCATAGATTCCTTGGCATTCATACTCTTCGCTGCTTTGGCCATCAATTTTGTCATTGTCTTCGATAGATCTTTTTCCAAAGTATAATATAGTTTATTGGGGAGTAACCCACTCATGAGGGCTGTGATTGCAGTCTTCTCCTCCTAATCAATGACTTCTAATTTCTCATTGTTGAAACGAGTGATATAATCTCTGGTACTTCCTCCCAACTTCTGTCTCACAATGAGTAAATAAGATACTCTATTCACTAGTTTTGCTCCAAAGAAAAAATTACCAATGAATAGCTCGGCGAGTTGTTGGAAGCAATTGATCTGCCCTCGAGGAAGACTGTTATACCAGATTTGAGCGGATCTAGTGATTGTTCCTGAGAATCTCATGCACCTCACCTCATTAGGGACAACTTATATATCAGTCGGTGCTTGGTATTGTTCTATATAAAGAACTGAATCAGGCTTCCCATCAAACTTGGGAGTGACCACTGGTGCTTTAAACTGGGCCGGTGTAGGAAAATCTACAATAGTTTGCACAAAGGGAGATCCCTTAACAAAACTTCTCTGGAGAGGATTTTTGTCCTTGGCCATTTCTCCTAGTTTATCTTTCAAATGCTAAATGGATCCCTTCCAACCATCATTGCTAGCACCAGATCCGTGGGTGATAGATTTTTTATGCCGACCAACTAATTGTGTCGAGCTTTCCTTTTATGAACCTTCTCTTTAACTGGACCGAGCAGTTCGTCGGGTGTTCAATTTGGATTGGGCTGAGCCTTCCCTCAAATCACTTGGTCGTCGAGTATTTCCCGACGCAACCCAATGGACATTTCCTTGAGGTCCCAAACGATCGAAAGTAGAGGCCCTACATAGCCTTTCTAAGGAACTTAATCTTTCTGGGATGAGGGACTATCCATCAGAGGAATTAGTAATCATGATAGAAGAAGTTGATCCAGGACGGTACGAGGGGTCCCTTGAGGTTCTGGAATGAGTATGTCATACACTCCTTATTGATAGTGGTGGCATACTAATTTGATTGAATTATGCAGGAACTCCATCTTGAAGGTTTAAGCCAATTGTCTTATCGTGTCCTGCATATCTTTTTGACCTTTAGCCAGGCTAGCCAAAATTCCAGCTAACTCATTGTTATTCTGAGGGGCAGAGGGGTTAGGCAAAATGCCCTCATTTCTGGTGCTTGATATAGAAATTTAAACCATGGATGATGAATGAGTGAAAACATTTGGTAATACGTTCCCACAGACGACATCAATCTGTTGATGCAAAAAACTAGACTAGGCCTAATTAATTGATCACAAATAAAATAAGTAAAACAAGTAAGAAAAAAAGATTTTTAAAATGGTTTGGTTCAATGGAATAACCTACGTCCACTGTTATGTATTGATTGCCTGGAGTTGTTTTCCGGTCCCTTGCTATGAGGGTAATGCAATGAATTTATAGCCTAAGAGGGGTGTTGATAGTTGTCATGTGAAAAGATGGAATGACTTCATTTGGTAGGCATTTACATCAATACATAATGAGAATTAAATATACGACTCCTGTCGCTTCATTGGCAATACAGGTTGTAAGACTGCTATCCCTTTGTTGGCTATACAAGTTGGATTTTCGGCTATTGGTCAGGCTACATTGTTGATCGGGCTTCCTTTTGTCATGCTGACTTGGACTTGTGCCACATTTGATGACACGTGCTGGCTTGTAATTGGTCCACGTAAGGTGGTAAATTTTGGTATCAACAATATATTTATGCTTTAAGCAAAAGCGATATATATATACCTTCGTGCATCTATTATTTTATATTTCTTTTATTTTAATGCAATGCTAATTTTGGTTATTGTAATAGTAATCTGCTAATCCATTAGTTGGTTGTCATTGGTAATCATCACGTGTGAAAAATGACATGTCCAAGAGATAAAATATTTATGAAAGACAAAATAACACTAGTATTAATATTGGTAATTAAAAAGTAAAGAAAGAAACAACCATTGTCGCCCCCTTTTGTTCATCACCCCACAATCAAATCCGATATCCCAATCCTTAGCAAGAACCAAAACCCACCATAGACAATAAATCGTTGGAAACTAGCACGTCCGTGGGAACAACATTGGTTAGATATGTATTTTGTATCAATTTTTTTGTCACTCCCATGAGCAGTATCGACACTAGTCGAAACAACACCAAACCTATGAACGAAGCCACCCCCATACTATAAATATGTGTGCTTACCCCTCATAAGATTACTTTCATTCAAATGAAGTTGATATTTTGACAGATTATGGTTTGAATTCAGGAGGAAATCGAGTAAAGTTGAAATTCATTTTTGAGGTAGGTGACTAAGTTTATTGGTTCACAAAAGTTGATTTTTTTGGGTGCAAAGAGATTGAGGAGATAAATGGATAAATAAGTAAAAATAATGAATGAGTGTTCTCACCATCAAAATTTTCAACAGTGAACAAAAGAGTCAAAACTGAAAAAGATAACCCAAACTGGTTGAGGCTCATAGTAACAATTAACATGACGAACAAGCTAACGAAAGGTAAAGAATAGATCTATATGATTATGGCCCGTACGTAATTTGGTTGTTACTAGTTTTCAATCCTATTTCATATTTTTAAATCTTTATGTGAACAAGAATTTGCCTTGGATAAATCTTGCAAGAAAAAATATTATTCAACGAGGCATTCTTTTCTACATACATGAGTTGAGTAATTCTACTCCATTATGGTTTGGAAAAAATTGAAATCTATATAAAGAGAGTCAACGTTTTGTTATAGGATAACTTGGGGTGTATATTCTCAGAGAGAATTTCATAGGTTATTCACAACTACAAGTGGGCATTTTTTTTTTGTCAAGGAGAGTGATATTATTTTAATAATACTAGGGAGACACATTTTTTGGACTATTTGGATCGAGTGATCTATCAATTACACATTGGGTGTTGTTTGTAATGAATTTCATATGAATTAAAAAAATCACCCATGTGTGCTTGACTCATCAACAGGTTTGAAAAACGTTCAGAAAATGGGTGTGATATCCCGTAATTTACTAAAATAATATTTTTGGGATAAATAAAAATTTGTGAAAATTGGACTTAATTGAGAATTTTAATTACTGTTATTAAGTCATATTAGTCTGTGATTTATTTTTAGGTGTATGGTTATAGCATCGCAAGTACTATAGAAAAATGCAAAATTAATGTGTGACACAATTAATAATTAGCCAACATTGACATAAAATAGTTTGGGACATATTTCGGGGAGTATACGGGCTTGTTTAGGTATTTTAAATCTTTATAAATTGTCCCAGGTCATGGATATATAAGTTGGGAAAATTTTGGGCTAGTTTGAATATGGGTTCAGCCCCTTTGGGGGGTCCAAAACTTGTATTTTTAACCCAACTTGGGATTAGAGATTTAATGAGTGTTTAAGGAGGGATAATCCACTTCCCCATTAATCATCAGAGTGACCCAAATGTAACTGCTACCAAGAAAAAAGAGGAAAAGAACGAAAGAGGGAGAAAAAGGGTAAGAAATCAAGAAGAAATCAAGGGGCTTCTTCAATGAATTTCCAAGGTCATAATTATCTTGCTTAATTTACTTTTCAAAGTATTTTCTTGATTCATTATGATGACCCATAAGATTTTTGGGATGTAGGTTTAATATTGATGATTTGATGATGAGGAAATTATTCTATGCATGTAGAGGACTGAAATTAACATAGAATTATGACCCAGAAATCTAGGTATCGTACTCTTGAAATTTAGGATAAAAACCTTAGGGGTCTTGATAGGTAATTGGGGATATCTTGGTGATTATATGTGGAGGATCTTAATGTTGAATTATGACCTGCAAATCTGATGTAAAACCCATGATAAATGCCCTCTACTATGACTTAAACACTATAGGTGAAATCGAAGTTTGAATGCTTATTCAATGTTCATAAATTCTGAGAAATTTGGGCATGAAATTGGGATCGATTTAGGTGATTAATAATCCTCAACGGACAATTAAGTTGTAAGGGCTTAACTACATAATTATGAAGTGAAATAAACCTTTAGAAGTGAATTTGGAATGAAAACTACAACTCCCGTATTAGAATAGACAAGCAAATCTCGGCTTCTGCACAGGTCCAAATCGATTCGGCCTTGGAGGGAATTGATTCGGCCTGGCAGCAAATCGATTCAGCCAAGAACCGAATCGATTCGTCCCTAGGGTGCTGAGTGAGCTGGGCCTAGGGTTTAGTAAAGGATATTTTTAGGAGTCCATCCGAGTTAGTGGGACTGTGTATGGGCCAACAGGGAATTTATAAAAAATGTAAAGGTTCCCACATTTAACTAGGAAAATTACATTTAATTAGATAGTTAAGTAATTATCCAAGGGAATGGAATTAATAATTCACTAGATGGTAAATTATTAATAATTGGAAAATGGTGAACTTTATGTGGGACTTTTCTATGGTAGTTATTGAGTAGTTGCCTATACATATTATATGAGATAATAATATGTACATATATGTATTTGTGTGGACATACCAAATGGTCGTGGACTGTCCTATCAGCTTGGGGGTTCGTGCGGTCGGACCGAGTACTACACATCGACACAGGTGGGCTTTGCGATTGTGTAGGTCATACAGGTACTACATAGAGGTGCCATCTACGAGAGGTAGGTATTGACACTGGTAACCTTTGTCGACGCTGGGTATGGGCTGTGAACTGGCATCCTATACAGGGATCTCCCCCAACTTATGTGTGTTTTGTGATGTCCGCTTAGAATAAGAGACTTATCCAAACTTCCCGATAGAGTACGAACCAAACACCAACGATAGATGCCTTTGTGTGTCAAATATATGAAAATATATATATATATATATATATATGTGTGTGTGTGTGTGTGTGTGTGTGTGTGTGTGTGTGTGTGTGTGTTTTGTGATGTCCGCTTAGAATAAGAGACTTATCCAAACTTCCCGATAGAGTACGAACCAAACACCAACGGTAGATGCCTTTGTGTGTCAAATATATGAAAATATATATATATATATATATATATATATGTATATATATATATATATATATACATATATATATATATATATATATATATATATGTGTGTGTGTGTGTGTGTGTGTGTGTGTGTGGAATTACCCAGACTTTTATGAGATAAATTTAATGTCTAAGAATGTGGACATAAACTACAAACCTTTACTCTGTAATCACTACAAGAAAATTGAGTATTATGGAAGGGAGAATTTGTGATGGCCGGGTCATTTTGTCCCTTATGCTATACCAAAAGGAACGGTTTTAATTACCATCCTCTTTGATAGTAGCAAGAGGGACAGTTTTTAAAAACCGTCCCTTTTGGTATTTATCAAAAAGGACGATAATTAAAACCGTCCCTTAAGGTATATGAGAATTTTTAACGCTAATTTTTCCCGGGCTAATTTAAGGGATGGATTTTAAAACTGTCCCTTTTGGTATACCAAATGGGATGGATTTTAAAAATTCGTCCCTTTTACTATACCAAAAGGGACAGTTTTAAAATCCGTCCCATTTAGTATAAATTGAATTTTCATTTTTTTTCAAACGAGTATTTTGGACGGATTTTAAAAATCGTCCCTTTTAATATACCAAAAAAGACCATTTTAAAATACGTGCCTTTTACTATATCAAAAGGGACAGTTATTTCTGACCCTTTTGATGATTTACCCTATTTTTCTTACACTTATTTTCATTTTGCCAAATAGTTGCCCTAACCTCTGACGAGTAAACTCCCGCTCTCTCTCTCTCTCTGGCTGCTCTCTTCGCTCTCTCTGCTCCTGTCACTGCTCTCTTCGTTCTCTCCGCCTCCTCACACCGTCCTTTACTCCACCCCTCCATCGCTCCACCCCTTCCGCCATTACATCCCTCCACTGCTTCCTCTCCCATGTGCTTTCTCCGCTCTCTCTCATTGCTTCCTCTCCCACAACACCATCCCTCTCCCACAACACTTATTTTCAGAGGTTGATTGTCTCATAGGTATGTCTACTCATCTGTGTGGATGTTTTAATTTTTGACCTCATTTTTGTGGTGTACTCATCTGATACATGCCCTTTTGGTTTTGATTTTGCTTGTATTTATTGTATTAATCAATTTTGTATTCATGTATTTTTTGTTTTGAGTCTATGCATACGAACACTATATTTTCCAAGATTTGCGGTATAGTATCTTATCGTATCTTGCATAAAAAATATTTGTATTTGCCTCATGCGATTGGAAATGAAAAATCTGTTAAAAAAGATTTTTTTTGCGAGGTTAGGCCCCCAAAGGTTTTTAAAACGACTTAGGGTTGAGTGCGGGGAGGGTTAAATGGGGTAAAGGTTGGGTAGGGCACATACGAATTTGTAGAGGAAGTAACTTATAAATGTGTCGTTGTCATATGTTATGCCTAATTTTTATATCAAGGTTCTAAAAAACAAGGGGTGTGATCGAGGCATGGAGGCTAAGCGTTAAGCCTTAAAAGGCGTGAAAAGGCATTTAGGCATTTCTAATATATTTTAATATTTTTTAATCATAACAAGGCTATTAAAATACTAAAATTGTACATATCATAAAAATATGTTTGAATATTTGTGAATTAAAATACTATTTGAGTATTTTGGATGAGATAATGGCCTGATTTATAAAACTAGTCTTTAAAAGGCAATATCGTTTCACTAAAGCATTATTTTTTTATAATAAAAAAGTGCGCCTTAAGGCTTTTACCAAGAATAAGGCATAAAAAACTTAAGGCGGGGCGTTTCTCCTATGCCTCAAGCCTAGGTGCGCCTAGCCGGAGCCTGGACGGGCCTTTTAGAACATTGATATATATATATATATATATATATATATATATATATAGTCAGACTCTCCAACATACATCCTAGCAACATACCTATAAACATACCCATTTTTTAAAATAGTCAAAAAAATAATTTTGAGATGATATTTTTATATGGGATCATGGCATTTTAGTGTGCCGCTGTAAAAAAGTCAACTGAAAATAATATTTTTTGTTATTTTTAAAAAATAGGTAAAAAAGCTTACACTTTTACCCTAGCTTTTTTTACATATTTTTTAAAAATAACAAAACACATTATTTTGAGCTGAATATTTTTATAGGGGCATACTGAAATATCATGAACCCATATAAAAAATATCAACTCAAAAGTATTTTTCTACTATTTAAAAAAAATAAGTATATTGATAGGTATGTTTAATGATGTATGTTGGAAAACCTGACTCTCTCTCTCTCTCTCTCTCTCTCTCTATCTATCTATCTATCTATCTATCTATCTATATATATATATATATATATATATACACGCAAACAAATGATATTCAAATGAAATTATGTATATATTTATATATCTTTTTTTTTCGATATGTAATAGGGGTTCAATAAGATCAATATGGATAAGAATTGGACTGGAGGAGATAGGACCACAAAGGCGTACGTCGATGGAGTTCAAATCTTTATTGATTTTGCATATAGAAATAAGGATATTCTTACTTCTAGCATCAAATGCCCATGTAGTACTTGTGTTAATCGTGTCTACTACAACTCACAAACTGTGAGGAGTCACATAGAGATGTATGGTTTTGAAAAGAGTTACACAAATTGGATTTATCATCGGGAATCATCTGGTGATTTTAATATCAACCTAAATATTTGGAGCGATGGTATGGTTGTTGATGATGTATTAGTTGATTTGAACTCAGGGGCAAGCATGATTGCAATGGTTCTAGAAGGAAAGGGGATTCCATATAGAGAGGAAAATATGGGCAATGACGAAGAACCTAACATTGAAGATAATGATGTGCCCAACACAAGCCTCCCAGAATATTTTAGACTTTTAAAAGAGGCAAAAAGTGAGTTGTATGAGAATTGTCCTAAGGACATTACCGAATTGTCATTTGTTGTTGAATTATTGCACTTGAAACAACTAAATGGATGGAAAAATCGTTATTTTACGATGTTGATGGCATTCTTGTAGAAGGTGTTCCCGAAAGCCGAGATTCCAAAATCCTTCTGTTAAGCCAATAAATTAACAAAAGATTTAGGATTTAAGTATGAAACATAGAATGCATGTACTAATAGTTGTATGCTATTTCGAAATGAGAGCAAAAATCTTGAGAAACGCAAAATTTATGGGTAATCTAGGTTCAAAAATGAATTCAATAGTGGTAAGGGTACAAAAGTAGAAGCAAAAAAGGTTAGGTATTTTCCTTTGAAGCCGAGATTACAACGATTATATTGGTCGTCGCATAATTCTCCACTAATGATATGGCATGGTGATGAACGAATCAATGATGGCGTGTTGAGGCATCCCGCTCACTCCCTTGCATGGAAGACATTTGATGAGCGAAATACATCTTTTGCGAGTGATTGTCGCAATGCTAGACTTGCGCTAGCAACCGATGGATTCAACCCGTTTGGTAATATGAGCATTGCTCACAGTACTTGGCCTATTGTGCTAATGATATTAAACTTGCCCCCGTGGTTGTGTATGAAACAACCCGACTTAATTTTATCTGTTCTTATTGACGGACCAAAAGGGCCCAGTGGTAAAATTGATGTATATTTACATCCACTAATTGATGAGTTGAAAGAGTTATGGGATAATGGGGTACGTACTTATGATGAATCAAAAAAATAATTTTTTCAGTTACAAGCGGCATTGTTATGGACAATTAGCGATTTTCTTACTTATGCCATGTTATCAAGATGGAGCACAAAAGGTGAATTTGCTTGTCCTTGTTACAATAAGGATCATCAAGCTATACGATTGAAGAAAGGCCATAAGTACTATTATTGGGGTCATCGTCGATTATTATAAATATGACATAAATGTTGGAAAGAAAAAGTTACATTTAATGGAAAGGTTGATATGAGGCCACCACCATTGAAACTAACTGGATCACAAGTTTTGCAACAATTAAATGAGCTTGATGTTGTAACTGAATATAAGTAAGAAGACGTGCTGAAAAGAAGGATAAGAGACCAAAAGGAAATTGATCTTGAAAAAAAAACTAAAGGTAATATTCCAAAAAAAAGAGACTGAATTGGAAGAAGAGAAATATCTTTTTTGAATTGGAATATTAGGACCATAATTTGATACGCTATAAACTTGATATCATGCATATGGAGATTTTTTTTTGCGACAATATTCTTTTTACATTGTTGAGAATCAAAGGGAAAAAGGATAATTTAAATGCTCAAAAAGACCTCAAAGAGACGAGTATTAGGCGCGTGCTACATCCTTAGCCATGAGGAGTAAATCAACAGTACGTGGCCCTAACAAAGTTTACGATGAGTAAGAAAGAGAATAATATATTCTTGAAAGTGTTGCTGAATCTCAAAGTTCCAGATGGTTATTCACCGAATATTTCATGATGTGAGCACCCTTAATAGAGAAGCATTTGGGGGACTTAGGAGTCATGCCAATCATATTCTAATGCAATAAGTACTCCCCATAGTTATACGTAGGGTATTGCCAAAGAATGTTGTCAAATCTTTAATTGAATTAAGTAATTGCTTTGCGATACTATGCTCAAGTGTAAATAATTTAGCTGACATGGAGAAATTTGAAGACCATATGGCTATTACTTTATGCAGTCTCGAGAAGATACTCCCTTCAAGATTTTTTGATGTGATGGAACATTTGCCCATACATTTGACTGATGAACTATTAATTTTTGGGTCAATGCTTTATCGTTGGATGTATCAAATGGAAAGGTATCTGCATACATTGAAACTCTATGTCCGAAATCATGCTCATCCTGAGGCCTCAATTGCTAAGTTTGTCCTTTTTTAAGAGTGTATGACCTTTTGCTCGAGGTATTTCGATGATAACGTGGAGACCAAGTCTAGTTGACCTATTAAAAGAGATGACAAAGGTAATGACTCTGGTCGCGCTATTGGGAAAAAAGTTCAAATTCAACTTGATGAAGAAATATTGGTTCAAGCCCATCATCATGTGCTTTTAAACACTGATTCAGTGGCACCGTTCATCTAGTAAGTTAATTTTTTACCTTAACAACGTGCACAAATTTATTACTTGTAGGTTTTGCTACATTCATTACGAAATTGCCATGTGTTCATTTTTATAGAAAACATCTTGTTGAACTTTCAAAAGAGTATCCTCAACTTTCACAGCACCATATTCAACGCCTTCATTACGAAAAATTCAGTACATGGTTTAAGAATCATGTGAGTCGGTTTATTCCTTGTTAATCTTAATAGTTCTCTAGTATATTTTCTATATAAAATTTTGATTACCTTTTCTGTTGGGAAAATATCAGGTGCGCAGTTTGACAAATAGTGCCCAACTACCCGACGAAATTAGGAGTTTGTCTTTAGTCCCTCTAAAGGATGCTTTTAGATTCCATTCTTATATTGTTCGTGGTTTTTGATTTTGGACAAAGGCGGTTGATCAACGTGGAAAAACTCAAAATAGTGGGGTGGTTCTAAAAGCTGCAAAAATGAGTTATTCTAGTCGTAGAGACAAAAATCCTCTTTTAGGGGATGTTACTTTTTATGGAGAAGTTACAAACATCATTTAGATTGGTTACATCAACGGCATGAAATTTATCTTATTCAAATGCGATTGGATCGATAACCATATGAGTAAAAAATTAGATGAATTTAACTTTGAGTTGGTTAACTTCTACTATTTGTTATACAAATATAATCGAGTTTGTGATGAACCTTTTATCCTAGCATCTCAAGCAGAATAAGTTTGGTATGTGGAAGACCTGTTAGAATCAGACTGGCATGTTGCTGTTTCGATGACACTAAGAGACAAATTCGATGGATATTAAACCAATGAAGACTTATATGTCCATTAAGTTGAGCCATTTAGCATGCAACAACTAGATCAAGATCAAAATGTATCTTGCACGAGGCAAGGGATAGATGGATCCATAATTGACACAACCATTCTTGATGATGACGATGGTATGGAGGAAGAAAGGGACGAAGGTATCGAGGAATGACGGGATGGTGGTTGAAATGGTTTAACTTTTTTACCTTTGTATTATGTTAGTGAGAATGCATCGGAATTACAAATTGATGATTGAAATGGATGTTTTATAAAATCTTTGTTTTCGTATTCATGTGTTGCCTTTTATTTTTTAATATTAACGGTTATCTATAAATGTTGTGTTTAAATGTTTTTTGATATTGTGACAGGAAACAATGCGGCCTTCTGTAAATTATAATGATAATATTAATAATGCATTAGAAGAATTTGAAAATTCATCTTTTAAAGAGGGTACTCCAATAACCTTGTATGGATTCCGTAAAATTGAATTATGTCGTTACTTGCAAAAATGTGGGAAACAAATATCAGAACAATATTTGTTTTAAAAAATAGTCCAGACGCTACCACCACGTTGGGATCAAGCAAAAGAAATGATATTTCAAAAACATAATTCAACATGTGGAGAGAAATTAGTAGAGCTACTAGAGGAGGAAGAGCGAGAGTTGCATCCTTTATGGATAAAACTTGAGCAACACAAAATGAGCCGAAATTTAAATGTGTGAGATCATATGCATAAGAAAGAAAGAGTATACAACATTTTAAATACGAGAGGTTTTTGTCCTAACATGATTGTTCTCGTGCATGCGATTGTGAGTACGCTTCCAGCCACGTGGCCAATTTCATCCATTTATCAAAGGATAAAATGTTGTTGTCTCAATATGAGGGATTTGGCAAATTTTCTAGAAGAAATAGAAAGATATTAAAAATGCATACAATCAAAGGAAATATGATGTATTGTAACTTTTCATTTCGTGTTTCATGTATAATGTTTATTCATATTTATTTTGACATATAAGTTTTCTATACAGATCTATCACGCCAACTAAACGCCCTTATCATCCCGTGGGAGTAGTAGGGTCACCGAATTCTCAAGCAGAAATGACCCGCCCATATGCTCAGAGGTCAATAGGATATCACATCAGTCCCGGACAGATTCATCTCAATCACCGACGTCCAAACCTTTAGATAATATGACTATAGGTATGTGTCTACCTATCTAGTAGAAAATTCTAAAAATCTGTTAAAAATGTTGTACTTTGGTAATTATTCATGTCATATTTTCTTTTGAATTTTGATCAGGTAGTGTTGAGGGTACACCATTACAAACTCAAAATGGTGCCACTATTACTGTGAAACGTAGAGGGTTTTCCAAACCATGGAAATAATGGGATAGTGGTCAAAAATTGATAATTAGGTTGAATAATGACTGTCAACCAATTGAACCCAATGGGAAGAAGCTTGCCGGTCAGTTAGGATATTTTGCTCGACACGGATCGTTATTTCCTTTGGATGTGGACGATTGGAGAAGAGTATCGGTGGAAAGTCTCAATGTAGTTTGGAATAGTGTGAAGGTACTTGTCTAACTTTGTCAATATAATTTGAATTTTTTCAAATGCTCAGTTAAAACTATAATTTATTTATTTATACAAATGCCCCCGAAGGATTTATTTATAATTTTTAGTGTGAAGGTACATCAATTAAATGATCTATTTATAATTTATTTATATTATTTTGTTCGTAGCGCAATACAAATGCCCCTGAAGGATTTAAGACAATTTGTTTTCAAATGCTGGAAAATGCTTGGAGGCACTTTAAGTATCGTATCAAAAAGGACTATTATGAGGCGTATGACAATGATATTGATCAACTTGAAAATGTACCTCTCCAAGTTGATCCCGATATATGGCCTAAATTAGTGAATTGTTGGGGTGAAAAAGAAACGGTGGTATGACATATGTAGAATTACTTTTTATTTATTTATGATGATTGTTTATATGTATCAATATTGTAACATGATCTAACTTTTTATCAGCAAGTGGCGGCCCAAAACACCGAAAATAGGTAAAACCTTTGTGCCCACCCTAGGATTGGGAGGACGTCAATTCCTCAAGTTGTAAAAAAAGTTAACACCATATTTTATATTCGTTACATCTTATTTTATATTTTTAGTTTGAGGACTATTATGTTGAATTTCATCATTACTATTATGAATGTAATATGCTTTTTTTTTCTTATCTTAAGTAAAAAATAATAGATGAAAAAAGCCAACTTGCCTATCGACAAGCTTAGTGTGTATAGAGAGACTCGAAGTTTGAAGGATACGAAGTATAGTATAGTAGATGGAACGGCTGGTATAAAGGTATTATATATAAGTTTCCATTCTTATTACCTAATGTAAAAAATATTGCAATAAACTTTTTATGGTACTGCACACTATTTAAAACTGTTTTATAATTTGTAGGAAAGTATACAAAGATAGTTGGATGCGATAGAAGAAGAATAGCAGAATGATCCGAAAGTGAGAGATCAAATCTTTGAGGATGTCATTGGTTGTGACAGACATGGACATCCATTATGTAGGTGAGTTTGTATTCGACCGCTATCTGTAAGGTCCATGCCTTCTCACTTTTATGTGAGCGAGATCAAACAGTTGCAAAAGAGGATTGAGGAGGGAGAGACTCGTCATCGTGAAGAGATGGATATGAGGTTGAGGTGGGAGAGACTCATCATCATGAAGAGATGGATAAGATAATTGAGGAGGTAGATACTTGTCATCGTCAAGAGATGGATGAGTTGAAAGAACTAATGTCATAGACCACCAACAAATTGTTTCGTATGATACAAAATGCTGAATTCCCAATACCACCAGATGATTCCCCGAGTACTTCCAATGTGCAACTGTAGGGAACATTTATCCTCATTTCTCATCGTTACCCAATTATAAGGAAGAAATTATTTTGGGTAGGAATACTAAATTGTACAATTATATTTCAGAAAACACAAAACAAAACAAGGCCTGCTTATGTATTAAACAAAACAAAATCACAACAGAAATAATGGTTAATATTTTTACAAAAAAAAAATTATTTCCATAATTAAAACAATGGCATTGCCACACTCTATTATTGTGGTTTACAGTTAATATTTTTACAAAAAATCTTTCTTTTATACAACTATCTGTGTTTTAATGTCCCCATCAACTGTGACTTTAATATCCCAATCATTCTTACATCTAACATAAAGTGACACACAATATTCCGTAGATCTAACAAAACTTTGATTTTAATATCCCAATCATAGCTCACATCTAACATAAAGTGACACATAATTTAGACTTAGGCCTAAAATATGGCGTCAAGGGGTGAAAACGTAAATAAGTCACAAAAAGGTCCCGTAAGAGGTACGATCACCTCGCACGGGACCAGTGTAACTCGTAAGAACCAACGACATAGTCACCAGAGGATACGACTAGAATTTGCAATTGGTTAGACTTACGCTTAAAAACATGTTGTCAAAGGGTAAAAACATAAAATAACCACAAAATGGTCCCGTAAGAAGCACGAGCACCTCGTACGGGACCAATCTAACTCATATGAACCAATCGCGTAGTCACCAGACTCTCGGTTTGATTATACGACGAGAATTTGTAAAATTTAGACTTATGCCTAAAATATGGCGTCAAGGGGTGAAAAGGTAAAACAATTAGACTTAGGTTTAAACATTATTTGATTACTGATATCTTTTTTGTTTTGTGTCTTATATTTTTTTTGCAGGATAACATTTTAAGGTTATATTTTATTCGTGTAGAACACATGAACAAATCAATGGTTTGCGTCAGGTAGATTGTTTATTTATTACTGTTGTTGATATGCGCGATTGTCGTTTTGAATTTTTTTTTCTGGTCGTGCAGGCTTTTGTATTGATTAAACAGGTTGGTTTTCATGTATAAACAAAGGAGACTGTCGAATTTTTTTAAAAATTGTAAAGAATTATTGATATGCGAGATTCTTATTTTCAATTTTTTTATGGTCGTGCGGGTTTTTGTGTTGATTAAACCGATTGATTTTCATGTATAAACAAAGGAGACTCTCCAATTTTTTTGAAAATTGTAAAGAGTTGTTGACATGTGAGATTCTTATTTCCAATTTTTTTATGGTCGTGTGGGCATTTGTATTGATTAAACATGTTGGTTTTCATATATAAACAAAGAGACTCTGTCAATTTTTTTTTAAATTGTAAAAAGATGTTGATACGATTAACTAATATATTTGGATTTTTTATTTTACTATAATATTATTTTGACAAAATAATTATTTATTGATTGCAGGTTGTGCATAAGAAGTTGAAGAGACATGTTTTTGAGTGTGTCTACTATATGTGACACTAAGAGAAGTTTTTGAAGCGTGACAACTATATTTATCATCTTAATTTAGGGATGATATTTTTTCTTTACCATTGTATATCTTATTAATTAGTATGATTTTGTACTCATTTAAATATTTTGACTTGAATGTAGTTTAATGGAAGAAATTGTTATTGGATACGTGTTTCAATGAATACCGTTGATATATTGCATTTATGATTGGATGATTTGATTTATAATGCAAATTAGACGTCACTTATTAGTGTAGCATAAAACATATAATAGTATAATTATTTATGATAATTTTTTATTTATCAATTGGGACGGTTATAAACCGTCCCTGATACCGATTTTGTATTAATTGAGAATACCTTTTGGGACGATTTTTACCATCCCTAATACCCACTTTTGCATTAATTGAAACTACCTTTTGAGATGGTTATTATCGTCCTAATTGGGTTGCCAGAATCTGAGTAGTATTAGGGACGAATATCCGTCCCTAATACTACTCGCAGAAGCGGAAATTTTTTCACGGGAACACCTTTTGGGACGGAAAAGTCCGTCCTTAATGCCAAATGTAGAGCGTCCATGAATTAACATTTAGGACGGTAAAATCCGTCCCTAAAATATTTGCGACGCCTAGTATAAGGGACAGATTTTTTTCGTTACAAAATCCGTCCTAAATACTCTTTTGGGATGGTTTTAAACTTTTAGGGACGGATTTTTACCGTCCCTAATACTCTTTTTTCTTGTAGTGAATGCATAATAGATGTTTATGCCGATATATGTGACTTATGAGACTGGGATAATATGGGTATTGGAAATTAAATATAGTTGGTTCACTTAAGTATATAATTTTCACCAAACCCATTATTATTAAATTGACACGTTGCCATATTTATTATTTGAGACTTAGTGGGATGCAGGTAATATCACACTTAGATGAGAAGTGTTAAATGCATGTGAGTGACGAGGGGAAATATTTATTTTGCATCAATTGTATTATTGCATCTTAAATTGATTAAGTTAATTCTTACAATCCTAGGGATCTGACCCAAATTTAAATGGTTTCTCCCCCATGTGCTCCTAGATAGGGATAACCATACTGTCGTTGTATCAGTCTTGCAATCTCTCTTACTATTTTCAGTGTTCAGACTTATTGATTCTAGAGTAGGTGTTTTTCTTCTATAATTATTTATTCTATTTAGAACATTTGCAATGGCATAAGCCTGAAATTTCTTTACATTATGTTTGGTTGAGATACTAATAAACTTGTCTAATTTATTATTTAGTTGGTGATGGTTTGGATTTATTTTGTATTATGGAAATATTCTTGAAACTCAATCACGGGCCTTAAATATAATTATTTATATTTATGTTTGTGCTGAGAATGGTATTAATTAAAAGACAAGCCCCATCTTTGGCGTATCGTGCCTGGACAGCCTTTACGTGAGAAAATGGAGGTTGTTACAGTTGGTATCAAAACACGATTCTAGTGTCCTTAGGATCTGTGTTGAGTTCATTACGTTCAACGTTGCGTTTTTTTATTTGTAGAGCCTATGCTTAGGGTTCATTGTATTCTTACGTTGGTGCTAATTTGAAGTTTGATTGCTTTCAGATGTCAAACAGAGAGAGGGGATGGATGAGGCGAGTATTCACACCGATTACTGAGGAGGAGGATCACCAAAAGCCAAGACAACATCCGTAGGCCCCACCGACCCCACAGCTGATTACACATGCTGAGATAGCCACCATCGTGTCTCAGGCGGTCTGTACGGCTATTGCAGCCATGCTCCCGCACTTCCCATCTCCACAGGAACATCAGCATCCACCACCACCACAGTAGGTGGCTATGCTAGCTCAATCACCCGATTATATGTAGGATAGAGCGAGGGAGGTCTTTGTTAAGGGCCAGCCTCCAGAGTTCGCAGGCAGTTCAGATATATTAGTGGCGAGTAGGTGGAAGAAGGATATTGAGAGGCACTTACAGATGGTCGAGTTCACACAGGTACAAAAGTAGATGCCAGCTTCGTTCAGATTAGTGGGGTCCGTAATTAAGTGGTGGGAGGCGGTTACGATAGTTTCTGAGAGGGACAACCTCACTATTGATGAGTTTGGGGAGAGGTTTGAGGGGAAATACTTTCCCCTAGCCATATAGTCTGAGATGAGGAGTAGTGTCATGGAGCTGAAGTAGGAGGGGCGTATTATAGCCGAGTACGAAGAGGATTTCACCGCCCTCTCATACTTCGCAAAGGAGGATGTTAACACTGAGTACTGATGGATGAACAAGTTCATTACGGGATCATCCTGGCGCATCAAGAAGGATTTTCTGGGGAATCTGACCTTCAAATTATATAATCAACTAGTGAATGCCGCACTCCTCCACTGCCAGGATCATAGAGCATTTCAGAGGACCAAGGGTGAGAAATGCCACGGAGCGGAGCCGTCGAGCCAGCGGGGCAAGGTGAGTGGGGGGAGAGGATTCGGGACCAGGAACACAAGGTCACCCCATTCGCTGATCAGAATAAGAAGTTTAGAGGTGCAGATGACTAACAAAGGCAGGGCCAGTAGATCGAGATTGAGATATGATGACTCACTTTCGTAGCTGATTTATTAGTACTTGATATAAACGAGTATGATGTTATTCTAGGGATGGAATGGCTAGATACGTACATGACATGTGTGGTTTATTATGGGAGGTCCATCGTCTTCACCATTCTGAGGCAAGAGGTGTACCTAGTTGCAATGCCATACCTCGGGGGTGGGTCGAGCATGCATTTGTACTACATCGAGGAGAATACTTCTCCGGAGGTTATAATGACGCTAGATTCCATCTCGATGGTGAGTGAGTTTTATGATGTTATTAGGGAGATTTCGAGATTGCCACCTAGCTGGGAGATTGACTTCGTTATCGAATTGATTCTGGGAATGATACCTATTGCCTGTACTCCGTATCGGATGGCTCCTTTGGAGATGAGGGAGATACGAGAGCAGATTGAATAGTTGTTAGGACAGGGATTTATCAGGAGGAGTACTTTGCCCTGGGGTGCTCCAGTGCTATTCGTCAAGAAAAAGTACGGATCTCTATGACTTTGTATCGACTATAGGGAGTTGAACAAGAAATAAATACCCGTTGCCATGTATTGACAATTTTTTTGACCAGCTAAGGGGTGCTGCATATTTTTCAAAGATCTATTTCAGGTCGAGTTACCACCCGTTGAGAGTCTGGGAGCAGGATCTTAAAGACATTTTTTCTTACTGTATATGTGTTATATGAGTTTTTGGTGATGCCATTTGGGCTAAATAATGCACCGACAGTATTTATAGACTTGATGAACCTAGTGCTCAAGAATTCTTTAGAACGGTTTGTTATCATGTTTATAGACGATATCCTGATTTATTCTCAAACTGCGAAGGAGCATGCAGAGCATTTTTGGGTGGTCTTAGAGACGCTTCAAGATCATCAGTTGTATGCAATGTTCGAGAAATACGAGTTTTGGTTGAGAGAGGTGCATTTCTTGGGCCATATTGTGTCTGAGCGGGGGATATCCGTGGATCTGATGAAAGTTCCTGCCACCCACCGAGGTGTGCAGCTTTTTAGGACCAGCCGGTTATTACTGTCGATTCATCCCAGGGTTCTCCAACCTAGCAGGCCCTTAACAAATTTGACGAGAAAGGGAGTACCATCTATGTGGAATGATGTGTTCCAGCAGGCATTTAAGAAGCTGAAGACTAGATTGACTATAGCACCGGTTTTGGTGTTGCCTCGAGCATGGGTTGACTATAGAGTGTTCACAAACACGTCCATGAGGGGACTTGGCGTAGTTTTGATGCAGGAGGAAAGGTCGATAGCTTATGATTTTCAAAAGATTAAGCCTCGCGAGGGACATTACCCCACCCACGACTTGGAGTTAGTAGTCGTGGTTTTCGCTTTGCGAGTGTGGAGACACTATCTACTGGGGGAGAAATTTTAGCTTTTCATAGACCATAAAAGCCTACATTAATTATTCACATAGCGGGAGTTGAACATGAGACATAGGAGGTGGCTAGAGTTTTTGAAAGACTATCAGTTCGACATTCAATACCACCTAGGAAAGGCGAATGTTGTTACAAATGCTTTGAGCCGTAAGCCAATTTTGGAGTTAGCGGCAGTATGGAAGGCGAAGTGGAAGTCACTTCATGGGGACGATGACCCAAGCTGTGCATTTATGGCAATTCTCACCATCACCCCTGAGATCATTATTCGGGTGGTGAAGGAAAAGGTAGGAGATCAACTTTTCCAGGAGCGATCAAGAAAGTTGTTAGCCGAGGGGGTGGAGCATAATTCCATTGGGTTTAATGGTGGTTTGAGATTCCAAGGGAGACCGATTGTCCTAGATAATGAGGTATTGAAGCGAGCCGTTATGTCTGAGGCTCACCGGTCACGATTCACGGTACATCCCAAAGGGGATAAGATGTACCACGACATGTGGCGTTACTATTAGTGGGTTGGGATGAAAAGAGACATAGCCAATTTTGTGTCCAGGTGTGCTACGTGTCGGCTAGTGAAGGTGGACCATCAAAGTCCTGCAAGTGTTTTACAGCCTTTATAGATCCCGGTGTGGAAATGGGAAAAATCTCTATGGACTTAATTACTGGGATACCTATATTGCAGAGGGAGCATGATTCGATATGGGTAATTATCGACAGATTGACGAAGGTGGATTATTTTTTATCGATTCGGATAGATTACAGCTTTGAGAAGTACGCCAGACTCTTCCTTATAGAGATTATTAAGCTGCATGGGGTGCCGCTCAACATCGTGTCAAACAGGGACAGGACGTTTGTGTCCCACTTTTGGAGGATCTTTCAGCAGGTCTTAGGGATGTTTGTGTCCCACTTAGCATCACCGTCGAAAATGTTTTTAAAACATACTAACCACCTAGTATTCAAAAAGCCGATGTCAAATTTTAATCTTTTTTATTACACAATAACAACATGCGGAAAATATAATTTAAACAATTCACACAATCACTGAATCTAAATCAATACTAAATAAATAAATGAATGACAGGCCGAATAAACCATTGGCAAAAATCCAAAATCCACTATAATAATCCAATAGAAAATAAACTGAGTACAAAGTCTGGCTGAAATAAAATTATTGGGGCAACATGCCTAAAATGTTGCCCAAAAGAAATACTACTCTACATCCTACTCTAGAACGAAGTAACTGAAGAGACTAACTCCAAACCCTACAATCATCCCCATCTGTTCCGCTATGCATCCCTTGAACTAATCAACAAGTTTGGCGTCCATGTGTATGGACACATGAAAGGTTTTGAAAATGTTTTGCAAGTACGGGCCAGAGACCAAATCCTTTTGAAAATATTTTGCAAGTGAATTAAAATGCATGAATGCTCTTAATATTTAAGTTAATGTGGAACTCACTTAAAATACTCCTCACCCCTCATCTAAAGTGCACACCGAACGCTTCTTCCTAACCCTCCTAGTTACACTACCCCGTCTAACTAGTCCTGTCCTGAACTCCTTCACACTATACTCTAGCCCGAGTAATCTATACCTCTACTTAATAAGTTATTTATCACATTAACTTAATTAATCCTCTTTAAAATCTCTATATAATAGTCTCACTACTTATATACAGTCAATACCCTTTTACTTTTCATAATTCGCCCGTATATAAATATATATATAATCTTATATACGTCTTATATATAATAAATTTTCACTTCATATATTTTACCCATATATAAATCTACACCATATATACGTATCATATATCACAACATTCACACACATGTCGTATAAATAACCATCCTCCCAAGTAGACACTCACCGGATGTTCTCTAAAATGCTATCACCCTAGGTATACTCATCCACCCGGATACCCTGACTCGGTTAGCTCCCCGAATTAGTAAAAATAATAAAATGTTGCGGAGGCAGTCATAGTTCCCACCAAGAGTGAAACCGAATCATACCCAAAGAGCCTCACCTCTAATAACGGACGCTGTGACCTGGGGACTATACTCGCCCTGCTCCTCAATCCAGGGGATTCACCCACATCGCGCAACCTCCTATGATAGCATTAATATTGGTATGGCTTTACTATATATATTATTCACACTAATATATATAAATAATATATGTACTACACATCCACATATATATAGAAATCCAGGCTATCGGAGTATTATCCCCATACCGAAGCCTAAAACAATTAAGTCTATGGTCCGACTTCATTTTAATTAATTACACATTAATTGTCATTACCTTAGCGTAACCCCTTTCAAGTATTCTTGGACTTTATATCTCTCGGCCCAAAATTCAATTGTTTCAATCTACCCTTTAATTTCATGCAATCAAGTTTAATCACTTAAACTACAAGACTACAATATGCTAAATCATGAACTTACATCTCTAATTTCATGCAATCAAGTTTAATCACTTAAACAACGAGATTCAAAATGCTAAATCATAAACTTACCTCTTCAATTTAATTAATCCAAGGGTAATTAATCACACATATCAATCTAGGCAATCTCCAATGAAAAAACTAATAAAAAAATATTTCTTAAAATTTGCCTCACGAATCTGCCCATATTTTTAAAATGCCGTTTTGGGGCATTTATGGGCCGCTTTTGGAGAAAGCGTATCAGAGAACAAATGCTAGAATACGCGATTTTCAACAGGGCAATGCAGATCGAATCTCCATTAGAGCAGTAAATACCTCAATTCTATACAAATGTCTTCATCAAAACTTTTCAAGATTCATCCTAAGTTCATTTTTTTGTTATAACAAATCTTACCCTAAAAATTTCATCAATCAAATCAACAATTTCATCAACTATCAAATCCCCTACAAAATTATAACTCCCATTTAAAGAAAACCCTAATTTATTCAAGAACAAACCCTAGAATTCAATTGGATTCCACCTCTTTTAATATGAAAAGATAGATGCAATTTAATAATCAAAATTTAAACCACTTTCCTCAAATGAAGATCCAAAGCTTTGAATTAAGGTATTTAATTGAAATTGAAGCAATCTCTCCAAGATCCCCAAGTTCCTCTTCTCTTTGGATCTCTCCCTTTAGTTTTTTCCCTCTTTAGTCTTCTAATGTGATTTAATGTTGCCTACGCCTTACCCATTTGGGGTTAAAAATCCTATTCATGTTTTTGGGCCTATGGGACTTACAAAAAGGGTCCATACTTTCTATATGGAGCTCAAACATGTCTAATCCCGACATCCAATATGTACATATAACCCCTAATTTCGGACTGTTTCGACCCTAACAGACCCATCCACATGCTCAAAATTACCATCCGGAATAAATCTCTATAATTAACTCTCACCTGTTAACTTATTTAAATATATTCACTTTTAAATATTCTCATTAATTAATTCTCGGTAATTTACGACACAAGTGAATTACTAATTACTGAATTAATTAAATAAAAATAATACCCAGAAATTATGAGGTGTTACATATATCTTAAATATCTAACAACCCTTATTATGGCTTTCCAATGATGGTCTTCACCTAGATTACTTGTATACTGACTCAATTTACTAATTGATTAAGCAATATCTAGACGAGTGCAATTCATGACACACATTAAACTGCCTATGATACGAGAATATTCTAATTGAGATCAACCATTTTCAGTATTTTTTTATAAAGAAAATTTGGGTGAATGGGTGTTTTAGCGATGATATCACTACCTTTATCGAACTTATCGAGTATCTTATAATTATAATGAGATTGAGACAAGACAAATACTTTCAATGTTTTAGAAATTTTAATTCCCAATATAACATCGACAATACCCATATATTTCATATCAAATTTATTGGACAAGATTTTTTTACACTATTTAATAATGTCCTTATTATTTTCAATAATAAGCATATAATCTACATAGAGATAGACAAAGACATAGCCACTTGTAGTGTTTTTAATGTATACACATTTATCACACTCATTTATGTTAAATCTATTTTACATCATTACATTATCAAATTTCTCGTTCCATTTTTTAGGTGCTTCTTTTAAGTTGTAAAGGGATTTAACAAGTTTGCACACTTTCTTTTCTTTTCCTTGAACTTTAAACCCTTCTAATTGTTCCATATATATCTCTTCATTTAATTTTCCATTGAAGAAGACGGTTTTTACATCCATTTGATGTATCTCAAGATTATATAATGCTCCAATGGCTATTAACATTAGAATGGATGTTACGCTCGTAACGAGTGAGTAAGTGTCAAGTAATCCAACACCCACTTTTGTCTATAGCCTTTGTCTACAAGTATAGCTTTGTATTCATCAATTGATCCATTAACTTTTAATTTTCTCCTGAACATCCGCTTGTATCCAAGAGGTTTACTTCCTAATGGAAGGTCAACCAATTCCCACGTATGGTTTTGCATGGTGGATTCAATTTCACTATTGACGACTCTTTCCAAAAAGGGGCTTCTGGAGTTGATATCGCTTCTACGAAGTTTCTATGATCACTTTTTAACAAATATGTTAGAAAATCTGGACCAAAACATTTTGAAGTCTTTTAATTTTTGTCGCATCTAGGTTCGAGGCCATCATCTTTCTCAATATATTCATTTTCTATATTATTTTGATGACTTCTAGATGCAATATCACGAGTTCTTTAACAATAACTTGAATCAACAATTTTAATTTATTAGGAAATATATCTTCAAAGAAATATGCCTTCCTAGATTCAATTATAGTATTTACGAGTATATTAGGAATCTTAGACTTATGTACAAGAAATCGATATGCACTACTATTAATTTCATAACCAATAAATGTGCAATCAACAGTTTTTGGTCCTATCTTAATTCTTTTAAGATCAATAACCACTACATTTGCAAGATACCCCCACACTTTGAGGTATTTATCGGAAGGTGTTCGACCTTTCCACAATTCATATGGTGTCTTTTGTGATTTCTTATAAGGAATTTTGTTAAGAAAGTAGTTTGCAGAGAGCAAAGCTTCCCCCCCCCCCCCCCCCCCCAAAAAAAAGTTATGAGGTAAACTCAAACTTATCAACATATCATTGATCATCTCCTTTAGAGTTTAGTTTTTGCGTTCCGCAATCTCGTTAGATGAGGTGAGTAAGGAGCGGAAGTTTGATGAATTATTCCATGTTTTGAACAAAATTGTTCAAAAGGGGAATCATATTTACCTCCTCTATCACTCCTAATTACTTTAATCTTTTTGTTAAGTTTATTCTCAACTTCATTTTTATAATGTTCAAAAACACTAACCGCCTCATCCTTTTATCTAAATAAATACTTAAAATAATATCTTATGCAATCATCAATAAAAGTAATAAAATACTATTTTCTACTTCTTGTTTGTAAAAAATTTAAATCACATATATCAGTGTGCATTAACTCAAGAGGGTTTGTACTTCTTTTAACATTTTTAAAAGAAGTTCTAGTTAACTTCCATTCCACACGTATTTCACACTTGTGACTTGAGTCAATATAAAATTTTGGTATTAAGTCTAAATTAATTCATCTATGAATAGTATCATAATTAGAATGACTTAGTCTACCATGCCATATATTGCAAGACTCAAGAAAATCAGCAGAAGATACGTTCTTATTGTTATTAATATGTATTACAGTCATTAAATTGAGTTTGAAGAGCCCGTCGCTCAAATATCCTTTACACACATACATACGACTCTTAGTGAGTACAAATTTATCAGATTCAGATACAAGTTAAAATCCCTTCTTGCTAAGAAGGGATCCTGAAACTAGGTCGTTTCTAATATTAGGGAAATGAAGCATGTCATTGAGAGTAAGTTCTTTTCCCGAAGTCATCTTGAGTATAACTTTTCTTTTTCCTTCATCCGTTTAAGTAGAAGAATTTCTCATGAATAGTTGCTCCTCGTGATAGAGTGTTGGTAGGAAATAAACATATTCTTGTCAGAATATATATGACAAGTGGTCCACCCTCCATCCCTAGTGTTTCACACCATGTTGACTTCATAAACCATGATCGAGAGACTCAAATCATTAATATCGTAAAAAATGTTCTCAACTTTAGTGACATTGACTTATGCTTGCTTATGTTTCTTATTCCCTTGATTTTTTTATCACGACGATCTTTTGCATGATGTCGTGGACTGCCACACAAAAAGCATTTTGCATCAAACTTTTTAAAGTTTCCACTTTTAGGCCCGTTGTTTAGCCCACATTGGTTCACACGCTTCGGTTTTTCATTCTTGCTACTTTGCCCTTCTTACACTACATACGCTTTGGACTTCATAGAATTTCTAATTTTCTTCTCTGACGCTCAATTATCCTCTTCAATCCTTAACCTCACAATCAAGTCCTCAAGATCCATTTCTTTACGTTTATGTTTTAAATAATTTTTGAAAGGGGTTACGCTAAGATAATTTATGGTTTAAGCTACAATTCTCATTAATTAATTTATGGTTTTACGTATGTGAGTATATCATGTTATACTCCTCGTTGAGGAGAACGTGCTACCACTTCGAATCGTCTTAAAGGACGTGTGGCTCCAATATTAAATTGACCCTAAAGTTGACCAAAATCTTATTTTGTGAACTCAAATGAAACCCATAAATTCTAACACCATCTACATTTAAAGAGTTATGTTGAAAATATCATGTTCATTTTTTTTGGTTTGTCTCTGATCCACTCGGTACGTATATATGTTGGGGAATTTGTTATTCTAGGGTTTTTAGTTGATTTTTTTTCAAGTCGATTTTTTTTTTCAAATCGATATATGCGGATATCATCAAAATCGATAGGGTTTTGTTTGAAATGTTGTGCTTTTGGTTTTAATGTTGAATACTCCTTATTTCGTTATTCAAGTTGAGCGAGTTCTATTGTTGAAATGTTGTGCTTTTGCTTTTTGGCAGAAATTTTGTTCAATATTCCTGATTTCTTAATAAAGTTGTATGGTTTGTTTGTTGTGATTACATAAAAAACTTACATGTTTGTTAACAAACATTTACTACAGGAGAAACCTTTCAGAATAATTTGTTTACTGATGAAATTGTTTATATAAACATGTAGGCTGACAAATGAATATGTTAGGGATTTGGGTCCGCGTCGGCGGCACTATGCATTTTTTTTCGATTATGCAATTTATTTACGTCATACGTTCATAATTGTGTGTTTTGGGAATTTTTTTCAGTTTAATGGGTTCGTCCACGAATTTTGAAGAAAATGAGTTTTCGATCCGATTTAAAGTGAAGAAGTGTGATGGTGGCAATGTTGTCGATGTCAGGATCATGCAATCAAATGATAATAATAATGAGGGGATGATGTATTATACATGTGAACGATGTAACAATCGTTGGTTGGGATGGTGTAGTCCAATTGTAATTGATCATTTGTCAACATCGGGAAGTAGTCAAGCACCAGAGAGAATTGTTGTCAAAGACCCTCAACTTATGGCATTGATTATTGATTATTTAATAGACTAAAGGAAGAAACAAGCTCCAACGATAAAATTATTACGCACACTGCTTATTTTCATGTTGACTTTGGTTGTGAGCGTGGCACTATTTGGTATAATAATGATGGTTTAGAAATATATGTTTGTATGGGGGATGTCAACGTGCCTTATGGAATGAATTTTCTGCTTTTTTAAAAATTCTAGTTACGTATGGAATCATTGTTTCAAATATTTTTTGTTATCACTGTGCTACTCCATGTTAATTTAGATTCCGTTTTTGAAATTTTCAAATTCCAATAGACAATAATACAATTTTATGAAAATCAGTTTCTCATGATTTTCCAAGGCTATAAATTAGAAATATTATATTTTATTCAATTTCTACTGTTCGGGAAATTCAAAAAAATTAGATATTATGTAAATTTCAAAAAAATATATTGCAAAAATTAACTATTTATCATTATTAATTTTTTTTCTCCTGAAAAATGGGTTAGCCAACAAGAATGAGAACAAATTCGTACAAAATCACATAAATTTAACTGATTAAACAAAAAAGAATATTCTTGGTATGACTTTGAAAATAGGTGTCATGATTCACTCAGATTTGTTTTTGAATGACATATTTTAAACTCTGGATACCATTTTTGTAACCCTATTTATTTTAGGAAGATGTATAGTATCCCCATTCCCTTGAGAATTAGAAAGCCAAAATTAGTGTATTTGAGAGATGATATAGTAACTTAATCATTCGATTAACACCATATATACAATTTAAGTTTGCTCAACTAACTATTTTCTTATAGCTATAGTAACGAAATCATTCAGTACACTAAAACCCGCTTCCTTTGTTTATGCATTGTAAAAGTCTTTAACGTCTTGAAGACATTGGTATTCTTGACCCATACTTGGTATCTTCTCTGATGCTACTTCTAGTGTATAGAAAAAACTAGGTTCTATAATGTTTTTCCCAACTTTCCCACTTTCATTCCTAACCACATCCATAATGCAACAATTTATGACTTCAAATTCCAAATTATCCCAATCGCAACAACTTGTCGTTCTAATATGATTTACCATTGGCGAATCGATTTCATCACTTATCTCACTCATCCTGAAAAAGCAAAATATTTAAGCAGTCATATTAAATTTAAAGCATGAGCTTAAAACTGTATAAGAAAATGATTTTAGTGTTGATCAACACTAGGCAAAGTATGAAAAAAACACAATAATTCTGTTTTTCGGGACCAAATTTCTTAACACATTATTAAGTCAATCTAGACTTTTTTATACACAATTTCCTCAGCAATGAAATTATTATGAAATGCATTGAAACATGCCAAAACACCAAAACATTGAAATTGTGCCCAAACACAAAAAGTCAATTCAAATTCAAATGCCATCATATAAATTATACAACACACACATATATACCGTACATTCCGCCCCAAACACCAAATACAAATTTGAATTTGGCCCATATACTCAGACAGTAAAAATTTTGCCCACAGAACCAAATAAAAATCTATAGTGACTTTGTATCAAACATGTGGTAGGCACAGTTGAAAAATATTCATGTGAATTAAATTCTTCTGATGTTAGCTCGAATTTTGTACCCGTTTTTAGACGTTTACTCGTTTCCACAAACTTATAACCCTGGTTTTTTTAGGTATGTATGTTAGTAGGTATAATTAGTTAAGTATGTTCGAGAGCCAATTTGTTTGTGTATGTCTCTCTCTCTCTCTTTTTCTCTCTCTCTCTCTCTATATATATAGAGAGAGAGAGGCTTTCCCACTTGTGGATTCAATTGGTTCGTATAAACTCAATTTCTACAACAACATTGCAAGACTTTCCTGAATAATCAATGCAATAGAGAAATGTCCAAATTCATTATAAAACGTGTGTGATGGAGAGAGAGAGAGAGAGAGAGAGAGAGAGAGAGAGAGAAATGTCCAAATTCATTATAAAAGTTGTTCAAACTTTAAAACGTGTAAGTTGTATTATATTTATAAGCACTGAATCAAAATCAGGAGCCTTTGTGTTAAAAAGTTCAAGAAGAATATGATAAAGTATCCCTAATTATTAATGATTCATTTTTGTAAAGATCATTCAAAAAAGGACCTCGCCATCTCGGTACAAACAAGTATGTTTGAGAGAATGCGGTGTCAAAGTTTAACATGGTAAAAATTGCATGAAAAATTCATGTTCACCCAGCACAAATAAAATTTTGCATGAAAAATTCTCAAAATATGCATTGATGTATGATACTTTAGTGTCAATAAAAAAAGATTATGATTCCAAATGAATTTGGTCAAATATGTTGGATAATATGAATGAAAATACAGAAATGGAACTCTTTATATATCACAGTAATGTCAACTTCAATACAATAATGTAACTTCTGAATAGATACTAGAAAGCTTCAAGGCGTGATGTCACTTTCCTAAATACAGTATTTACCCCACACGAATAACTTTGGTATATAAACGGGAATCCGTAAATCCGTACTCAAGATACAATGAAGCAACTTGAACTGCCTGCAACTTGTATATTTGAAGACAGCCTTTGGATGCAGCAGCGAAGAACAGTTAATCAAGTTCTTATTCAGTTTATGTGCACTAAACAGAATAAGATAATTTATATCTCCTTACAATTGTAAGGGAGTAATAGCAAGGGTTGGAAATTTCGAAACTGGGTAATATTTATTATGTGCAATTTCTAAATAGGATGCCTTTATTTATAGGAAATGAAAGGCTGCATCTCAGGGGTCATGACGGTTAAGTTTTAACAGTCTTTACTTAATTCCGAAATGGTATGACTGTTAATTACCAATAGTCTTAAACCATTTCCAAAGAGGTACAGTAATATCGAAACGGTTTTACACGGACCTACCAAAAAGTGAACGCGCCCGAGCTACCGCGATTCGACCCGGATGAATCCCGACAACACGCTACCACTGCGGACACGCGACATGCGATGTGCAAAGTGCACCACTAGCGCCTCTACAGCCCACTGCCCCGCACGCGCACGCGCGCGCGTGCGTGTGCGTACGGTGCTTCGCACCGTATTAGAGGTCTCTTGAATAGCCTCTTAAATGCTAGATGAATTAACTCTTCGTCTTCCATTTCTACTTATTAAGTGCACACTTTCTTAATATTTTTTCAATGTGGGACTCAAAGATTGTCCACTCCTTTTATAGCTTAGTGGGTATCACTTAGCTTTACTCATTTTCCAATGTGGGACACTCTCCCTTTTATATTGGGTTAGCTTCCCACTTTTCTCCACATACTTCCAATGTGGGACAAGCTTTTAAGCTTTTACTCCCAAAGCTCTTACTCACTTATTTTAAAAATTCTCTAACATTCCTCCACCATTTTCAAAATAAGTTTTGTAAATCTTTGATTGTCTGTAAGACTATGTATAAGCATTTGTGTCTCACGACTTGAACTAATACCTTGTGAAGGTTCGTCAAGGCTAACCATGAAAGTATAGTAGACTTGTCTTTGAACTATCAATCCATATTGATCAGCCGGATTTGTATTCACACATAAATCTTTTAGTGACTGATTATCCATACAAGCCGACACAAGTATTAGGCCTTGTGTCTGTACCTTGATTTCATGAGTTCTTTAGAGTCAAGCCCAGTTCTCATAGGAAGCGGCACCACTTCCACACTCATATAGGTAGATTATCATAGGTGTCCATGTAACTTAAAACACCATAAATCTATTAAGGTTAAACTCATCCTCTTTCATTATTCATTACATGTTCTAAGCACTTATCCTTGGGATGTTAAATTTTATAGTGCTTACAATCACGTCGTATGATGTACTTTAATCATTGAACTTGAGACTTGAATATATCGAGTTTCAAATTAAGTTTCCATCAAGAGTGATTATTATTAATGGGCTTTAGTCCCATCCCTTTTGATGTCTTAGACACTAGTCCTCTTGCAAGACCTTTTGTAAAAGGATCAACTAAATTTTGACTTGATTTTACATAATCCACTGTGATTACACTATCTGTAATCATTTGTCTGACATAACTATGTCTTAGGCCAATATGTCTAGATTTTCCATTATATACTTTACTATAAGCTCTGGAAAGTGTAGACTCACTATCACAATGTATAGATATTGGAGGCATTAGTTTTGGCCAAACTAAAAGTTCAATCAATAAATTCCTTAACCATTCTTCCTCTTTACTAGTTGCAGCTAATACTATAAACTCAGCTGCCATAGTAGAATCAGCTATAAAAGTTTGTTTCTTTGATACCCAAGAAACAACTCCTCCACCAAGAGTGAAAATCCATCGACTTGTTGAGAAATGATCCTCCCGCTCATTTATCCAACTGGCATCAGAAAACCCTTCTAATACTGAAGGATATCCACTATAGTATATACCATAGTCCATAGTTCCTTTTAAATATTTTAATATTCTATTGACAGCATGCCAATGCAATAAACTTGGATTACAAGTATATCTACTTAATTTACCAACAACATCAGCAATATCAGGTCGAGTACAAGTCATGGCATACATTAAACTACCAATTACTCGTGCATATTCCAATTGTGAAATAGCTCTACCATTATTAGGGATCATCTTTAGCTGTGGTTCAAAAGGTGTACTAACACGTGTGCAATCAAACTGATTAAATTTCTTTAAAATTTTCTCAACATAATGAGATTGAGTGAGAATTATATTTTTATCTTTCCTTATTATTCTCATTCCTAATATGACATCAGCTACACCCATATATTTCATATCAAATTTAGAAGACAGAAAACTCTTTGTATTATTAATGCTTTCTAAATCAGTACCAAGAATTAACATGTCATCTAAATATAAACAAATGATCACACCTTTACCATTAGCAAATTTACTATAAACACACTTATCAGATTCATGAATTTTAAAATCATAAGAAATAATGACTTTATCAAATTTTTCATGCCATTGTTTAGGTGCTTGTTTTAGGCGATATAAGGACTTAATAAGTTTACATACTTTATTTTCTTGTCCAGTCATAACAAACCCTTCAGGTTGTTCCATATAAATTTCTTCTTCTAAGTCACCATTTAAAAAGGCAGTTTTCACATCCATTTGATGAATCTCAAAATTATATGTCGATGCTAATGCAATTAAAATTCTAATAGTGGAGGTTCTAGCAACAGGTGCATAGGTATCAAAATAATCAATTCCTTCTTTTTGTGTAAAACCTTTAGGAACCAATCTAGCCTTGAATTTATCAATTGTTCCATCTATTTTCATTTTCTTTTTAAAAATCCATCTATACTTGATGGGTTTAGATCCTGGAGGTAAGTCTACTAACTTCCAAGTTTTATTTCCCAAGATTGAATCCATTTCATCATTTATAGCTTCTTTCCAAAATGCTGAATATACAGACTTAATTGCCTCACTATAAGTTTATGGGTCTGTTTCAACGCTATGAGTCAAAGCATATTGATTACAAGATGTGTCTCTAGTACCTTCAACAAGATAGACTACAAAATCGGGACAATTTTTTTTTCTTTCCTAGGTCTCTTACTTTTTCTAATCTCTACTTGTTCCACTGGTGGAGTATCAGAGAAATGTGAAGGAGTGTTTACTTCTTTTTCATTATTTATTCTAGGAATAGAAGAAAACCTTTTTTCATAAAAAATTGCATCTCTCGATTCAATTATTGTATTTACCTCAACAGATGCATTAGGTTCACTAACCAAGAATCTATAGGCTTTGCTATGTTGTGCATAACCTATGAAAATACACTCAACGCCTTTGTTTCCTAATTTCTTCCTCTTAGTTTCAGGTAGTCTTGCAATAGCTCCACAACCCCAAACTTTAAGATAACCTAAATTAGGTTTTCTATTCTTCCATAATTCGTAGGGAGTTTTCTTATTATCTTTAATAGGTATCCTATTCAGAATATGACACGCAGTTAAAAGTGTTTCTCCCCAAAACCCTTTACTTAAACCAGAATAAGAAAGCATAGCGTTAACCATTTCAGTTAGTGTCCTATTTTTTCTTTCTGTTACTCCATTTTGTTGTGGTGTATAAGATGCAGTAACTTCATGTATAATTCCCATATCTTCACAAAATTGAGGAAAGTGATATTCACCACCTCTACCAGATCTAAGACATTTTATTTTACTATCACATTGATTTTCAACTTAATTTTTATATGTCTTAAATTTATTAAGCACATCATTCTTAGAGTTTAAAAGATATACGTAACAATATTTTGAAAAGTCATCATAAATGTAGCAAAATATTTACTACCACCTCTAGTAGGTGTTCCATGCAAATCACAAACATCACTGTGTACTATTTACAACAAAGTTGTAGTTTTTTCTATTTTTAGTAAAAGCAATCTTGTTATTTTTGTTTTCATGCATATTTTACACTTTTCATTCATATCATTATCATATTTAGGAATTAAATTTAAATTAACCATGAAATGCATTTTCTTTGTATTAACATGTCCTAAACGACTATGCCATAATGAAAGACAATCAACGATATAAGCAGAAGAATCTTTTTCATTGATATTGAGCTTAAACATGCCCTCATACAAATATCCTTTGCCTACAAAGGTACCATTCTTAGTCAGAATAAATTTGTGTTACTCAAATACAAGCTTGAAGCCAAATTTGTTAAGAAGACTTCCAGAAACTAAATTTTTCCTAACATCAGGAACATGAAAAATATTGGTGAGGCTAAGGATTTTTTCGGAAGTGAATTCGAGATCCACTATCCCTTTGCCTTTAACCGCAACAGTAGAACACTTTTCCATATAGAGAACATCTCCTTCCACTATTTCATAGGCAGAGAACAAGTTCTTGTCCTTACAAACATGCCTAGTTGCACCATAATCAACTCACTAAGAGTTGTCTTCTCCAAGCATATTATCCTCGGATATCATAGCAATAAATTTTTGCTTTGTGTCTGATGTCCCTCCTTTTTCCTTTAGTTTCTTGAACTCACGACAATCCTTCTTGAAGTGACCTGGTTTGTTGTAATGAAAATAATTTCCTTTCTTCTTTTTGTTTGATTTAGAATTATTTGAAAAATTCTTTCGCTTGTTATTTTTTCCATGATTGCCATATTTTTGCTCCTTTCCTTCCTCCACCACATAAACCTTAGAAACATAATTTTCTTGTTCCTCTTTACCATCTAGAATTCGAGACTCTTGTTCAATTCTTAAATGAGTCTCTAATTCTTCAAGTGAAAGATCCTCCTTTTTGTGTTTGAGTTCTTTCTTATAATCTTTCCAAGAAGGAGGAATTTTTTCAATTATGGCAGCAACAATTGCATTATCATCCATATTTAATTTTTTCATTTTGCAATGATTTATGATGCGTTGGATGTCATGAAATTGTTCTAGCACAGGCCTATTATCATGCATTTTAAAGCTTAAAAACTGACCGATAAGGAACTTCTTACTTGTAACGTCTTCCATAAGATATTTGGTCTCTAATGTTTCTCACAAAGTTTTTTCAGTCCCAACATTTTGGTACAAGTCGAACAAATTGTCACCAAGTGCAATGAGAATGTGACCACGACACAAATAATCATCGGTCTCCCATTTTGTGCGTTGCCTAGTATGTTCCACGGTTTCATCTTCATCTTTATTTGGTTTCAATTGTGACAAGACATATACAATCTTCAATGTTGTTAGAAGAAAATGAACCTTTTTCTGCCAACGCATAAAATTACCACCATCAAAACGGTATTTGTCGAAGTGATTTGGAAGAGTCGGCCATTTATGATAATACTGTATTTAGATTGTTGGATAATATGAATGCAAATACAGAAATGGAACTCTTTATATATCACAGTAATGTCAACTTTAATACAATAATGTAACTTCTGAATAGATACTAGAAAGCTTCAAGGCGTGATGTCACTTTCCTAAATATAGTATTTGCCCCACACGAATAACTTTGGTATACAAACGGGAATCCGCAAATCCGTACTCAAGATACAATGAAGCAACTTGCACTTCCTGCAACTTGTATATTTGAAGACAGCCTTTGGATGCAGCAGCGAAGAACAGTCAATCAAGTTCTTATTCAGTTTATGTGCACCAAACAGAATAAGATAATTTATATCTCCTGAAAATTGTAAGGGAGTAATAGCAAGGGTTGGAAATTTCGGAACTGGGTAATATTTATTATGTGCAATTTCGAAATAGGATGCCTTTATTTATAGGAAATGAAAGGCTGCATCTCAGGGGTCATGACTGTTAAGTTTTAACAGTCTTTACCTAATTCTGAAATGGTATGATTGTTAATTACAAACAGTTTTAAACCATTTCTGAACAGGTACAGTAATACCGAAACGGTTTTACACGGACCTACCAAAAAGTGATCGCGCCCGAGCTACCGCGATCCGACCCGGCAACCCGCGGTATGCGAAGTGCAAAGTGCACCACTAGCGCCTCTACAGTCCACTGCCCCGCACACGCGCGCGCGCATGCGTGTGCGTACGATGCTTCTCACCGTATTATAGGTCTCTTGAATAGCCTCTTAAATGCTAGATGAATTAACTCTTAATCTTCCATTTCTACTTATTAAGTGCACACTTTCTTAATATTTTTCCAATGTGGGACTCGAAGGTTGCCCACTCCTTTTATAGCTTAGTGGGTATCACTTAGCTTTACTCATTTTCTAATGTGGGACACTCTCCCTTTTATATTGGGTTCGCTTCCCACTTTTCTCCACATACTTCCAATGTGGGACATGCTTTTGAGCTTTTACTCCCAAAGCTATTACTCACTTATTTTAAAAATTCTCCAACAAAATATGTAAAAAAGATGAAAAAATACAAAAAAAATTCCATATTTGTAATAACAAAATTTGACTTGTCATCCCATGAAATGGGCCCATATACATGCTTGGAATATTGAAAATATTAGTGTATAAAATATATGACAAATGTTGATTTTTCCCATTAGATTGCTAACTCTATTCGATTGTAATTTTCATATTTACTAAAATATTAACGACATATATATCGACACAAAGATACTATTATATATAGAACAACACGCACACACTATATTATAATTATATGAAATAATATAACACAAAAAATAAAAACAAATATAAAATAACAGAAATAAATATAAAATAATATATAATAAAAATAATAATCCTAATACTATACACACACACTAGAGCAATATTTGGAATCTGACTCGTGATGGTCTAGGCTTGGTATTTGGTAATGAAATAGGGTTTAGGGTTTTTTAATGCATCAATACCACATTTTCCACGATATAAATCATTTGAAATCACAAATGCGAATTGACCTTCAAGATAAATAAATACGTACACAATGTCAATTTTACCAAGAACTAGCAATTAAAACGCGTCTATTTATGGTATCAAATCAACACTTGTGGGATGCTTATCAACATTTGTAATCACATTCTGTATAATTTCGACTGAAAATAAAAAAAATAGCAAACAATACAATTAGTGAGCACTTTATTCATTATTTGTTTGCATAAGAAAAAGGGCTCACGAAGTCGTTTGGGTTGGAATTGATTGAAAATAAAAATTTAATTTGATGTTGGCGCTATTATTTATTAGGATTAAAAAAAGTTACATACGGAGGAGTGTATAAAAAAACTTACATTTCAATATGCAAATGGAGCAACTTGATATTTGTATGCAGGTGATAATGATGAGAATTTTTTATTCAAATAACAATGGAGAAGTTTTTCATTGATTTAAATGCTTCCTATTTTTTAAAATCCAATAAAATATGGGGGATAACCGTTTTGTTATAGTAATCGGTTATTGCTGGTTAACACTTTTAAATGTCAGTTTGTAAGTCACACACTGAGCGCTTTTCAAGGTTAATTTCGTAAGGTACATGTGTAATATCAATAGAAAAGGGCCTTACATTATACATTTTTTAAGAATGGTCTTTAAAAAATAAGAAATTCTTTTTTTATATAAAAATTGTTTATCAGACAATTAAAATAGTTTTTTTAAATTGTATTTAGTTTTTTATATAACATTTTTAAAAAATATTCAGAAATAATGGTTGTTAGATAATGAATGAATGAGGGGTATTATAGATATTTTTAGGCCTGAAAATGAGTAACTTAACGGTTAACTAGAATAATTCATCAAAATAGATGTCAACCCCTTAAAAATAAAAATTGTGATGATTTGACTCAATAGCAAATAATTAATGGATCCTAAATACAAATAATTGAAAAAAAAATAATCTATTAATATGGAAGGGAAAAGTATGAGCTTAATGGTCAATGGAAATAATTCATCAAAATGGATGTCAAACTCTAAAAAATAAAAATAGTGATGGTTAATGAGTACTAAAACCCAATTAACCTCCCAAAAAATAAGTCTATTAATTTGGAAGGGAAAGGCTCCGTTTGGTTGTCCCCAAATTGTAAATTGGATTGTTCGTAAATTAATCCATTTACAAATTGACCCATTAATTGTGTTTGGTTTCATTAATGAAATAATTCATTAATTGCCCTATTTTAGTTCATGTGCAAAATCTGAAATTGGATCATTTCACAAAAAATGTGAAATGAATCCATTTGAAATAGGAGTCACATAAAGTGTATGTCCCATCTCCCTCATCCCCACCCCCTCTCCCTCTCTCTTTCCCTCCCCCTCTCTCTTGATTTGTTTTTATCTTTTTTTTTATAGAACCTTAACATCAATTTCAAATTGTCAAACATTGTGTAAAATTGGATTTAACTCATTTCAAATTCACTCATTTACAATTCACTAATTCACAATGAACCAATTTACATAATCAAACAATTTGTGCAATCAAACTGGGCCAAAAAGTATGAGCTGAGCTTGTTTTTGGGCAATGAATGCTCCCCCAAGACAAGAAACGAAGAAATAACCCATATCCCCATTATAAACCAGTTGACCAAACAAAGCCGAAATTGAAAACCAATTGATCCATGCTATCAATGCAGCCCAAATCTTAGATATAGTGGATAACGAAAAACTCACTACTCAAAATATGGAGAATCCAATCCAACTCTACCTAACAAGGCTCAAAAAGTACCCAAAAGTCTACGGTTGCAAATCTTAGCAGGGGCCTTCCCCCTAATAATGAAGTGCATGCAAATAGGGATGACAATTTATCCCATAGGAATCTCGTCTCGGCCCGATCCTAGTGGGATGAGTTTTAAAATTCGATTAATTAATTAGGAGCAGTTTTGAGTTTTTAAAAAAATCGTTTATTAAATGGGGTGAGTTAGGAGTTAATTTAAATAAAATCCTCCCGTTCCGTTCTGCCATGTTTAACTTATGCCTACATAAATACCCTTTATATGTATGTTAATTACAATTAAACCATATATATATATACACAAACACTAAAATATCTCTTTATATGCATGCTAATTTTGTAGGAAACATGGATTGACAATTGGACAATTATCTCACATATTGAAATACGAACCATTGTAGACCTCTAAGACTATAATGTAATAAATGTAATTTTACTATTTTTAAAATTAACCCAATCCGTAGGAGTCCCAACTCTCCCCGTTTATTAAATGGAGCGTTACGAGTTAATTTAAATATAATCGTCCCGCCCCGATCCACCTCGTTTATTAAATTGGGCGGGTTAGGATTTTTGAAAATACGCCTCAAACCCGCCTCTTTACCATCCTTACATGCAAAGAAATGAAAGGGATTGACTCTACCAAGATATAATGTGGGAAAAAGTGTTCACTAATAGTGTATCAACATGTGCTCAGTATATTCAAATTATGTACTAAATGGTGTTTCTCTATGAATAATTGTGCATATACCCTCAAACGATACCCACGATATAGATCCGGTCGAATTATTAGCAATATATTGATTGGTGTATGGGGTATACATGGGTCCATTTAAAACACCAATCAATATATTGATGACAACTTAGTAAAGTCCATGCATAATTTTACTTTCTATTTAGTCTTTAGTATTATTTTTGAATAATTGGTGGGCTCTCATTCCGCATATTTTTTAAATTGTTTTAAGTCTCACAATCACTCAAAATGGTATTATAACTATCCAAAACTTACCATATTTTTTTACCAAGTGTATGCCCATTATATGATTGTACCAACACTTGTGGTACAACCATTTGATGCACTTGAGATATATAACTTGTAAAAAACTTGGTAAACATAGAGTTTCTCTTTTAAATTGTATAATAGTTCAAAAAGTTTAACTCTTAGATTTACTCAAAGATGGATTCTAAAATTGTGCCCATGTCAAAGAATTGGGCTGGTGGTCTAGTCCATATGATTTGATTGCTTTTGGGCTTTTCTTTAGTTATTTAAGATTGGACTGAATTTTGAGTTTAAAATGGGGACAATGAAATAATCTGCGAGCCTTCAGCATATTGACCTTTCTCTTCATGGTTTTTTTATTGACCAATTGTGGCCCGTCACTTGTACATAGTCCACTAATGGCCTCTATATTGTGTTTGAGCCTTGTTGATGCATAATTGCTAGAAATTATTCTTAGGCTTAGAAAACTTTTCAATCATAATAAAATTAAGTCTAGCACAAATAGAAGCTTTCAATTCAATAAGATTGAATTACACACATCTGGGAATATCTTTCCCTCAGTGATTACAATGTGCACATCAATCTCAACGGGAATTCCAAGGTAGTAGGCTGATAATTTAAAAAACGACATGAAAAAATAATATGGCATTGCACAAAATTGCCTTGAAATTAAAAAAAAAACTTACGATGTTCTAGTTTATGTATGGTTTGTTTGACACACAGTTGTATTGTGTTGTATTTGTGCCGAAATTATGAGTCGCTTTGTGTTTCATTCTAATACATCCCGGTGTAGTTGCTAAATCTGCACAATTCACCATGGTTTATCTAGTGCCACGGTGGGGTCCACGGGTACATAATTTCGGAAAGGTTCACCCATGTTTTTTTCATGGTATCGTGTCAAAATGTGTTTTTATTTAGATTATCGTACCTATTTTTGTTTAATTGAGAATAAATTTAAGACGACGTGTTCTATACAAATCGTGCTCGCGTCAAGTAAAAAAAATACGAAACTATATTGTGTCATGTCCGTTTAAAAACTTGAACCAAAAACACGATTTGTCACTCCTTAAGGGAGTTAACAATACATTGCAAATCTCGAGGATAATAATAATAATAATAATAATAATAATAATAATAATAATAATAATAATAATAATAATAATAATAATAATAATAATAATAATAATAATAATAATAATCCATAGGAAGCTCTAGAATTTGTGTTCACAATTCAAAATCATTTTTATCAACTTTTTTTTTTCTCCAAATTTATCAACTATTTTATGAGTCCATCATTAGCTGTTGGACATATTCTCATTTATAAATACCACTGACTTTACAGCGTTTAGGCACGTAATATTCCTTATTTTATTTGACATATATATTCTTTATAACCAATTCATTTGTAATGACGGGAGTTCAGGTGATTATAATTTTTTTCGTTTTCAAACTTCAAAGTGGCATGATTGAGAAATCCATTTGTCACAAATTAATATATTTGAAGCTTGTCTAACGAGATACGCTAAACAAGATCCATTATCTCAATATTATTTGAAGGAAAAAAATATTGACACAATAAATAACGATTATGTTTTCTATATGGAACTTTTTTGTATTCTTAAAAGTGAACTTAACATGTTATTTTTATTCTTTTATTACTTTATATAGAAGATGTATCTTGTTTTATAGGGCTCGATGTAAAATTGAAAAATATCAATTTTCTAAAAATTGAATTCGTATATCGAAACTTGTAGTTTGTTGGAGTTTATTGAGAAAAAATAACTACCACTTTAATTTGAAAGAAATATGGCGAGAAGTATAGAACACGTCACAGATGCCCTTGATCAAATCCACGTGAGCTGAACTCTAGCCTATGTTCCAATAATTTCGGTTTCCAATTCAACATAAGTAATTCCCAGGTTGTATGCAATAGCAACTTAGCATGTAAGTTTTTTGTTCTCCTTTTGTGTACATCTTTATTTTTTTTTACGGATCTTTTCTTTTACTTTCATTTCGTTTTTATTTATTTTTATTGTTAATGTTAATAAAAAAATGTTACATGTTAATGTTAATCTAACTTTTTTATTTCTAACTTATATTTGAAAATCAGGTTCTAACTTTATAGGTTACATGTTAATGTTAATAAAAAAAATGTTACTTATATTTGAAAAGGAAATTCTAAGTTTTTTTTAATGTTAATGTTAATGTCAATCTTGTTTATTGTGATTGTAAATTTATCTATTGAACCTTTAATTTTTTTGTAATAGAAGATTTTTTTTATTTCATATGCTTTAAAAGTAACAATTATATTGTTTATTGAAGTTTTTAATATAAATCGACAATAAATAATAATGGCAAAAAATATGTCGATTTGAAATGTACCCATTTTTATTTAGTTACTAATTAGACTTCTTATCTTGAATGATAGAATTATGGGAAAATCACATAGAATTGATTCGTTCTTTAAGAGAAAGCATGTTGAAAGCGTAGATTAATTCATTCTTATTTTGTGATCAATATATTTTATTTTGCAATGAAAAATTTTCTTTTGTTAAATTTTTGGTCCCGAAAAAAAATCTTGGCTCCGTCCATGAAAATGGAGGAATGAATCTCACATAATTGGCTTTATGCTGAAACTTGGGTGGCAATTCGGGTTAGTCGTGTCATTTTCGGGTCGCGTTGATTTTTATTTGAGTATAAGTTTTGGGTACTCTTAAATCTATACAAGCTAATCGTGTCAAGTTCGGATCATTTCGGGTTATTACCATAAACGGATTATCGTGTCAAAAATTGTCAACCCTAACCGAAAGATAGCCTCATTCCTAGTCTGCCAGATTACCTTAACAGAAACAGTGGCCGAAGCATGACATAAGAAAGATTGTAAATATGAGAGTTGCTATCCCCGGGCTCGTATAACAAAAGTTGAAACTTTAAAACTTGTAAGTTGTATTGGATTGACAACACTAAACCCAAACCGAGAGCATTTATGTTAAAAACTTCAAGAAGGGTATGATAAAGTATCACCAATTACTAATAATTCATGATACTCTGGTGTCAATAAAAAAATATTATGATGCCAAATGAATTTGGTCAAATATGTCAAAAAGATGAAAAAATAAAAAAAATCCCATATTTGTAATAACAAAATTTGAGGTGTCATCCTATCAAATGGACCCGCATACATACTTGGATTATTGAAAAATATTAGTGTATAAATTATAAAACAACTATTGATTTTTCCCATTAGATTGTTAACTTTAATCGATTGCAATTTTCATGTATACTAAAATATTAACGACAACCCTATATATATACAGACACGAACATACTACTATATATATAACAACACACACACACACGCACACACAATATTATAATTACATGAAATAATAAAAGGCACAAAATAAAAACAAAAATACAATGACACGAACAAATATAAAATAGGGGCTTTAACGGTCTAGTCCTTGGACTAGCAATTTTGGACAAAAGAACCAGGCCCAACAAATTTTAAACGATTAGGTCCAACATATAAATACCCCGAAATTAAAACAAACACGCACTATTCAGAAAACGAAGCGCCATTCAGAAAACAAAGCGCCAAAAACATTGTATTCTCTCTTGTATCAATCGTACCGTCTCTTCGATCAAAACCCCAAGACGATTCTATTTCTCAATCAAATTTTGGTCAATAACAACATATAAATACTCCTGATCAAAGCTCTAGAAACTCTGTTCGATCAAAACCCTAACTCTCTTCAATCAAAACCCTAACTCTCTTCAATCAAAACCTAATCGTTGAAGTTCTACATTTTACATTCTAAATCAAATTCTTCCAAACAGCACTAACAAGTATGTATACATTCTCTTATCACCTTTTTGTCCTTGTGTATTTTGTGTTCTCATATGTATAAATTTGTAGACATATGGACTGATGAAATCACATTCTTCTTTTTCATGCGTATTATTCATCATATATTTAGAATGTATTCATCATATGGACTGATGAAATCAAACATTGTATTCATCATATGGATTGGAATATGTACATGTACAAGCCCTGTGTTGCGTGTACTATGTGTATTTTGCATGTACTTTTTAAAAGTACACGCAAAATTAACAGAGTACACGCACATTGAAAATGAATTTCTCAATTCATTACGCGTGTACTTTTATGTTTTATACGTGTACTCTATAGAATATCTACATGTACAAGCCTGTGTTGCGTGTACTATGTGTATTTTGCGTGTACTTTATAAAAGTACACGCAAAATACACATAGTACACGCACATTGAAATTGTATTCTCAATTCATTATGCGTGTACTTTTATGTTTTATACGTGTACTCTATAGAATATCTACATGTACAAGCCCTGTGTTGCGTGTACTATGTGTATTTTGCGTGTACTTTATAAAAGTACATGCAAAATACACATAGTACACGCACATTGAAATTGTATTTCTCAATTCATTATGCGTGTACTTTTATGTTTTATACGTGTACTCTATAGAATATTAATTTCAAATCCATATTTCATCAATCCTATGTTATTTTGGTCCGCGCCAGTGGCATTTGATTTATTTTCCATTAGTTTTTAAGAAGTATTATTATTTTGTTAATATTTAAGAGTGTTTTTTGTCCAATAGCCAGCTGCATTTGAATCCAATGTCCATGTACACGAACATTGAAATTCAATTTGTTCAATCCAGTGTCCATGTACTAATGTGTATTATGAGTGTACTATTTTGTATTGTTGTGTCATTGTTTAGGAATCGTACGATCAAGCATGTTCAACTACAAAACTGCTGCTTGCACGTTCGAAGATCTTAACAATACAAAACCTTTCACATTGACAGTGAATAGTACTAATGAAGACGAAATTCGTTTTCTCCTTCGCATTAACGATAGAGCTAAAAGGTTACTTGGTTTCTACTACTACTATGAAGACATTTACTGCACTTTTGATGTGGAACAGCTTCAAGTAACTGAATCGAAAGCGAAGGATTTAGCTAAACGAATTGAGCAGTATTGCTTAAGGGGTTTTGATAATGTTGGAGCTTTTAGCATTCAACTATTGTATCACTTCTTTACTGAATATGTTAGGAGTAGAGAATCTTGGTTTTTCACTTGTCGAACAACCTCTGTTAGGTATTACCATGAAACTGACGATATATATTATCGCCTTTAGCATGTATTTTGATGAGACTTGTATAAATTATTTGTGAGAATATTGCATGTACTTTTGTTAAATACGCTTGTATTTTATTGTTTTAGTCTATTTTTTATTCTAATTCGCATGTATTTTATTTTTTGTACATATAATTATAGGTTAGTAATTTAAATTTTGTTTATAGATCAATATAATGCGGATGAAGATGAAAGCAAGAAGAGGAAAGAAACAAAAAAAGAGCAGTTCTGATGATAGTTCTTCATCCAGTTCCAGTTCCAGTTCTAGTGTGGCATTGAAAGCTAAACGTCCTGCAAAGAAGAATGACCAATATCGGTCAAATATTGTTAGCTTTCTCCATGATTTGCATCAGATTAAAGATAAAATAAACAATAGCCATATTGAACTTCTTAAGAAGACTCCATTTTGGGAGCTTTTCAATGCCTACTACAGTGAGAAAGTAGTAGAAGTGGACCACAAGAAGATGGATAAAAATATTTTATCAATTATCGAGCTGTACAATACGGAAACCAAAAGTTTCCGTAAGAAGAGCAGTATTCGAATAATGCCAATAGATATAAGTGAAATATTTGGCATACCCCTGGTGGAGGGTTTAAAATCAATAGAACTGAAAAAGGACCCGAATACTGCTAAAAAATCTGGATTACAAGCACGATACTTCTTAAAAAGAATAGGAAAGTCAGAAATTTTGAATGGTTTGAAGAAATCAGTTGAATTGGAGACAGATGAAGGAATTGCTGATTTTGTTAAAATTGTGAGTCTCCACTTCTTGAACACGTTATTTTTCTCCAACTCAAACTTCACCCTTGGAGAATTTTGGTTGAAATACATTGAAAATATTGAGGAAATGAATAAATATGATTGGGCATCTGCTTTGCATAAGGCTGTGTTTCGGCCGGATCGGATTGGAAAATGACCTTTCGGAAAAAATTCCAATTTTTTCGGAAATAAAATATTTGTTCTAATTTCCTATCCCATTTTTTCGGAAAATCAAAAAAGTTTCCAAATTCGGAAAAATCGGAAAAATTTGGAAATTCAAAACATATACTAAAAATTCAGAAATTTTGGAAATTCCAAAATTTCAAAAAAAATAATATAGGATTTTTGATTACTCGAAACTCTCATTTTGAAGAAATCGAAAAAAAGATTTAACCCAACATGTAAATATGTAAGGATTTAATCATTTTTTTCATTTGTGTAGAGGATAGAGGGATATTCTCCTTTTATAGAAGACTTTTTTGGGCCTCTCTTCCTCTCCTAGCCGATGTGGGACACACGAAAATGTTTGAAAAAATTGGAAATCGAAAAATATTTCAGAAAAAAATGGAAATAATTCGGAAAAATCGGATCGGCGTAGTTTCGGAAAAATCGGATCGGAAAAATCGGAAATTCGGAAATTCAGAATTATTTCCAATTTTCGATCCGATTTTTTTCGGAAAAATCGAAAATCGGAAAATCGGATATCGGAAACCTTATATACGTTCCAAAATCGGAAAATATCGGATCGGATATCGGAAAAATCGGAATGTTCGGAAAAAAAACACAGCCCTAGCTGTGCATGAGTTTCTGATACATTCACTTGACAAATCAGCAAGTTCAAAACCTAGCACAGTTACTGGATGTGTCATTTTCCTACTGGTGAGCAAAAAAACATTTTGATATTTCAAAATTTACATAGCAATACTCACGTGTACTTTCAAAATACACGTGAATTTTTCACGTGTACTTTCAAAATACACGTGAACTAAACGTGTATTTTCAAAATACACGTGGAAATAAACGTGTATTATCAAAATACACGTGAAAAATTCACGTGTATTTTGAAAGTACACGTTTATTTTAACGTGTATTTTCAAAATACACGTGAATTTTTCACGTGTATTTTGATAATACAAATTTATTTTCACGTGTATTTTGAAAGTACACTTGATATTCCTGATATTTCAAAATTTACATACCAATACTTACCTGTACTTTGAAAATATTACGTGTATTTTCAAAATACATGTGATATTTTCTCTTGTTCTTTCAAAATACAATTTATATTTAACGTGTATTTTGAAAATACACGTCTTATATCACGTTTATTTTGAAAATACACGCTAAATATCAATTGTATTTTGAAAATACACGTCTTATATCATGTGAAAGGACACTTGTATTTTACAAAGTACACGTGTACTATGTTTTGTAAATATAACCAGTGTACTCTCAAAATACTCTTGTTATATCTTCTGTCAATTACACGTATTAAATTCATTTTTTTTTTGTATGATCTCAGTATTGGGCATGTGAGAAATTTGAAATCATTTTTCCTGTTGAAGAATATAAAGAAAATACTCCAAAATTCCTGAAGTGGAAGTTGTCGTCTTTGAAACAATGGTTTGTGAAGAATGACATCGCAACAGCAACTTTGAAGCAGGCTACAAGTAAACCAGCTTCTAAGGACTGTCCTGTACAAAAGGAATCTCAGTTTGAAGGGCCAAGTTACTCTTTGAACATATCTACAGAAAGTCCTATACATGCTGATTCATCATCAAACAATGTTGCTGAAGATATTGATGACAATGAGTTTTCACATGGTTGGAATATTCCCCTTAAAAACATTGTGACTCCAAAGAAAAAGAAGGGAAAAGATCAACCAAAGGTTAATTTAGAGGAACAAATTGTTGTTTTGAAAAGGGAGTTGTTGGAAAAAAATAACCAACTATCTAAAGCAGCTGTAGACATTAATGTTGCACTTGATAAGGTGACCTCTTTGGAGGTGGAGAGTGCCATTTTGAATGTACAGTTGCAGGTAGATCATGATTCACTTTTTGAAGCCCATGAGGAAGTGAAGAACTTAAAGTTGGAGAATTCCAACCTTTTGAAGGAAAAAGAGTTATTAAATAAGTTGGAGGTAGAAAATGCCCAACTAGTTGAGTTAAACAATTCTTTAAAAGAAAAGCTTGATCAAGTCACAATGAGTGACTCAGATAGAATTAAAGAATTGGAAGAATCAACACGAATTTTGGAACAAAAGAATGGATATCTGTCTCTGACTAATGAAGATCTAAAAAGAAAGTATGATGATACATTGCAACAATGGAAAGATGCTGACTTAGAAAAGATGACTTTGAGGCAGAATCTTGAGGAGTCAGAGTGGAAAAGAACTGAACAGGTACTTTTGAATGCAGAGTACACGCAGTTTTCCTCTAATGTACACGCAGTTTTCCTAAAGTACACGTTCAAAGTACACGCAGTTTTCTCAAAGTACACGCAGGTTTCTCAAAGTACACGCAGTTTTCTTAAAGTACACGCAGTTTTCTCAAAGTACACGCAGTTTTATTTCATAATATTTTAATACAGTTTTATTTGATATTAGATATAATGAAGACTACATGCATTATTTTATTAAAAATAATGCATTGTTTAAAATGTAACATTTTTTTGTATTACAGGAAAACAATAATAAAATCCTTAATGACGAAATTTCGGAGTTGAAGAAAATGCTTGAAGAATCAGAATTGAAAAAAGCTGACCAGGTATCTATAAAATACAATAGATATTTATTACACTCTACACTTTCTTAATTTTATTATAAATTTTAGCTATATTATAAATTTTATAAAGTACACGTATTTTATAATACACGCGTGTACTTTATAAAATACACGCACTTTTATATAATACACGCGTGTAATATATAAAATACACGTAAGTGAAAATCAATCATTTTTTCAAAAAATGCTAACAATCCAACATTCCTTGTTAAATATATCAGGAAAACATTAATAAACAACTCCTTGACGAAATTTCGAGTTTAAAGATTGAATTAGCCTCAAAGAAAGTTGAGGGCAGCCCCAAAATATCCAAAAGCAAAGGACCTCTTACTAGAGGTCAGATGAAAAGAAAAGCTGACGGCGAAACCGAAAAGCTTGAACCAATGAAGAAACTAAAAGAGTCAAAGCTTAGAAAAGGCCCTACAACAATAGCTGAAAAAATGAAGGAAAGTCGCGTCAAGCTTGAAGCAATCGAAGCATATAAATATCTCGATGAAGCTTCGAAGAAAAAGATTGAAGAGTTTATTAAAATTGCTGAGCGAGGGTAAAGTTTATTGTTTTATGATTTATCACTTCGCTAATTTATATTTTTTTTGGTGCAAAAGAATAAGGTTAATATTATTATACTATTGTTGTATTGATTATATAAAATGCAGGGAGTTTATTTTACAAGGGATGGTTTCGTATGTCCCATGGGAAGATTTACTTGAAGTCCTCAAAAATCAAGAAATTTCAAGCCAAGTATGTAGTCCAAATATTAGACATCCATTAAATTTCAACATTATTATTTCCTCACCATTTTATATTGTGTGAAACAGATAATACTTGCCTTTTGCGAAGTATTGAGATTAAAATTGTCAGAGGAAGGGCTCTCCTACTCACACACTTTTTCTGATTATTGTTGGGTAAGTACAAATAAAATGAAAGTTTTGATAAACAATATTTCAGTTTTTCTTATTAACACTTGTCTATAATTTTTATTCAGATAGAAGCTTGTAAAACAAACGGAGTCAATAAGAAGGGGGAATTATACAAGGATTTATTTGAATACTTAGGCAGTTGTAATAATTTGTTCATTGTACTTAGACATAGTATAGGACATTTCACATTATTTGTGATATACACTAAAGAAAATAAAGTGGTCCACATGGATCCCCTCCGACCGAATGACATGGAAAAGAACACAACATTCTTCGATGATGCAAAAAAATTGGTTAGTGCCTAAACTTAATTAGTAATGTTACTCGTGCTTATATTATACACTTGTACACGTGCATTATATAATGCGTGTACTTTGTATTAGTTGTACATAATTACATAGATTATCAAAGTACACGCATCATATTTTAAAATACACGTGAAATGAATCAATACAAGTTATGTGTACTTTAATATTATGCGTGTACTTTTAACTCATTAGGCAAAGTACACGCATCATATATAATAAAATACACGTGATATTTTAAAATAAAAAATGCGTGTACTTTAATAGTATGCGTGTACTTTTAACACATTAGGCAAAGTACACCCATCATATTTTAAAATACACGTGATATGAAAAAATAAAATATGCGTGTACTTTTATATTATGGGTGTACTTTTCACTCTTTCATCTTCATATACTCTTTTATTTGTATACACTAAATATTTGTCTTCTTCACAGTTTTCTGTCTTCCAAAAATCACTGTCCGAATTGAAGACTGAAGTAGAAACAATGAAAAACAATGGTTACAAAATTCAGAGGAAATTTGAGGAAGGCACCCCAAATGAGTTTACAATGGATGATGATCCATTGACAGAGCAAGAAAGAAGGACTGTAGATTTCTTGTTGCAAAGTGATCTCAAATTTGAACTAATAAGAGATCACGAATGCCCTAAACAATATAATGGGTAAGAAAAACTTCATTTTTAAAAATTACAAATTTGTATCCTTTCAAAAAATTTCATCACATCATTCTAATTTTTATATTTGTTTTATTGTAATTTCAGGGTTGACTGTGGGGTGTTCTGCATGTACTATATTGAGCAAATAAGCAGAAACAAAGAAATGCAAAAATTCTTTCAAGACCCTGACATGCTTAAACAAATAGCATATGTACTCAGGAAAATTCTTCTGTCAATATATTTCTTCCCCTGAAATGGGAAGAAACATCTATAAATTGTGATTCTAATTCAAAACATATATTTGTAATTTTGTTTTGTGTTATATTAGTTATTGTTTACAATATTTTATTACACCAAAATGGTTTTTTCCAACTCAAACTTCACCCTTGGAGAATTTTGGTGAAATACATTGAAAATATTGAGGAAATGAATAAATATGATTGGGAATCTACTGTGCATGATTTTCTGATACATTCACTTGACAAATCAGCAAGTTCAAAACCTAGCACAGTTACTGGATGTGTCATTTTGATATTTCAAAATTTACATAGCAATACTCACGTGTACTTTCAAAATACACGTGAATTTTTCACGTGTATTTTGAAAATACACGTGAAAATAAACGTGTATTTTCAAAATACACTTGAAAATAAACGTGTATTATAAAAATACACGTGAAAAATATCACGTGTATTTTGAAAGTACACGTTTAATTTAACGTGTATTTTCAAAATACATGTGTATTTTGAAAGTACACTTGATATTCCTGATATTTCAAAATTTACATACCAATACTTACCTGTACTTTGAAAATATTACGTGTATTTTCAAAATACATGTGATATTTTGGTATGTACATACATGTGTATTTACATACCAAAATGGTTTTTTACCGCTGGCGCGGACCACAATCCACGTAAGGTTTAAACAAACAATCTTATTGTTATGAAACAATGTAAAATTAGTTTTCAAGAAAAATACAAGTCATAATTACTAAGTACAATTAATTATCCAAAGTACACGCATTTTCACTAAAGTACACGGAGTGGTTAATATAATAATTATTTATTATATTAATTGAAAACTACTTTGAAGAATTCATTAAGGACACAATAACCAAAATCAATTTATTAAGCTCAACTACTCACTTCCCAACTACTTCTGGTCAAGAAATAAATAACTTTCACTTTTTCCTATAAAAGAGTAATATTTGTTCCTTTCTTAACAATTACATCTAGGGTAAAGATTACATAATGGCTATTCCAGCAGAAAACTTGCGAGAAACTCTTGAGAGAGATGAAAGAAATAAAAAAAAAATAAGGCAAATTGAGGAAAATATTTCCTCATATGAAACTGCCTTTGAGCAGTTTCAAACATATGTGAGGGAAGGCTATTCTGGACTTCCACCCAATCCCATAGATTTATTTTATGTGGATGAGGACCCTCCTCAAACACATGAAGAACTCATTTATTTCTATACAAAGGAAGTTCCCCTGAAAATCGCAAAGCTGAAGGAGAAGAAGGCTCTCCATGAAGGCCTTGTAGCTGTCATAGAAAAAGATATTCGACACTGGTCGAATTTCATTGACTCTCTCCCTGACACGCTGGATGCCTTTGACAAACATCCCTTCTAGAAGCCCTGTTTAGTTTTTTCAGTTTTCTTTATTTAAAAAATTGTACTTTATTTTTTTGTTTTTAATAAAATTTTTATTTCTTTCATGAATGTGTTCTGAGTTATTTCATAATCCAATATAGTAAAGTACACGTGAACCCTTATAAACATGATCACGTGTTTTGTTAAAAATTTTAACATTTATAACATTTCATCAAAAAAAATTATATAAATGCGTGTACTCTATATATTACACGTGTACAATACAAAGTACACGTGTAATATATAAAGTACACGCCTATTGAAATAATGGTATAATAATGCGTGTACTCAAGACATTATATAAATGTGTGTACTCTATATATTACACGTGTACTTTATAAAGTACATGCATAGTCTATAAAGTACAAGCAGATTGAAATCTCTATATACTCTAAAATGCAAAACAGGGCATTTATTATGCTTTGAAATTAGCCTATCCACGTGGCACATCATTTATTGATAATTATTACTGACAAGTGGCATTGGGTAATTATTACTCAACTATCTTAAAGGTGTCTCTATTTGTGAATCTGTCTCTTTGATTTCCAACGAACTTAGTTACGATTTTCAAGTATTTGACTTCCTCAAAAGTGACAACTCTTCATTTCCAACGTACTTCTCTCTCCCTCTTTTCATCCCTCTTTGTAATGAAAAATAAAGTGGAATGGTTCCACGTCTCACTACCCTATGGCCATTGATATAATCACAATAAACATTAAGAAGAATTTTATTACAATTAACATTGATGTTGGTCCAATTTATAATAGAAAATGTAGTTATTTAATCATCGAGCATTAGAAACATATGTACTACATAGTTGAAATGGTTTTTCGAAATGATATTTTTTTAAATTATAATATTTTATATCACCACATGTTGTAATTAAATAACTACAAGTTGTATTTTTAATTAAAACCTCGCTCTTCAATGCAAATGTAAATAAGAAGGATATTTTTGTTACAAATTTTTTAGATATATTTTTTCTTATGTTTCGTACATTGCGCCTCTCTCGCGCATCGCGCGGGCTTACAACTAGTACTTGTATAATAATGACGCTGGCGCGGACCACAATACCCATAGGAGTTTAAGAATATGAGTGACCCAAATATCTTTTATAAAGTACAAGCAGATTGTAATGTCAAAAACCATTTTCGAAATAGTACATGCATTTATATACGTCTACTTGATAAAATTACATGCAGAATACATAAAATACACGTATATTGAATTAGATTTTTGTCATATCAATATGCGTGTAGTTTTCTAAAACATGCATGTACAATTATATTTAAATGCGTGTACTTTAATTATCAATGCGTGTACTTCATAAAGTACACGCACATTTCATCAAGTACACGCACATTATATTTATATTATGCGTGTACTCCATGCATGTACATTAAGTAAAGTACACGCATGATTTTATAAAGTACACGTATATTGAATTAGATTTTTGTCATATCAATATGCGTGTAGTTTTCTAAAACATGCATGTACAATTATATTTAAATGCGTGTACTTTACTTATCAATGCGTGTACTTCATAAAGTACACGCACATTTCATCAAGTACACGCACATTATATTTATATTATGCATGTACTTCATGCATGTACATTAAGTAAAGTACACACATGCTTTTATAAAGTACACGCATATTGAACTGACCATCCACAACTGCTAAATGGGACCAATTATGAATAAAAAAGTCAAATGGGATTAGGACAAACAAAACTTTCACAAATGGGACTATTGCTAAAATACCTAAAATTTCTTTGGACATCAAAATGCGCGTGTACTGTACATAACATGCGTATACAAAGGTAAAGTACACGTGAACACAAGGAATAATGATCATGTATGTTTTATGAAAAATATGAGTACAGCAACACACAAAAAAACTGATATATGAGACTTAAAAATAAATTACATTCATTTATGTGAAACAAATGGTTTATTAATTAATTTATTCAATCAAATGGTTAAAATGAATGAATTCAACAATTTTAAAAATAGTCAAATGGGTTCCTTATAAGTAGACCTGTAATGACCCGTTTTACTACACCTCGAGCAAGTAACTTCCCTTACTGTGATCTCACCAGAAGACTTTATTCTCTTATTTCTTGGCCTGCCTGTCGGTCTCTTAGTCATTGGTGGAAGGATAGATGGATTTTCAGGAATAGGAATATTTAAGGAAATCAAATCAGGAAGAGGAACTATAGGTATCGAGTATGATTTTCTGTAGAAAGATACCTTATAGTACTCCTCAATATAATCATAAATACTGGTCCCTTTCCTCCGCACAACACAAACAGCATGAGAACATGGAAAACATCTAATCTGCCAACTCTTACAAGAACAAGTCCTTTCTCCTAAGTCAACTGTTGCTCGCACTTCTGAATGAACTTCAAATACATTTTGACTTGAGCGACTAATAGTCCAATGTCGGCTTTTATTCCAATTTTCATTCAGTAACTTTTGAAAAAAAGGACATAGCTCATTTGCCCAAGTGTCAGACTCAACAAGTTTGTTTGCATTGAAATTCATAATCTTCACTCTCAATTTATCAAGCATATTCATTACTGGTAAATGTCTTTCCTCCAATATCCATGAATTGAATGACTCCGCAACACTAGATGCGATGTCACCATACCGTTTACCAGGGAAATATGCACAGGACTAATTCTCGGGAGGCAAACTATCAATGAAATCGGCAATAGCAGCTCCTCCTTCCTTCTTCAATGCTTCAATATTCTTGTGAAATACATCTACTGAGACAGCATATGCACAAGACAAAAAATATTTAACAATTTTCTTTCGAAATCCAGCACAATTCCCACGAATTTTCTTTTTATATTCCCTTGTAAATGATGTATACAGTTGGAATGTGCAGACAACGGGAAGGCCCTCGAAACAGCTTCAAGTAATCCATTGTTTCGATCTGATATAAATGTTATGTTTCGATATTGCTCAACTACTGCACTATGCAAATTGACTAGAAACCACATCCAGTTATCTTCGGTTTCGGAATCAACAGCAGCATATGCAACAAGAAAAAGTCCTGAAATTTAAAAAATATATTAAAATTAAAATAAATAACATATCCATGTACAATACTTTGTATATTGATGTTGTTGGCGCAGACCCTAAAACACATGGGAAATATATTGTGTTTAATCTAAATTGTTTGTAAATAACAAGACAAAGCATAAAAATGTACCGTACACATGATAAAATGCACGTTTACTCATCAATCTTTTGCTTGGCTTTATTATTAACAAGACTAACATCAACATACACGCATAAAAATGTAAAGTACAGGTGAACTAAACAAAAACATTCAAAGGTACTTTACATTTTTAACATTTACTTTGCTTTATTATTTCTAAATAACAACACCTATCATCAAAGTACACGCATAAAAATGAAAAGTACACGTGAAATAAAGAAAAACATTCACGTGTACTTGACATGTAAAATGCGTGTACTTTAGTTTGTATTCAACATAACATCATCATTAAAGTACACGCATAAAAATGAAAAGTACACATGAAATTAAGAAAAACATTCACGTATAGTTGACATGTAAAATGCGTGTACTTTACTTATTACTACACATAAAGTCATCATTATCAAAGTACACGCATAAAAATGAAAAGTACACGTGACATTAACAAAAACATTCACGTGTACTTTACATGCACTATGCGTGTACTTTACTTAGTATTACACATAATAAGACATATCATGACAATACACGTAGAAAAATGAAAAGTACACGTGAACTAAAACAAAGACCTTCAAAGGTATTTTATATTTTTATGCTTGTATTTTGATGTTATGGAATGGAACAAACAAAATTTCAATGCAATACACACAATAAAATATTTAAAATTAATTTACCATTGTTCCCATTCCTTGCAGTAGCTGATAGTATTGTTCCACGGTAACGGCTCTTCAAAAAGGCACCATCAAGAAATAAAACAGGTCTGCAGTATTGAAATCCATAAATACATCCTCTAAACATTACAAATATTCTCTTGAATTTTTTACTCTCATGTTCCACGTCAAGGATGCAATGCGACCCAGGATTATACTGCAATAGAAGGTCACGATAATTATTCATTAATGCATAAGAAACCTTTTCATCACCATGTATATCAACAACAGCCATCTCTTTCGCACGCCATGCATGTTGATAAGCTATATCAAGATCATAATTCTTCTTCATATCTCTAACTACATCCATTGGTCTCAATAGCGGGTTATCTCTAAGATCATCAGCTACCAATGTTGAAACCAACTTGGAGGCTATCATTTTGGCTGACGGACTACGAAAGACACCTCTACATGTATGCTCATTATTCATTGAACGTATGTAAAAGTATCCATTTATTGTAGATAATGAAGCATGAATTCTCCATATGCAATTCTCAGTAGTCTTTTTAGAGCATTCAGCCGTCACTCGAGTTTTATCATTCTTCAAATACACATACTTGAACCCAACCTCAACGGCATACTTTCGCAATTTATCCCGAAATTCCACTACACCTCCTTCAAAACACTGCTGCTCATGACTTATATAAGTCTTCCAATCATTCGAAAGATAGAATTTTGACTTACTTGACTCCACACCTCCAAGATAAAAGTCATTTTCAATGCAACTATTAAAATCATTTTTAGTGCCTGATGATAAAGACTCTAACCTCTGTGTATTTGTATCACCACTGTCAACCCTCTCAGACCTTGTATTACTGCAGTCAACCCCTTCAAAAATTCGATTAGAGCAGTCAACCCGTTCATCTTTTGTATTACATGGAAATGGTAATGAATCAATGACATATATCCAAATGAAATTAGCTTTCACGATCAATTGGGACCGCAACATACAACAAACATCGTTGTCACAAACCAACATAAACCGACATTCATCACCAAATGAATACCTCAATGAAAAACTCCCACTTCTCAAATTAGTAAACCTAATACACAACTCATTGCATATGAAATCTAATGAGCTATCTTCAAATATTTCAATACAAGCCATATTATCCAAATAACAACACCTTGCTATTACACTACTTACCATAATGTCCTGCAGTAAAACAGAGACGAAAAACATTTACTTCAAGGTCAACAATTCTAAAAATGTGTGCAATAATTTAATGCATGAAATATAAAAATATTTATTTATAATTAATATAAACTTACAGGCACTTTTTAAAAACCTATACAGGAAGCAATAAACCAAAACATATTATCAAATATCAATCACGTGTACTTTATAAACATTGCATGTACTTTGAAAACTGATATCGAACTGGTTGTTTCCGCTGGCGCGGACCTATATCAATAAGTGATTCAATACCAAATGAAAATCAAGGACTCTTAAAATTAGAATGAAACATCAATAATATTCATTCAGCACATTCAACTAAGAATTACAAATATTGATAAATATAACTTATTTATGAAGAATCCAAACATAAATGCATAAAAAACACAAATTAAAAACATATACATATATAACGTATAAAAAGCTATTCAATCACATGAATGAATATTACAATGAGTCTCTTGAATTAAAACAAAGGACATATACTTATTGTAATCGATCGAAAATAGAAAAATCAACTGCTGATAAAGATAAACTTACAAATGATCGAGCCAAGTGATACAGGTAGAATCGAATAAGAACACTGTAATCGATTATAGGACAGACGATCAAAGCATAAGATTGATGTTATTTTCGATTTCGGAGAATAGTCGTTAGTTGCAGAGAAAACTCCAATAGCCGATTAGGTTTATGATTTTTTTAAATTGGGGGTATTTATATGTTGGACCTAATCGTTTAAAATTTAGTTCACCGGTTTTTTTTGTCTAAAATTGTTAGTCCAAGGACTAGACCGTAAAAACCACTATAAAATAATATATACTAAAAGTAGTAATTATAATACTATACACACACACACACACACACACTTACTTACTTACACTTTTGAGCAGTATTTGAAATGTGGCTCATGATGGTCTAGGCTCGGTATTTAGTAACAAGATCGGATATAGGCTTTTTGAATGCATCAATGCCACAATACTCATGATATAAAATATTTGAAATCATAAATGCAAATTGACCTACAAGATAAATAAATATGCACATAAGATAAATTTTATCATGAATTAGCAATTAAAATGCGTCTATTTAAGGTATTAAATTAACACTTGTGGGGTGCTTATCAATATTTGTAATCACATTCTATATAATTTCAACTAAAAACAGAAAAAATAACAAACAATATAATTATTTAACACCTTATTTACTATTTATTTGTAGAAGAAAAAAGGTTCACGAAGTCATTTTGTGCTGGAATTGATTGAAAGTCAAATGTTCTCTTAATGTTGGCGTTGTTATTTATTAGGATTAAAGAAAAGTAACATACCGAGGAATGTATAAAAAAACATTCATTTTCAATTTGCAAATGAAACAACTTGATATTTGTATGAAGACGACAATGACGAGAATTTTGTGTTCAAACAATAATGGAGAAGTTTTTCATTGATTTGAATGCTTCTTATTTTTTAAAATCCAATAAAACATGGGGGAAAACTGTTTTGTTATAGTAATTGGTTATTTTTTAAAATCCAATAAAACTGGACCCATTGTTTTGTTATACAACTGTCTATAATACCACGCTTTTCAAGGTTAATTTCGTAAGGTATGCATGTAATATCAGTAGAAAATAGCCTTACACTAAACATGTTTTTAGAAGGATCTTTAAAAAATAAGAGAACTATCTTTTTAATATAATAATTGTTTATCAAACAATCGAAACAGGTTTTTAACTGTATTTATTTCTTTATGTAACATTTTTTATAAAAAAAATTATTTTCATAACTAATGATTATTAGGTCGTGAATGAAAGAGTGGTATTATAGACAATTGTAGCTTGAAAATGAGTTAATTAACGGTTAACGGGCGAAGTCCAACAAAGTGAGTCTATAATAATCCAAAAGAAAACAGATCCATTAATTTGGAACATGCTCCCCCAAGACAAGTAGGGAAGAAATAATCCATCTCCCCAATATAAACAATGCCAAAATTGAACATCAATTGATTTTTTTTTTTAGTATACCATGAGATGTTCGGACAGCTTACGTGCACCTCGATTAATCCTCATTTGTGATTCGTGACTTCCACTAACAAATATTATATTTTACAATAGCAAAAATTAGAAATCAAACTCAATATACCTTCAAAACTGTTTAATTGGAATCCTTATACCATTTGTCCAAATTATGTCCCAAATGGCATTTATCTATTAGTAATTATGTGTATAGCCTCAAACTATTATCACGATATAGGTTCAGTTGAGTTATCAGTAATATTTTGGTTAGTGTATAGAGTACATAAGAGTCTATTTAAAATACCAATTAATATATTGATGACAACCTCATCAAATTTATTTTGTGAATATCATTTAAGCGTACATGTAGAATTATATTCTCTCTATTATAATTTTTTTTGAGATTTTATTTTTAGTCATTATTATCATTCTTGCCTTAATCCCATAATATGGGATCGGCGACACGAATTCCCCTTTTCCATTCTACTCTATTATATGCATTATTATCATTCAAATTTAATTTCTTAAGGTCTCTCCTAATAATTTCCTTCCACGATAGTTTAGGGCGACAATTTTTTCTTTTACCCTCTATATCCAACAATCTTCCCCTTGTTATTAATTTTGTTTAAGTCTACTTTCTCTCAATTTATCGCTAATGGGTGCTACTCCTAATCCTTCTCTCATGTATTCGTTTTTAATTTTACCCTTCCACGATAGTTTAAGTCTACTTTCTCTTAATTTATCGTTAATGGGAGCTACTCCTAATCCTTCTCTCATATATTCGTTTTTAATTTTGTCATTTCTAATAAGTCCTATCATCCACCAAAGCATCCTCATCTTATTAATATGGAGACTTTGCTCATGCCTTTTCAAATATTTGGTGGATTTCCATTTCATATATTTTTGTAAATTATATTAAGTTTAACAATCACTCGAAATGACATTATAACTATCCAAAGCATACCAAGTTTTTCTACTAAGTGCGTGTCCATTACATGGTCGTACCTACACTTGTGATACAACGATTTGATGCACTTGTGATATATAACTCGTTAAAAACTTGGTAAACTTAGAGCGTGTTTGATAATACTAATTTTTCACGAAAAATGCAATATATGAAGTCATTTTCCATCTTTTGGATGTTTGATAAACAAAATTTTCGATGGAATTAGTTTCTTTAAAACAAATCAAGTAACCACTTTTTTCGCAAAAGATGGAATTAAAAAACCTCCTCTCACATTGTTATTCATTTTCCAGGAAAAAGAATTACCACACCAAAAAAATGGATAAAGAACTTAGAAAATGAATAAAAACCCAAAAATAATGAAAAAAAATTCAGAAAGTGAATAAAATCCAAAAATAATAATAATAAATTCAGAAAGTGAATAAAACCCCAAAAATAATGAAAAACATCCAGAAAATGAATAAAAAACCAAAAAATAATGAAAAAAACACAGAAAGTGAATAAAACTCCAAAAATAACAAAAAAAATACAAAAAATAAATAAAAAGACCAAAGGTAATGAAAAAAAATTCACAAAATGAATAAAAACCCAAAGATATTGAAAAAAAATCTAGAAACTTTTTAAAACTCCATAGATAATTTTAAAAAATCCAAAATATGAATAAAAACCCAAAAATAATGAAAACAAATCTAGAAAGTGAATAAAAATGAGAAAAAAATGAAAAAAATACATTAAATTAATCAAAACCTAAAAATAATGAAAAAAATACAGAAAGTGAATAACTCCAAAAATAATGAAAAAAGATAGAAAATGAATAAAAACCAAAAAACTTCCAGAACGTGAATAAAAAATCCAAAAAAAATGAAAAAACCCAGAAAGTGATTAAAACCCCAGAAATAATGAAAAAAAATCCAGAAAATGAATAAAAATCCAAAAAAATGAAAAAAAAACACCACAAATAATGAAAAAAAAAATCCAAAAAAGTGAATAAAACCCCTCAAATAATGAAAAAAATCCAGAAAATGAATAAAAACCCAAAAATAATGAAAAAATACATAAAGTAAATAAAACACCAAAAATAATGAAAAAAATACAAAAAATGAATAAAAACCCAAAAAAAAAGAAAAAAATTCCAGACCGTGAAAAAAACCCAAAAATAATGAAAAAAAATCCAGAAAGAGATTAAAACCCCAGGAAAAATGGAAAAAATCTAGAAAAAGAATAAAAACCCAAAAATAATGGAAAAAAAAATCCATAAAGTGAATAAAAACCCAAAAATAATGAAAAAAAACACAAAAAGTGAATAAAACCCAAAATATAATGGAAAAAATCCAAAAAATGAAATAATTACCAAAAATATTGAAAAAAATAATGAAAAAAATCCAAAACGTAAAATAATGAAAAAATACAGAAAGTGACTAAAACCCCAAAATAATAAAAAAAAATCCAGATCTTGAATAAAAATCCAAAAATAATGAAAAAAAATCCAGATCGTGAATAAAAATCCCAAAATATTGAAAAAAATACATAAAGTGAATTAAACCACAAAAATAATGAAAAAAAATCAGAAATTGAATAAAAACCAAAAAATAAGGAAAAAATACAGAAAGTGAATAAAACACCAAAAATAATGAAAAAAATCCAAAAAATAAAAAAATTCAAAAAGTAAATAAAACTTCAAAAATAATGAAAAAAATACGTAAAATGAAAAAAAAAAACTCAAAGATATTAAAAAAAATACAGAAAGTGAATAAAACTCCAAAAATATAGAAAAACATATAGAAAATGAAAAAAACAAAAAAAAATTGAAAAAAATTCCAGAAAATGAATAAAAACCCAAAAAATTGAAAATAAATCCAGAAAGTGGATAAAAACCCAAAAAATTGAAAAAAAATCCAGTAACTGAATAACAACCAGAAAATAATGAAAAAAAATACAAAAAGTGAATAAAACACCCCAAAATAATGGGAAAAATCCAAATAATGAATAATAACAAAAAAATAATGAAAAAAATACAGAAAGTGAATAAAAACCCAAACCCAAAAATAATGAATAAAATACAAAAAGTGAATAAAACTCTAAAAAAAATCAAAAAAATCCAGAAAATAAATAAAATAATGAAAAATCCAGAAGTTTAATAAAAATCAAGAAATAATGATGAAAATCTAGAAAATTCATTATGGAGTAAATATTTATTTTCTGGTTTTTTATTCATTTTCTGCATTTTTTATTTTTTTGAATTTTATCCCTTTTTGGATTCTTTTAATATTATTTATGTGGTATTATTCACTTTCTGTATTTTTTTTTCTTATTTTTGGGTTTGTGATCACTATCTGGATTATTTTCAATATTTTTGGGATTTTATTCACTTTCTGGATTTTTTCATTATTTTTGGATTTTTATTCACTTTCTGGATTTTGTTTTCATTATTTTTGGGTTTTTATTCATATTTTGGATTTCTTTCACTATTTTTGGGGTCATATTCCCTTTCTGTATTTTTTTCATTTTTTTGGGTTTTTATTCACTTTTTGGATTTTTTTAATTATTTTTGGATTTTTATTTGAATTTTTTTCATTATTTTGGGGGGGGGGGGGGGGGGGGGGGGGTTTATTCACTTTTTGGATTTTTTTTCATTTTTTGGAGTTTTTATTCACTTTGCTGGATTTTTTCCTATTACTTTTGAGTTTTTATTCATCTCTTGGATTTTTTTCATTATTTGTGGAGTTTTATTATATTTCTGTATTTTTTTCATTATTTTTGGGTTTGGGTTTTTATTCACTTTCTGTGTTTTTTTCATTATCTTTGGGGTTTTGTTCATTATTTTTGGGGTTTTATTCACTTTCTGGATTTTTTTTCATTATTTTAGAGTTTTTATTCATTTTCTGGATTTCCCCCCCTTATTTTTGGGGTTTTATTCACATTTTGGATTTATTTATTTATTTATTCTTTGGGATTTTTATTTATTTTCTAGGATTTTTATTTATTTTCTAGGATTTTTATTATTTTTCTATTTTATATATATATATTTTCTACTTTTTTTCCATGGAAAATATTGGTAACCAAACACAAAAGATGGAAAATAGAACTTTTTCCACGTGGGAAATAATTGCAATCAAACAACACCAAAAAAAAAAATATTTCAAAGTTTTTAATTCCATGGAAATTGACTCTTGATGCTTATTTTTTATCTTATTTATCAAACACACCCTTAGTGTTTTTCTATTTTAAATGATATAATAATTCAAAAAGTTAACTATTAGATTTAGTCAAAAGATGGATTGTAAAACTGAGCCTGAGTCAAACAAGAATTATTAGACTGCATGGAGAATTTAGCAGTATTGGGCCGGTAGTATATTCTTCGGTCATCTAATATTGGACTGACTTTTAGTTTTAAAATGGGTTATTTAGCAGTATGATTTTCTTACTTTTGGGTTTTGTCCTCGGTCATCTAATATTGGACTGACTTTTTAGTTTTAAAATGGGGACAATGAAATAATATATGAGCCTTCAACACATTGACCTTTGTCTTCAATATTTTTGTAATTGACCACTAATTGCCTCTATATTGTGTTTGGAATTTGCTGATATATAATTGCTAGAAATTATTCATAGGCGTAGAGGATTTTTCTATCAGGGTACAATTAAGTCTAGCACAGATAGAAGTTTTCAATTCAATAGGATTGAATTACAAAGGTAGTAGGTGATACTTTTAAAAACGTCACGAAAAAATGAAATGGCACTACATAAAATTGCATAATAAAAAAAAATTACAATGTTCGAGTTTATATCTGGTCTGTTTGACACACAGTCGTGTTGTGTCGTATATGTGTCGAAATTATGAGTCGCTTTGTGTGTCATTCTAATACATCCCGGTTTAGTTGCTAAATCTGAACAATTCCCCCTTGATGAATGGTTTATCTAGTGCCACGGTGGGGCCTACGGGTACATAATTTCGGAATGGTTCATGCATGTGTTTGTCGTGGTACCGTGGTAAATGTGTTTTTATTCCGATCATCATTCTTATTTTTGTTTAATTGAACATAAAATTTAGGATGTTGTGTTATACGCTAATTTTGTTCGTGTCAAATAAAAATATACGAAATCATATAGTATCGGGATGTAATGGATTGGACGGAATTATACGCTAATTTTATAGTTGAAACATTTTCCCACCCAGTAAACATTTATTGTATTAATATTATATAAAATAAATATTTTTGTATTCATAAAAATTAACTTAACACGTCATTTTTATTCTTTTGATATTTTATATTGAACATGTATCTTGTTTTATAGGGATTTATGTAAAATTCAAACAAATCAATTTTGTAAAAATTAGATTTGTATATCGAAACTTATAGTTCATTTTAAATTGTTAAGAAAAAAAATAACTATTACTTCAAATTTTTAAGGAACATATATATATTAGTAAGTAAAATATTTATAAATTTCAAAATAGGACTTTGTTAGTAAAAAAATTTGTAGGACATATTTCATCATGAATAGTTAATCTCTCTCTCTCTCTCTCTCTAGAGAGAGAGAGAGAGAGAGAGAGAGAGACTCCTATGCACACTAAGTTTGCACATCATTTTTTTTAAAATAGCAAAAAAAAAAATTGACCTGATTTTTTTTTATATAGTTTCCTTGAAATGTTTAAATATCATAAGAAAAAATCAACTCAAAAAAATATGTTTTACTATTTAAAAAAATCGGTCAAACTTTTACCGCTTTTAAGCACTTTAAAAACAGCTAAAGTTTGACCGATTTGTTTTTTTAAATAGCAAAACAAGTTTTTTTGAGCTGATATTTTTATATGGGTTCCTTGAAATGTTTAAATAACATATAAAAAAATCAGGACAAAAATATTTTTTTTGCTATTTTAAAAAAATGATGTGCAAACTTCAGTGTGCACATGAGCCTGCCCCTCTTTCTCTCTCTGAGAGAGAGAGAGACTCTCGTACATACCACCTATACATATCGCTGGCGCAAACTATTTTTTTTAAATATTAAAAAAAAATTGAGTCGAGTTTTTTTGCTATTTAAAAAAAAATCGGTCAAACTTTCGCAGCTTTTGAAGTGCTTCAAAAACTAGGAAAGTTTGACCAATTTTCATAAAATAGGAAAAAATATTATTTTGAGTTGATTTGCTTTACATGGGTCCCTTGAATTTTTTAAACATCATACAAAAAAGTTAAGTCGAAACATTATTTTTTTACTATTTTAAAATCGGAAGCCTTTATGTTAAAAATTTAAAGAATGATATGATAAAGTACCACCAATTATTATAATTCATTTTTGTAAAGATCATTCAAAAAAGGACCTTACGATTTTAGTACAAACAAATATGTCTTAGAGAATGCGGTGCCAAAGTTTTACATCGTAAAAACTGCATGAAAAATTTATCTTCACCCGCCATAAATAAAATTTTGCATGATAAATAATCAAAATATACATTGATGTATAGTACTTTAGTGTCAATCATGAAATATTGTGATGCCAAATGAGTTCTATCAAATTTGTCAAAAAATACAAAATACAAGAGATATCATATTTGTAATAACAAAATTAGATTTGTCATGCTATCAAATGGACTCATATACAAGCTTTAATTATTGAAAATATTAGTGTATAAAATATACAAAAACTGTTAATTTTCCCACTAGATTGTTAACATTATTTTTTTTTTAGTAAAGAGGAACAGTACCCCACAAGTTTTATTTAAACAAGCCAAACATGGCAATAGCTCTTGACATATGAAACTAGAGGATGCTCCCATTGCTCTAGCTTTAAAGCAATAAACTAGGAGGTTTATAAACACCACCTTTACAAGAAAATAACGAAAGTAATAATAGTGGGATTTTATAAATAACCCCATTACAACTTTATCTTTCGAATTTGAGGAAATCCTGGACTATCCATTTGAAGGAGACCTGTAATAATATTTGGAAGAGAGGAAAAAGAATAATAGAATTCTGACTTTTGAGAATAAGCTGCCTCTGATGCAAGACCATCTGAAACTGAGTTAGATTCTCTATAACAATGAGAAATCTTTTGTTAGAATCAAATCAGCCATAAGCTTAGAATCAGATTCAATCAACACATTATCAATACTGATATTTAGAGAGCTGCATAATTGGAAACTTTCCATAATAGCATATGCCTCAGCATAAATTGAGGAGTTAACCCCCAAAGCTAAACTAAAACCTACAAAGAATTTTTCATTAAAATCCCTTATAACACCTCCAATCCCACTAGGACCAGGATTACCTTGAGAAGCTCCATTGATATTCAATTTGAAAAAACCATCATTTGGCTTAGACCAAACACACTTGATGAGCTTTAATTTGGGAGAACTGATATTCAACTCGAACCAAGATATCACAATTGCATCTTCACTCTTACAACTATATTTGAATTCTTGAATAAAAGGCAAGCCTTTTTAAATAATTCATAACATTTGGAAGATTAGAAAAGATGAATGCTTGATGATCTCTAGCTGGCATATATAATGAAAAGGGCATTAAAAGGGATCTACAGTTCTCAAATTGAATTTTTATACCTATTTTTCTACCAAAGTATAGCGACACTTCTTGAGCAATATGACACTAACTGAGTAAGTGATTTGTAGATTCAATATCTAATGCCAATATTTTGGATGGACAAATCTGTGTGAACAACATTATTCAAAACTTTCCAAATGAAAATGCTAATTTTTGTTGGGGAATGAGAACTCCAAATGAATTTCCAGCTTTGAGCAGCAAGCCTAGTTCTTCAAATGACTTCATAAGCAGACTTAAGATAAAATTCCCCCTGATGTTAACATTAATCAATTGTAGTTTTCATGTTTACTTGAGTATTTCCTATAGAAAAATTTCACTCTTTCCAAGGCTTCTTCAAGAGAGGATGGCTTAAGAGAAAAAGTTCTGTTGATCCAGTTTTAGATTTAGTTTTAAAGCCCACCATATTCTTGCAAATAAACCATTTAAGGTTCCGTTTGGTTTGCAGTAATATTTTAAATGAATTGTGATTATTGAAAAAATAATTACTAATTTTTTTTTCCAAAATTCTAATTTCTTTCATTCTGTTTGGTTAACTAATGGATTCCTATTGAATCAAAATTTTGTCTTTGATTCATATATGGAAAATGATATAGGAATGTATAATATCTTTCAATAATACCCTTTAACAATTATATTACTATATATATACACATACACGTACATATACACAATGTTGCGGTTCACTATTTAAAATGTATGAAGTCAAATATCTTTTTATTAAATATATATTTTCTAACATTTAACAACTATAATAATTTATTATAGATATGTGTGTATAATATTTCGAGTTAATCAAATTAATTATTACATGAGTAGAAAAAATGCCTAAATAAAATTTGTTTTGAACTTAAATTTAATACAAACTGACATAATAAAATTGTCTTCACAAAATAAGTATTTAAATTTTTTGAATAGATTTATAATTTAATATATGTATCCCACTTATATTGGATGGATTTCGATTCCACATACTTTCTCAAAAAGGAAGTAATCTGATTCTATTAGGGGCCACATTCCCATGCAACTTACTCTCTCACCAAGCGCAGTAATCTTACACTTTGCTAGGAATGTTCGAAAGGAATCAGATTCCGCCCAACTTTACCAGGTACCATACGGGGCTAATGTATTAGAAAACAAACACACCACTTCAAATTAGTCGTGTCATGATTAGGAAATAATAATACACATATAATTATTAATTAATGGTTGCATTTTTATTGCGGTTTGATTTTAACAAGTTAGAAAAATGATACATGTACCAACTTTTTACTTCAAGTTTGTGTACCAAGTTCATTGAGGTGTTGTATTTTAGTTGTTGTACAATACTTTAATGCACTTGTTACACAAGTTTGGTGTAAAAAATTAGTCTATATCTATCTATCTATCTATCTATCTATCTATTTATCTATCTATCTAAAAAGAAGCTAAACTAGAGAATTGGCCTATTTAACACTTTTAATCCTTAATTTTCTTAAATTACCATAACAACCATCGCATTAATACATGTATCTCTTTCACTAATTCTATTAAACAATTTGAAATGTGTCTCAGCCTCTCTATTTCTATTAAGACATTTCTAACTCTCTCTCTCTCTCTCTCTCTCTCTCTCTCTCTCTCTCTCTCTCTCTCTCTTTATATATATACATATATATATATATATATATATCAGCAACGCCAATGGCAAGTTCAAAATGGCATACAAAATGACTCAATTATTTTTCTTATTCTCCTTACAATTTCCTTTATTTACATATCTACACTAATCTATCCCTCTCACTTAAAAATTGATCAACTAAATATATCAATTCCAGGTTTCATCTTGTAATCGCAAGTCCATTAATAATCTCACTTCGACGCTATATAGGTTGAGCCTATATGGTAAGTAATGATTACTTTTATTTATGAAACTTCTACTACTAATATCAAATTACATGCCCACTGTCCCGTTGGTATTAATTTCAATCATCATATTGGAGTGATGGTTTTTTTCTATTTATTGCTATTAATTTCAATTTTACAATTTCAATTGTCAATTGCAAAAATTTATTAACCCTATTTTAGTAGTACTTCATTATTCCTGATATGTCTCTAATAAGTGAATCATGCTTCTCATCCATTTAGTATGATGTTTTAATTAAAAGGAATACGAAACTACAATATTTTCTTGTGATTGTTTTCTTGTGAATTTGTAGAAATCGAGTTAATTCTCTGCATGTGATTTTTTAGGAATTCATAATTGGTGAGTTTTGAGTTTGGGGGGGGGAATGTTTAATTTGGAGTGAAACATGTGCTCCCTCTTTTCTTCCTTTTCCTAGAGACCTCAAATTATGGCCATCCGTGGCCATCCCGATCAAGATTGCGCGCCGGATGGGATTCAAAAGGTCTCGCGCCCCTTAGGAACATTTCGGTAGTCTTCGGTGTGGGGTTAATGTAAAGAGATGGAGTCGCCAGCCTATTTTTCAGAAAATAGGCAAAAGAACATGTTGCCACCTCGAGAGAGCTGCATCGAAGAAAAACTGATGCATACGAAACCAATAATTTGAAGGGTTCGTGGGTTAAGTTACGGAATGGAAAGATGTTAGGCACCCATTCTGCCCTTTCGGTCTCTCATGAGCTTGTGTTATTGTTTTCCTTTATTTCTCTATGAATTGTGTGTGCGTGCATATATAATAGAGATCGGAATTGTTAAACTCATACCATAGGAAAGATAAAGTGAAGTCATCCATAAAAATGTTCCAAAAAAATATATATAAAAAATATGATTTAGGCGTTTATCATGATATTGATTGTTATTATGAAACGATAATATGTATTGGATGAAACGATAACAAACATATTATGTATATTAATGCAAGAATATGATGAAAATGAGGAATTTGCAAAAATTGGAAAATTAAAAATTTTAAAAAATAAAAAATTTTGGAAATTAAAAAAATTGGACTCGAGTCTCGGGTTTTAATTCGAAACGCCTACGTGGCCTATATAGGCATCAAAGTCCACATAGTTGCGGCATGGGGGTGGGGTTTATCCCATAAATTCGAACAGGATTTTATTATATGTGTGTGTGTAGAAAAATATGTTTTAGTTTTGAAAAAGTGTGATGGATAAATCCCGTTCGAAATTTATAAGTGTAACCCTCTTTTTATTTTTTAATTTTATAGAAAATAAAGTATGTGCAGTATACGAATAAAAATGTAGATATTAATGTGTATGAACTAAAGTAAGAACTAAATTAGGGATCTTATGAATTTTATGCAAAATAAAGAATTTAAAGAGAAAGAGAAGGAATTGGACATTCTTTGAAGCTTGATCTTTGATCTTGGATGAACTCCCTTGAATGTGAGATGAGAGCGAGTGTGATTTGCCAAATTGGGTATGAAATGGATGGGAATGGACGCTTGAATAGAACTTCACATGGACAAACTTCATTGATTTTGAGAGAATGTTGTTGAGATCACTGATGCTGATGGATCTCTGGTCCTCCCCTTTGGTAGTGAGGTCATGCTCTTCTTTTATAGTGTTAGGGGGTTGCCGATCGGCATTTCCCTAGTTCAAACCATTGCACAGGTTCGCGTATGGGGTGGACTGTTGAAAAGTGGATTCAGATCCCTTCGAGGATTCAAAGAGTTTTCGCTCTAAAGATAGAGCTGACCAGAGTCAACGGGGCCCGGGAGCACCCGTGGTCTCTAGATCGATACTTAGAGTGCGACCTAGGATTTATTGTAAGGAAATAATTTTATAAATGTCCCGGGTATAATCTAGGAATTTTATGTTTTCCCTAGATCACAGTTTGTATGTCTGATACCGCTACATTCGGCATGTTATGGTGATCATCCACGACGGTCTTTATCCGAATCCATGCATCCATCATCTTCACACGTGCATCATGCTATATGCAACGTGCTTCTCAACCGTTTCTCACTACTCCACGATGCATTATTGGTAAAATTATTTATTGGAGTTGTTTATATTTGAATAAATATTTGGGAATTTTTCAGAAAATATTTTTTCGAAGTCTGATTTATTTTTATCAAAAGCATAAATTTTTCTAAGTGTAGAAGCAGAGTGCCTCAGTCGATGAGCTCGTTCAAACGAGTTCACATTATCTTTTGAACGACACGTGTCCTTCGTTCGAGCGAGATGTCTATCTCGTTCGAGTGCTGCCTCAATTTTCGTATAAATACTAGAGTTCATTCTACACATTTTTCAAGTTTTCAAACACGATTTTCGCAAAAAATAGCCCAGAAAACCGACTTAACCTTTTAAGGCTTTATGCCTTCTTTATTCACATAAACACTCCCATCTATGTATGTGAATTGTTAAACCTTCATGAGGATCATTTTTACTCATCTGGAGTAATTTGTGAAGAAGTCGTTCTCTTCTTCATTACTACCCACCTGGAGTTCTTACGGGAGATTCCAGCCAAGACATCGAAACCGACACCCCGAGGGTATTTCGTATGTCGCTCTTATTTTCATTGTAATCCGGGTAACCGTTTTTACAAATTATAGTGAAAATAAAAAAGGTTTTGCCTCTTTGGGAGATTTTTCCTCATTTGTGCGTTTTGTTTGTGATTGACTGTTCTTGCATGTTCATATTGATTTTAATCACACCAAGATGCATGTTTTAGGATTTAATTGAAAAATTGAGTTTAATTAAATAATTTCTTAATTTGAACGCACGCGTACTCTTCAAATTGGTATCAGAGCCAATTACACAATTATACCGCTTAATTTTCTGCAAATTTTTTCTAAGATATCAATTTTCTGAAAAATTGATTTTTGAAAAAAAGGTTGTGTTCAATGGAGATATAATATAATAAAATACCAGTTTTTGACGGGAAAAATTATGCTTACTGGATAGCCCACATGAAATCTGCTTTAAAAGACAATGATGAATGTGTTAGGATTTTGGTTGAAAGAGGGAGGACACCTCCCTCCATCACCGTTGATAACGTAACTAATTTAAAATCTGTCACTGCATGGACTGAAGAAGAATTTAAATGGTCATCTTCTAAATCTAAGGGTTTAAGTCCTATTTCTGGATCCGTCACACCTGATGAGTTTCGACGCATAATAACGTGCACCACGTCAAAAGAGGCATGGGATGTTTTACAACTTACCCATGAAAGAACTAATGTAGTGAAAGAGTCTAAACTGCAAAATTTAACAACTCAATTTCAAACAATCACCATGCTTGAGACTGAATGTTTTAATGAATTTTATGCTAGGTTTTCTGATATTGTAAACACTAGCTTTAATCTTGGTGAATACATTCCTAATGCTAGAGTTGTTAAAAAGATTCTAAGATCACTGCCTAAGCGTTTTATCTCTAAAGTCATTGTGCTAAATTCTATGGGTAATTTAAACACGCTTAAATTGGAGGAACTTGTAGGAGACTTAAAAACGTATGAAATTGATATGTTTCCTAAATCTTTGAAGCCTAAAGATAAGGGAATCGCACTTAATTCCCAGGATATAAAGAGTGAGGGGTTGGGAAGAAAGGGAGTTGAGTCATCTAGAAAAAAAGGAGATAGAAACGTCAGATTCTGAGTGTGACTTTGATTTAGATGATTTGGCCCTCTTTGTTAAAAATTTCAAGAAAATTCTCAAATTCAAGCAAAATGAAAATTTCAAAGATAAAAAGGATTTTGAGAAAAATAAGAAAAATAAAAACTATTTTAAAGACCCTCCTAAGAAAGATAGTGAGAGATGCTATGAGTGCAACAGTAAGGGTCATAGAGCTTTTGAGTGTGCTACCAGGCTAAACAAACTTGCCAAAGAAAAAGGAAAAGTTGTCCTTAATGCTACCCTTAGTGACGACAGTGAGGTCGATTCGGTGGACTCTGGAAACGAGTCACCGCATGAATGTAACTTCATCGCAATCATGGCTAGTCATCACTACACCAAAATGGCCAAATTGTCACCTTTCAGCCGACCACCCTTGTCAAGGTCATTGACCGTGACACAAATCTCACGTTTTGTGTCACGGTCATTGACCTTGACACGACCGTGACAACTTTTGCAGCCAAAAAAGTCCTAGGATTCTTTTTTCCCACCTCTTTTGGTTTTCCCCCTCTCTCTCTCTCTCATCCGCAATTTCTGCTCTCTCTCTCTCTAAGGTATATTTTTATTCCTCTCTTTCTCTTTCATTTCTATATGTATGTGTATGTGTATGTGTATGTGTATGTGTATGTGTGTATATATATGTGTGTATATATATATGTGTATGTGTGTATATATATGTGTAGATGTTAGTGATAGTTAGAATGGTGTAAATGTTAGTGATAGTTAAAATTGTGTAAATGTTAGAAAAGTTATAGAATTCATATGTTAAAATTAATTATATAAATATTTAAATTGATAATAATTTTATTCATGAAATTAATTCAATTAGGTAAAACCCTAGATAAATTTTTAACAGAATTTGATAATATTATATAAAGTTTAGTAAATTCACAAAATGTTGCCAATTGTATGTTTTTAGGAATATCATTAGTTACTTTCGTGCCCAACTATGTAGAATCCATACACATGCATGTTGTTAGAAAGTCTTAAATTTAATTCTCACTTTAATTTGTAGAATCTCTGTACTTGGTTGGATTTATCCCTTTATGATAATGAAATTTATGCTCCAATTATAATTATCTCATGTCACAATTTTATCGATAAACAATAAATGTAGTTGTCACGGTCGTGGTGGGGGGAGGGGGTGGGGGTGGGGTGGTGGGGGTGGGGTGTGTGTGTGTGTGCATAGGTGTGTGCATGGTGGTGTGTGGTGGGGGAGGGGGGGTAGTGGGGGTGGGGTGTGGTGGGGGGAGGGGGTGGGGTGTGTGTGTGTGTGCGTAGGTGTGTGCGTGTGTGCGTGGCGGGGGGAGGGGGCACGGGGTGTGGTGGGGGTGGCGGTGGGGTGTGGGGGGTGTGGAGGGGCAAGTTTAACAATTGTATATCTTTAATTAAGAAATTGTATAGCTTTAATTGTAATTTTAATTGTATAGTTTTAGATGAAAGTAAATTAATAATTAGTGCCAATTTCATATGAAAGTAGTATTGTCCCTCATTGTAAATTAGTAAATTAATAATTGTATACTTTAATTGTATACTTTAATTATTAGTTTAATTGATGAAATGTTGGGTTGGTTAGTTGTAAAAGTGGCATGACGTGTGTGTGTGTGTGGTGGGGGTGGGGTAGGGGTGTGTGTATGTGTACTATTAACTTATTTTTTTATCTGTACTAATAACATTTTTTTACAGAAAAAATGCCTCCTTCAGATATTAAGGCGAAGATGATGATGCTGTTTATGATGATGTCGTCTGGGCTCGGTGGTAGCAGAGGCGACAAGGGCTCCTCCGCCCCTAGGCTCCCCAAATATGGAAAATTTGGGATTACCGTCGAGAACAAGTCAGAGCTATTAGCGAGATCCCTCGAGCTGCTAAAGACGGTCATCGGCCCGAGGTTTATGAGTTGGAAGGAGGTGCCATATGAGCTCAAGTTAGCTGTTTGGGCGGCACTACAGGTAATATATTTATATTTCAATTTCAATTTCAATTTCAATTTCAATTTCAATTTCAATTTCAATTTCAATTTCAATTTCGATTTCATATTTATATTTATATTTATATTTATATTTATATTTATATTTATATTCATTCGCAACTAACATTGTATTTGTTGGACATGAACAATTCAACTTGGACCCAACGCTACGCGATCCCGTCTTGGAGCAGATTAGGGAGAAACTCAAGTCGTGGAAAAAGAAATATGCGGGCACGATACTTTGGGAAAATAAGAGAGTCGATTATCCAATGGCGTGAATCCGTCCCGCCCAAGGAGTCGATCTCATTGGCACAATGGCAGAAGTTCATTGACAATGAGATCGAGGATTGACAATTGGCATCTCGCCAATCGGGGAGGGAAAATCGGGCAAAAAAATGGACGTGCACTACTCCGGCCGGACCTCTTACGCCGAGGTGGAGCATAGGATGCAGGTAAGATTTAATTTTTCTATAACTACAGAAATATATTATTCTTCATTATTTTACTTTGAGGGGCCGATACTAATTTTAATTTACTTTATTTTATTTCAAGGGGTAGGGAGTGGGCCAGGGGTTAAGCCACATAGGTTCGATACTTATGTATCTCTTCGGACGAAGAAGGGGAAGGACAAGGAGGTGTCCTCGAGCGTCGCGGCCACGATTGTAAGTAATCCGACAGTTTATTTTTTGTTAATTACGTTATAATTTTTTAGTTTACTTATTTTACTAATCATGTGCTTTTTGTCGTTTCAGCCAAAGCTTAAGGAAGTGCATGAGTCGCAGTCTGATGCCGACAAGGCATCTTTGTCCACAGACGCACTCAGCCAAGTGCCTGGCTCTGATTGCAAGGGGAGGACAAGGGGAGTGAGCTCGCGGGTGGCCAAATCTAGGATCATCGGATTGGAGACGAGCGACACCGGGTTGGCTCGAACGGTGGATTCACACGACGCGAAGCTGTCCCGTTTGGAGGCGACGGTCCAAGATATGTACGCATTCATGAAGCGTACGTTGGGCGGAGGTCGTAAAGGGAAATGGAAGGAGAAGGCGGTGGAGGAGGAGGTGCAGGAGGACGAGGCGCAGGATGACGAGTATGTGGACCTCTCTGCTTCATCACCGACACGTTCGTACTTCGATGATCCACTTCCCTATTTGGCGCCCTTCAACAGACCATTGTCGACACTTGGTTGGCCGAGCGTGTTCATATTGGACGTATTTTATGGCCAACGGATAGGCCGGGGGTTGAGGGACCCGAATATAGTCGAGGGTGGAATAGTTCATGGACGTGCGCTTCAACAGATGGAGTCCAGGGTGCTCGTCACGCATGTCATACCCGGGAAGGAGAACTCCCTATTGTGGTTGCGCGAAAAATGCGGCACAACGTATATTAGTGGGTGCGTCAATTCGTATGTCGTGTGGCCTACCCACCTCCTCACATTTACCCAAGACATGTAGTCACATTATTTTTAAGTTTGTCCATTTTAATTATATTTGGATTATATCATCATGTATATTATTTCTATTTTGAATATTTGGATTATATCGTCATGAATATATATTTGCATTATCTTTAGTTTGTTTGGATATATGATGTTTGGAACAGGTACGACGTTGCTATAACAGGTACAAATATACTGCTGGGCAGTGGCAGTGGCCATACTTCCCAGCAGAGTTTTTTTTAAATGCTGCCCAGAATTGTCACGGTCATTGACCGTGACACGTCCGTGACACAAAGTTGTCACGGACGTGTCACGGTCAATGGCCATGATAATTTTTTTAAAAAGGGTCACGGCTTTGTCACGATTATAAACCGTGAAAAATGTGTCACGGTCATTGACCGCGACACGACCGTGACATAAAACGCGAGTTTTGTGTCAAGCTCAATGACCGTGACACGACCGTGACAAAAAAAGTTGTCTCGCCTCGAAATGTCACGGCCATTGACCTTGACAAGTTAGATTTGTCAAGGTCAATGACCTTGACAAATGGGCAGATTTGGTGTAGTGCATGTGAGTACTTCCAGTGCTCCTCACGATGATGAGGATGCTGCTTCACAGGGACACCTCGATAGTGAGAACGATGTGAGTGATGGGGAGGATGATGCAAGTGAGATAGAGAGTAACATTCAACACGCTTACAATGAGTTATATAATGAGTCATTTAAAAATAAAAAGTGTAACAAAGAGTTAGTCCTTAGGATCACCACTTTAGAGGAAGATTTAAAAGACGCGAGAGAGGGAGAGTCCTCCATCTACACTACCTTGAGAGAGAGAGAGAGAGTCTGCCTGTGTTGAGAAAGAAAGTTTGTTTTGAGAGATAGAGACTATTTGGAGAGGGAGAGAGAGTTATTTTGAGAAAGAGAAAGAAGACTTGACTAAACAAGTGGATAGTCTTACGAGTGAGATCCATTCCTACCAAGAGACTCGGAAGAAACTTGAAGCCCAACTTACTCATGATCTTGAGAGAGCACGGGAATTCAAGGTTCAAATCGAGGATAGATCTGGAAATATGCTCCTTGGCCCCGCTTTAGGTTTTGGTCATAGGCAGGGAATAGGTTTTGATGGTGCATCCACATCCCAAATAACACCTGGACCAGTTCCTGAGTTTACTACGACGCCATATGGCCATCGTCAAAAACCACGAAGAAGAGTTCGACCAAGAAAAGTAAACCCTGGTCTGCCTAAGACTGTGTTCTTTTGTACGTACTGCAAAAAAAAGGCCACCTCAGGGATTTTTGCTATATTTTGGGTCGGACACGATGTACTACTTCTCCACCACATCATACTCATGATTTTTCCATTCTGAGAGAGCGTGTTGATTTTTTAGCTGCCACATCACAGAGTTTGATGGAGGAATTCCGATGGATGTCTTTGCCGTCAGTGAATACTTCTCACATCCCGGCTAAAACCAACAACAACAAGGGTAAATAAAAGGTCACCTATTCTTGGGTACCTAAGAAAGATAAAAACGCCCTTATTGTTCATGTCGCTCTCAAAGCACATAATACCTCACAATGGTATTTTGATAGTGGGTGCTCTAGACATATGATAAGTGATGTCTCATTTTTTACCAACCTAGAGGATTATAAAGAAGGTAGAGTCACATTTGGAGACGGTATCAAGCCTAGCATCGTAGGATGAGTTACAGTAGAGTTACCAGGATTTCCTAATCTTGAGAATGTTTTATACGTCAAAGGTTTGAAAGCAAACCTTCTCAGCATTAGCCAGCTGTGAGATGCTAACTTTGCCGTAAAGTTTGACCGGGATGCGTGTAATGTCTATAATCAAGCCGGTAAACTTTTAGTTCAAGGGGTGAGGACATAGGATAATAGCTATAGGACTGTGCCCACATCCTCACTTGTCTGCAACAACGCCATGATCACTCCTATGGATTAGTGGCACCAACGTCTAGGTCATGTGAACATTAGAGATTTGACACGCTTATCTAAAAAGGACCTAGTACGTGGCTTACCATCACTGGGAAAGACAACTTCCACGATTTATGGACCCTATCAATTGGGAAAGCGGATTCGTAGCCCCCATAGGAAGTTACATTCCATTACCACCTCCCATGTAGTTCAGTTGATTCACATGGATCTTATGGGTCCTACTCGTACTGAGAGTCTGGGTGGTAAGAGGGATATCCTCGTGATGGTGGATGATTTCTCCAGATATTCAATTGTAGGTTTTCTGACAAAAATTCGATGTTGTAGAGTTTTTAACGACCAAGTGCTGTATCGTGAAAAATCAACTCGGAGTCACTATTAACAGGATACGTAGTGACAACGACATGAAATTTACGGAAGCAAAGGTAGATCTTTACTGTGACAGCCTTGGAATCAAACATGAGTTTTCTGCTGTGAAGACTCCTCATTAAAATGGGATTATTGATAATAAGAACAGGACGATTCAGGAAATGGCTAGATCTATGCCTTTGGGTCGTAAGGTTGCTTGGAGATTTTGGGCAGAGGCAATGTCTACTGCATGCCACACGGTGAATAGGGTTTACCTGCGTTCACACACACTTAAGACGCCTTATGAATTATGGTCTGGCAAGAAACCCAACCCTGCATATTCCGTGTCTTTGGAAGTAAATGCTAAATCTTACGGAATAGAGAGCAATTAGGAAAGTTTGACTCCCGAAGCGACGAGGGAATATTGCTAGGATATTCATCAAATAGTAGAGCGTACCGAGTTTTTAACCTGAAGAGCTCTAAGGCTATGGATCCAATAAACGTCACCGTGCAAGATGACGAACCTTCGACATTTATTAATCCTAGCCTTCAGTGTGAGAATACGGACTTTTCTAGAAGCGATTTACTTGTCCCTCACCCACACACTGTGGACTATAATCATGTGTTAGGGGACACACCTTCTTGGTTTCGCAAGAGTCACGACCCTACCTCCATTATTGAAGATCCCACTTTAGGGGTCAAAACTCATGCGGAGATAGAGAACATTGTTAGTCATTTTTGCTACATGTCCACAGTCGAGCCCAAGAATCACAAATAAGCACTAAAGGATAGACATTGGATATATTCCATGCAGGATGAGTTGCTTCAATTTAAAAAGAACAATGTCTGTGAACTTGTCCCCCGACCTAGTGAGACTAATGTGATAGGTACTAGGTGGATTTTCAAGAATAAAATGGTTGAAAATGGTACCATAATCAGAAATAAGGCTAGGTTGGTCGCTCAAGGCTACACACAGATAGAGGGTGTAGACTTTGGGGAGGCATTCGCTCCTATTACGAGGCTTGAGTCCTTCCGCTTACTACTCGCCATCGCATGTCATCTGCACTTTAAGTTATATAAGATGGATGTCAAGAGTGCCTTTATAAATGGCATTCTATATGAGGAGGTTTACGTGGAACAACCAAAAGGTTTTGAAGACCCTAAGCACACGGAGTACGCCTATTATCTGAGGAAAGCCTTGTATGGTTTGAAGCAAGCACCCCGTGCTTGGTAAGAGAGTCTTACATCCTATATCTTAGACCGTGGTTTGAAGAGATGAGGAGTTGATATGATGTTGTTCGTCACGAGAGATGATAGTGCTATTTTCGTTGCCCAGGTCTATGTGGACGACATACTCTTTGGATCCATGTGCTCCCAGCATGATTACCACTTTGAGGAGGAGATGCAAAGTGAGTTTGAGATAAGCATGGTAGGTGAGCTTACTTTCTTCCTTATTCTCTAGGATCGTCATCTAGAGGATGGGATGTTCATCTCCCAATCCTACTAGAGACCTAGTGAAGAACTTTGGTTTAGACTCTGCTAAGAATGCACGTACACCTATGAATACTTCTATCAAGCTTAGTAAGGACACTTCAGGCAAGGACGTAGAGCAAACCTTGTATCGGAGTATGATAGGTATTCTTCTCTACTTGACTGACAGTCGTCCCGACATAACCTTTAGTGTTGGAGTCTGTGCGCGGTATCAGGTATCCCCAAAAGATTCACACTTACTCGCTCTAAAATGTATTATTAAATACGTGAGTGGGACTCTCTCGGTATTTAGTATTCCTTGGATACCGATGACCGTTTGTATGCCTATTTGGATGTCGATTGGGCCGGGGATGTATATGGTTATAGGAGCACTTCTGGTGGGTGTTTCTATATTGGTACTGCTCTTATCTCCTCGCTGAGCAAGAAGCAAAACTCCACCTCTTTGTCCACTGCGGAGGCTGAGTACATTGCCGTCGGCAGTTGTTGCACGCAACTTTTGTGGATGAAGCAAATGTTGGAGGATTATGGAATTTTACAGGACACCATGTCCATTTCCTGTGATAACACAAGCGCGATACACAAGAGTTGTGTGAAACTACTCCCCGCGACGATGTTTAATTTGGAGTTTTGAGTTTGGCAGGAAATGTTTAATTTATAGTGAAACATGTGCTCCCTCTTTTCTTCCTTTTCCTAGAGACCTCAAATTATGGCCATTTGTGGCCATCTCGATCGAGATTGCGCGCTGGGTGGGGATTCAAAAGGTCTCGCGCCCCTTAGGAACACTTCGGCAGTCTTAGATGTGGAGTTAATGTAAAGAGATGGAGTCGCCAGTCTATTTTTCACAAAATATGAAAAATAACATGTTGCTACCTCGAGAGAGCGGCATGGAAGAAAAACTGATGCATACGAAACCAATAATTTGAAGGGTTCGTGGGTTAAGTTACGGAATGGGAAGATGTTAGTCACCCATTCCGCCCTTTCGGTCTCTCATGAGCTTGTGTTATTATTTTCCTTTATTTCTCTATGAATTGTGTGCGTGTATATATAATAGAGATCGGAATCGTTCAACTCATACCATAAGAAAGATAAAGTGAAGTCATCCAGAAAAATGTTCCTAGAAATATATATATATATATATATATATATATATATATATATATATATATAATATGATTTATGCATTTATCATGATATTGTTTGTTATTGTGAAATGATAATATGTATTGGATGAAACACTAACAAACATATTATGTATATTAATGCAAGAATATGATGAAAATGAGGAATTTGCGAAAATTGGAAAATTAAAAATTTTGGAAAATCGAACAATTGGACTCGAGTCTCGGGTTTTAATTCGAAACGCCTACATAGCCTATATAGGCATCAAAGTCCACGTAGTTAGAACATGGGGGTGGGGTCTATCCCATAAATTCGAACATGATTTTATTATATCTGTGTGTGTAGAAAAATATGTTTTAGTTTTGAAAAAGTGTGATGGATAATCCCGTTTGAAATTTATAAGTGTAACCCTCTTTTTATTTTTTAATTTTATAGAAAATAAAGTATGTGCAGTATACGAATAAAAATGTAGATATTAATGTGTATGAACTAAAGTAAGAACTAAATTAGGGATCTTATGAATTTTATGTAAAACAAAGAATTTAAAAAGAAAGAGGAGGAATTGGACATTCTTTGAAGATTGATCTTTGATCTTGGATGAACTCCCTTGGATGTGAGATGAATGTGGGATGAGAGAGAGTGTGATTTGCCAAATTGGGTAGGAAAGGGATGGGAATGGAAGCCTGAATAGAATTTCACATGGAGAAACTTCATTGATTTTGAGAGAATGTTGTTGAGATCACTGATGCTGATGGATCTCTGGTCCTCCCCTTTGGTAGTGAGGTCATGCTCTCCTTTTATAGTGTTAGGGGGTTGTTGATCGACATTTCCCTTGTTTGAACCATTATACAGGTTCGCGTATGGGGTGGATCGCTAAAAAGTGGATTCAGATCCCTATGAGGATTCCAAGAGTTTTCAATCTGAAGATAGAGCTGACCAGAGTCAACAGGGCCTGGGAGCACCCGATGGTCTCTAGATCAGTACTCAGAGTGCGACCTAGGATTTATGGTAAGGAAATGATTTGATAAATGTCCGGGGTATAATCTAGGAATTTAATGTTTTACCTAAATCACACTTTTTATGTCTGATACCGCTACATTCGGCACACCATCATGATTATCCACGACAGTCTTTATCCGAATCCATGCATCCATCATCTTCACACCTGCATCATGCTACTTGCAACGTGTTTCTCAACCGTTTCCCACTACTCCACGACGCATTATTGGTAAAATGATTTATTGAAGTTGTTTATATTTGCATAAATATTTGGGAATTTTTCAAAAAATGTTTTTTCGAAGTCTGATTTATTTTGATCAAAAGCATAAATTTTTCTAAGTGTAGAAGCGGAGTGCCTCGATCGACGAGATCATTTAAATGAGTTCACACTGTCGTTCGAATGACACGTGTCCTTCATTCGAACGAGATGCCTATATCGTTGGAGCGCCGCCTCGATTTTCTTATAGATACCAGGGTTCATTCTACACGTTTTCCAAGTCTTTTTCAAACATGATTTCTGCGAAAAAAGCCCAGAAAACCGACTTCACCTTTTAAGTCTTTATGCCTTCTTTATTCACATAAACACTCCCATCTATGTATGTGAATTGTTAAACCTTCATGAGGATCATTTTTACTCATCTGGAGTAATTTGTGAAGAAGACGTTCTCTTATTCATTGCTACCCACCTGGAGTTCTTGTGGGAGATTCTAGCCGAGACATCAAAACCAACGTCTGAGGGTATTTCGTATGTCGCTCTTATTTTCATTGTAATCCGTGTAACCGTTTTTACAAATTATAGTGAAAATAAAAAGGTTTTGCCCCATTTGGGGGATTTTTTGTCATTTGTGTGTTTTGTTTGTGATTGACCGTTCTTGCATGTTCATATTGATTTCAATCACACCTAGATGCATGTTTTAGGATTTAATTAAAAAATTGAGTTTAATTAAATAATTTCTTAATTTGAATGCACGTGCGCTCTTCAAATTGGTATCAGAGCCAATTACACAATTATACCGTGTAATTTTCTATAAATTTTTTCTAATATATCAATTTTCTGAAAAATTAATTTTTGAAAAAAAGGGTGTGTTCAATGGAGAAATTATATAATAAAATACCAGTTTTTGACGGGACAAATTATGCTTACTAGATAGCCCGCTTGAAATCTTCTTTAAAAGACATTGATGAATGTGTTTGGATTTTGGTTGAAAGAGGGTGGACACCTCCCTCAATCACTGTTGATAACGTAACTAATTTAAAATCAGTCACTGCATGGAATGAAGAAGAATTTAAATGGTCATCTTCTAAATCTAAGAGTTTAAGTGCTATTTCTAGATCCGTCACACCTGATGAGTTCCGACGCATAATGACGTGCACCACGTCAAAGGAGGCATGGGATGTTTTACAACTTACCCATGAAAGAACTAATGTAGTTAAAGAGTCTAAACTGCAAAATTTAACAACTCAATTTCAAACAATCACCACGCTTGAGACTGAATGTTCTGATGAATTTTATGCTAGGTTGTCTGATATTGTAAACACTAGCTTTAATCTTGGTGAACACATTCCTAATGCTAGAGTTGTTAAAAAGATTATAAGATCACTGCCTAAGTGTTTTATCCCTAAAGTCATTGTGCTAAATTCTATGGGTAATTTAAACACACTTAAATTGGAGGAACTTGTAGGAGACTTAGAAACGTATGAAATTGATATGTTTCCTAAATCTGTCAAGCCTAAAGATAAGGGAATTGCACTTAATGCCCAGGATAGAAAGAGTGAGGGGTCGGGAAGAAAGGGAGTTGAGTCATCTAGAAAAAAGGAGATAGAAACGTCACATTCTGAGTGTGACTTTGATTTAGATGATTTGGCCGTGTTTGTTAAAAATTTCAAGAAAATTCTCAAATTCAAGGAAAATGAAAATTTCAAAGATAAAAAGGATTTTGAGAAAAATAAGAAAAATAAAAAATATTTTAAAGACCCTCCTAAGAAAGATTGTGAGAGATGCTATGAGTGCGACAGTAAGGGTCATAGATCTTTTGAGTGTGCTACCAGGCTGAACAAACTTGCCAAAGAAAAGGCAAAGTTGTACTTAATGCTACCCTTAGTGACGACAGTGAGGTCGATTCGGTGGACTCTAGAGACGAGTCACCGCATGACTGTAACTTCACCGCATTCATGGCTAGTCATGTGAGCACTTCTAGTGCTTCTCACGATGATGAGGATGCTGCTTCTTTGGAACACCTCGATAGTGAGAACGATTTGAGTGATGGGATTATGCAAGTGAGAGAGAGAGTAACCTTCAACGCGCCTACGCTGAGTTATATAACGAGTCATTTAAAAATAAAAAATGTAACAAAGCATTAGTCTTTAGGATCACCGCTTTAGACGAAGATTTAAAAGACGCGCAAGAGAGAGAGTCCTCCACATGCACTACCTTGAGAGAGAGAGAGTCTTCCTGTGTTGAGAAAGAAAGTTTATTTAGAGAGAGAGAGAGACTGTTTGGAGAGAGAGAGAGTTGTTTTGAGAAAGAGAAAAAGGAATTGACTAAACAAGTGGCTAGTCTTACGAGTGAGATTCATTCCTCCCAAGAGACTCGGAAGAAATTTGAAGCCTTTGTTACCCAACTTACTCATGATCTTGAGAGAGCACGGGAATTCAAGGTTCAAATCGAGGACAGATCTGGAAAGATGCTCCTTGGCCTCGCTTTAGGTTTTGGTGATCGGTAGGGAATAGGTTTTGATGGTGCATCCACATCCCAAATTATACCTGGACCAGTTCCTGAGTTTACTACGACGCCATATGGCCATCTTCAAAAACCACGAAGAAGAGTTCGACCAAGAAAAGTAAACCCAGGTCTGCCTAAGACTGTGTTCTTTTGTACATACTGCAAAAAAGGCCACCTCAGGGAGTTTTGCTATATTTTGGGTCGGACACGACGGACTACTGCTCCACCACATCATACTGTTGATTTTTCCAGTCTGAGACAGCGTGTTGAGTTCTTAGCTTCCACATCATAGAGTTTGATAGAGGAATTCCGATGGATGTCTTTGCCGTCAGTGAATACTTCTCACATCCCGGCTAAAACCAACAACAACAAGGGTAAACAAAAGGTCACCTATTCTTGGGTACCTAAGAAAGATAAAACGGCCCTTTTTGTTCATGTCGCTCTCAAAGCACATAATACCTCACAATGGTATTTTGATAGTGGGTGCTCCAGACATATGACATGTGATGTCTCATTTTTTCCCTACTTAGGGGATTATAAGGAAGGTAGAGTTACCTTTAGAGATGGGAACAAGTCTGGCATCGTAGGATGAGGTACAGTAGAGTTAGCAGGACTTCCGAATCTGGAGAATGTTTTATACGTCAAAGGCTTGAAAGCAAAGCTTCTTAGCATTAGCCAGTTGTGCGATGATAAATTTTCCATAAAGTTTGATTGGGACGCGTGTAATGTCTATAATCAAGCCGATAAACTTTTAGTTCAAGGGGTGAGGACAGAGGATAATTGCTATGGGACTGTGCCCACATCCTCACTTGTCTGCAACAGCACCACGGTCAGTCCTATGGATTTATGGCACCAATGTCTAGGTCATGTGAACGTTAGAGATTTGACACGCTTAGCTAAAAAGGACCTAATACATGGCTTACGATCACATGTAAAGCAAATTTCTGCATTTTGTGGTGCCTGTCAGTTAGGAAAGCGAATCCGTAGCCCCCCATAGGAAGTTGCAATCCATTACCACCTCCCGTGTATTTGAGTTGATTCACATGGATCTTATGGGTCCTACTCGTACTAAGAGTCTTGGTGGTAAGAGGTATATCCTCGTGATGGTGGATAATTTCTCCAGATATTCGATTGTAGGTTTTCTGAGAGAAATTCGATGTTATAAAGTTTTTAACGTCCAAGTGCCATGTGGTGCAAAATCAACTCGGAGTCACTATTAATAGGATACGTAGTGACAATGACATGATATTTACGGAAGCAAAGGTAGATCTTTACTGTGATAGCCTTGGAATCAAACATGAGTTTTCGGCTGTGAAGACTCCTCTGCAAAATGGGATTATTGAGAGAAAGAACATGATGATTCAGGAAATGGCTAGATCTATGCCTCTAGTTCGTAAGGTTGATAGGAGATTTTGGGCAGAGGCAGTGTCTACTGCATGCCACACGATGGAAACCCAACCTTGCATATTTCCGTGTCTTTGGAAGTAAATACTACATCCTACAGGATAGAGAGCAATTAGGAAAGCTTGACTCCCAGAGCGACGAGGGAATATTGCTTGGATATTCATCAAATAGTAGAGCGTACCAAGTTTTTAACCTGAAGAGCTCTAAGGTTATGGAGCCAATAAACGTCACTGTGCAAGATGACGAACCTTCGACATTTATTAATCCTAGCCTTCAGTGTGAGGATGAGGACTTTTCTAGCAGCGATTTACTTATCCCTCACCCACACACTGTGGACCCTACTCCTGTGTTAGGGGACACATCTGCCTGGGTTCGCAAGAGTCACGACCCTGCCTCTATTATTAGAGATCCCACTTTAGGGGTCAAAACTCCTGCTCAGCTAAAGAACGTTGTTAGTCATTTTGCTACACGTCCACAGTCGACCCCAAGAATCACAAAGAAACACTCAAGGATGAACACTGGATATCTGCCATGCAGGATGAGTTGCTTCCGTTTAAAAAGAACAATGTTTGGGAACTTGTTCCCCGACCTATTGAGACTAATATGATAGGTACCAGGTGGATTTTCAAGAATAAAATGGATGAAAATGGTACCATAATAAAAAATAAGGATAGGTTGGTCGCTCAAGGCTACATACAGATAGAGGGTGTAGACTTTGGGGAGACATTTCCTCCTGTTGCGAGGCTTGAGTCCCTCCGCTTACTACTCGCCATCGCATGTCATCTGCGCTTTAAGTTTTATGAGATGGATGTCAAGAGTGACTTTCTAAATGGCATTCTACAGGAGGAAGTTTACGTGGAACAACCAAAAGGGTTTGAAGACCTTAAGCACTCGGAGTACGCCTACTATCTAAGGAAAGCCTTGTATGGTTTAAAGCAAGCATCCCGTGCTTGGTAAGAGAGGCTTACTTCCTATATATTAGTTCGTGGTTTCAAGAGATGGGGAGTTGATATGATATTGTTCATCACGAGAGACGATAGTGCTATTTTGGTTGCTCAGGTCTATGTGGACGACATAGTCTTTGGATCCACATGCTCCCAGCATGCTCACTACTTTGAGGAGGAGATGAAAAGTGAATTTGAGATGAGCATGGTAGGTGAGCTTAATTTCTTCCTTGGTCTCCAGGTTCGCCAGCTAGAGGATGGGATGTTCATCTCCCAATCCAAGTATGCTAGAGACCTAGTGAAGACATTTGGTTTAGACTCCGCTAAGAATGGACGTACACCTATGAGTACTTCTATCAATCTTAGTAAGGACACTTCAAACAAGGATGTAGAGCAAACCTTGTATCAGAGTATGATAGGTAGTCTTCTCTACTTGACTGCCAGTCGTCCCGACATAGCCGTTAGTGTTGGAGTCTGTGCGCAATATCAGGCATCCCCAAAAGAGTCACACTTACTCGCTCTAAAATGTATTATCAAATACATGAGTGGGACTCTCTCGGTATTTAGTATTCCTTGGATACCGATGACCGTTTGTCTGCCTATTTGAATGTCGATTGGGCCGGGGATGTAGATGGTTGTAGGAGCACTTCTGGTGGGTGTTTCTATTTTGGTACTGCTCTTGTCTTCTGGCTGAGCAAGAAGCAAAACTCCACCTCTTTGTCAACTACGGAGGGTGAGTACATCGCCGCCGGGAGTTGTTTCACGCAACTCTTGTGGATGAAGCAAATGTTGGGGGATTGTTAGATTTCACAGGACACCATGACCATTTCCTGGGATAACACGAGCGTGACACACATATTCCACAATCCAGTCCAGTAATCCCGCACAAAGCACATCAGGATACGCGAGCACTTTATACGATAGTTAGTTGAGGAGAAAGTCGTATCCCTGAGTTTCGTACCCACCGACCGTTTTGTGGCCGATATTTTCACGAAACCTTTAGATGCCCTTAAATTCGAGAGTCGTAGGAAGTCTTTAGGGATTTACAAAGTTGACTGAGGGGTTGGTCTGTGTCTAGGATAGGATGCATTGTCATGTTCATATCATATGATTCCTATTTCTAGCTTGTATCATGTGTATTATTATTTTTATTTTTTTATATTTTTTGAAAAATTCAAAAAGATTTTCTTTTCATAAATTTTTTAGAAAAGCACAAAACGATTTTTGTATTTTATTTTAACTTTTTATGGATGAGCATTTAAGATAGCCGAGTCACAAATTTCATTCCATTAATCCATGTGACCGCTTGATAGTGATTTGAGACGCTACATCATTGCATCCATGTGCTTTACATTGTTTGGAGTCATTAAGATGTGATTAGTGATATCTTTCTACATGTTTGGCTCCTTATATCCTTTATTGCACACATGCACGGTTTTATTTGATTATTGTACTTATCTATCACATATTGGCTTGAGTGTTTCCATCTCAATTCTGTCTATACAACGAACCATATGCGATAAAACTTGACAATATTGGAATGCATGTAAAAAACCGTTTGGTGAGATTGTTTTTTTTTTTTTAAAACAGTGAAGGGCTAGGAAAGGAAATTATCTATCCTTTGCGATTAATCCACCATTAAATCGGACCTAAAAAATTGAGGAATTTTATTATCTGGGGTCCAAAGAGGTTAAAAGAGCCCAAAAAAATTTAAAGGCAATAAAAGCAGGATGTGCCAAATATGTGCCATTAGGTTTCACCATTAATTCTCCAAAGTTTGAGAATTTAGATCACCTCTATTCAAAATATAAATCCGAGGGAGTTTGGTTGGAGAATTTAAACGGGTTTGTACTTCCTTGAAAGTCCTGAAAAACATTAAATCGTTTTGGATGTTATTAGTGTGGAAATCATTTTGAGCTTTGTTTGTTGATTTGATTGAGTTACTGTCTCATATTTCCATCATTTTACACATAAGAAAAATATTTAGTTCATTCGTTAGGAGTATCCGCTATTCGTCGTGCACATATGTCATGTTTGTATGCATTGATTTTCCTATCCCATTGATCACACCCCTACATTTACTCTATCGTCGACTAGGTTGTTTTTGTGTTCTTTTATGGTGTGATTCTTTGTTGTATATTTTGTGTGAAATATTTTGAAAAATTCGAAAATAGAAAGTTTATTACCATGTGACATTTTCCATATTTATGCTTCTCATATCGGTCTATTTATGGACATCATAAAAAGGGGGAGAATGAATTAAGGGGGATAATTTTTGTTGATTTATTAATGATTTTCTTAAGCTTAATTGATCTTTGATTTTTTCATATCATTATATTTCAAACTGTTGCGTGTCACGGGTATCTTCTTTATCTCATGTGTGTAGGTACAAAATTGATATCGATTTGATTACACACCCTGATGAGAAAAACTTTGGGAGTTTTTGAAGAGCTGAAGATTTGAAGATGTTGAAGTTTGATTGACGACATGTCATTTAGTATTCTCAGTTTAAGGGTTTAATGGAGATATTATCTTATATGTCATTTGATTGCATAATTCAGATTTTTTATATATGTACTGGCATAGACATAGGGGGAGATTTGTAAGGACATAATTTTATAAATTTTTGGGGTAGAATCTAGGAATTTTATGTTTTCCCTAGATCACAGTTTATATGTCTGATACCGCTATATTCGGCACGTCATCATGATCATCCACGACGGCCTTTATCCGAATCCATGGATCCATCATCTTCACACGTTCATCATGCTACATGCGATGTGCTGCTAACCCGTTTCCCACTACTCCACGACGCATTATTGGTAAAATGATTTATTAGAGTTGTTTATATTTGAATAAATATTTGGGAATTTTTTAGAAAATGTTTTTTCAAAGTCTGATTTATCTTTATCAAAAGAATAAATTTTTCTAAGTGTAGAAGCGGAGTGTCTCGGTCGACGAGTTCGTTCAAACGAGTTCACACTGTCGTTCGAGCGAGATTAGCATCTCGCATGATGTCGTTCGAATGACATGTGTCCTTCGTTCGAGCGAGATGCTTATCTCGTTCGAGCGACGTCGCTTCCTCGATTTTCGTATAAATATCAGGGTTCATTTTACAAGTTTTCCAAGTCTTTTACAAATACGATTTCTGCGAAAAATAGCCCAGAAAACAGATTTCACCTTTTAAGGTTTTATGCCTTCTTTATTCACATAAACACTCCCATCTATGTATGTGAATCGTTAAACCTTAATGAGGATCATTTTTACTCATCTGGAGTAATTTTGGAGAAGCCGTTCTCTTTTTCATTGCTGCCCACTTGGAGTTCTTGCGGGAGATTTTAGCCGAGACATCGAAACCAACGCTTGAGGTTATTTCGTATGTCGCTCTTATTTTCATTGTAACTCGTGTAACCGTTTTTACAAATTATAGTGAAAATAAAAAGGTTTTGCCCCTTTGGGGGATTTTTCCTTATTTGTGTGTTTTGTTTGTGATGGACTGTTCTTGCATGTTCATACTGATTTCAATCAGACCTAGATGCATGTTTTAGGATTCAATTAAAAAACTGAGTTTAATTAAATAATTTCTTAATTTGAACGCACACGCACTCTTAATTTATAATGAAATGAGGAGTTGCTAGGGACCTAAAGAGAGACTTAGGGGGGAGGGTCCTATAATGTGATGTCTACAGAGCCCCTTGACGGGTGAGCTTGGAACAAGAAAAAGCCGTTGAATAGACACCACATGATGTTTTTGGAAAGAGCTCAATTATGTGGACCTAAGGGACGAGGATGATCATTTTAGAGGGTCGAGGTCAATTCTGAGGACATAAGGGGATGGTGGGGACGGTCGATTATGAGGACCTAAGGGGATGCTGGGTGCAACTAAGGTCAAAGGTAGGGAGCGACCAATTTTGTGGGTCGAGATCAATTCTGAGGACCTAAGTTGTAGCGACCAATTCTGCGGGTCGAAGCCAATTATAAGGGCTTATGTTAGGGGTGACCAATTCTGAGGGTCAAAGCCAGTTCTAAGGGCTTAAGTAGAAGTGACCAATTCTACGGGTATAAGCTAATTTTTTGGGCTTAATTTAGGAGATGACCAATTCCCAAGGTCAAAGCCAATTCTGTGGGCTTAAGATAAAGATGACCAATTCTGAGGTTCAAAGCTAATTATGCGGGCTTAAGGTAGAGATAACCAATTTTGAGGGTCAAAGCCAATTCTGCGGGATCAAGGTGGGGGTCACCAATTTTGCGGGTCAAAGTTAATTCTGAGGGCTTAAGGTGAAGCAACCAGTTCTGCGGGTCGAAGCCAATTATGTGGGCTTAGGTTAGGAGTGACCAATTCTAATGGTCAAAGCCAGTTCTAATGGCTTAAGATAGAGATGACCAATTCTGAGGGTCAAAGCCAATTTTGCGGGCTTAAGGTAGAGATGATCAATTCTGAGGGCTAAAGCCATTTCTGCGAGCTTAAGGTGGGGGTGACCAATTTTGCGGGTCAAAGATAATTATTCGGGCTTAAGTAGAGACGACCAATTTTGTGGGTCAAAACAAATTATGCGAGCTTAAGATAGGGGTGCCAATTCTGTGGGTCAAAGGCAATTCTAAGGGCTTAAGTAGAAGCAACCAATTTTGCAGGTCGAAGCCAATTCTGCCGACTTAAGTATAAGCGACCAATTCTGCGGGTCGAAGGTAATTATGTGGGAATGAAGTTGCAACTTTCTTTGAGTAATTTTTGGGGCTCTACTTGGATATGTATCTTACGATTTTATTAGGGATGATTTTAGATTTCACTAGGGAAGAGGGAATGATTCGAGGGTTGGATTTTTCTTATCTGGGGAATTTCTTAGTTTTTGTGGTGTCATATTGAGACATTGTTGGGGAGACATGATGTTGATTTCGGGAATTCCGCTTGGGAGATAAGAGTTCTGCTATGGAAATGAATGTGGTAAAAAAGTTTTTTCTTGGTGAAAATTTGTTTGGTAATTTTCGAGAGATTTTTTGGGGTTTTCTAGAAATTACCTTCTAAAAATCGTTCTAACATTCCAAAGACAAAAGATGGTTGTGTTCTCAAGTAGAGAAACACATATGGAATGGCTTGATGATAACGATTGGGCAGGCTTAGAATGGAGGGCTAGGGTTCCCTGTACTTTGGGTAGTGAAAACTCTTTTGACTGATTTGAGTCAGTAGTGGATGATTGAACTCTATTGTGCGATCCTTCATATCATCGCTCTTCTAGGGTGGTGAACACTGGTGGTTATGTAAGTATTGATGACCTTTGGTATTCTCTTCCTTTTTTCTTGATGATATTTCCTTATTTCTTGAATTTTAATAAGGGTTTTTGCTTCTTGCTTTTGACAGTCTGATATTTCTATGTCGACTATGCATGCCTAAGGGACAACGGGGTTGGGTACATTTAGGAGCACCTTCCATCTGTGGTGCGTTGGATGGTGTCATCATCCGATTTTAGGATATTGGCATCTGCTCTGGATGAGATTCCTCATTCTATAACTGCTCCCTGTGCTCTGGGGGATAGGTGGTGAGACACCACCCACACCTTTCATTTTGGCTTTGGGGAGATAACGGTGACTTCCATTGATGTGCATCAGCTACTGGGGATGGATTGTGAGGGGGAGTAGATTGAGGTGGATAGGACTTTGAGGGTGATGTCGGAGGCGGTGATGGAATCATTGGGTGATACGGAGATGGTGGTCTCTAGGGACTCTCTTCGCTTGTCTCTTCTGAGGGAATTATTACTAAGGAGAATGATTGATGAGAGTGACGGGCGGCAGGTGCGGCAGATGGCTCGTCTATTTATTTTGCTTGTGTTGGGTGGTTTCTTGGTGGCGATGACATCCACTTGTGGTTTTTGCCATTTTTGAGGGTGTTTTCGAACATCCGTCTTTATGACTAGGGGAGACGGACCTTAGTTACCCTTTATTATTCTCTTGATGCGTTTAGCCAGTGATATCGATAAACTTTTATCGGGGCCACATATTATCTTGATGTATTATTTATTTTCCTTTATGCATTCACATTTTCCTTCATACATTTTATTCTTGATTTCATAATTGTTGACCTTTTGTCCTTTGTAGACGTGGTTCTATGAGGTGATTGGGTTTAACACCCAACTTATAGCTTGGAATGAAGAGTATGTTGGGGACTTCTGTCGGATGTACCGGTGGTGAAAGTCCAATCGACAGTCGAAGAAGTCCCTTTCTCTGGAGGCAGTGCATCAGGTCTTGAATGTGTTTGATAGCGCATGAGTTTGACCACTCTTGGTACCTCAGGGAGAGAGTAGTTCGACAAATTATGGATGATGAGGTTACGATGCCATCGATAAATCCCCCGATATACATGAGGCGAGCACCGGAGATGTCAGAGGATGCATGAGGAGCGGTGATGATGGGTGAGCCTTACTCATCATATACCAACACATCAGTAATGTATGACTATATGGATTTTGTCTTGAGCTAGTTGATGTCGCCCAACATATATGACGTGAGGCCTTTTCCCCATGCGATTTGAGTCGGCCGGTGGGGTCCTTCACAATGCAAGCGAGGCATTGTCATCAGTGGCGATGATGACTTTGGAGGTTCCTTTTGTGCGTCTAGACGCTCCTACTTATAATATTCGGTGGGCTGATGGAGAGTTAGTGCGTATGCTACACCGTCCTAATGCGATGAACCCAGATCTAAGGAGTTGGTCTTAATAAAGTAGGTCCTTAATCTTGAGTTATACTTCTCATCTCTTTGTCTTTTCGATTTCCTGATTTCTTCCTTTGCCTCAGATTGATTAATTTTCCCCTTTCTATTTTCTTTTACAGCACATCTGGGTCTCCACCACCTGGCTGAAGGATGTTAGGGATTGGATATCTTCGGCAACTGCCCACATTCGGGATACGATTTTGATTTATTCGTATTTGGTTTTGTTTGCATCGACTGAGGAAGGGTCAGGCTCGAGGAGTGGTGGCAGTCATCTTGTTACAGAGGGAAGAGAGCACACCGTCGGGAAGGAGGATCCTAAAGAGAGAGAGAAGGAAGAGAGAGAGAGAGAGAGAGAGAGAGAGATTATAGGTTAACAGAGAGAGAAAATGTAAGTGAGTGAGAGAGAGAAAAAATGTGGGTTAGGGCTGAGTCCTATTATATTTTTTGTTTTTCCTGCAGAACTGATGTAACACAACAAATATCTTATGCAAATAAAATGAAGTTTTTGTTTGTTTTGGTTTTAGTAACTAATGCACGTGTTATTTTTACTTTGATGTTAAGACCATAAAAAGAAATGATTGTATAAAGAAAAATGGGATAAGAAAAAAAATAAGGATAAGTAAATTCGGAATTCCCAAAAAATAAAAAATATTTTTATTGACTTTTTTGGTTTTGACAAAAATGAAAAAATGGAGTTTTCCCAAAAATAGGGGGTTGTCGATCGGCATGACCCCTGTCCTGCCTATCGGCATATCAGTCCAGTCTAATCAACCCAAGGATTTAAGTTTTCTTCTAATTTCTATAGGGTTCCTTGTCTTTATTTGATAGCTTTCAAGTATAAATAAGCGTGTGGATGGAGATTTTTTCTTCACACTTCCACATTCCTTCTTCTTTACATTCTTCTGTGCTCACTATCTTCTTATTTTGTGATATGACTCTCCCTGGTAGTGTTAATTCTTCAAACTACCTCGGAACCTTAGAAGCGATATGCTCCTGCAATATTGACTACGACGCTTTCAACATGCGAAGAGTCACTTTGTGGCGTAATCGGCCTATACAGTAAAATATAATGATGGCGGCAGTTGGGTTCTGGTACCCCGAAGACCATGTCTTTCTCTTCGAGTTGGACTAAATTTGTTCCACCTATGAAGAGTTTTCTTCCAAATTGGGGATAAATCCTAACATTGCAGCGACTATGCTTGAGTTTTCTCGGTCCCCTAGGGAGCTGTTGGTGGGACTTTTCCATATTTCACCTTCGGCAGCCAGGTCGTTTGTTATGGAGGAATGATTTCTCTTCATGTGGTACTGTATTCTGTGCATTTCCAGGATGTCAGTGATGTTGGCTATACTGGAGCCGTCATTTTGGGCCTAGTTTCAAAACTATTACTGGTGACTGGGGAAATGCTAGTGGACCCCTGAACTTGTAGTTATTATTTCCTAGATGTCGTATTGTAACAATCCTGTAGCGATGATACCGACAGAGACTTTGAATGGTCTGGACGACTGTCGATAAGGTTGTTCCGACTTTATGAGGGGTAGCCCTGTAATGCTGTTCATGTAGCTGTCAGAGAGGTTCTATATGGCGGTCCCACCTAAGTATCCTTTGCCGACGATGCTAAACTTCTTTTCATGCTATTTCATCAGTGTAGGCCTGGACATCGAGATCTTATAGAACTAATTCGTGGATCACGGGGCTCGAGGCTTGTTCTAGTCATTGCCCTAGTGGGGGGAGTTGTTTCCCATTCTAAAACATGAAGAGTACCAGTATGTTCAATTGGTCGGCCTCTGATATACCTCTTTCAACTTTCCCTCTCGTCTTCTGTTCTAATTTGGTTGAGAACAAATTGTGCTGCCATGGACGCGGGACTTCTTCCCCGTGGAGGAACTGAAAGAGCATGTGAGCATGTGACTTGGATCTTTGTGGGAGAATCTATGACAATAGACTCGCCCATCTCGTTCTGTTGAGAGAGTTTGGCATATCTCAGGGTACTTTATGACTTAGTTGGGGAGAAAGGTAGTTTCCAGGATGCTGGTTGTAGAGATTGGGAAAATGTGGTTTGCATATCTGAAACCCTGGAGGGAGGTGTTGTGGTTTTCACCAATCTAGTCCGGACCTATCATTCTATGGAGCATCGGTTGCACTCCATTTAGGCACGGGAAGTTTGGGGATCCCAGGATATGGGTGATGATGGGGTTGGTTCTTCTGGTAGCTGCGGGTAGGATCTATGAAGCTTTTGTAATGGATATGGTTCTGTGTTTGGGAATATTTTGTGGGTTATTTTAGGTGTAATGGAACTTGTTTTTATTTGGTTTTAGGAAGGTAGTTATAGGTTGGCAAGGGAAGTCGTTTGACTCCCTATGACGATATAATCGTACCAAAATTTCGAATAATGAAATAAAGGAGTTTTTTATCATCTAGTTGTGCCTCCTGATGAGTTTTGCATTTAAATTTTCTATACCAATCGCTAAGGCATACATAATCCTTTTGAATGTACCTATATAGAGCACACCTAGGGTCTACTTTCCATGCTTTAGTTATATAGACCTTCATCTAGTTGGACGTGAATTTTGACAATTTTTTTTTATAATTTAGGTTGTGTCCCGCCTACTGATGCCGAGCTCTCTATGTCTGTCTACATCAAATGTCTTCTTGACACTCTTGACTAAGTCCAGCATTTCAGAAAAGGTAATTTTCATACTCACTTATGGCTCATAGGATTTATTCTGCCACGTAGGACACGACACCACGTTGCATTTTCATTTTTATTTATCATGTCTTATGATTTTAACTGGGTTATGAGTAAAAAGTTTTTTTTTGATATCTTACAGTTTAAAAAAATAAAATTTGAATTTATATTTTCAGAATAAATATTCTTTTTTCAAAATAATTTTTTGAATTCAATTATTTGAAGATGAAAATATGTATTTTTTTCCTATTCGTGTGGTTTATGTGCATATGCGTGTGATATATATTATTATGATATGTTTGCATGAGTTGGTATGTTAGTGTATATATTACGATATTGGTTTGTGCTCCTAGTGATAGACCTTAGTTTTACATTTGGACCATTAGAAGATCCTTAGACATTTAATAGTTATAGTTATAATAGGTTTCATCCCTTATTACGTTTTATATATATATTAATATATGCCTGGCATATTTTCTTAAGAAACTTTTAAGTTGATGTTATTGATTCTATAGTGTATAGATTTATATTATATGCGTTCCTTTGTCTAGTAACCAAAGCCTGCATAAGCCATAAAAGGGCTAGTAATACGTAGACTTGGGCTTAATAGATTTAACCCATGTCAGGTCCCGTCAATTGTTGCATACGTGATATCTATATGATAATAGTTGTGCAATACCTTAGAGCATCCACAATGGGGGGAGGGGGGAGAATAAGACAAGAGATTTGGTAAATTTACAAACTTTGACACTTGCAGTGGTGAATGAAAATGACCAAATTCTGTATAAGAATTTGCAAGCATTCTCCAAATTTAGAGAATGGGTACAAATTCTGTAAAGGGTTCCTACGAACTTTATTTCTTCGTACCAATTCTTACAAGCAAATAAAGTTCGTAACAAATATATTTTAGGTTGCTACGAACTTCTGAAGTTTGTAATAATGACATTTATGTTCCTACGAACGTCTGAAGTTCGTAGGAACATAAATATAATTGCTACAAACTTTAGAAGTTCGTAGCAACACTTTAGTCTCATCACTTGAAAATCACCACTGTATATGCTTATTCATGTGAAAGGAAAAAGTCACTTTTCAAGTTGTATTATACCTTTCATTTCATGTCCCCATTGGACATGCTCTTACACGATTTGGCCATGACAGTTTGTACACCTTCTTTGATAACGATTTTACCTGGTATATGTTTGTTTATATAATATATCTTATATTAATTGTTTGTTAGTGTTAGCCGATTTAGGCCTTAGCACGTCTATGCCTGACCTTAGCTATACACCTGCCTCCGATTTGAACCTCTGTCCTTAGCAGTTGGTGTGTTCCCAATAACTATAGATTTTACAAACCGTGATGTAATGTCAATATATTGGTACTCGCTGTGACAAAAAGATTTCATTGCTAAGCTGTTTTTTTTACCTTTATTAAACGACATCGCTCCTATTATTAAAACATTTTTGTTAATTCTTTCATAATGACACCGTATTCAAACGGTAATTTTCCTAGTGGGTTACAGCTGGCCTTGACTGTTATTAAAACGATCGCATTTTTGAGTTATTAAAACGATAACTTTTGATAGTTGGTTACAGCTGTAAGGACGCGTGTCTATTTTTTAATGGAATCCTTTGTGTTTCTTTGTGGATCCTCATATTATATTTTATCAACGGCTATTGTGTGTTCTGTGTCAATCCATGTGAACCTATTCTACAACAATCAGCGCACACTTGTGCCCTCTATAAATAGCACCCTTTGGGTCTCATTTTTAAGAGTCAGAGAAAATTATTTTTGTGGCCAAACTCTATCAAAATTTCTAGTGAGAGAAAGAGAGAATAAACTCAAATAATTTTTGTCATCTTCAAGATTGATTTCAGTTCAAAACTAAAATGAAGATTGAATATCTTGCATTCTAAATCTGCACTTATAATTTTTTAAGAGTATATAATTTTTGTAAGTGATTTCTCTCATCTTTGTGTATTTTATTTAGATCAAGCTTTATATCTAATATTTGTACACAGCACACACTTGATTCACGAAATCAATTTTTGTGTGTGAATATTTTGTCTATATCTTGTTTGTAAGATCATGAATGTTTTTAAACATTTTATTTCAAAACAGATTTTTCAGAAAAATATTTGGTAATAATCAGATTATCTTGTTTATGGTTTAGAAAGTTAAACCTAAGATTTATTGAGAACTAATTTGAGAAGATTTAAAATCTGGACTGAATATTATTTTCTTGAGTGTTTAAGACTGTTTTGAACTAATCTGAAATATTTGTAAAAATAGTCTTGATAAGTTTTTAGATTAAAACTCGATTTAATCTAATATTAGTTTTCTGAAAAATAAATTGTCAATATTTGATGATTTTATTGAATATATTTGAAGTCATGTTATTTCTGTGAATATGATTGCTTGGTCTTTGAAGTGATTTTAGGATTATTCATGTGCATATCACTTATAAATCACTCACTACACAACACATTCACTTAGACACTTTTTGATGTGTATATATTAGATAAACTCTGATTGTTCTATTTTTGAGAAAAGAGAAAAGTACAGTTTGAGAACATTGTGTTAAATCAAGAAAGTTGATTTAAACAAGAGAATAAAATATAAGAGTTGTAGCTAATATCTAGGAGAAAGATATATTGTTGGATTGCATTAGTTTGTAACATTTAAGTGTGGGTGTGTCATCTAGGATGGAACACCACACACACATACTTCACTAAGAACTAGGACACAATATGCACTAATCCACCCTGCGCTAAAGAAGCTAGAGGGGAGGCTAAGACGTGAAGAAAGCAAAGTGAACAAGAGCTGCATTATGAGGATAATCGCGAAAGAGCAACCAGAGCGGAGAGAAGCTTGGTCGAGATAGGTAATAAGTTGTTGTGATTTATCTTGCTTTGAGTCTTGTTGCATGTTTGTATAATCATTCCTATTTCATTTGGTTTTAGTGGAAGTAGATTAGGTTGACTCTTAGGAGAGTCCATCGTTTTTCCCGGGGAAGGGTTTTTGCGATGTTAAATAAATACCGCGTGATTTACATTTTTCGCATATCACCTCACATGAAAAAGTAGGTTTAAATAAATAAAAACTCGCCTAAAACTGAATTTGTTATTATTTTGTAAATCACCTAGATTTAACAAAGATAATAAATTGGAATTTTAATTGACTTTGGAAACTAAAATTGTTTTTATAAAGTTAACGATTCAAGAAAAGTTTGAATTGGTCCCTCGTAAAATAACCTATAAAACTCATAGGTAAATTCCACACATAGTCTTCTTGCGCACCATGGGTGCATTCACCTTTTGTTCATGTATACGTTTAAAATGGACTGTCATTCTCGGGGACAAGAATAGAATAACATTTTGTGAAGAAAAGGAAGGGAGTCATGCTCATGTAAAGGGTAAGATCTTCCTACGTACCTTTAGTGGTTTTGAAAATTTTCCGAAATTCATTTTTGAAAGCAAAAGAATTTTTAGAGGATCAGGCCCCACATAGTTCTAAGTAAAGGGATTTTTTTAGAATATAAGGGAGATGAGATGAATCATAGCGTGCTGAGATTTTGGACCATGGGTAGAATTTCTTGAGACGGTCCAGGTTTACTGAACGCTCCATCTCTTCGCCATTAAGATTGGTGAGCACAGAGGCACCGCCTCATAAGATATTCTTCACAATGTAGGGGTCACTCCATTTGGCTTGAATTTCCCTATAGGGTTCCAAATGGGATAATAATATCTTTGAGGTCTAAGTCCCCTTCTCAGCCACCATGATCCTTGACTCTCTTATTGAATGATCACACAATACGATGATGATACCCATGTATATGATATAGAGCTTTCAACCTCCTTTCATCCAAGAGTGATAACTCATCGAGACGGCTTTGATGCCAGTCTTCCTCGCTGACCTTACTTTTAAGCGTAACGCGCATCGAAGGGATTTATAGCTCTACGGGTAGGACTGCTTTCATGACATAAACTAGAGAGTAAGGTGTAGTCCCCGTAGAGGTTTGAACCGAGGTATGATAGCCCCAAAGGGCATAAGGTATATTATCGACCCAATCTCAACAACTCTCAGTCACCTTGCTGATGATGGCTTTGAGGTTCTTATTGGATGGTTCAACTGTTCCATTTATTTGAGGTCACTAGGAGGAAGATTTGTGTCTCTGAATCCCATACTCATCGACCATCTCTATAACTCCTGCCTTAAAGTCTAACCCGTTGTCTGATACCAGCTCGTGCGGGACCCCGTATCAACAGATGATGTTTTTTGGATGAACTTGGTTACCTTCTTGGCATTCAACACTACATATGACTCGACTTTAACCCATTTGGTGAAGTAGTCATTAGCAACCAAGAGGAATTCATGCCCATTGGATGCCTTGGGTGTAACCTTCACTATGATGTCAATGACCCATGTTGAGAACGACCATAGAGAAGTCATGTTGTATAATTCGTGCGGAGGAAAGTTTTGTAGGTTGGAAAACTGCTAGAATTTGAGGCATCTTTGAACGTAGTCTGTGAAATCCTGAACCATGGTAGTTCATTAGTAACCCCATTTGATGATTTTCTTAGAGAGAATATGATTGTTCACGTGTGGTCCGCATTCCCCACTGTGAATTTTTTGCATCATCTCTTCAATATAAGCCCCTACAATGCAGTGCAAATGGGTTCCATAAAAGTTTTTTTAACAGTGATTTGTCACAGACAATATACTGGGAAGCCAGTCTACGGAGGGTTGCTCGATTTTTCTTATCAGAACCTTGGGGATATTTACCATGCTTGAGGAGGTTCCAAATATCATAATACTAGTAGTTGGCTATCTCGTGGTATTCTTTTGTACTAAGACCAATGTGTTAGCAGTGGGTTGGTTTATCATGATTTTGGACAAGGAAATGGGCCATGGTTTTTCCTTCAGGCATGTCAATAATAGAGGCTAAGGTGGTAAGGGCATCGGCTAGGTTATTCTTTACTCAGGGCAGGTAGTGGAAGGTGATTTATTGGAATTGGGAAGCTAGCTCTTCTAGGTGGGCATGGAAGGGTAAGAGTTTCTCGTCCTTGACTTTCCATTTTCTGAGTACTTGATTGATGATGAGGGAGGAATCCCCATATACGTTTAGGAATTGAATTCCTTTCTTGAGGGAAACTTTGAGGCCTACCGTGCATGCCTTGTATTCAGTCATGTTATTGGTGCAGGGAAAATCTAGTTTAATGGCAATAGGAGTGTGAGAGTCATCAGGGGAAATTAGGAGTATCCCAATGTCATACCCTTTCTTATCGATAATGCCGTCAAAGGAAATTTTCCATCGAAGATCTTCTTGGGATTTACAGAGGATATTTGCATCTGGAAATTCAAAAATCTAGACATCGACTTCTTCCATAGGGTAGTCAGCAAGGTAATCATAGATGGATCTTCCTTTCATGGCTTTCTGCATGACATATATAATATTAAATTCGACTATAAGGATCAACAAACGGGCCATTCGACTAGACATGGTGAGCTTCTTGAGTAGGTACTTGATAGGATCCATTCGGGATACAAGTTTGATAGGAAATGTGAGCATGTAATGTTGTAATGTTTGGGTGAACCAGAAAAGAGTGACCCATGATTTCTTCAAGTCTGTGTAGTTAACTTCGTATCCATCCAACTTGCAACTGGTGTAATAGATGGCTCTCTCTTTGCGAGTTTCTTTAAGGTACTAGGCTAAAAGATCCCCAGTTACGGTATCTATCACAATTAGGTTAAGGTGTGGGGGAAGACCAGGCTGTAGTGGCATGAGTATCGGAGGCCAAGATATGTAATGCTTTGTTCAGTCAAAGGCCTCTTGGAAAGCTTCATTCCAAACCTTAGTCGAATCCTTTCGAAGGAATTTAAAGATGGGTTTATAAATAGAAGTCAAATGGCTGATGAATCAGCTGATATATTTTAATTTCTCAAGGAATCCTCGAATTTCCTTCTTTGTTTAGGGTGGCAGCATTTCAAGTATGTCTTTCATCTTGGCAGGATCTACGTCTATCCCTTTCTCACTAACCATGAATCCTAAGATTTTTCCTTTTGGTAACACCAAAGACATATTTCTGTGGGTTAAGTTGCATCTGATATTATTGCAGTCGCTCGAAGAACTTTCGAAGAGCGAGAACATGATCTTCCCCAGTCTTAGACTAGATAATCACATCTTCTAACTAGACCTTGACTTCCTTGTATATTAGATCATGCAATATGGTTGTGGCTACCCTTTGGTAAGTAGCTCCTGCTTTTTTGAGACCAAATGGCATGACGATGTAGCAAAAGGTCCCTCAAGGGGTGACGAATGAGGTTTTCTCTTGATGATCTGGGTGCATCTTGATCTGATTATATCAAAAAAATCCATCAATGAATGACTTGAGAGCATGACTGGACATGTTATCCACAATCATGTCGATATTGGGTAGCGGGTAATTATACTTCGGAGAGGCCTTATTCAAGTCTTGGTAGTTGACGCATGTGAGAACCTTCCCTCCTCATTTTTGCATATGTACAATATTAGCTAGCCATATAGGATATTCGATCATAGGAATGAAAATCACATTCAACTGTTTGACCACTTCTTCTTTAACTTTGAGTGACCATTCGGGGGAGTTTTTGCAGTTTCTGTTTGACTTTTTTTACATTCTGGGAGAGTGGGAATCTCATACTGAGCTATCTCAGGGTCTATGCCGGGCATGTCATCGTAAGACCATGCGAAGACATCCAAAAATTCCTTTAGTAATTCCTCATGTTGCGCGTGCTCATGCTCTTCAAGGGTAGCCCCTATCCTAATATAGCACAATTGGCTATTAGAATTGAGATTAATAATAACTGTTTCATCTTCATTAACTTGAATGCAATTATGTTGTTTGTTATTAACCTTATTTTGACTAGTTACTAATTATTCAATTGCAAAATCATCACCATCAAGAGTTTGATTAGAATCAATACAATTAACGTAAGGCACAACAAGATACTCAAAATATTCATTTATTTTATTGATAGGAAAAATAACATTGAGAACCTCATTAAAGGAGGTCTCGATTACATCAGAGTAAGGAGGAAAAAAAGAAAAAGAAAGGGAATAAAAATGAGGGTTAAGTTGAATATCAACAGGTGGCACATGTGTAGCATGCTAGTTGAGAAGAGTGCATCAGCAGCTTTGATAAGGTTGGATGGATTTGACAATGTATCCTCTGAGTGGATCATGCAGAGAGTTAGCCCTAATGTCTGTAAACTGAAAGAATCATCAGAGTCATTTCCCTGAGAATCCCTGTTATCAGCTATGGGTTTCTCTAAGAATGGTTGCACTTGATGTTGGGAATCTTCAACCCATGAGCAGCTGTCTTGGAAAAATATTTTCATTCCCGATTTCATCTTCTTGTCATTATAATCATACTATGGTTCAGGAAATTTGAAAAAGGGGAAATCTTCGCCCTCTCTGATGAATCTTCCATTAAAGGAATCTCTCAAGATAGTCTTTGCGCTTTCAAGCCTTATCTTTAGTTGAGGTTGCAGAGCATTCTGAGTTCTTCTACTGATGGCTGATAACCCAAGCCAAAGGGAGGAAAAGCTTTCTTTAACATAATGGGTTCAATTATACCTTGCTATCTTTACCATAGCCCTCGTCCACGCATGAAGTACATGTTCTTGAATATCTGGATTACATTGACATTGCCATGAAGGTTACATTTTGGACAAACCCTATCTTTGAAATCATCCCTTGATGGGAGTAGAAGTGGTTCAACCTGAAAATATAACCAAAGTATGTCATTTATCTCGTGCTGTGTCTCTAGTATTGGATTTCTAGTGTTTGCATTCTCGACATTTTTATTGTCGCCTAAGATGGTGATGATCTTCCAATTGGTGAAGAACTTGAGTTTCTGATTAAGGGAAGAAGACACCCCCTGATGCTATAGAGACACGATCGTCTCAACAGTAAATTGAAACAGGTTGGAATATGTAACAACCCGCGTAATTTTGGGCTATTTTAATTAATTTCTGGAAAATGGAGCAAAATAAAGTTTTAGATAAAATTATTTTTATTGCTCAAACTTGTTGGTTATTATTTTTAAAGGCGAGAATTTCAAACGGTTTCGAAATCGGAGATAAAACGAATTTTAAAATGATTTTAAAATATTTTTAACTCTTGGAATTCTTAGTCGGCGAACATTAAGTAATTTTCAAGAGTTGTGTTGACTTCCAACTTTTCATTTCTTTGCCTTATTTAAAAAAGTCTTTTGGATTCTAACTCTTCATTTCTTTGCATTATAAAAGGAAGTCGTGGGCAACCTTTTTAACATACTTTTGGCACAAATTTTGGCAGCAAATATATTTTATATTCATCTTCATTTTATATACACATTGGCCCTTGAGGTTTGTGAGTTCCAACGTTAGATTAGAGGTGTTCTTGGGGCTATTTTGTTGGAGGTTCTTGGAGGAGATTTTGTAGATCTTTTGAGTTGATCTTGAGGATGTGATCGTTGGTTTCTCATCGTGTTTTGAGGTATGGGGTTTTACACAATATGCTCCTTAAATCTCGCGAGTGTCATTCTCTTTGAATTCTTGTTAATGGAACTCATATTTGAATTGTTAAATTCATTGAAATCTGGAAAATAATTATTGAAATTATTTTGATTCATGTGGTATCATTATATTGTTGATGAGCACGTTGTCATGAGATTTTAATATGGCACGGATGTTGGGCACTCGCCAAAATTCCTGTTTCCCCGGCTATGGCTTGATAAAGCATATACGGATGTGGTGAGGCCTGGTGACCCGGTTAAAGTGTTGTTGAGAAATTTATTGATAAAATGCTATTGAGATTTGCATTTTTATTTGAATATTCGTACTCGTGTTGTTACGTTTTATTCATCGCTAATATATATTTGTTGAGCATCTTTCCTGTCGTATTGTGTACTTCCCCATATTTTCTTTTAGTGGCAGGTTAGCGCGGATTTTGGGGCGCTATGGAGATTATTTTAGCGAGGATTGTTTGGGAAAGAATTGTATTATTTTTATGTATAGGGCTTTGGAGATTTGTATTTTTATTCGAAGTAGATAGTTGTAATTTTAATTCGAGAGACTTGTTGTAATTGAAGAGATTGAGATTAGTGGATTTTTTATTATTGTGGGTTTATTTAGATGCTCTATACCTTGTCACTTGTGGATTTGGATTTATTTTATCGCATTAGCGCTCCGTTCGCTCTCCCCGGCCGAGCGGGGTGTTACAAATGGTATCAGAGCGTAGGTATACAGCAACCCTCGGGGCTTGAGTTTTGGGTTCATTGCGTGGTTAGCAATTTTTGGAGATAGAAAATTTTAGGAGAATTCGTGTTAAGTTTCGAGATTAGAGGTGAGGAATTATTTTTGGAGACGAGATTATTTTTGGAGATTGTTGGCCTGATTTTTGAGAGTTAGGCATTCGGCGAATTTCGAGGGCGAAATCCAATTGTTAGTGGGGAAGTGTAACAACCCGCGTAATTTTGGGCTATTTTAATTAATTTTTGGAAAATGGAGGAAAATAAAGTTTAGATAAAATTATTTTTATTGCTCAAACTTGTTGGTTATTATTTTTAAAGGCGAGAATTTCAAACGGTTTCGAAATCGGAGTTAAAACGGATTTTAAAATGATTTTAAAATATTTTTAACTCTTGGAATTCTAAGTCGCGAACATTAAGTAATTTTCAAGAGTTGTGTTGACTTCGAACTTTTCATTTCTTTGCCTTATTTAAAGGAGTCTTTTGGATTCCAACTCTTCATTTCTTTGCATTATAAAAGGAAGTCGTGGGCAACCTTTTTAACATACTTTTGGCACAAATTTTGGCAGCAAATATATTTTATATTCATCTTCTTTTTATATACACATTGGCCCTTGAGATTTGTGAGTTCCAACCTTAGATTAGAGGTGTTCTTGGGGCTATTTTGTTGGAGGTACTTGGAGGAGCTTTTGTAGATCTTCTGAGTTGATCTTGAGGATGTGATCGTTGGTTTCTCATCGTGTTTTAAGGTATGGGATTTTACACAATATGCTCCTTAAATCTCGCGAGTGTCATTCTCTTTGAATTCTTGTTAATTAAACTCATATTTGAATTGTTAAATTCGTTGAAATCTGGAAAATAATTATTGAAATTATTTTGATTCATGTGGTATCATTATATTGTTTATGAGCACGTTGTCATGAGATTTTAATATGGCACGGATGTTGGGCACCCGCCAAAATTCCTGTTTCCCGGGCTATGCCTTGATAAAGCATGTACGGATGTGGTGAGGCCTGGTGACCCGGTTAAAGTGTTGTTGAGAAATTTATTGATAAAATGCTATTGAGATTTGCATTTTGATTTGAATATACGTACTCGTGTTGTTGCATTTTATTCATCGCTAATATATATTTGTTGAGCATCTTTCCTGTCGTATTGTGTACTTCCCCATATTTTCTTTTAGTGGCAGGTTAGCGCGGATTTTGGGGCGCTATGGAGATTATTTTAGCGAGGATTGTTTGGGAAAGAATTGTATTATTTTTATGTATAGGGCTTTTGAGATTTGTATTTTTATTCGAGTTAGATAGTTGTAATTTTAATTCGAGAGACTTGTTGAAATTGAAGAGATTGAGATTAGTGTATTTTTTATTATTGTGGGTTTATTTAGATGCTCTATACCTTGTCACTTATGGATTCCTATTTATTTTATGGCATTAGCGCTCCGTTCGCTCTCCCCGGCCGGGCGGGGTGTTACAAATGGTATCAGAGCTTAGGTATACAGCAACCCTCGGGGCTTGAGTTTTGGGTTCATTGCGTGGTTCGCAATTTTTGGAGATAGAAATTTTTTTGGTGAATTCGTGTTAAGTTTCGAGATTAGAGGTGAGGAATTATTTTTGGAGACGAGATTATTTTAGGAGATTGTTGGCCTGATTTTTGAGAGTTAGGCATTCGGTGAATTTCGAGGGCGAAATCCAATTGTTAGTGGGGAAGTGTAACAACCCGCGTAATTTTGGGCTATTTTAATTAATTTTTGGAAAATGGAGGAAAATAAAGTTTTAGATAAAATTATTTTTATTGCTCAAACTTGATGGTTATTATTTTTAAAGGCGAGAATTTCAAACGGTTTCGAAATCGGAGTTAAAACGGATTTTAAAATGATTTTAAAATATTTTTAACTCTTGGAATTCTAAGTCGGCGAACATTAAGTAATTTTCAAGAGTTGTGTTGACTTCGAACTTTTCATTTCTTTGCCTTATTTAAAGGAGTCTTTCGGATTCCAACTCTTCATTTCTTTGCATTATAAAAGGAAGTCGTGGGCAACCTTTTTAACATACTTTTGGCAAAAATTTTGGCAGCAAATATATTTTATATTCATCTTCTCTTTATATACACATTGGCCCTTGAGATTTGTGAGTTCCAACCCTAGATTAGAGGTGTTCTTGGGGCTATTTTGTTGGAGGTACTTGGAGGAGCTTTTGTAGATCTTTTGAGTTGATCTTGAGGATGTGATCGTTGGTTTCTCATCGTGTTTTGAGGTATGGGGTTTTACACAATGTGCTCCTTAAATCTCGCGAGTGTCATTCTCTTTGAATTCTTGTTAATTAAACTCATATTTGAATTGTTAAATTCGTTGAAATCTGGAAAATAAATATTGAAATTATTTTGATTCATGTGGTATCATTATCTTGTTGATGAGCACGTTGTCATGAGATTTTAATATGGCACGGATGTTGGGCACCCGCCAAAATTCCTGTTTCCAGGGCTATGGCTTGATAAATCATATACGGATGTGGTGAGGCCTGGTGACCCGGTTAAAGTGTTGTTGAGAAATTTATTGATAAAATGCTATTGAGATTTGCATTTTGATTTGAATATGCGTACTCGTGTTGTTACGTTTTATTCATCGCTAATATATATTTGTTGAGCATCTTTCCTGTCGTATTGTGTACTTCCCCATATTTTCTTTTAGTGGCAGGTTAGCGCGGATTTTGGGGCGCTGTGGAGATTATTTTAGCGAGGATTGTTTGGGAAAGAATTGTATTATTTTTATGTATAGGTCTTTGGAGATTTGTATTTTTATTCGAGTTAGATAGTTGTAATTTTAATTCGAGAGACTTGTTGTAATTGAAGAGATTGAGATTAGTGTATTTTTTATTATTGTGGGTTTATTTAGATGTTCTATACCTTGTCACTTATGGATTCCTATTTATTTTATGGCATTAGCGCTCCGTTCGCTCTCCCCGGCCGGGCGGGGTGTTACAAATGGTATCAGAGCTTAGGTATACAGCAACCCTCGGGGCTTGAGTTTTGGGTTCATTGCATGGTTAGCAATTTTTGGAGATAGAAAATTTTTTGGTGAATTCGTGTTAAGTTTCGAGATTAGAGGTGAGGAATTATTTTTGGAGACGAGATTATTTTAGGAGATTGTTGGCCTGATTTTTGAGAGTTAGGCATTCGGTGAATTTCGAGGGCGAAATCCAATTGTTAGTGGGGAAGTGTAACAACCCGCGTAATTTTGGCCTATTTTAATTAATTTCTGGAAAATGGAGGAAAATAAAGTTTTAGATAAAATTATTTTTATTGCTCAAACTTGTTGGTTATTATTTTTAAAGGCGAGAATTTCAAACGGTTTCGAAATCGGAGTTAAAACGGATTTTAAAATGATTTTAAAATATTTTTAACTCTTGGAATTCTAAGTCGGCGAACATTAAGTAATTTTCAAGAGTTGCGTTGACTTCGAACTTTTCATTTCTTTGCCTTATTTAAAGGAGTCTTTTGGATTCCAACTCTTCATTTCTTTGCATTATAAAAGGAAGTCGTGGGCAACCTTTTTAACATACTTTTGGCAAAAATTTTGGCAGCAAATATATTTTATATTCATCTTCTCTTTATATACACATTGGCCCTTGAGATTTGTGAGTTCCAACCCTAGATTAGAGGTGTTCTTGGGGCTATTTTGTTGGAGGTACTTGGAGGAGCTTTTGTAGATCTTTTGAGTTGATCTTGAGGATGTGATCGTTGGTTTCTCATCGTGTTTTGAGGTATGGGGTTTTACACAATGTGCTCCTTAAATCTCGCGAGTGTCATTCTCTTTGAATTCTTGTTAATTAAACTCATATTTGAATTGTTAAATTCGTTGAAATCTGGAAAATAAATATTGAAATTATTTTGATTCATGTGGTATCATTATCTTGTTGATGAGCACGTTGTCATGAGATTTTAATATGGCACGGATGTTGGGCACCCGCCAAAATTCCTGTTTCCCGGGCTATGGCTTGATAAATCATATACGGATGTGGTGAGGCCTGGTGACCCGGTTAAAGTGTTGTTGAGAAATTTATTGATAAAATGCTATTGAGATTTGCATTTTGATTTGAATATGCGTACTCGTGTTGTTACGTTTTATTCATCGCTAATATATATTTGTTGAGCATCTTTCCTGTCGTATTGTGTACTTCCCCATATTTTCTTTTAGTGGCAGGTTTGCGCGGATTTTGGGGCGCTGTGGAGATTATTTTAGCGAGGATTGTTTGGGAAAGAATTGTATTATTTTTATGTATAGGGCTTTGGAGATTTGTATTTTTATTCGAGTTAGATAGTTGTAATTTTAATTCGAGAGACTTGTTGTAATTGAAGAGATTGAGATTAGTGTATTTTTTATTATTGTGGGTTTATTTAGATGCTCTATACCTTGTAACTTATGGATTCCTATTTATTTTATGGCATTAGCGCTCCGTTCGCTCTCCCCGGCCGGGCGGGGTGTTACAAATGGTATCAGAGCTTAGGTATACAGCAACCCTCGGGGCTTGAGTTTTGGGTTCATTGCATGGTTAGCAATTTTTGGAGATAGAAATTTTTTTGGTGAATTCGTGTTAAGTTTCGAGATTAGAGGTGAGGAATTATTTTTGGAGACGAGATTATTTTAGGAGATTGTTGGCCTGATTTTTGAGAGTTAGGCATTCGGTGAATTTCGAGGGCGAAATCCAATTGTTAGTGGGGAAGTGTAACAACCCGCGTAATTTTGGGCTATTTTAATTAATTTCTGGAAAATGGAGGAAAATAAAGTTTTAGATAAAATTATTTTTATTGCTCAAACTTGTTGGTTATTATTTTTAAAGGCGAGAATTTCAAACGGTTTCGAAATCGGAGTTAAAACGGATTTTAAAATGATTTTAAAATATTTTTAACTCTTGGAATTCTAAGTCGGCGAACATTAAGTAATTTTCAAGAGTTGTGTTGACTTCGAACTTTTCATTTCTTTGCCTTATTTAAAGGAGTCTTTTGGATTCCAACTCTTCATTTCTTTGCATTATAAAAGGAAGTCGTGGGCAACCTTTTTAACATACTTTTGGCACAAATTTTGGCAGCAAATATATTTTATATTCATATTCTCTTTATATACACATTGGCCCTTGAGATTTGTGAGTTCCAACCTTAGATTAGAGGTGTTCTTGGGGCTATTTTGTTGGAGGTACTTGGAGGAGCTTTTCTAGATCTTTTGAGTTGATCTTGAGGATGTGATCGTTGGTTTCTCATCGTGTTTTGAGGTATGGGGTTTTACACAATATGCTCCTTAAATCTCGCGAGTGTCATTCTCTTTGAATTCTTGTTAATTAAACTCATATTTGAATTGTTAAATTCGTTTAAATCTGGAAAATAATTATTGAAATTATTTTGATTCATGTGGTATCATTATCTTGTTGATGAGCACGTTGTCATGAGATTTTAATATGGCACGGATGTTGGGCACCCGCCAAAATTCCTGTTTCCCGGGCTATGGCTTGATAAATCATATACGGATGTGGTGAGGCCTGGTGACCCGGTTAAAGTGTTTTTGAGAAATTTATTGATAAAATGCTATTGAGATTTGCATTTTGATTTGAATATTCGTACTCGTGTTGTTACGTTTTATTCATCGCTAATATATATTTGTTGAGCATCTTTGCTGTCGGATTGTGTACTTCCCCATATTTTCTTTTAGTGGAAGGTTAGCGCGGATTTTGGGGCGCTATGGAGATTATTTTAGAGAGGATTGTTTGGGAAAGAATTTTATTATTTTTATGTATAGGGCTTTGGAGATTTGTATTTTTATTCGAGTTAGATAGTTGTAATTTTAATTCGAGAGACTTGTTGTAATTGAAGAGATTGAGATTAGTGGATTTTTTATTATTGTGGGTTTATTTAGATGCTCTATACCTTGTCACTTGTGGATTTGGATTTATTTTATGGCATTAGCGCTCCGTTCGCTCTCCTCGGCCGGGCGGGGTGTTACAAATGGTATCAGAGCTTAGGTATACAGCAACCCTCGGGGCTTGAGTTTTGGGTTCATTGCGTGGTTAGCAATTTTTGGAGATAGAAAATTTTAAGTGAATTCGTGTTAAGTTTCGAGATTAGAGGTGAGGAATTATTTTTGGAGACGAGATTATTTTTGGAGCTTGTTGGCTTGATTTTTGAGAGTTAGGCATTCGGCGAATTTCGAGGGCGAAATCCAATTATTAGTGGGGAAGTGTAACAACCCGCGTAATTTTGGGCTCTTTTAATTAATTTCTGGAAAATGGAGGAAAATAAAGTTTTAGATAAAATTATTTTTATTGCTCAAACTTGTTGGTTATTATTTTTAAAGGCAAGAATTTCAAACGGTTTCGAAATCGGAGTTAAAACGGATTTTAAAATGATTTTAAAATATTTTTAACTTTTGGAATTCTAAGTCGGCGAACATTAAGTAATTTTCAAGAGTTGTGTTGACTTCGAACTTTTCATTTCTTTGCCTTATTTAAAGGAGTCTTTTGGATTCCAACTCTTCATTTCTTTGCATTATAAAAGGAAGTCGTGGGTAACCTTTTTAACATACTTTTGGAACAAATTTTGGCAGCAAATATATTTTATATTCATCTTCTTTTTATATACACATTGGCCCTTGAGATTTGTGAGTTCCAACCTTAGATTAGAGGTGTTCTTGGGGCTATTTTGTTGGAGGTACTTGGAGGAGCTTTTGTAGATCTTTTGAGTTGATCTTGAGGATGTGATCATTGGTTTCTCATCGTGTTTTGAGGTATGGGGTTTTACAAAATATGCTCCTTAAATCTCGCGAGTGTCATTCTCTTTGAATTCTTGTTAATTGAACTCATATTTGAATTGTTAAATTCATTGAAATCTGGAAAATAATTATTGAAATTATTTTGATTCATGTGGTATCATTATATTGTTGATGAGCACGTTGTCATGAGATTTTAATATGGCACGGATGTTGGGCACCCGCCAAAATTCCTATTTCCCGGGCTATGGCTTGATAAAGCATATATGGATGTGGTGTGGCCTGGTGACCCGGTTAAAGTGTTGTTGAGAAATTTATTGATAAAATTCTATTGAGATTTGCATTTTGATTTGAATATGCGGACTCGTGTTGTTACGTTTTATTCATCGCTAATATATATTTGTTGAGCATCTTTCCTGTCGTATTGTGTACTTCCCCATATTTTCTTTTAGTGGCAGGTTAGCGCGGATTTTGGGGCGCTATGGAGATTATTTTAGCGAGGATTGTTTGGGAAAGAATTGTATTATTTTTATGTATAGGGCTTTGGAGATTTGTATTTTTATTCGAGTTAGATAGTTGTAATTTTAATTCGAGAGACTTGTTGTAATTGAAGAGATTGAGATTAGTGGATTTTTTATTATTGGGGGTTTATGTAGATGCTCTATACCTTGTCACTTGTGGATTTGGATTTATTTTATCGCATTAGCGCTCCGTTCGCTCTCTCCGGCCGTGCGGGGTGTTACAAATGGTATCAGAGCTTAGGTATACAGCAACCCTCGGGGCTTGAGTTTTGGGTTCATTGCGTGGTTAGGAATTTTTGGAGATAGAAAATTTTAGGTGAATTCGTGTTAAGTTTCGAGATTTGAGGTGCGGAATTATTTTTGGAGACGAGATTATTTTTGGAGATTGTTGGCCTGATTTTTGAGAGTTAGGCATTCGGCGAATTTCAAGGGCGAAATCCAATTGTTAGTGGGGAAGTGTAACAACCCGCGTAATTTTGGGCTATTTTAATTAATTTCTGGAAAATGGAGGAAAATAAAGTTTTAGATAAAATTATTTTTACTGCTCAAACTTGTTGGTTATTATTTTTAAAGGCGAGAATTTCAAACGGTTTCGAAAACGGATATAAAACGGATTTTAAAATGATTTTAAAATATTTTTAACTCTTGGAATTCTAAGTCGGCGAACATTAAGTAATTTTCAAGAGTTGTGTTGACTTCTAACTTTTCATTTCTTTGCCTTATTTAAAGGAGTCTTTTGGATTCCAACTTTTCATTTCTTTGCATTATAAAAGGAAGTCGTGGGCAACCTTTTTAACATACTTTTGGCACAAATTTTGGCAGCAAATATATTTTATATTCATCTTCTTTTTATATACACATTGGCCCTTGAGATTTGTGAGTTCCAACCTTAGATTAGAGGTGTTCTTGGGGCTATTTTGTTGGAGGTACTTGGAGGAGCTTTTGTAGATCTTTTGAGTTGATCTTGAGGATGTGATCATTGGTTTCTCATCGTGTTTTAAGGTATGGGGTTTTACACAATATGCTACTTAAATCTCGCGAGTGTCATTCTCTTTGAATTCTTGTTAATTAAACTCATATTTGAATTGTTAAATTCGTTGAAATATGGAAAATAATTATTGAAATTATTTTGATTCATGTGGTATCATTATATTGTTGATGAGCACGTTGTCATGAGATTTTAATATGGCACGGATGTTGGGCACCTGCCAAAATTCCTGTTTCCCGGGCTATGGCTTGATAAAGCATATACGGATGTGGTGAGGCCTGGTGACCCGGTTAAAGTGTTGTTGAGAAATTTATTGATAAAATGCTATTGAGATTTGCATTTTGATTTGAATATGCGTACTCGTGTTGTTACGTTTTATTCATCGCTAATATATATTTGTTGAGCATCTTTCCTGTCGTATTGTGTACTTCCCCATATTTTCTTTTAGTGGCAGGTTATCGCGGATTTTGGGGCGCTATGGAGATTATTTTAGCGAGGATTGTTTGGGAAAGAATTGTATTATTTTTATGTATAGGGCTTTGGAGATTTGTATTTTTATTCGAGTTAGATAGTTGTAATTTTAATTCGAGAGACTTGTTGTAATTGAAGAGATTGAGATTAGTGGATTTTTTATTATTGTGGGTTTATTTAGATGCTCTATACCTTGTCACTTGTGGATTTGGATTTATTTTATCGCATTAGCGCTCCGTTCGCTCTCCCCGGCCGGGCGGGGTGTTACAAATGGTATCAGAGCTTAGGTATACAGCAACCCTCGGGGCTTGAGTTTTGAGTTCATTGCGTGGTTAGCAATTTTTGGAGATAGAAAATTTTAGGTGAATTCGTGTTAAGTTTCGAGATTTGAGGTGAGGAATTATTTTTGGAGACGAGATTATTTTTGGAGATTGTTGGCCTGATTTTTGAGAGTTAGGCATTCGGCGAATTTCGAGGGCGAAATCCAATTGTTAGTGGGGAAGTGTAACAACCCGCGTAATTTTCGGCTATTTTAATTAATTTCTGGAAAATGGAGGAAAATAAAGTTTTAGATAAAATTATTTTTATTGCTCAAACTTGTTGGTTATTATTTTTAAAGGCGAGAATTTCAAACGGTTTCGAAAACGGAGATAAAAAGGATTTTAAAATGATTTTAAAATGATTTTAAAATATTTTTAACTCTTGGAATTCTAGGTCGGCGAACATTAAGTAATTTTCAAGAGTTGTGTTGACTTCGAACTTTTCATTTCTTTGCCTTATTTAAAGGAGTCTTTTGGATTCCAACTCTTCATTTCTTTGCATTATAAAAGGAAGTCATGGGCAACCTTGTTAACATACTTTTGGCACAAATTTTGGCAGTAAATATATTTTATATTCATCTTCTTTTTATATACACATTGGCCCTTGAGATTTGTGAGTTCCAACCTTAGATTAGAGGTGTTCTTGGGGCTATTTTGTTGGAGGTACTTGGAGGAGCTTTTGTAGATCTTTTGAGTTGATCTTGAGGATGTGATCGTTGGTTTCTCATCGTGTTTTGAGGTATGGAGTTTTACACAATATGCTCCTTAAATCTCGCGAGTGTCATTCTCTTTGAATTCTGGTTAATTGAACTCATATATGAATTGTTAAATTCGTTGAAATCTGTAAAATAATTATTGAAATTATTTTGATTCATGTGGTATCATTATATTGTTTATGAGCACGTTGTCATGAGATTTTAATATGGCACGGATGTTGGGCACCCGCCAAAATTCCTGTTTCCCGGGCTATGGCTTGATAAAGCATATACGGATGTGGTGAGGCCTGGTGACCCGGTTTAAGTGTTGTTAAGAAATTTATTGATAAAATGCTATTGAGATTTGCATTTTGATTTGAATATGCGTACTCGTGTTGTTACGTTTTATTCATCGCTAATATATATTTGTTGAGCATCTTTCCTGTCGTATTGTGTACTTCCCCATATTTTCTTTTAGTGGCAGGTTAGCGCGGATTTTGGGGCGCTATGGAGATTATTTTAGAGAGGATTGTTTGGGAAAGAATTGTATTATTTTTATGTATAGGGCTTTGGAGATTTGTATTTTTATTCGAGTTAGATAGTTGTAATTTTAATTCGAGAGACTTGTTGTAATTGAAGAGATTGAGATTAGTGGATTTTTTATTATTGTGGGTTTATTTAGATGCTCTATACCTTGTCACTTGTGGATTTGGATTTATTTTATCGCATTAGCGCTCCGTTCGCTCTCCCCGACCGGGCGGGGTGTTACAAATGGTATCAGAGCTTAGGTATACAGCAACCCTCGGGGCTTGAGTTTTGGGTTCATTGCGTGGTTAGCAATTTTTGGAGATAGAAAATTTTAGGTGAATTCGTGTTAAGTTTCGAGATTTGAGGTGAGGAATTATTTTTGGAGACGAGATTATTTTTCGAGATTGTTGGCCTGATTTTTGAGAGTTAGGCATTCAGCGAATTTCGAGGGCGAAATCCAATTGTTAGTGGGGAAGTGTAACAACCCGCGTAATTTTGGGCTATTTTAATTAATTTCTGGAAAATGGAGGAAAATAAAGTTTTAGATAAAATTATTTTTATTGCTCAAACTTGTTGGTTATTATTTTTAAAGGCGAGAGTTTCAAACGGTTTCCAAATCGGAGATAAAACGGATTTTAAAATGATTTTAAAATATTTTTAACTCTTGGAATTCTAAGTCGGCGAACATTAAGTAATTTTCAAGAGTTGTGTTGACTTCGAACTTTTCATTTCTTTGCCTTATTTAAAGGAGTCTTTTGGATTCCAACTCTTCATTTCTTTGCATTATAAAAGGAAGTCGTGGGCAACCTTTTTAACATACTTTTGGCAAAAATTTTGGCAGCAAATATATTTTATATTCATCTTCTTTTTATATACACATTGGCCCTTGAGATTTATGAGTTCCAACCTTAGATTAGAGGTGTTCTTGGGGCTATTTTGTTGGAGGTACTTGGAGGAGATTTTGTAGATCTTTTGAGTTGATCTTGAGGATGTGATCGTTGGTTTCTCATCGTGTTTTGAGGTATGGGGTTTTACACAATATGCTCCTTAAATCTCGCGAGTGTCATTCTCTTTGAATTGTTGTTAATTGAACTCATATTTGAATTGTTAAATTCATTAAAATCTGGAAAATAATTATTGAAATTATTTTGATTCATGTGGTATCATTATATTGTTGATGAGCACGTTTTCATGAGATTTTAATATAGCATGGATGTTGGGCACCCGCCAAAATTCCTGTTTCCCGGGCTATGGCTTGATAAAGCATATACGGATGTGGTGAGGCCTGGTGACCCGATTATAGTGTTGTTGAGAAATTTATTGATAAAATGCTATTGATATTCGCATTTTGATTTGAATATTCGTACTCGTGTTGTTACGTTTTATTCATCGCTAATATATATTTGTTGAGCATCTTTCCTATCCTATTGTGTACTTCCCCATATTTTCTTTTAGTGGTAGGTTAGCGCGGATTTTGGGGCGCTATGGAGATTATTTTAGCGAGGATTGTGTGGGAAAGAATTGTATTATTTTTATGTATAGGGCTTTGGAGATTTGTATTTTTATTCGTGTTAGATAGTTGTAATTTTAATTCGAGAGACTTGTTGTAATTGAAGAGATTGAGATTAGTGGATTTATATTATTGTGGGTTTATTTAGATTCTCTATACCTTGTCACTTGTGGATTTGGATTTATTTTATCGCATTAGCGCTCCGTTCTCTCACCCCGGGCGGGCGGGGTGTTACAGAATATCGATACCGGATTTATAGGGCCAACCCCTATTATAAGCTTTATAGATCCCATCACTTCTCGATGGGTATTATCGTAGGCCGGTACTGCAGCAGAGGATGGGGGGAAGGTTGTTTACTTTCTCTCCCAAAAAATCGAGGGTTCTTAACGGGCAGACAATTTGAGTTGATCCATTATAGACAAGTGAAAGTGGAAGATCTTTCCCATGACTTCGACGGAGATGTTGAGGGCATAATTATGGTTTAGACCAGTCTTGGGGATTTTTTCTTCATAGAAGGAGATCATTCTAGTAGAGGTTAGATATCCAACCAGATTCACTGCTTCTTCTTGCCTGATAGAAGAAGGAATTGTAGGTTCTATGCATAGCTTGATCAAGGCATTTCAATATAGATGGGAAGACATAAAAATTCCCCATAGCGTGATGTTATCTTTGGTTTTATTTAACTGATCGAGGGTCTTGCTCTCCTTGAGGGTCATTTGTGGCATATGAAGATTCTTGACAACCTTTCCTTTGTTGATTGCTGATGGTTGCAAGCTTGGGAATTGGTAATGCCTCCTTGACCTGGTCATATGGTTCACATAAGAGGGTAAAAATAGAAACCATATTTCCTCATCGATCTTGAGTTATTTAGCCACCTTGTTGATCTCTCCTAGTAGATCCTCAAATGATATCATCCCACATATGCTTACTATCGGATTAGCCTTTTTTGGACCTTTCTCTGAATCATTGAATTCGTCCCCCAATCTGATAGCAATATCCTTATCTTTCCATTAAAATTCAATACACTCCACAACTTTAACGACCTCTTCATGTAAGTCCCCCCATTCGATGGGGATATGTGAAAGCGAAGGGACTAAATGCCCTTATAATTTTAAAGCATCGAGTGGTTCAGATATACTATAAATATCACCTGTCTGTTGGAATAAATCCACAATGATATGGACCATATCATCTAAATTGACTTTATCGGTCAGCATCACCCAATTATCTGACTCTCGAACCCATTTTTGAGCTTCTAAGATTAACACAATGAATCTCTGACAGTCAATGATCATCTGGGAGGGTAATTTCAGCCCAAACTCTAGGAGTTGCTTCAACACTTCTAATAAATCCGTATCTTTACCTCTAAAATAGGTGCGGACAACGATGCATGCTTTGATAAGGAGTGATAGAGCATGATCGACAAAGATGGTAGGGTGTAGGAGAAAGTATTGGCATGTTTGGAGAGGTTTAGGAGAGTATGTGGGTATGATTGGTAATTTTCTTAGTATGATATGCGTAATGGGTCAAATTCTAGGTTTTCTTCTAGGAAGATAGCATTTGTATGATTCAGAAGTGGACTGTGGGTAGTGTTTGGGTTAGGATTGGCTGATGTGCGATGACACCCTGATCAATTAGGCCTTAGATCACATTTCAGAGGTGGAAACACTAGTCGGTGGTATGGCCAGCAGTTTGGTAAAAGTCACGGTGGGCATCTGATTTGAAATTTTTAGGAAGGACGTTTGGTAATGGATAAGGGTCCAAGGGCTTGATAAGATTTGGACTCAAAACGGTCTAGTAAACGTTGGATAAGGGAGCATAAAGCTCAGTTTATTCCTTTTAGATTGGGTTTGGGCGGCTTTCTGGTGCCCATGAAATGGTAGGCTGAGAGACCTTGATGATGGTTGAAACTGCGGTACTTGCTGGCTTTTCAAACTTTCTGGTAGAGAATTGTCCAGATGATTGCTTTGGTTCAAATTCTGTCTTAGGAAGGCCTTCTTCGATCTCCACTCTTGATTCTTGTAGGGCTAAAAAATTAGGGTAGTACTGTCCTCCCATCGTCGCTTAGACATGGGGTAGGAAGTTCTTCTTCACAAAGTTGACTTGCTCCTCTTCGAAAGGCCGATTGGTCATGTCAGGTGTTTTCTCTCTCCACCTTTCTATGAAGTTACTGACTGACTCCCCAGGGTTCTGCTTGAGCAACTCTAAATCATTACGGGTAACCTCTAACTCTTCATTGTAGTTGTGGATATGAATGATCGGGAGCCCTCTACCCCCGAATTTCTTGATATTGGGCATCTTGAACTTTTTTAGTAACCCTGCTTTAGGATTTGGAGACATGTGGGTGTAATCCATGTAGTTTCCAGAGATTTTGACTTCGTATAACTCTTTGGACAACATCTTAAGGTCTTCCTCAAACTTGTTCAACTATTCCTCCTTTGGATCAATGGTCACGGGTAAGTTAGCCCCTCGTTGGGCAAGATTTATCATAGGAAGCTGGGTTGGAAACTATCCATTATCAGGATAATTAGGTGGAGCATGCTGTTATTCATCAGGAACCCAAATAGGCTCGGGTGTAGGAGGACCCATTGCGCGAAGGAAGAGGAACTCGAGCTCTTTGGGAATAGGAACTCGGTTTCGTTGCATATCATGAACTTCGGTTTGAAGGTTGTCAATCTTGGCAGTGAGTTGACCTAGGATTGTCATCAAATCCAGCTACACATTAGGTATTTAGGTTGTGTTCTCCACGAAAATAGGATGAATGCCAAACTCAGAGGAGGTGAGGGGAGTAATGGAGCTTCTAGGTGGTTCGACTAAAGACCGAAGCCAATATGGAGCCAGGCTAAGGGTATGTGATCGACCTGAGGAGGAGAAAAATTAGGATTTATTTTTGGAAAAAAAGGGAAAATGTTTTTGTACATTTTTGGGAGAGATGAGTACAAATATGTTTTCGGGTAAAGGGAGGAAAATATTTTTGGTATAATGAAGGAAAAATGTTTTTGGACACTTTTTGGAAAAAGAAAGAATAAAAAGATGAGAGACGGGTCTCAACGTGATTATTATTATGTTTATAAGGTTCTCACTTATTAGGTTTACCTAAAGGCAAAAGGAAATGCTAGACGGGACTCGAGCCTGGAAAAATTGGGTTTGAAAAATATGTAAAAACCAGAGTTGGACTTGTTACTAGGCTCATGGGCAAGGTCTCATTTTAAAAATAGCTCGAACATTTCGGCAACATGCCGACCCATCATTTCGATAGGGTTTTGGGTAGAAACCGACAAACTAAATATGAGTGTCCAAGGTTTGACATCTATATTCGGGTATGCAGTTGTTGGGTTAATTGAAAGGTGTTCCCCCCCCTTAGTCATGACTTCCACGATATTCGTCTTGCTTTTGAGGGTAATTGGTAAATTAGGACAAGCCATTTGATATACCTGAGTGTATGTGAATTGCCTCACTATATACCTTGTGGGGATAGTACGTGTGAGAGAGCATTCTATATACTCGACGTACGATATATCTCCCGTCATGACTTCGACCAAGTGGTACGATGCGGGGGGAACCGTTCGATATACATCGAAGGTACTTGGCCAATGGAAGGTGAGAGTCATATTGCTTAGGCTAACTGCAACCTGCCGAACCAGCACCCAACATGAAGTGACCCCCCAATTACGGGACCAAATTTGGTCAATAAGAATGTTGTTTGGTGATGTAGTGTGCAATATGCATGATTCTTGATTAGTATCTTATGGAGGGATTATCTTTATTGATGAGCATCACGCCAAATAGGGGATAATGTACATGTATATAAAAAATAAATTTGTACCAAGAATGGATTATGTGAGAGTGAGTGATGTGTAGCTATCTACATGTGAGTGTGTGGTAGTGAACCTAAGCATGGATCAACTACAAGTGGTGTGTGATAAGTGTAAGTGATCATGGATATATACAAGTGTAATAAGTGGAGGTCTGTGTTAGTGACACCTAAGCATGGATTTCTAAGTGGTGTGCGCAATATGGGGATGTATGTGATCTGAGGTACACGTGGTGTGAAGTGTACATGGATAATTTATACAGGTGTGTGAGTGAATAGTGATACAAGAAGAGGTATATATGTTAAGGAAATAATATAGGAGAAAGAGGGAACATACAGATAAGTGCATATGCACACATGAAAACAAAACACCCATGCAAAAAAATTCTAGCCCTCTTATGAAAAAATCCCTAGTGGATTTGCCACACTAGCCTTTCCGATCGGGATCATGCGCCGAGCAGGGATTCGAAAGGTCTCGCGCCCCTTAGGAACGCTTATGTCGTCGTCGGCGTCGAATTAATGTAAAAGGATGGAGTCGCCCGCCTATTTTGTGTAAAACAGTCAAAAGAACATCTTGTAGCCTTGAGAGAGCGACATTAAAGACAAACTGATGTATATATAATGGAGATCGGAATCATCGAACTCATACCATAGGAAAGATAGAGTGAAGTCATCCATGGTAATGTTCCCAAAATAATATATATAGAAAATATGATTTATGTGTTTATCGTGATATTGATCGTTACTATCAAACGATAATATGTATTGGATGAAACGCTAACAGATAAAATATGTATATTAATGGAAGAATATGATGAAAATGACGAAATTTGAAAATTTGGAAAAGTAGAAAATTAGGCATCAAAATCCACGTAGTTCGAATGTGGCATGGGGGGTGGGGTGTTTATCCTATAGATCTGAACATGATTTTAATATATGGGTGTGTGTAGAAAACTATGTTTTAGTTTTGAAAAAGTGTGATGGATAATCCCGTTCCGAATTTATAAGTGTAACCCCTTTTTTTTTATAGAAAATAAAGTATGTGCAATATACTAATAAAAATGTAGATATTAATGTGTATGAATTAAAGTAAGAACTAAATTAGGGATCTAGTGAATTTTATGCAAAATAAAGAATTTAAAGAGAAAGAGAAGGAATTGGACCTTTTTTGAAGATTTATCTTTGATCTGGGATGAACTCCCTTGGATGTGAGATGAATGTGGGATGAAAGAGAGTATGATTTGCCAAATTGGGTATGAAAAAGATGGGAATGGAATCTTAAATGTAACATCACATAGAGGAACTTCACTAATTTCGAGAGAATGTTGCTGAGATCACTAATGCTGATGGATCTTTGGTCCTCCCCCTTGGTACTGTGGTCATGCCCTCCTTTTATAGTGTTAGGGGGTTGCCAATCGGCATTGCCCTAGTCCTGGCCATCAGCAGGTAACTCTAGACACACTGTTGATAGGTAGGGAACTAAACCTGCCAATTAGCAGTCTTGTGAAGATTTTCTTGAAAAAACAATCGTAGAACATAATAGGTTGATTCGAATAGCGCACGGGGAATGCCTTTAGAAAATTACTTCAGATACCTTCAAAAGTCCTTTGGACTGCTCCCGGGTCTGTGAGTTGACTTTAGGTCAAATGTGGCTCGAAAGCGCACACCGGTTTTTTTAATGGGAGATCATCGAATGAAAACAGATCATTTGTCTGCATGGTAAGTTAGAATGGGGCATGGGGTGGACCGTTGGAAAGGTTAGGATATGTACTTAGACATTCCAAAGAGTCTCTCTTGGTTCGAATAGTTAACCTTGGTCAACTGGGGCCCGAAAGTGCCAGGGGACCTCTCAGAGTAAAACTGATTGTTAATCCACACCGTAACTTAGTATTGTGAACGGGGTGAACCGTTGGAAAGGTTATTCAGTGACCTCCAGAGATTCATTCATTCTTGTTCGAGATGACGAGTATACTTTGGTCAAATAGAGCCCAGGAGAGCCCAGTGACCTCCAGATCAATATTTGGGGAAAACTGATCGTTCGTCTGAACGGTTATTCCGTTTCGATCAAGGGGCAGATCGTTAGAAAGGGGTTTCAGTGACCTTCGAAGATTCAAAGATCTTTTTCTCTGATAATGAAGTTTCTTGGAGTTTAGTTGGGCCTCGAAAGCACCCGATGGCCTCCGAATCAATTTTTGGTAGTAAAATGGCCTATTCGTTCGAACCGTTATGCGGGTTCATGTATGGGGCAAACAGTTGGAAAGGGGATTCAGATCCCTTTTAGGATCCAAAGATATTTCTATGTGATGATAGAGTTGACCGGATTCAACAGGGGCCGAGAGCGCCCGATGGCTTCTTGATTAGTACTCGGAGTGTGACCTAGGGTTTGCAGTGAAATAAGGAGAATCTAGGGAACTAAGGACAGACTTGGGGGGTCATAGAATGTGGTGTCTACACCATCTTAGTCTCTTGAGATCCATGCCCAATCCATTCCTCCTATAGTAACAATCGTATTTTTTACGTAATCCTAATGCACCATTTTATAGTTTTTATGTGTTATATGTATATTTGATGGATTCATTAGCATAATAAACATTTATATGTACAAAGTGTGATGATGAATGAAAAATATAAATTATACATTTTCTACACTTAAAAGTGACAAAAATCATGTTAATTTTGGAACATAGTAGTACTGTTGTATGGTGTCTGGATATATAATTACTTTCTCATTTTCTTTGAACACTTATTCAGATGTTAGTTTTATGAATTTAGTGGGATGTTCAGGTGCTGGATATTGTTTGTGCAAGTCAATGAGAATTATGAAAGGAACTTGGTACAAATATTGGATCCAAATTAGATTTATGAAATCTATTGTCCTTAGCGCTGTAATTTATCTTTGTTCATTGTTAGGTTTATTGTTTAATATGGTATGTAAATATGGGAGTAATGCCTTATTTTAGAATATTGATTTTTAGAGCTTATTTTAATTATGCGGAAAATATATATTCTTCTTTGATATTTCATCTCTGGAAGAATTAAAAATTTAATTCAAGAAGCGTGATAATGTGATGTTTTCTTCCCCACATAAATAGTATTTCTTTAAAAAAAATCGAAGTTGTTGGAATATTAGGTTGATAATGTTGGTAAATAACGTAAGAATTGGGATAAAAAATAACAATTAGGGGCATAAGTTTCATGATTTCATTTTTTTGGTATATAATATTTGCATTTGTTTTGTCTACAAATGGTGCTTCAAGTTACCCATACAAAACCGTGTTCGAATTCCACTACATAATCGCTTTGAGACTCCAATTTCTATAATATAGGATATGGGGGAGAGTAAGTCATTGAGAGAGAAGTATTCCATTATAGATTCTTGTAGATAATAAGGAATGAAAAAAAATCTTACAAAAAAACTAATTTAAGAGGTTGTTTTATATGCATGTGGTCATTTAAATGCATTTAATTATAAGGGGTCCAATATTGATCTTTTCCCATTTATCCAATTGAAGAAAGAGTAGAATTATCTTCTTTTCATGTTTAACCATCTAATCTATTTAACTTGAGATGGAATGGCGTTTAATTATTCCAGTTAGAGTAAAAAAAATCAAAATAGTGATGTCCACATGAGAATCTTTATCTAATTTTCATTTTCAGTTATTACTATATAACCAACATTGCACTAGATTTTTGTCATTAAACGGTTTTAATGGATGATCATAACATTGCATATTTTAATTAAAAAGACCGCACTGGAAATTTTCTTTGTGATGAGCACGACTTTGAATAAGAAAGTTATTTTTCCTAATCACAACTTTAAAGGGGAAGTTTTTAAAATAGTTCTTTTTATAGTACAGTGTCACAAGTGCAACTCACATGTGCACCAACTACTTAATATAAATGTGTGACATAATCTAATACACAAATGTGTTATGATTTAATAAAACTATTTTAATTATTTGGTAAAACCCTTTTTAAATTTAAATGGTTTACATACACACACACACACATACACACTTAAGTTTACTGGTTGATGTGATGTCCTTTTTAGTAAAAAAATATTGAAAAGGAATGGTATGAGGAGAAGAGAAAAATACACTGTACTTGTTCACCAGAAAACTAGCTAACTGAAAAATCTCGGGTCCCTTGGTTCCAGGACAACGCACACACCCATGTCCACTAATACTAATATTTATGTATAGATTACATAATAACAAGTGTTAATGAAATAACCGATCCAATACAACTAAACTAAACAAACCCATAATAGCTAAATCTGACTAAACAACCAAGACAGTGACAAGGCATTGACAACTTAGAAACACCCAGACAACTTCACACTCAACACTAGAGTACCGGTGAGTTGAACATAACCAGATAATAATAATAATAATAATAATAATAATAATAATAATAATAATAATAATAATAATAATAATAATAATAATAATAATAATAATAATAAGAGTTGGATTTAATCAAAACATAAAAAGATTATAAAAAATACATCATAATTAACATACAAGGTCTTATTTAGAAGTTTATTATCAACAGAAATGAATAAATCTAAATGTCAATCAGTTTAGTGTAAAGCCCAAATACAAAATAGAAGAAAGCAACTTTTTAAGAATATTTTTACTCAACCGAGATAAAAGAATCTAAGACTAGTTTTATGATAAAAATTTATTTAAACAAGTTGTAGGTATTTATGACAAGTTCTAATAAAATGAGCCAAAGCTGTAGGAGTAGAACTCAACTCATAAACAGTTAAAACTGGTTTTTAAATAGAAGAGTAAACAAAAATAGGAGTTTAAAACATACTCGGTTAAACAAGGCATGGGACTATATGTAACATGTAGGTCCCAAAAATCCTTAATACCAGTTTAGTGATAGTTATAATCCAGTGTAGATCTAAAAATAGTCAAACTGACGACATGAACAATTTTAACTACGTAACATATACACATGGATTTTCTCAAACTTGTTATAAACCAATTCATTATGACTAACAGAATATTCACATATCCCAACCTTTGTCAAACCAGTTTTTATACCCCAAAAATTTGATCTAACAAAAAAAAATTAGTTTAAGGAAGATCAGTAAAAGGTGTTAAAAATGAACAAGTTAAAAAAAAGATTTAAATTACTGAGTTGTAGTTTAGAACATGCTCTATAAAAAACAAAAGAAAAAATGCTGAATATATATATATATATATATATATATATATATGTGTGTGTGTGTGTGTGTGTATAGATAAAAAAATAAAGAGATTTTTACCAAAAGAAGATCCAAAATGTACAAGATGAGACGGAGAACGGATTCCAAAGAGGCTTAGACCATATCAAATCAGCAAATACAAACCCTCTTCAAAACCCAAATGTTTTAACAGAAACTTTAAAAATATGTATCTGAAAATAAACCCTCAAACTCACGTATGTATAAGTGAAAGAATAAGTGAGATGTTTACTGATAAGGGTTTAAACTTAAATTCTCTCAAACATATGGCAAACACTTGGAAAATTAAAGAGAGAAAGAAAGGAAATTTTTTGACAACATTTGTACTCTTTTTAGTAATAATATCATTATTTTTCAGCTGACCCTAAGCCACTTATTCATAGGAGAAATGGGAAGGATCTAGAAACTAGCAGGGAAAACCGTAAATACCACGAGCCAAAAGGGTATAAAGGTAATCATCTATGGGAATATAAGGATATCGATAGTAGTCAAAGCCAAGGGCGTATGAGTAAACAACCAAGGGAAAACCAATGGCATAATAGTCAATATCTAGCAGACACAACGATCGATGCACATAGCCCTTTACAGCTCACACATGGACAAGCCACATGAGGTAAATGACCCTCATTGATGGGCCCAAACAGATAAACACAGATTGACTCAAAACGAGCCACTAAACCATAAAATGTAGTCGTTTAAATATTGTAACACCCCGTATTTTAGAGAGCACATAAATGAATTAAATTGGTGATTTAGGAATTTATTAATTTCGAGAACTTATTTAATTCAATGGTTTGGATTTAAATAATTCAGTTTAAGTTTAATTGCAAGCGTGCCGTATTTTGAGGTGGAAATAAGAGGATTCAATAAAGTGACTTGGATATAAATACTGAGGTCAGGGTTGGTTCCGAAAGGGTTGAAATAGTTAGAATGGTATACGTGTATAGTTTGGGTCCCGGGGCGATTTTAGATCAACCCGACACCATTTGAGGGCATTTCGGTCAATCAGGAGTTTCTGGTTTAGATAATTCCAAAAATTAAAAGTTTATATTTTCCCATTAGAGAGAGGATTTAGGGTTAACACAAAGACAAAGGGAGAGATGCCATAAGAGAGGAAGAGGAGGAGTAAACCAATCTTCCTACACCATTTCTCGCTCCAAACGCGACGAAATCAAGATCAGAGCGAGGGGAGAACAACCATAGCATCGCAAAAATGAATTTCTGACCTACTATTGAGAGGAAAGTGTTTAAATTGCATTTATTATAAGCATGTTATAATACCCATGTAGAGTAGGGATTGATTTCATGTTTTCGGAAGATGTAAAATGTATTTGGGTGGGAAAATCCATGAATCGAAGTAGCAATTGCATGTAGATATATTCCTTGATGTTGGTAATAAGAAATCAGAGGGTTTGTGCTGATTAAAATTAAAGTAATATGGGTATCATGATGAATAAACTTGAATAACACATAAACTAGGGTTTTATGGGATTTTTAAATATAATCAGATATTGAATTGAATTCGTGATGAATTTATGATAATTATACCTTGGAAATCATTGTTATACGTTCATACAAGTATTAGACATGTGGGTATTAAATTTGGTGAAGTTTCATGAATATTGAAGAGAATTATAAATTTGGGTATCATGTTTAAATTTGGTGAAGTTCTGAATCGATTCGGCCTACTGGCAAATCGAGTCTACTGCCCAAAACATCAAAAATTTGCCTTTTTGTTCATATATCCCTGGGAAATTAATTACAAAAAGCTTTGGTGATAGATTAGTATTGAGGTAAAGAATGAGGGGAGATCAGTAGGCATGAGGTTAAGGTTCGATTTATATTAGTAAGGGTTAAGTTGGGATAATTAACCGATGTTATTAAAGCGAGTGAATTACACCGGGAAAGTTATGATTTGGATTACGGGAAGGGTAGACCATAATCTAAGAATATAACCATCAGGGTATAATAGTAGTAACTACTGAATTATCATAAGGGGTAACAATGGGCCCTTCGGGTAGAGAATAATGCTCGAGAATATACAATAATGAATTAATATTGTCAATTAATTATACGGTGAGTATTCGAGAGATAAACACTACGTACGAGAGATAATCATAGGTTGAGTGTATACCTATACGGATTATGTTTATAGGTTGGATGTATACCTATATGGATTATGTTTATAGGTTGAGTGTAGACCTATACGGATTGTGTTTATATTTGGAGTGTATACTTATATAGATCAATGATATTTATGGGTTGTGCAAATTCCTATGTACGACATATGGATTAGGTTATGTGTATACTTACTTTGTTCTTTCATATGTGTGTGAACATACCTACGATACATGCTATCATGGAGGTTCCTGCGTAATGGGTGATCCCACCTTTCCGCTTCCAAGGAGGTCAGGATCTGTGCCCCAAAACATAGAACTTAGGGCAGCTCACTATGTGTCATGTATTAGTTGAACTGACGTGTCGTTTGGGTATGTGAGGTATGTAGATATCACAAAGGCTTAGAACTATGTTTGCCTCCATTGTTTGTTACTTTATTTGATTGATGGTTTAAGGATACATTCTGAACCGATAGTCCCTGATTAGGTACGAGAGGTACTTGGACTGATAGCTGAGTATGCAAGTGGACATCATTATGACCTGTACGGGAGATGCGGTATTATAATTACACACATACACACACACAAATTAATCAACAGCATTATGTGTGTTTGTGTGTGTGTGTATGTTTAGTCTTATGTGTGATAGTAAGGAAAATCGACAGTGTGTATCTAAAGCGATGATTAAACTTACTTATGTGTGATAGTAAGGAAACTAGATAGTTTATATCTAAAGCAATGTTTAATCTTACTTATGTGCATTAGTAAGGAGACTAGATAGTGTAAATCTAAATGAAACTAAATCTACTAATGCATAAATAGTAGGAAGTATAGACAACGTATGCCTAAAGAAAGATTTATGTAAAGGAACTTAATGAAAGGGTTGGAACGATATATGATGTGAAATGCTAACCGGAATTTAATAATAACATTAGGGAGATATTAATTATTAAGTAGATTGATAGCGTACTGTATGGGCGATACATGTTAGTTAAAAGAGAAATTTAACTATGGACTTAATGAGAGTTAAGGGCATTCAGTAACGTACTGTATGGGCGGTACATGTGAGCTAGATTAGCTAGTAGTTGGTTAGATACTTATGACCTAGTTGGATTGGGTAGCTTGATTATGTGGGACGTTAGGTGCACATTATAGATGAGAGGTGAGGAACTTAAGCGAGAATATGCAGCCTAACATGTGTATCTAATAATTGTTCATTTAAACTGCAATTTAAATACATGCTAAATGCTTTCAAATGGTTTTTACTTGGTCTCTGACCCGTGCTTGCAAAAAATTTTCCAAAACCATTTAGGTGTCCAGCCACGGTACGCCCAGTCTGATTATCAGTTCTAAGGATGCGTAGCTGAATCACATGTGTATGCTTGCATGATTTGGACTTAGACACTTTGGTTACTTCGCCTCTAGAGTATGATGAAATTCAGTTATTCCATTTGGGCATGTTGCCCCGTCAGTTAGTTATTTCACTCAGTTTATCAAACTTTGTATTTGTGGACTCTTTTTGATTTCCTGATGTTTAGTTGGATTTTATTTTGAGAACCGATAGTTTGTTCGGTATCATTTTATTTCAGTTATTTATTCTGTATTTATTTCAGATTGTTTTAATTACATGGATGGTTGGTTATTGTTATTATTTTCACTTGTTGTTATTGTTAAATAAAAAGATAAATTTTGGCATCATCTTTTTGAATACTAGGTGGTTAGTTATATTTTGAAAAGTTTTCGACGGTGATGCTAAGAATGATCTAGATGAGGTTCCTGTTTTAATTGGATGAAGGACTAATCACCTCGTATTTAATCAGGTGGGGTGTCACAGATGGTATCATAGCATTAGGTTCAAGTGTCCATAGGATTTATACGACTTTTTACGTTTCAACGTAACGCTATTTGATATAGAGCCTTTTCATAGGATTGTTGTATTCCTCTACATATGCTATTTACGTTATCCATCTATTAATTATAGTTGATGCGATTCATATACAAGTTCAGTTGGGCTTAGTACACTGAACATGATAGGACGACCGACGAGGCCTTTAGGAGGATTACAGATTGAGAGGCTCAGCAAAGACATGGAGTATTATGGAAATGGTAATCATGAGAGAAGTCGCCATGATTATTATTTAGATAAGTGACAATAGGATAGTCACTCGGGAACAGTAGTTTTCCCAAGCACTATCGTAGATAATGATAGTACAATTTCAGATTCACCCAACGTATTCAACATAGGGGAAGTAAGAAGGACTCTTTTGAACAACCATCTATAAGGATCTGGGGAAGAGAAGAAGTGTGATAAGCCTACATAAGGAGATAATCCAACAACAATTATGTAGGGTGGAGTGCAGCGACACCTAGGATTAGATTTTAGGTGAGATTTTTAGCTCATAAGAGCAACATTCAGTGGTGAGAGTCAATCACCACATGTACACAGGCACATATGGGATTAAAGGAGATATTTGGGTGATATTTGACCGTAAGTTCTTCGATCTGCAATCTAGACAGAGATGGGAATGGAGTTTTGAACTAATCACAAGTAGGCCAAGTAGAGACCGATTGTGAGAGAAAAGTTGAATTGTTTAGCGAACATCGTAACCGTCAAAGAGCTATGGATAATAATAAAGAGGGGTCCATATGTTTATAATGGACTCGTGGGTAGAATACGAAGGAGTGAATGGGAAATTAGGCTAGGACGACTAGTGAAGATGTCATCAAAGTCATACGTTTATAAGATTACAAATGTTTCCATGAGAACGGAGTTAAAAAGTGTGGGAGAGTCTATCCGAAGAGCAAGACTAGATTTAAAAGTGACCATGAAACATCGCTTAAGATTTAAAAGTGTGGGACTCCCCCAGTCATTTTCTTCCCTTCAGATGGAAGCGGTGATACCAACTGTGTAGTAGGATTGTGTTTACTACATCAGTATACGTACCCAACGAAAGATTTCCCAAAAGGTGATGACGAATCCTCCACATCAAACTATCCATAAACATCTTAATTTTGTTCCCTTCAGTAGGTACCTCATATGGCACCAGATTAATCAATCTCATGAACTCTTCCTCATACTCCACAATGATCTTCCCCTGGGTGAGATCCAATAATTTCCGCATCATATTACTTTGAACGGAGGAAGGGAAATATTTGCGGTCGAACCGCACCCAAAAGTCCTGGATAGTCATGTTGTATATTTCCTCAGCAATGGTAATAGAGTCCCACCACTGCAGTGCTGCTCCCACTAGCTTAAAATTAGCAAGTATCTTCCTCTGATCCTCAGTACACTCTTATATCCTCAAGTGCCACTGAATGTCCTTTTCCCACTGGCTCCCTACCATGACATCTGAACTCCCTACGAACTCCAGAGGGTGTGCTTTATGGAAGGCATCTCTGAATCGTTCCCAAGAAGAAGGGAATGAGTGAGATGGTGCTGGGGCCACCACCAGTGCCTAGGGTGGGGCCTACTGTACCATGTCCAAAGATACATTTATCGCCTGTGCTATGATAGCGGCAACCTATGCAGTATTCATCGTACCCTGGGCTAGAGTTGGCTGGTGCTTGGGCTGAGCACCCCTAGGAGGTCGCTGTGCATGTCTAGGAGGCATCATAAATGAGAGAAAATATTTATAAGTCCACAATAAATATCTCAAATAGGTGAAGACGTAAAATGCGTGCTTAATGAATACAACAGTCCTAAATATAGGGCTATATATCAAAGAAAGCTACGCTGGAATCATGACAAGCCACACATATCCTAAGGACTCTATAACCTGATGCTCTTACACCACTTGTGACACCCCACCTAATTATATATCGGGTGATCAATCCTTTACTAAATTAAATAACAATATCAAGTTGGTTCAAAATATGCATCACTGTCGAAAACTTATTATTAACACTAAATACCTAATATTTAAAAAGGTTGATGTCAAAATTTTATCTTTCATTAACATAAAATCAAAATAACCAATTATTAAACATACACTATCCAGCTAATCTCATATGGAATAAAAGAACTGAAATAATAAATGTGACTAGAGTAAACACATGCAGCCTAAATACAAAATACTTTGATCCAACAAAATAACTGACAACTGAAAGGAGTAAATAAATAAATCTAAAATCTCTGACTTTCTGAATAAATAAAAGGGTCTACATTCCCTAACTGAAGTAAATAGATCAAAATAAAGGAATGAGAATCATGGAGGCGTCTACTACCAAGTCCTGTAACTTCCGCAGCAGCTACAGTTCGTCAAATGAATAAAACTCCTATCCTCGATGTCCTTGTGGCTGGGCACCTAAAATAATTTGACAAAAGAAAAGAGATTTGCAATAAACGGGTCAGAGGTTGAGTTGAAAATAGTTTAAAAAGAGATTTTCAATAAACGGGTCAGAGGTTGAGTTGAAAGTAGTTTAAAAATTAGCAAGTGCTTTAATGAAAATAATAACACATATAATGTATATGTTAGATTCTCGTACTCACACTTGAGATACTCACCTCTCATCTAATGTGAACACCTTTTACGTATACTTAACCCATCCTAGTTATGCTACCCCACCTAACTATCACGAAGATGCTTATTATCATACTAATGATCTCATGTGTTTTCTCATATCACCCATATCTAGTATTACCATATGTTTAAGGATAGTTATTCATATACACAACCATTATTCTCATAGGTATTCCTTTTTCGTACTAGGTATATTTTTAAATATCATAAATTCGTTATATACTAAACATGCATAGTAGAATAAGTAATAGGTATACATATATTTATCTTTCTGTATATATACTAAATTAGCACCCATTGGTTAAGTCCCCCTTGGTGCAATACATACTCTACTATTATGTCTCGGTGCATCGCTCATTTCATGAAGGACTATAGGTTCAATCTCTCACGAACCATAAAAAATAAACACAAATATTGGAGGCGAACAAAGTTCCAAGCCCATGGGTTACGCACCCATAAGACCATCAACACTATCGTTCTCACTGATAGACCATACCTAGGTTCTATGTTCTAGGGGTACGAATAAAAATCCCCCCAAAGTCTCCTCAACATATGATCGTTCACAACGCGTAACCTCCACCTGATAGCAAGCAGTGTTGGTGTGTTATACACACAATAATTCAATCGACAGGTATATATGTAACCTATAATAATCATTAGGTATTCACACGGCCCAAATCCCCGAATTTATACGTCGTATTATTATCTTTAATCCTCACGTTACTCTATCCGTACAATTACTCTCTCTATCATAAATATTACATAAGGCCCTCTTATTCCAACATATTCCCTTAGTAATTACACAATCATCTATCCACTAGACTATATAATGAATTCAAACAAGAATAGTTAAGCTCATTCTCTCTAACTCGAATCAACTTTATAAGGTTTTAACTTCTCCGGTAAAAACTTTAAACTTATAAAATCTCGTTAGAAGTTGAGGGAAATCTCATTCGAAAGAAACTTAGAATGAACTTGGGTCTGAATATTCATTAGAACCTCGTTGAACTAGGTCGGTCGAATGAATCTACTTGGAATTCTCGTTGGATAGGTCATTCGAAATCTCATTCGAACGAGATTGACGAACTTCATCCCTAACTTCCAAAGCCTGCGTTTTTTCAACTTTTTCATCACCCAAATCATCCAAGAATTATCCTAACTCCAATCCAATGATTATAAACTATACTCCTTAGTAAAATAATGTTTTCCAACATTTTCTTAACATCAAATACTTTAAAATTATAACATGAATTCAGATTTATTCCTCAAATCTTCAAAAACCCTAAATTCACATAATCACCATTAATAAAAATTAAACCCATATTTGAATTCATGATTTTAACATTTAAAACCCCGATTTCTTATCCCTAATTTATGGTTATTCAACTACATGTGAAAACCTATACCACAATCATGGATTAATACCCAATTTCAGTCCCAAATTTTATAATATTATGGATTAGTCATCAACTAGTCTAACATGGACATTATATGCTTTAAATAAAGCAAGAGAAATACTTGGCTTTTTCCATGGAGGTCGAATTCATCTCTTGAAATTTGTATGAGCATGTTCCTTTCTTCCCGATCTACATTTTGATGGTATTTTTGGTGAAAGAAGATTGGGTTTAGTCTTAGTGTCTCTATAAGTTCTCTCCTTCTTACTCTTGCGTTCCTTCTCTATTTTTACATAACATTACCCTAACTTCTACTATGTAAGGGATTCAATATTAATCTAATTTTTGTACATTAATAAATCATAATTTTTCAAAAGACATAAATACCCCTTCGAGGTGTCAAGTTGGCCTAAAGTTGTCCCGGAATCCAAACTAAACCCTCGAGTAGACTTTTCTGACTATCTCGACCTTGTAGACATATTGGCACACTCAAAACATCCATCCTAATAACCAAAAATAAAATTACATTTTAATTCCTCATTTAAGTCCCTACACGACTCACACGCACGTCCGAACTAAGTGTACTGTAACTGCCGTATTTTTCACACATGTCAAATGTATAATGTTCTCATTATATATTATTTTACTCACTAAGTAATATTCAACATAATTACCACCAATAAATACTTACTCTCATCATGTTAGTAATTTTTTACTTAAGTACGAATTAATTATAAATAAATTTACCATTTAAATTAATTATTCCCTTAATTAAAATAAAATCATTCAAAAATACGGGGTATTACAAAATTTAATTACGAGAATCTTTGGTGATAGATTATTAATGAGGTGAAGAATAAGGGGAGATCAGTAGGCCTGCGGTTAAGGTTCAATTTATATTGGTAAGGTTCAAGTTGGGATAATTAACCGATGGCAGTAAAGCGAGTGAATTGCACAAAGTTAGGATTTGGATTACGAGGAGGGTAGATCATAATATAAGAATATAACTAGTAGAGTACAATAGTAGTAACTACTGAATTAACATAAGGGGTAACAATGGGCCCTTTGGGTAGAGAATAATGCTCGGGAATATACAATAGTAATTTAATAAGGTAAATTAATTATACGGTGAGTATTAGAGAGATAAACACTACGTACGGGCGATAATCATAGTTTGATGGTATGCCGATATGAAGTATGTTTATAGGTTGAGTGTGTACCTATAAGTATTATGTTTAAGGTTGAGTGTATACCTATATAGATTATGTTTATAGGTGGAGGGTATTCATTTATAGATGATATTCATAGGTTGTGCGGATGCCTATGTGCAACATATGGATTAGGTTGTGTGTATACCTACTATGTTCTTTCATATGTGTGTGAACATACCTAGTTCCTTTCTACCACAAAGGTTCTCACGCAGTGAACGATCCCACCTTGCTGATTCCAGGGATGCCTAGATCTGTTCCCTTAAATATAGAACTTAGGGCGGCTCACTATGTGTTGGGCATTACTTGGATCGACGTGTTGTTTGGGTATGCTAGGTATGTTCGTAGCCCAAAGGCTTATAATTATGTTCACCTCCATTATTTGTTACTTGATTTGATTGATGGTTCGAGGAGAAATTCTGAATTGATATTCCCTGATTAGGTACGAGAGGTACTTGCATATATAGCAGAGTACGCAAGTGCGCATCGTTATGACTTGTACGAGAGATACAGTTTATTATTACACACACACACACACACACACACACACATATACACACACACACACACACACACACACACACACACACACACACACACACACTTATGGATGTTTAATCTTACTTATGTGTGATAGTAAGGAAACTGGACAGTGTATATCTAAAGTGATGTTTAATCTTACTTATGTCTGATAGTAAGGAAACTAGATAATGTATATCTAAAGTGATGTTTAGTCTTACTTATGTGCATTAGTAATAGAATAGATAACATATATTGAAACGAAGCTAAATCTATTAATGTATAAATAGTAGGAAAGATAAACAATGTATGTCTAAAATAAGATTTATGTAGAGGAAGTTAATGAAAGGGTTGGAACGATATCAAATGTGAAATGTTAACTGGAATTTAATAATAACATGAGGGAGATATTAATTATCAAGTAGATTGATAGCGTACTGTATGGGCAGTACGGGTTAGATAAAAGAGAAATTTAACTAAGGACTTAATGATAATTAAGGGCAATCGATAAAGTACTGTATGGGCGATACAGTTGAGCTAGATTAGCTAGTAGTTGAATAAATACTTCTGACCTAGTTGGATTAGGTAGTTTGACTAGGTGGGATGTTAGATGTGCACTATAGTACTTGTTAAAGTTTTCAAAAGTATTTTCTTGGGCTCGGACCCGTTCTTGTAAAACTTTTTCAAAACTTTTTAGGTGTCCAGCCACAGGGATGCCCAGTCTAATGATCTGTTCCACGGATGCATAGCTATAGAACATGTGGATGCTTGTAGGATTTGTACTTAGATGCTTCGGTTACTTCAATCCTAAAGTTGGATGCAGTTTAGTTATTCCATTTGGGCATGTCACCCCTTCAGTTAGTTATTTTTTCAGACTTTGTATTTTTGGACTCAGTTTGATTTCATTAGATTGTTTAGTTGAATTTTATTTTGAGAACTGATATTTTGTTCACTATCATTTTATTTCAGTTATTTATTCTGTATTTAGTTCAGATTATTTCACTTCATGGGTGGTTGGTTAATGTGATTATTTTCACTTGTTGTTATTGTTAAATATAAAGATAAAATTTGGCATCACATTTTTGAATACTAGGTGGTTAGTTATATTTTAAGAAGTTTTCGACAGTGATGCTAAGAATGATCTTGATGCGATTCATATTTTAATTGGATGAAGGACTGATAACCTGATTTTTAATTAGGCAGGGTGTCACAGATGGTATCAGAGCATCAGGTTCTAGTGTCCTTAGGATTTATACATTTTTTACATTCTAGGGTAACGTTATTTCATATAGAGCCTTATCATAGGATTATTGTATTCCTCTACATATGCGATTTATGTTCTCCTGATATTAATTATAGTTGATGCGATTCATATGCGAGTTCCTTTGGGCTTAGTACACCGAACATGATAGGACAACGAATGAGGTCCGTTAGGAGGATTACAGGAGGAGAGGCTCAATAAAACAGAATGAGTATTTTGGAAATGGTGATCGCAATAGAAGTCACCATGTTTATTGTTCAGACAAGTGACAATAGGATAGTCGCTCAGGAATAATAGTTTACCTAAGCACTGTCGTAGATAACGGTAATACAATTTCAGATTCACCCAACACAGTCGACAAGGGGGAAGTCAAATGGATGCTTTTAATGAGCCATCTATAAGGATCTAGGGAAAAGAAGAAGTGTGATAAGCCAACAGAAGTATATAATCCAATGAGAATTATGTTCGGTGGTGTGCGGTGAGACATGAGATTAGATTTCAGGTGATATTTTTAGCTCATAGGAGCAACATTGAGTTGTGAGAGTCAGTCACCACATGTATAAAGGTGCATATGGGATTAAATAAGAAATTTTGGTGCTGTTTGACCGTAAGATCGTCCATCTACTATATAGACAGAGATTGAAATGGAGTTTTGAATTTATCACAAGTAGGCTAAGTAGAGACTGATCATGAAAGAGAAGTTAACTTGTTTAGCAAACTTCGTAACCGTCGAAAGTGCTATGGGGAATAATGAAAAGGGGGTCCGTGTATAATGGACTCATGGGTAGAATACGAAAGAGTGAATGGAAAATTCGGCTACCACGACTAGTGCAGATGTCGTCAAAGTCATACGTTTACAAGATTACAAAAGTCTCCATGAGAAAGAAGCCAAAAAGTGTGTAAGAATCTATTTGAAGATCAAAACTAGATTTAACGGTGATAGTGAAACACCACAGGAAGGTATACCCAGCAGGGGACCCATTTATATGATATTGGACCAGTTAAATTTCTACCGACTGATGGTGGGTTCAATCAGGTCCGGAGAGGCCATCAATGAGTTCCATATGTATACAGAGCCAATGAGATAATGATGGGTAGCAATCGGGGTAGGACGACCATGTTTGAGAGAAGGACACCCCTATATGCCCGGTGGGGCCATATATAAGGGGATGTCACATAAAGGTATCCTATATGTGGAGTGTAAGGCCACTTGCATTGAACTTGTCCATAGCGAGAAAGTGAGACTAGTCAGATTAGGAAGTATATAGGAACGATGCCGGTGGGGCACAACATCAGGAGGAATAAAATTTCTTGAAGGGGAATTGGGATAAGAGAGCAAGGCCCAAAGATTTTTAACCTAAGAATGGCGGGTTCAGTTAGGACCAGAAAGGTCCTCACTAACTATGAAATTTAGTTCCTCAAGGTCGTAGGGATCGAGGGAACAATGGGGAAAACCAGCAGGGAAAAAATCAGAGGTAGAAAGATTTTTAGGATGAGGTTTCACTTATGAGAGTGTAGGCCACGAAGGAAAAAGTATTTCCCCAAGGCGAGCTAAGGGCAACTACTGGATGAGATCCTGGATGTATAACCACTACAACAGATCGTGGGTCAGTTTTAGCGTGAGTGTTACGTTTAGGGACCCAACGATTAGGCAAGGCAGAAGGGAATACAGGTTATAGTTTAGTTTCATCCTTATGAGTATGGTATTTTTAATGAGTGTGCCACTATACATGATTGTTAACCCAATAATTTGAGTGCAATTCAATTTTAGTGGTTACGTTGGTCGAAATAGCCTTAGTATGTATTTCTAATTAATTATCGCGGGGAAACGGGGTTTTTGGTGTCATCCATGAGAGAGCTAGTGTGTACACTAAAAGGATGGTTACATTACATGTTAGTTTACTTACTTTAAGAATTATGAGAATAGAGCCGACTACTAGCGGAGTCTTGTCTGGTTAGTGATGGATTGAGTGATCGTAGATTATGATAGTGAGATCTTGTGTTTGTCGTCTAGGGCATGATTTAATTAGCTAGGAATCACATGAAAGAGGTTTGAGCCTATATATATGTGTATATACACTACACCAAAAACAAAATTTTGGCACACCCTGATATTAAAAATCTGGCACAGTTTAAAACTGTGCCAGATTTTGGCACGGTTTAATAGAAATTTGGCACACTTTAAACAGTGCCAAATTTTGGCATTGTTTAAAAGTGTGCCAAAATTAAGTACACTTCATTAAAATATAAATACCCCCCAAAAAACTAGCCCCTTAATTTTTTTAGGCTCCCGCTCTCTTCTTCTCAGCCTCCCGCTCTCTCTCTCTCTCTCTCTCCCTCTCCCTCTCACACGCTCAGTCCCTCAGCTCTGTCATCATCCACCATCCACGCACCTCTATCGCCATCCTCCACCATCCACCCACCTGCGTAGACATCCTCCCCCACCCACGCACCTCCGTAGCCTCCACGAACCTCTGTCGCCTTCTTAATATACACACAGAAAACATCCATTTTCAATTGAATTTTGGTTTGCCCTCAAATCCAAATGCCCAAATCTTAGACCACTCTCCGATCAAATCTCAGACCACCCCCAAAATGATGGAATCTCCCCCAACATAAATGTTTCTTCCCTTTTCTTCAGGGATCCCCTAGATTGGTAAATTCTTCTCTCTTTTGTCTAATCTAAATCTAAGGCATGTCTTTTATTATTATTTTGATTATAAGATCTTCTTGTTTGAAACTAGTTGAGATTGTATATTAATTTATGTTTGATACCCTCCATTTATGTTAGATCTTAAATTTAGAGTTCATATTAGGTAAATGGTTGATATTTATTAGCAATATTTTATAGTTATTGTTGGTTTAATATTCAGGGTCAATTTTATGATTAATTTTAGAGATATTGTTGGTTTGAATTTGGTTTAAATTTGAGTTTGATGAATTTAATTTTTTTGTTAAAAAAGTTAACTTATGGAGATTTTAAAAAAAGCCATGTCTTGTTACTCTCAATCGCTAAAAATAACCTCAAAAAAATTTGGCTCCAAGGGGGTGACACTCAAATTGTTTTATTGTATTTAGCGCTATAACATTGATAGAAGAAAAACCACCAAGGGGGTGACACTCAAATTGTTTTATTGTATTTAGATTATTCATTGTAGCTTAGTATATGATGGTTCAATGAGGATAACACTTTAGGTCTTTATATGATTGAAATTGCATGAAACTTATCGATAGATGGGCATGGGGATTTCACATTCTTAAAACATTTTATAAGGAAGATTGTTGAACCCATCATGAACTTCGACATGCTGTTTTCCAAAGCCCCTTATGGCATAAAACTAATCTTAGGTTTGATTGAATGTTCCACTTCAAAAGCCTAACAATGGTGCCCGGGGTTCTAGAGCTACTAATCTTCCATTTTCTCTTTTAGTTTTTTCCCCAAGATAAGTAATTTTTAACTAATTTGACATGTATTTTATTCTTTCACTTATTATTAACCTACAAGATGTTATGTAATTTGACATGTATTTTGTCAGGACAATATTGTGTTATGTATACTAGACGAACAATAAAAAACATTCCCAAGTATTCTCCATCATAGTTCTAAATTGACAATGTGTTGCCTCGGATCAAGGAGAAAAAGATAATGTCCCTAAAACCTTTTGTTGATTGACTTCAGTAAGTTTAAGGATGTTATTCAGAATGTTATGTTTTCAATTTAGTATATTTTTTAAAAGTTCAAGTTTGTGTTAGTTTTTTAATCTATTTTTCATCTCATGGCTTGAAATCATCGTAATTGTAATTGTATATCATAATGTGCCCATACATTTTTCTGATTCTTAGCTCTAGAGTGGAAATGAGAGAAGGAATAAGGTATGCAGTTACACTACAAAATATGGTAGTTTGGTGTTCTGTAAGTTGTTTCTTAAATAATCCCATAATATGTTTAATAACATCTTGATCATTCTCCCAAGTATTACCCTCTTCATCTTTAATGGAGTGAATCCTAAGCTTTTGGTGCTTGGTTTTAACACTAGTCTGGCCATTACTAAACTTACCTCTTCTCTGTTGTTACGTCAAGTTTATATTGTCCCCTATAACCTAAGTCTGATAATTCACTATCCTCAATGGCTTGGTTAAAGAGCACATATGACCCCAAAGATCCCTTCTTTCATCTCTAGTACATTTAGCATACACACAGGTCAAAATTATGTCTGACTTCAGCATTATGACTGACTTTCACAGTTAAGTGTGGGATATGATCAACAATGCATTGAACCTTGATGTCAAACCTCCAAAAGATCCAAAATTAACCATTTACATTACTTGCACAACCTTGGAAACCCCATTTTCTTTGGTAATTTACTATTTTACCATTTACATTACTTGCACAACCTTAGATTAGATGAGATATAATTATTGATGTCAATTTGTGTAGTGATTAAGTAGTAATTGGTGTCAATTTTCTTTGGTTTAGTTTATTTGTATTTCAATATGAGTTGAAATTGTTAGATTATGTATATGAATTGACTTCTACTATGAATCGTTCATAAACCCCTTGAATATATGCGTAAATATTTAGAGAATGGAGTCAAATTGATTAAGATTGAATTTTTAGGGTTCTTGATAGAGAATTGGGTTTTATCAGTAAATCTTGAATTGATATTGTGTTTTTGATGTTTTAATCATGTTTAAATCATAGTTACTTAATTTAGATGTTATATGAATGATTTATTGGAGGTTTAGGGGTCATTAATGGAGTTTTGGTTTGAGTTTTGTTGAGTTGGGTAAGATTAAGTTTAGGGTTTTGTGGCCGTTCTCAATTACTTACTCATTTTCACTAATTCTTCATCTATGCCAAAATTAAGAAACTGGTAAATAAAACAAAAAACCAAGAACATTTCAAAAGTCAGAAAATTAAGTCACATGTTGTAAAATGACTACTTTCCCTACATAATGGTTAATATATCTTTTTAAAACATAATTTTGGTATTGCAGGACCTCTTTGTGTCAGTACTGATACAACATCGGCACACTGGAATGGGCTATGGCATAGGTACTGCGCAATCAGAGACAATGGTGAAAGCCAAAGCGGAACTCGAAGAAGTGATTGGAAAAGGGAAGATCTCAAGTTATTTGCACAAATACGCAAGGATCAAGAATGAGGGAGCTTGTTCGGAGGATCTCAAGTTGCGAATAAATTTGGTAAGTATTTTATATTAATGATAGAAGATTTTATAATGTAGTCCACCTTTACCAACGTAAATTCTTCATTTAGTTGTGTGCGCGCGTGTGTGTTGTGTAAGATGTGTGTCTTAAGGCCTTAATAAGTGGTTGACATGGAGGAAGGGGCTATATGGATTTATATACTATTTTTAGATATTAAATCGGTGGAAGGGATTTATTGGTGGTTTAGCTGCGGCTTTTGTGCTTGTTGTTGGGATTATTTTAATATTAAAATAAGTTGGATTTCATGAATAAGCAAAGGAAACTCTCTCGAAATTTTATGAAATAAGTAAGTGTTCTAAATTGATTAAGGCGAGCATACAACATTTAAAATTGAACATCGGTGAATGAAAACTTAAAAGAACTAATAAACATACCAGAATGAGACACGCGTAGTCATAAACACCTCACACGAGATCAATGCGACTCATAGGAACCGACCGCGTAGTCACGGGGCTCACAGTTTGAGTGTATGATGTAAATTTGCAAAATATTTAGACTTAAGCATAAAAACATGCAATCGAAGGGTGAAAATGTAAACCAACACAAAACAGTCCCATAGAGGCACGAACGCCTCGCACGAGATTGATGTGACTTGTAGGAACCGAACGCGTAGTCATGGAGCTCCCGGTTTGAGTGTACGATTAAATTTGTAAAAAATTAGAGTTAAGCATAAAAACATGCCATCGGAGGGTGAAAACGTAAAACAACCACAAAATGGTTCGGTAAGAGTCACGAACACCTCGCACGGGACCATTTAGATCTCATGGCAGCCTCACCACTCTTGTAGCATATTATTTTATTTCTCACAAATTGAGATGATGTGCTACTAGTTGACACACCATCACTGGTTGTTCCACATCCTAGGATAAGTCCATGACCTTCCGAACTTAGTGCTTTTCTACATTTTTACAAAACAATTAATATTGCTCCACCTTTCAGCACTCTATTTCTTGTACCTTATTTGGTTTGTGATTGCAACTCTCCTTTCTCAACTTGGTTAGAATGATTGCTAGGTCATACATATTGTGATTTTACCTTCATCATTTATCGTGCAACACTACATAAAGTCCCATATGGTTGCGATGCCCTCTTGCTTCTAATAATTTTGAGGCTTTTATGAGAGTACCATATTTTCTAAGGTTGCCTACTCAAATATATTGTATGAGGTATCTATTTCATAATACTTGATCACACTCATCTATTAGATTATATTTATGGAAAAAATTATTTTGGTGTGTTTGATATGCCTTTTCCAACTACTAGTTAGCAGTGTGAGATAGTATTTGTTATACTTGTATATTGATTACTATGTTTGCTCCACTCTACAAGTTATGTTGCTACTGTCATGGTAAATATATACTTTGTTAGTAAGTTTTACTAACATGACTTCTGATTTGGGATTATTTAATGAAGTATATGATCATAAAATTATCGCTTTAGTATATGTCTACAACTATATGTATATCTTAGAAATTAAAATTTTACCCAAACTTTTACCCTGCTTTTAATATGTAGTAAATAAGTATACTATCATCGAGAGAAGTTAACACGTCATTTTTCTAGAATGTCATAATATGCTTATATATAATATCTGTTATATATAACAGAGTTGTTATAGCTGTTATATATAACAGTTGTTATATATAACACATCTGTTATATATAACAGATGTTATACATAACATGTGTTATACATAACAACTGTTATATATAACAGCTTGCCCGCGCTTCCATGCATAACGGTAGAGTTTGTAATATTTATAGTTTAAAGGTAGAGTTTGTTGGAACAATTGTCGATTGATGAACATTTCATAGTTATAATTTCTTATAGTAGTTTTACTGGTATTCAGTTCAGCATTCTTTGAAACTTGAATTTTTTTCATCACGATTACTAATAAAGGTAATATTATGTAGCATGAAGCAGGTCATTTTTTTATCGGATACTCATTTGGTGTTCTGCTGAATAGATATAGAATTAGATTTGGGTTTTATAAATGCAGATTCTGAAATCTGAATTCAGAATATATATACTACTTTCATATGACCTTTGGTTTACTTGGTTTGAGTTTAAAGTGCAGTGAAAACTATTCATTTCATATTATTTGGTACTTTAGGTTGGTGTAATTCTTTTTGAAATTAAATCAAATGATGGTTTTAAATTGCAGGCCAAGTGTTTGAAAAAAAGCTCAATCGAACATTGTTCTTATTCCATCAGTTCTGTCTTCTTCAATGTCCAAATTTGTAGCTGCAATCCCAGCTTCTAGCTTTGGTGACATCACCACATCCCACTTCACCATAACTGATGACTGGATGCCCGGTGAACCCCACCCACCCTACCTTGATGGCTCAGCACCCGGGTAATAATAAGTTATATATAACACACACACACACACATGTGTGTGTGTGTGTGTATCTACTATATATATAGCGTGTGTGTGTGTGTGTGTATCTGCTATATATATATAGCGTGTGTGTGTGTCTGATGCTATATGTGTGTGTGTGTGTGTGTGTGTGTATCTGCTATACACACACACATATAGCAACACGACCGCACACACTTAAATTGTCTATTTTTTTTATTAGTTTTAGAAGAACACGAGATTCCAAACAACAAACACACTGATCGTAAATACATAAATAAAAGAATTGAATGACTCCCACTAAGTTGTGTGTTCAGCAAAATCCCCTTGTTGAAAGGAATTGGATGTGCTCCTGATACCTTACAAAGATGACATGTAACATGACAAAAATTGATGATACCTTAATGTAATCAAAGATAGGTATCAAAATAAATAGATAGTTTCGAACATATAATCAAAGATAGGTATCAGAATACGTAGATCAGACTTGAAAATAAGCCGTTTGAGGGTGAACACCCAAACCATCCCCCAAACGGCCCCGTAAGAGGCACAAACACCTCTCCCGGGACCAATGTAACTTGTAGGATTTGAAAATATGATGATAATTTGCAAAAATCACACTTAGACTTAAAAATAAGCCGTTTGAGGGTGAAAACCCAAACCAACTCCCAAACAACCCCCGTAGGAGGCACGAACACCTCGCACTGGACCAATGTAACTTGTAGGAACTGGTCGCGCAGTCCCGGGTCTCCCGGTCTGAGAATATGACGATAATTTACAAAAATCACACTTAGACTTAAAAGCAAGCAGTTAAAGGGTGAAAACCAAAACCATCCCCCAAAAGACCCCGTAGGAGTCACGAACACCTCGCACAGGACCAATGTAACTTGTAGGAACTGGCGGCGTAGTCCCGGGTCTCACAGTTTCAGAATATGATGATAATTTGCAAAAATCACACTTAGAGTTAAAAATAAGCCGTTAAAGGCTGAAAACCCAGACTAGCCCGCAAACGACCCCGTAGGAGGCACGACTAACCGCGTAGTCCTGGGTCTCCCGGTTTGAGAATATGACGATAATTTGCAAAAATAACACTTAGACTTAAAAATAAGCCATTAAAGGGTGAAAATCCAAACCAGCCCCCAAACGACCCCATAGGAGTGACGAACACCTTGCACGAGACCTATGTAATATATAGCAACTGCCCGTGAAGTCCCGGGTCTCCCAGTTTGAGAATATGACGATAATTTTCAAAAATCACACTTAGACTTAAAAACAAGCTGTTAAAGGGTGAAAACCCAAACCATCCCCCAAACGACCCCGTAGGAGGCACGAACACCTCGCACGGGACCAATGTAACTTGTAGGAACTGCCCTTGTAGTCCTGGGTCTCCCAGTTTGAGAATAAGATGATAGTTTTAAAAAATCAGACTTAGACTTAAAAACAAGTCGTTAAAGGGTGAAAACCCAAACCAGCATGCAAATGACACCGTAGGAGGCACGTACACCTCGTACTGGACCAATGAAACTTGTAGGAACATACCGGGTAGTCCCGGGTCTCCTAGTTTGAGAATATGACGATAATTTACAAAAATCACACTTAGACTTAAAAACAAGCCATTAAAGGGTGAAAATACAAACCATCCCCCAAACGACCCCTTAGGAGGCACGAACACCTCGCACTGGACCAATGTAACTTGTAGGAACTGACCGCGTAGTCCCGAGTCTCCCAATTTGAGAATATGATGATAATTTGCAAAAATCACACTTTGACTTAAAAACTAGCCGTTGAAGGGTGAAAACCCAAACAAGCCTGCAAAAGACCCCAATGTAACTTTTAGGAACTGACCGCGTAGTCCCGGGTCTCCCAGTTTGAGAATATTATGCTAATTAGCAAAAATCACACTTAGAGTTAAAAACAAACTGTTAAAGGGTGAAAACCCAAGCCAGCCCACAAACGACCCAGTAGGAGGCACGAATACCTTGCACGGGAGCAATGTAACTTGTAGGAACACACCGCGTAGTCCCAGGTCTCGCGGTTTGAGAATAATACGATAGTTTGCAAAAATCAAATTTAGACTTAAAAACAAGCTGTTAAAGGGTGAAAACCCAAACCAGCATGCAAACGACATCGTAAGAGGCACGTACACCTCGTACCGGACCAATGTAACTTGTAGGAACAGACCGCGTAGTCCCGGGTCTCCCAATTTGAGAATATGACAATAGTTTGCAAAAATCACACTTGGACTTAAAAACAAGCCGTTAAAGGGTAAAAACCCAAACCATCCCCCAAACGACCCCGTAGTAGGCACGAGCACCTTGCACGGGACCAATGTTACTTGTAGGAACTGGCCGTGTAGTCTCGGATCTCCCGGTTTGAGAATATGATGATAATTTGCAAAAATCACACTGAGACTTAAAAACATGCCGTTAAAGGGTGAAAACCCAAACCATCCCCCAAACGACCCCGTAGGAGGCACGAACACCTCGTACGGGACTATTGTAACTTGTAGGAACTGGCCGCGTAGTCTCGGGTCTCCCGATTTGAGAATATGACGATAGTTTGCAATAATCACACTTAGACTTAAAAACAAGTCGTCAAAGGGTGAAAATCCAAACCATCCCCCAAACGACCCCTTAGGATGCACGAAAACCTCGCACGGGACCAGTGTAACTTTTAGGAACTGAGCGCGAAGTCCCGGGTCTCCTAGTTTGAGAATATGATGATAATTTGCAAAAATCACACTTAGACTTAAAAACAAGCCGTTAAATGGTAAAAACCCAAACGATCCAGCAAATGACCCAGTAGGAGGCACGAACACCTCGCACGGGACCAATGTAACTTGTAGGAACACACCGCCTAGTCTCGGGTCTCGCGGTTTGAGAATAAGATGATAATTTGCAAAACTCTAGTCATAATAACAAGCTGTTAAAGGGTGAAAACCCGAACTAGCTCCCAAACGACCCCGTAGGAGGGGCGAACACCTCGCACGGGACCAATGTAACTTATAGGAACTGGTCGCGTAGTCCCGGGTATCCCAATTTGAGAATATGAGGATAATTGGCAAAAATCACACTTAGACTTAAAAACAAGCCGTTAAAGGGTGAAAAAACAAACCATCCCCCAAATGACCCCGTAGGAGGCACGAAAACCTCGCACGGGACCAATGTAACTTGTAGGAGCTGACCACGTTGTCCCGGGTCTTCTAGTTTGAGAATATGACGATAATTTGCAAAAATTACACTTAAACTTAAAAACAAGTTGTTAAAGGGTGAAAACCCAAACCAGCCCCCAAACGACCCCGTAGGAGGCAAGACGGGACCAATGTAACTTTTAGGAACTGACCGCGTAATCCCGGGTCTCCTAGTTTGTGAATATGATGCTAATTTGCAAAAATCACAATTAGACTTAAAAACAAGTTGTTAAAGGGTGAAAACCCAAACCAGCCCGCAAACGTCCCCGTAGGAGGCACGAACACCTTGCACGGGACTAATGTAACTTGTCGGAACACATCGCGTAGTCCCGGGTCTCGCGGTTTGAGAATAAGATGCTAGTTTAAAAAAATCAGACTTAGACTTAAAAACAAGCCGTTAAAGGGTGAAAACCCAAACCAGCCCCCAAACGACCACGTAGGAGGCACGAACACCTCGTACGGGACAAATGTAACTTGTTGAACTGGCCTCGTAGTCCCGAGTCTCCCACTTTCAGAACATGATGATAATTTTCAAAAATCAGACTTAGACTTAAAATAAGCCGTTAAATGGTGGAAACCCAACCCAGCCTGCAAACGACACTGTAGGAGGCACGTACACCTCGCACCGGATCAATGAAACTTGTAAGAACAGACCGCGTAGTCCCGGGTCTCCCAGTTTGAGAATATAACGATAATTTGCAAAAATCACACTCAGAATTAAAAACAAGCCGTTAAAGGGTGTAAACCCAAACCATCCCCCAAACGACCCCGTAGGAGGCACGAACACCTCGCACGGGAACAATGTAACTTGTAGGAACTGGCCGCGTACTCCCGGATCTCCCGATTTGAGAATATGATGATAATTTGCAAAAATCACACTGAGACTTAAAAATAAGCCGTTAAAGGGTGAAAACCTAAACCATCCCACAAACGACCCCGTAGGTGGAACGAACACCTCGCACGGGACCAATGCAACTTGTAGGAACTGGTCGCATAGTCCCGGGTCTCCGAATTTGAGAATATGTTGATAATTTGCAAAAATCACACTTTGACTTAAAAATAAGCCGTTAAAGGGTGAAAACTCAAACCAGCCTGCAAACGACCCCGTAGGAGTCACGAACACCTCGCACGGGACCAATGTAACTTGTAGGAACTGGCCACGCAGTCCCAGGTGTCCCCATTTGAGAATATGATGATAATTTGCAAAAATCACACTTTGACTTAAAAATAAGTCGTTAAAGGTTGAAAACCAAAACCAGCCCCCAAACGACCCCGTAGGAGGCATCAACACCTCGCTCGGGACCAATGTAACTTGTAGGAACTAATCGCGTAGTCCCGGGTCTCCCAGTTTGAGAATATGACGATCATTTGGAAAAATCACACTTAGACTTAAAAATAAGCCGTTAAAGGGTGAAAACCCAAACCAGCTCGCAAACGACCCCGTAGGAGGCACGAAAACCTTGCACGGGACCAATGTAACCTATAGAAACACCCTGCCTAGTCTCGGGTCTCCCGGTTTGAGAATATGACAATAGTTTGCAAAAATCACACGTAGACTTAAAAACAAGCCGTTAAAGGGTGAAAATCCAAACCAGCCCCCAAACGACCCTATAGGAGGCACAAACACCTCGCACGAGATCAATGCAACTTGTAGGAACTGCCCGCGTAGTCCCGGGTCTCCCAGTTTGAGAATATGATGATAATTTGCAAAAATCACACTTAGACTTAAAAATAAGCCGTAAAAGGGTGAAAACCCAAACCATCCCCCAAACGACCCCTTAGGATGCACAAAAATCTCGCACGGGACCAATGTAACGTATAGGAACCGACCACGTAGTCCCGGGTCTCCCAGTTTGAAAAGATGATGATAATTTGCAAAAATCACACTTAGGCTTAAAAACATGCCGTTAAAGGGTGAAAACCCAAACAATCCTGCAAACGACCCCATTGGAGACACGAACACCTCGCACGGGACCAATGAACTTGTAGGAACATCCCATGTAGTCCCGGGTCACCCGGTTTTAGAATATGATGATAATTTGCAAAAATCACACTTTGACTTAAAAACAAGCCGTTAAAGGGTGAAAACCCCAACCATCCCACAAACAACTCCGTAGGAGGCACGGACACCTCGTAAGGGACCAATGTAACTTGTAGTCACAGACCGCGTAGTCCCGGGTCTCCCGATTTGAGAATATGATGATAATTTGAAAAAATCACACTTAGACTTAAAAATAAGCCGTTAAAGGGTGAAAACCCAAACCATCCCCCAAACGACCCCTTAGGATGCACAAAAACCTCGCACGGGACCAATGTAACTTGTAGGAACTGACCGCGTAGTCCCGGCTCCCCCAGTTTGAGAATATGATGATAATTTCCAAAAATCACACTTAGACTTAAAAACAAGCCGTTAAAGGTTAAAAACCCAAACCATCCTGCAAACGACCCTATTGGAGGCAAGAACACCTCACACGGGACCAATGTAACTTGTAGGAATAGGCCGTGTAGTTTCGGGTCTCCTGGTTTGAGAATTTGATGATAATTAGTAAAAATCACACTTAGACTTAAAAACAAGCTGTTAAAGGGTGAAAACCCAAACCAGCCCGCAAACGATCCCGTAGGAGGCACGAACACCTTGCACGGGACCAATGTAACTTGTAGGAACACACCGCGTAGTCCCGAGTCTCCCGGTTTGATAATATGAAATTAGTTTGCAAAAATCACACTTAGACTTAAAAATAAGCCGTTAAAGGGTGAAAACCCAAACCATCCGCCAAACGACCCCTTAGGATGCACGAGAATCTCGCACGCGACCAGTGTAACTTGTAGGATCTGACCGTGTAGTCTCGGGTCTCCCAGTTTGAGAATATGGTGATAATTTGCAAAAATCACACGTAGACTTAAAAACAAGCCGTTAAAGGGTGAAAACCCGAACCATCCAGCAAACGACCCCGTAGGACGCACGAACACCTCGTACGGGACCAATGTAGCTTACAGGAACAAACCGACTAGTCTCGGGTCTCGCGATTTGAGAATAAAATGATAATTTGTAAAAATTTAGGCTTAAAAACAAGCCGTTAAAGGGTGAAAACCCAAACCTGCCCCCAAACGACCCGATAGGAGGCACGAACACCTCGTACGAGACCAATGTAACTTGTAGGAACAGCCCGCGTAGTCCCGGGTCTTCGAGTTTGAGAATATGATGATAATTTGTAAAAATCACACTTAGACTTAAAAACAAGCCGTTAAAGGGTGAAAACCCAAACCATCCCCCAAACGACCCCTTAGGATGCACAAAAACCTCGCACGGGACCAATGTAACCTCTAGGAACTGACCACGTAATCCCGGGTCTCCCAGTTTTAGAATATGATGATAATTTGGAAAAATCACACTTAGACTTAAAAACATGCCCATAAAGGGTGAAAACCCAAACCATCCTGCAAACGATTCCATTGGAGACACGAACACCTCGCACAGGACCAATGTAACTTGTAGGAAACAGGCCATGTAGTCCTGGGTCACCCGATTTGATAATATGACGATAATTTGCAAAAATCAAACTTTGACTTAAAAACAAGCCGTTAAAGGTTGAAAACCCAAACCAGCCCCCAAACAACCCCGTTGGAGGCAGGAACACCTCGCACGGGACCAATGTAACTTGTAGGAACTGGCCGCGTAGTCCCGGGTCTCCCGGTTTGAGAATATGATGATAATTTGCAAAAAATCACACTTAGACTTAAAAACAAGCCGTTAAAGGGTAAAAACCCAAACTAGCCCCCAAACGGCCCCGTAGGAAGCACGAACACCTTGTACGGGACCAATTTAACTTATAGGAACTGACCGCGTATTCCCGGGTCTCCCGGTTTGAGAATATGATGATAGTTTGCAAAAATCATACTTAGACTTAAAAACAAGTCGTTAAAGGATAAAAACCAAACCCATCCCCCAAGCGACCCCGTAGGAGGCACGAACACCTCGCACGAAACCTATTTAACTTGTAGGAACTGGCCTCGTAGTCCCGGGTCTCCCGATTTGAGAATATGATGATAATTTGCAAAAATAACCCTTAGACATAAAAATAAGCTGTTAAAGAGTGAAAACCCAAACCAGCCCCCAAACAACCCCGTAGGAGGCACGAACACCTCCACGGGACCAATGTAACTTATAGGAACTGGCCGCGCAGTCCCGGGTCTCCCGGTTTGAGAATACGATGATAATTTGCAAAAATCACACTTAGACGTAAAAACAAGTCGTTAAAGGATGAAAACCCAAACCATCCCCCAAATGACCCCGTAGGAGGCATGAACACCTCGCACGAGACCAATTTAAATTGTAGGAACTGACCTCGCAGTCTCGGGTCTCCCGGTTTGAGAATATGATGATAATTTGCAAAAATAACACATAGACATAAAAATAAGCTGTTAAAGGGTGAAAACCCAAACCAGGCCCCAAACAACCCTGTAGGAGGCACTAACACCTCGCAGGGGACCAATGTAACTTGTAGGAACTGGCCACGTAGTCCCGGGTCTCCCGGTTTGAGAATATGATGACAATTTGGAAAAATCACACTTAGACTTAAAAACAAGCCGTTAAAGGGTGAAAACCCAAACCAGCCCCCAAACGGCCCCGTAGGAGGCACGAACACCTCACACGAGACCAATTTAACTTGTAGGAACTAGCCTCGTAGTCCCGGGTCTCCCGGTTTGAGAATATGATGATAATTTGCAAAAATAACACATAGACATAAAAATAAGCTGTTAAAGGGTGAAAACCCAAACCATCCCCCAAACGACACCTTAGGATGCACGAAAATCTTGCACGGGACGAATGTAACTTGTAGGATCTGACCGTGTAGTCCCTGATCTCCGAGTTTGATAATATGACGATAATTTGCAAAAATCACATGTAGACTTAAAAACAAGCCATTAAATGGTGAAAACCCAAACTATCCCGCAAACGACCCCGTAGGAGGCACGAACACCTCGCACGGGACCAATGTAACTCGCAGGAAAACACCGCCTAGTCCCGGGTCTCGCGGTTTGAGAATAAATCCATAATTTGAAAAAATTTAGGCTTAAAAACAAGCCGTTAAAGGATAAAAACCCAAACTAGCCCCCAAACGACCCCATAGGAGGCACGAACACCTCGCACGAGACCAATTTAACTTGTAGGAACTGGCCTCGTAGTCCCGAGTGTCCCGGTTTGAGAATATGATGATAATTTTCAAAAATAACACTTCGACAGAAAAATAAGCTGTTAAAGGGTGAAAACCCAAACCATCCCCCAAACAACCCCGTAGGAGGCACGACCACCTCGCACGGGACCAATGTAACTTGTAGGAACTGGCCGCGTAGTCCCAGGTCTCCCGGTTTGAGAAAATGATTATAATTTGCAAAAATCACACTTAGACTTAAAAACAAGCCGTTAAAGGATGAAAACCCAAACCATCCCCCAAACGACCCCGTAGGAGGCACGAACACCTCGCACGAGACCAATTTAATTTGTAGGAACTTGCCTCGTAGTCCCGGGTCTCCCGGTTTGAGAATATGATGATAACTTGCAAAAATAACACTTAGACATAAAAATAAGCCGTTAAAGGGTGAAAACCCAAACCAGCCCCCAAACAACCCCGTAGAAGGCACGAACACCTCGCACGGGACCAATGTAACTTGTAGGAACTAGTCGCGTAGTCCCTGGTCTCCTGGTTTGAGAAGATGATGATTATTTGCAAAAATCACATTTAGACTTAAAAACAAGCCGTTAAAGGGTGAAATCCCAAATCAGCCCCCAAACGGCCCCGTAGGAGGCACGAACACCTCGCACGGGACCAATGTAACTTGTAGGATCTGGTCGCATAGTCCCTAGTCTCCCAGTTTGTGAATATGATGATAATTTGGAAAAAATCACACTTGGACTTAAAAACAAGTCGTTAAAGGGTGAAAACCCAAACCAACCCCCAAACAAACCCATAGGAGGCACGGACACCTCACACGGGACCAATGTAACTTGTAGGAACTGGCCGCGTAGTCTCGGGTCTCCCGATTTGAGAATATGAGCAAAAAGCATACTTAGACTTAAAAACAAGCCGTTATAGGGTGAAAACCCAAACCATCCCCCCAAATGACCCTTTAGGATGCACAAAAACCTCGCACGGGACCAAAGTAACTTGTAGGAACTGACCGCGTAGTCCCGAGTCTCTCAGTTTGAGAATATGATGATAATTTGCAAAAATCACACTTAGAGTTAAAAATAAGCCGTTAAAGGGTGAAACCCCAAACCATCCTGCAAACGACCCCGTTGGAGGCACGAACACCTCACACGGGACCAATGTAACTTGTAGGAACAGGCCGTATAGTCCCGGGTCTCCGGGTTTGAGAATACGATGATAATTTGCAAAAATCACACTTAGACGTAAAAACAAGTCGTTAAAGGATGAAAACCCAAACCATCCCCCAAATGACCCCGTAGGAGGCATGAACACCTCTCACGAGACCAATTTAAATTGTAGGAACTGGCCTCGCAGTCTCGGGTCTCCCGGTTTGAGAATATGATGATAATTTGCAAAAATAACACATAGACATAAAAATAAGCTGTTAAAGGGTGAAAACCCAAACCAGCCCCCAAACAACCCTGTAGGAGGCACTAACACCTCGCACGGGACCAATGTAACTTGTAGGAACTGGCCGCGTAGTCCCGGGTCTCCCGGTTTGAGAATATGATGACAATTTGGAAAAATCACACTTAGACTTAAAAACAAGCCGTTAAATGGTGAAAACCCAAACCAGCCCCCAAACGGCCCCGTAGGAGGCACGAACACCTCACACGAGACCAATTTAACTTGTAGGAACTGGCCTCGTAGTCCCGGGTCTCCCGGTTTGAGAATATGATGATAATTTGCAAAAATAACACATAGACATAAAAATAAGCTGTTAAAGGGTGAAAACCCAAACCATCCCCCAAACGACACCTTAGGATGCACGAAAATCTTGCACGGGACGAATGTAACTTGTAGGATCTGACCGTGTAGTCCCTGATCTCCGAGTTTGATAATATGACGATAATTTGCAAAAATCACATGTAGACTTAAAAACAAGCCATTAAATGGTGAAAACCCAAACTATCCCGCAAACGACCCCGTAGGAGGCACGAACACCTCGCACGGGACCAATGTAACTCGCAGGAACACACCGCCTAGTCCCGGGTCTCGCGGTTTGAGAATAAATCCATAATTTGAAAAAATTTAGGCTTAAAAACAAGCCGTTAAAGGATAAAAACCCAAACTAGCCCCCAAACGACCCCATAGGAGGCACGAACACCTCGCACGAGACCAATGTAACTTGTAGGAACAACCCGCGTAGTCCCGGGTCTCCCAGTTTGAGAATATGATGATAATTTGCAAAAATCGCACTTAGACTTAAAAACAAGCCGTTAAAGGGTGAAAACCCAAACCATCCCCCAAAAGACCAGTTAGGATGCAGAAAAACCTCGCACGGGACTAATGTAACCTGTAGGAACTGACCACGTAGTCCCGCGTCTCCCAGTTTGAGAATATGATGATAATTTGCAAAAATCACACTTAGACTTAAAAACAAGCCGTTAAAGGGTGAAAACCCAAACCATCCTTCAAACGATTCCATTGGAGATACGAAGACCTCGCACGAGGCCAATTTAACTTGTAGGAACTGGCCGCGTAGTCCCGGGTCTCCCGATTTGAGAATATGATGATAATTTTTAAAAATCACACTTAGACTTAAAAACAAGCCGTTAAAGGGTGAAAACCCAAACCAGCCCCCAAACGACCCCGTAGGAGGCACGAACACCTCGTACGGGACCAATTCAACTTATAGGAACTGACCCCTTAGTCTCGGGTCTCCCGGTTTGAGAATATGATGATAATTTGCAAAAATCACACTTAGACTTAAAAACAAGCCGTTAAAGGATGAAAACCCAAACCATCCCCGAAGCGACCCCGTAGGAGGCACGAACACCTCGCACGAGACCAATTTAACTTGTAGGAACTGGCCTCGTAGTCCCGAGTGTCCCGATTTGAGAATATGATGATAATTTTCAAAAATAACACTTCGACAGAAAAATAAGCTGTTAAAGGGTGAAAACCCAAACCATCCCCCAAACAGCCCCGTAGGAGGCACGACCACCTCGCACGGGACCAATGTAACTTGTAGGAACTGGCCGCGTAGTCCCAGGTCTCCCGGTTTGAGAAAATGATGATAATTTGCAAAAATCACACTTAGACTTAAAAATAAGCCGTTAAAGGATGAAAACCCAAACCATCCCCCAAACGACCCCGTAGGAGGCACGAACACCTCGCACGAGACCAATTTAATTTGTAGGAACTGGCCTCGTAGTCCCGGGTCTCCCGGTTTGAGAATATGATGATAACTTGCAAAAATAACACTTAGACATAAAAATAAGCCGTTAAAGGGTGAAAACCCAAACCAGCCCCCAAACAACCCCGTAGGAGGCACGAACACCTCGCACGGGACCAATGTAACTTGTAGGAACTGGTCGCGTAGTCCCTGGTCTCCTGGTTTGAGAAGATGATGATTATTTGCAAAAATCACATTTAGACTTAAAAACAAGCCGTTAAAGGGTGAAATCCCAAATCAGCCCCCAAACGGCCCCGTAGGAGGCACGAACACCTCGCACGGGACCAATGTAACTTGTAGGATTTGGTCGCATAGTCCCGAGTCTCCCAGTTTGTGAATATGATGATAATTTGCAAAAAATCACACTTGGACTTAAAAACAAGTCGTTAAAGGGTGAAAACCCAAACTAACCCCCAAACAAACCCATAGGAGGCACGAACACCTCACACGGGACCAATGTAACTTGTAGGAACTGGCCGCGTAGTCTCGGGTCTCCCGATTTGAGAATATGAGCAAAAAGCATACTTAGACTTAAAAACAAGCCGTTATAGGGTGAAAACCCAAACCATCCCCCCAAACGACCCTTTAGGATGCACAAAAACCTCGCACGGGACCAAAGTAACTTGTAGGAACTGACCGCGTAGTCCCGAGTCTCTCAGTTTGAGAATATTATGATAATTTGCAAAAATCACACTTAGAGTTAAAAATAAGCCGTTAAAGGGTGAAAACCCAAACCATCCTGCAAACGACCCCGTTGGAGGCACGAACACCTCACACGGGACCAATGTAACTTGTAGGAACAGGCCGTATAGTCCCGGGTCTCCGGGTTTGAGAATATGATGATAATTTGCATAAATCACACTTAGACTTAAAAATAAGCCGTTAAAGGGTGAGAACCCAAACCATCCCCCAAGCGACCCCTTAGGATGCACGAAAATCTCGCACGGGACCAGTGTAACTTGGAGGATCTGACCGTATAGTCTCGGGTCTCCCAGTTTGAGAATTTGACGATAATTTGCAAAAATCACACGTAGACTTATAAACAATCCGTTAAAGGGTGAAAACCAAACCATCCAGCAAACGATCCCGTAGGAGGCACGAACACCTCGCACGGGACCAATGTAACTTGCAGGAACACATCGCCTAGTCCCGGGTCTCGCGGTTTGAGAATAAGACGATAATTTGCAAGAATTTAGACGAAAAAAAAAGCTGTTAAAGGGTGAAAACCCAAACCAGCCCCCAAACGACCCCATAGGAGGCACGAACACCTCACACGAGACCAATGTAACTTGTAGGAACTGGCCGCGTAGTCTCGGGTCTCCCGATTTGAGAATATGAGCAAAAAGCATACTTAGACTTAAAAACAAGCCGTTATAGGGTGAAAACCCAAACCATCCCCTCAAACGACCCTTTAGGATGCACAAAACCCTCGCACGGGACCAAAGTAACTTGTAGGAACTGACCGCGTAGTCCCGAGTCTCTCAGTTTGAGAATATGATGATAATTTGCAAAAATCACACTTAGAGTTAAAAATAAGCCGTTAAAGGGTGAAAACCCAAACCATTCTGCAAACGACCCCGTTGGAGGCACAAACACCTCACACGGGACCAATGTAACTTGTAGGAACAGGCCGTATAGTCCCGGGTCTCCGGGTTTGAGAATATGATGATAATTTGAATAAATCACACTTAGACTTAAAAACAAGCCGTTAAAGGGTGAGAACCCAAACCATCCCCCAAGCGATCCCTTAGGATGCACGAAAATATCGCACGGGACCAGTGTAACTTGGAGGATCTGACCGTATAGTCTCGGGTCTCCCAGTTTGAGAATTTGACGATAATTTGGAAAAATCACACGTAGACTTATAAACAATCCGTTAAAGGGTGAAAACCAAACCATCCAGCAAACGATCCCGTAGGAGGCACGAACACCTCGCACGGGACCAATGTAACTTGCAGGAACACATCGCCTAGTCCCGGGTCTCGCGGTTTGAGAATAAGACGATAATTTGCAAGAATTTAGACGTAAAAACAAGCTGTTAAAGGGTGAAAACCCAAACCAGCCCCCAAACGACCCCATAGGAGGCACGAACACCTCGCACGAGACCAATGTAACTTGTAGGAACTGCCCGCGTAGTCCCGAGTCTCCTAGTTTGAGAATATAACGATAATTTGAAAAATCACACTTAGACTTAAAAATAAGCCATTAAAGGGTGAAAACCCAACCATCCAGCAAACGACCCCGTAGAGGCACGAACACCTCGCACGAGACCAATGTAACTTGCAGGAACACATCGCCTAGTCCCGAGTCTCGCGGTTTGAGAATAAGACTATAATTTGCAAAAATTTAGAGGTAAAAATAAGCCGTTAAAAGGTGAAAACCCAAAGCAGCCCCCAAACGACCCCATAGGAGGCACGAACACCTCGCACGAGACCAATGTAACTTGTAGTAACAGACCTCGTAGTCCCGGGTCTCCCGGTTTCAGAATATGACGAAAATTTGTCAAAATACACTTAGACCTAAAATCAAGCCGTTAAAGGGTGAAAATCCAAAGTAGCCCCCAAACGACCCCGTAGGAGGCACAAACACCTCGCACAGGACCAATGTTACTTGTAGTAACTGTACGCGTAGTCTCGGATCTCCCGGTTTGAGAATATGATGATAATTTGCAAAAATCACACTGAGACTCAAAAACATGCCGTTAAAGGGTGAAAACCCAAACCATCGCCCAAACGACCCTGTAGGAGGCACGAACCCCTCACAAGGGACAAATGTAACTTGTAGGAACTGGCCGCGTAGTCCCGAGTCTCCCAGTTTGAGAATATGACGATAATTTGCAAAAATCACACTCAGACTTAAAAACAAGTTGTTAAAGGGTGAAAACCCAAACCAACCAACAAACGACCCTGTAGGAGGCACGAACACCTCGCACGGGACCAATGTAACTTGCAGGAACACATCGCCTAGTCCCGGGTCTCGCGGTTTGAGAATAAGACGATAATTTGAAAAAATTTAGACGTAAAAACAAGCCGTTAAAGGGTGAAAACCCAAACCAGCCCCCAAACGACCCCATAGGAGGCACGAACACCTCGCACGAGACCAATGTAACTTGTAGGAACTGCCCGCGTAGTCCCGAGTCTCCCATTTTTGAGAATGTGATGATAATTTGCAAAAATCACACTTAGACTTAAAAATAAGCCGTTAAAGGGTGAAAACCTAAACCATCCCTCAAACGACCCCTTAGGATGCACTAAAACCTCGCACGGGACCAATGTAACCTGTAGGAACTGACCACGTAGTCCCGGGTCTCCCAGTTTGAGAATATGATGATAATTTGCAAAACTCACACTTAGACTTAAAAACAAGCCGTTAAAGGGTGAAAACCCAAACCATCCTGCAAACGACCCCGTTGGAGGCACGAACACCTCGCACGGGACCAATGTAACTTGTAGGAACAGGCCGTGTAATCCCGGGTCACCCAGTTTGAGAATATGATGATAATTTGCAAAAATCACCCTTAGACTTAAAAACAAGCCGTTAAAGGAATAAAACACAAACCATCCCCCAAACGACCCCTAAGGAGGCATGAACACCTCGCACGGGACCAATGTAACTTGTAGTAATAGACCTCGTAGTCCCGGGTCTCCCGGTTTCAGAAAATGATGATAATTTGTCAAAATCACTCTTAGACTTAAAATCAAGCCGTTAAAGGGTGAAAATCCAAACTAGCCCCCAAACGACCCCGTAGGAGGCACGAACACCTCGCACGGGACCAATGTTACTTGTAGGAACTGGCCGCGTAGTCTCGGATCTCCCGGTTTGAGAATATGATGATAATTTACAAAAATCACACTGAGACTTAAAAACATGCTGTTAAAGGGTGAAAACCCAAACCATCCCCCAAACGACCCTGTAGGAGGCACGAACCCCTCACACGGGACAAATGTAACTTGTAGGAACTGGCCACGTAGTCCTGGTTCTCCCAGTTTGAGAATATGACAATAGTTTTCAAAAATCACACTTAGACATAAAAAAAGTCGTTAAAGGGTGAAAAACCAAACCATCCCCCAAACGACCCCTTAGGATGCACGAAAATCTCGCACGGGACAAGTGTAACTTGTAGGAACTGACCGCGTAGTACCGGGTCACCCAGTTTGAGAATATGATGATAATTTGAAAAAGTCACACTTAGACTTAAAAACAAGTTGTTAAAGGGTGAAAACCCAAACCATCCCGCAAACGAACCCGTAGGAGGCACAAACACCACGTACGAGACCAATGTAACTTGCAGGAACACACCACCTAGTTCCGAGTCTCGCGGTTTGAGAATAAGATGATAATTTGAAAAAAATTGGACTTAAAAATAAGCCCTTAAAGGGTAAAAACCCAAATCAGCCCCCAAACGACCCCATAGGAGGCACGAACACCTCGTACGGGGCTAATGTAACTTATTGGAACTGACCACGTAGTCTCGGGTCTCCCAGTTTGAGAATATGATGAAAATTTACAAAAATCACACTTAGACTTAAAAACAAGCCGTTAATGGGTGAAAACCCAAACCATCATGCAAACGACCCCATTGGAGACACGAACACCTCGTACGGGACCAATGTAACTTGTAGGAACAAGCCATGTAGTCCCGGGTCACCCGGTTTGAGAATATGACGATAATTTGCAAAAATCATATTTCGACTTAAAAACAAGCCGTTAAAGGGTGAAAACCCAAACCAGCCTCCAAACAACCCCGTAGGAGGCACGAACACCTCGCACGTGACCAATGTAACTTGTAGGAACTGGCCGCGTAGTCCTGGGTTTGCCGATTTGAGAATACGATGATAATTTGCAAAAAGCACACTTCGACTTAAAAATAGGCCGTTAAAGGGTGAAAACCCAAACCAACCCCCAAACAACCCCGTAGGAGGCACGAACACCTCGCACAGGACCAATGTAACTTGTAGGAACTGGCCGCGTATTCCCGAGTCTCCCGGTTTGAGAATATGATGATAATTTGCAAAACTCACACTTAGACTTAAAAACAAGCCGTTATAGGTTAAAAACCCAAACCATCCGCCCAAACGAATCTTTAGGATGCACAAAAACCTCGCACGGGACCAATGTAACTTGTAGGAACTGACCGCGTAGTCCCGGGTCTCCCAATTTGAGAATATGATGATAATTTGAAAAAATAACACTTAGACTTAAAAACAAGCCGTTAAAGGGTGAAAACCCAAACCATCCTGCAAACGACCCAGTTGGAGACACGAACACCTCGTACGGGACCAATGTAACTTGTAGGAACAGGCCGTTTAGTCTCGGGTCTCCCAGTTTGAGAATATGATGATAATTTGCAAAAATCACACTTAGACTTAAAAACAAGCGGTTAAGAGGTGAATACCCAAACCATCTTGCAAACGACCCCGTTGGAGGCACGAACACCTCGCACGGGACCAATGTAACTTGTAGGAACAGGCCGTGAAGTCTGGGGTCACCCGATTTGAGAATATGATGTTAATTTGCAAAAATCACACTTAGACTTAAAAACATGCCGTTAAAGGGTGAAAACCCAAACCAGCCCCAAACGACCCCGTAGGAGGCACGAACACCTCGCACGGGACCAATGTAACTTGTAGGATCTGGTCGCGTAGTCCCTGGTCTCCCAGTTTGAGAATATGATGATAATTTGAAAAAATCACACTGAGACTTAAAAATAATCCGTTAAAGGGTGAAAACCCAAACCAGCCCCCAAACGACCCCGTAGGAGGCACGAACACCTCGTACGGGACCAATGTAACTTATAGGAACTGACTGCGTAGTCCCAGGTCTCCTAGTTTGAGAATATGATGATAATTTGCGATAATCACAATTGGACTTAACAACAAGCCGTTAAAGGGTGAAAACCCAAACCAGCCCCCAAACGGCCCCGTAGGAGGCACGAACACCTCGTACGGGACCAATGTAACTTATAAGATCTGACCTCGTAATCCCGGGTCTCCCGGTTTGAGAATATGATGATAGTTTGCAAAAATAACACATAGACTTAAAAACAAGCCGTTAAAGGGTGAAAACCCAAACCAGGCACGGACACCTCGCACGGAACCAATGTAACTTGTAGGAACTGACCGCGTAGTCATGGGTCTTTCGGTTTAAGAATATGACGATAATTTGTAAAAATCACACTTAGACTTATAAACAAGCCGTTAAAGGGAGAAAACCCAAACTAGCCCCCAAACGACCTCGTAGGAGGCTCGAACACCTCGTACGAGACCAATATAACTTGTAGGAATAAGCCTCGTAGTCATTTGTCTCTCGGTTTAAGAATCTGACGATAATTTGTAAAAACCACACTTAAACTTAAAATGAAGCCGTTAAAGGGTGAAAACCCAAACCAGCCCCCAAACGACACCGAAGGAGGCAAGGACACCTCGCACAGGACGAATGTTACTTGTAGGAACGGGACGTGTAGTCTCGGATCCCCCAATTTGAGAATATGATTATAATTTACAAAAATCACACTGAGTCTTAAAAACAAGCCGTTAAAGGGTGAAAACCCATACCATCCCCCAAACGACCTTGTAGGAGGCACGAACACCTCACACGGGACTAATTTAACTTGTAGGAACTGACCGCGTAGTCCCGGGTCTCCCAGTTTGAAAATATGACGATAATTTGCAAAAATCACACTTAGACTTAAAACCAAGCCGTTAAAGGGTGAAAACCCAAACCATTCAGCAACCGACCCCTTAGGAGGCACGACCACCTAGCATGGGACCAATGTAACTTTCAAGAACACACCGCCTAGTCCCGAGTCTCGCAGTTTGAGAATTAGACGATAATTTGCAAAAATTTAGACTTAAAAACAAGCCGTTAAAGGGTGAAAACCCAAACCAGCCCCCAAACGACCCCATAGGAGGCACGGACACCTCACACGGGACCAATGTAACTTGTAGGAACTGCCTGCGTAGTCCCGGGTCTCCCAGTTTGAGAATGTCATGATAATTTGCAAAAATCACACTTAGACTTAAAAACAAGTCGTTAAAGGGTGAAAACCCAAACCATCCCCCAAACGACCCTTTAGGATGCACAAAAACCTCGCACGGGACCAAGGTAACTTGTAGGAACTGACCACGTAGTCCCGGGTCTCCCAGTTTGAGAATATGATGATAATTTGCAAAAATCACAATTAGACTTAAAAACAAGCTGTTAAAGGGTGAAAATCCAAACCATCATGCAAACGACCCCGTTGGAGGGACGAACACCTCGCACGGGACCAATGTTACTTATAGGAACAGGCCGTGTAGTCCCGGGTCTCCCGGTTTGAGAATATGATGATAATATGCAAAAATAACACATAGACTTAAAAACAAGCCGTTAAAGGGTGAAAACCCAAACCAGGCACGGACACCTCGCACGGAACCAATGTAACTTGTAGGAACTGACCGCGTAGTCATGGGTCTTTCGGTTTTAGAATATGACAATAATTTGCAAAAATCACACTTAGACTTAAAAACAAGCCGTTAAAGGGAGAAAACCCAAACCAGCCCCCAAACGACCTCGTAGGAGGATCGAACACCTCGTACGGGACCAATGTAACTTGTAGGAATAGGCCTCGTAGTCTCGGGTCTCTCGGTTTGAGAATATGACGATAATTTGTAAATACCACACTTAAACTTAAAATCAAGCCGTTAAAGGGTGAAAACCCAAACCAGCCCCCAAACGACACCGAAGGAGGCACGGACACCTCGCACAGGACCAATGTTACTTGTAGGAACTGGACGCTTAGTCTCAGATCTCCCAATTTGAGAATATGATTATAATTTGCAAAAATCACACTGAGTCTTAAAAACTTGTCATTAAAGTGTGAAAACCCAAACCATCCCCCAAACGACCTTGTAGGAGGCACGAACACCTCACACGGGACTAATGTAACTTGTAGTAACTGGCCGCGTAGTCTCGGGTCTCCTGGTTTGAGAATATGACAATAGTTTGCAAAAATCACTCTTAGACTTAAAAACTAGCCATTAAAGGGTAAAAACCCAAACCATCCCCCAAACGACCCCTTAGGATGCACGAAAATCTCGCACGGGACCAGTGCAACTTATAGGAACTGACCGCGTAGTCCCGGGTCTCCCAATTTGAAAATATGACGATAATTTGCAAAAATCACACTTAGACTTAAAACCATGTCGTTAAAGGGTGAAAACAAAAACCATTCAGCAAACGACCCCTTAGGAGGCATGACCACCTCGCATGGGACCAATGTAACTTTCAGGAACACACCGCCTAGTCCCGAGTCTCGCAGTTTGAGAATTAGACGATAATTTGCAAAAATTTAGACTTAAAAATAAGCCATTAAAGGGTGAAAACCCAAACCAGCCCCCAAACGACCCCATAGGAGGCACGAACACCTCGCACGGGACCAATGTAACTTGTAGGAACTGCCAGCGTAGTCCCGGGTCTCCCAGTTTGAGAATGTGATGATAATTTGTAAAAATCACACTTAGACTTAAAAACAAGCCGTTAAAGGGTGAAAACCCAAACCATCCCCCAAACGACCCCTTAGGATGCACAAAAACCTCGTACGGGACCAATGTAACTTGTAGGAACTGACCACGTAGTCCCGGGTCTCCCAGTTTGAGAATATGATGATAATTTGCAAAAATCACAATTAGACTTAAAAACAAGCCGTTAAAGGGTGAAAACCCAAACCATCCTGCAAATGACCCCGTTAGAGGAACGAACACCTCGCACGGGACCAATGTAACTTATAGGAACAGGTCGTGTAGTCCCGGGTCTCCCGGTTTGAGAATATGATGATAATTTGCAAAAAAAAACACTTAGACTTAAAAACAAGCCGTTTAAGGCTGAAAACCCAAACCAGGCACGAACACCTCGCACGGAACCAATGTAACTTGTAGGAACTGACCGCGTAGTCATGGGCCTTTGGGTTTAAGAATATGACGATAATTTGCAAAAATCACACTTAGACTTAAAAACAAGCCGTTAAAGGGAGAAAACCCAAACCAACCCCCAAACGAACTCGTAGGAGGCTCGAACACCTCGCACGGGATCAATGTAATATATAGGAATTGACCGCGTAGTCCCAAGTCTCCCGATTTGAGAATATGACGTTAATTTGCAAAAATATCACATAGACTTAAAAAAAGCCGTTAAAAGGTGAAAACCCAAACCATCCCCCAAACGACCCCGTAGGAGGGACGAACACCTCGCACGAGACCAATGTAACTTGTAGGAATTCGCCGCGTAGTCCCGGGTCTCTCGATTTGAGAATATGTCAATAATTTGCAAAAATCACACTTAGACTTAAAAACAAGCCATAAAAGGATGAAAACCCAAACCATCCCCCAAATGACCCCTTAGGAGGCACGAACACCTCGCACGGGACCAATGTAACTTGTAGGAACATGCCTCATAGTCTCTGGTCTGCCGGTTTGAGAATATGATGATAATTTGGAAAAGTCACACTTAAACTTAAAATCAAGCCGTTAAACGGTGAAAACACAAACCAGCCCCCAAACGACCGCTTAGGATGCAAAAAAACCTGGCACGGGACCAATGTAACCTGTAGGAACTAACCACGTAGTCCCGGGTCTCCCAGTTTGCGAATATGATGATAATTTTCAAAAATCACACTTAGACTTAAAAACAAACCGTGAAAGGGTGAAAACCCAAACCATCCTACAAACGACCCCATTGGAGACACGAACACCTCGCCCGGGACCAATGTAACTTGTAGGAACAAGCCATGTAGTCCTGGGTAACCCGGTTTGAGAATATGACGATAATTTGCAAAAATTACACTTCGACTTAAAAACAAGGCGTTAAAGGGTGAAAACCCAAACCAGCCTCCAAACAACCCCGTAGGAGGCACGGACACCTCGCACGGGATCAATGTAACTTGTAGGAACTGGCCGCGTAGTCCCGGGTTTCCCGGTTTGAGAATACGATGATAATTTGCAAAAATCACACTTAGACTTAAAAACAAGCCGTTAAAGGGTGAAAACCCAAACCAGTCCCCAAGCGGCCCCGTAGGAAGTACGAACACCTCGTACGGGTCCAATTCAACTTATAGGAACTGGCCGCGTAGTCCCGGGTCACCTGATTTGAGAATATGTCGATAATTTGCAAAAATCATACTTAGAGTTAAAAACAACCCGATAAAGGATGAAAACCCTAACCATCCCCCAAACAACCCGAGAATATGATGATAATTTGCAAAAATCACACTTCGACTTAAAAAAAAGCCGTTAGAGGGTGAAAACCAAAACCAGCCTCCAAACAACCCCGTAGGAGGCACGAACACCTCGCACGGGACCAATGTAACATGTAGGAACTGGCCACGTAGTCCCAAGCTTCCCGGTTTGAGAATACGATGATAATTTGCAAAAATCACACTTAGACTTAAAAACAAGCCGTTAAAGGGTGAAAACCCAAAGCAGCCCCCAAGCGGCCCCGTAGGATGCACGAACACCTCGTACGGGACCAATTCAACTTATAGGAGCTGGCCGCGTAGTCCCGGGTCTCCCAGTTTGAGAATATGTCGATAATTTACAAAAATCGTACTCAGACTTAAAAACAACCCGATAAAGGATGAAAACCCAAACCATCCCCCAAACGACCCCGTAGGAGGCATGAACACCTCGCACGGGACCAATTTAACTTGTAGGAACTAATCTCGTAGTCTCGGGTCTCCCGATTTGAGAATATGATGATAATTTGCAAAACTAACACCTAGACATAAAAACATGCCGTTATAGGGTGAAAACCCAAACCAGCCCCCAAACAACCCCGTAGGAGGCACTAACACCTCCCACGGGACTAAAGTAACTTTTAGGAACTGGTCGCGTAGTCCCGGGTCTCCCGGTTTGAGAATATGATGATAATTTGAAGAAATCACACACAGACTTAAAAACAAGCCGTTAAAGGGTGAAAACCCAAACCAGCCCCCAAATGGCCCCGTAGGAGGCACGAACACTTCGTACGGGACCAATGTAACTTATAGGAACACACCGCATAGTCCCAGGTCTCGAGGTTTGAGAATAAGATGATAGTTTTCAAAAATCACACTTAGACTTAAAAACATGCCGTTAAAGGGTGAAAACCCAAACCAGCCCCCAAACGACCCCGTAGGAGGCACGAACACCTCGCACGGGACCAATATAACTTGTAGGATCTGGTCGCGTAGTCCCGGGTCTCCCAGTTTGAGAATATGATGATAATTTGTAAAAATCACCCTTCGACTTAAAAACAAGCCGTTTATAGGTTAAAACCCAAACCAGCCCCCAAACAACCCCGTAGGAGGCACGAAAACCTCGCACGGGACCAATGTAACTTGTAGGAACTGGCCGCGTAGTCCCGGGTCTCCCGGTTTGAGAATATGATGATAATTTGCAAAAATCATACTTAGACTTAAAAACAAGCCGTTATAGGTTGATAACCCAAACCATCCCCCCAAACGATCCTTTAGGATGCACAAAAACCTCGCACGAGACCAATGTAACTTGAAGGAACTGACCGCGTACTCTCGGGTCTCCCAGTTTGAGAATATGATGATAATTTGCAAAAATAACACTTAGACATAAAAACAAGCCGTTAATGGGTGAAAACCCAAACCATCCTGCAAACGACCCCGTTGGAGACACGAACACCTTGCACGGGACCAATGTAACTTGTAGGAACAGGCCGTGTAGTCCCGGGTCTCTCGGTTTGAGAATATGATGATAATTTGCAAAAATCACACTTAGACTTAAAAACAATCCGTTAAAGGGTGAAAACCCAAACCTGCCCGCAAACGACCCCGTAGGAGGCACGAACACCTTCCACGGGACCAATGTAACTTGTAGGAACGCACAACGTAGTTCCGGGTCTCCCAATTTGAGAATATGACAATAGTTTGCAAAAATCACACGTAGACTTAAAAACAAGCCGTTTAAGGGTGAGAACCCAAACCATCCCCCAAACGACCCCTTAGGACGCACAAAAATCTCGCACAGGACCGATGTAACTTATAGGATCTGACCGTGTAGTTCCAGGACTCCCAGTTTGAGAATATGATGATAATTTGCAAAAAACACACTTCGACTTAAAAACAAGTCGTTAAAGTGTCAAAACCCAAACCATCCAGCAAACGACCACGTAGGAGGCACGGACACCTCGCACGGGACCAATGTAACTTGTAGGAACTAGCCGCGTAATCCCAGGTCTCTCGGTTTGAGAATATGATAATAATTTGCAAAAAGTCACATTGAGACTTAAAAACAAGCCGTTAAAAGGTGAAAACCCAAACCAGCCCCCAAACGGCCCTGTAGGAGGCACGGACACCTCGTACGGGACCAATGTAAGTTATAGGAACTGACTGCGTAGTTCTGGGTCTCCTGGTTTGAGAATATGATGATAATTTGCAAAAATCATAATTAGACTTAAAAACAAGCCGTTAAAGGGTGAAAACCCAAACCAGCCCCCTAACGGCCCCGTAGGAGGCACGAACACCTCGTACGGGACCAACGTAACTTATAAGAACTGACCTCGTAATCCCGGGTCTCCCGGTTTGAGAATATGATGATAATTTGCAAAAATAACACATAGACTTAAAAACAAGCCGTTAAAGGGTGAAAACCCAAACCATCCTGCAAATGACCCCATTGGAGGCACGAACACCTCGCACGGGACCAATGTAATTTGTAGGAACAGGTCGTGTAGTCTCGTGTCACCCGATTTGAGAATTTCATGATAATTTTCAAAAATCACACTTCGACTTAAAAACAAGCCGTTAAAGGGTGAAAATCCAAACCAGCCCCCAAACAACCCCGTAGGAGGCACGAGCACCTCGCACTGGACCAATGTAACTTGTAGGAACTGGCCGCGTAGTCCCGGGTCTCCCGGTTTGAGAATATGTCTATAATTTTCAAAAATCACACTTAGACTTAAAAACAAGCTGTTAAAGGATGAAAACCCAAACCATCCCCCAAACGACCCCTTAGGAGGCATGAACACCTCGCACGGGACCAATGTAACTTGTAGGAACATATCTCGTAGTCCCGGGTCTCCCGCTTTGAGAATATGACTATAATTTGTAAAAATCACACTTAGACTTAAAATCAAGCCGTTAAAGGGTGAAAATCCAAACCAGCCCCCAAACGACCCCGTAGGAGGCACGAACACCTCGTACGGGACCAATATTACTTGTGGGAACTCGTCGCGTAGTCTCGGATCTCCCGGTTTGAGAATATGATGATAATTTTCAAAAATTACACTGAGACTTAAAAACATGCCGTTAAAGGGTGAAAACCCAAACCATCCCCGAAGCAACCCTGTAGGAGGCACGAACACCTCACACGGGACTCATGTAACTTGTAGGAACTGGCCGCATAGTCCCGGGTCTCCCGGTTTGAGAATATGACAATAGTTTTCAAAAATAACACTTAGACTTAAAAACAAGCGTTAAAGGGTGAAAACCCAAACCATCCCCCAAACGACCCCTTAGGATGCACGAAAATCTCACACGGGACCAGTGTAACTTGTAGGAACTGACTGTGTAGTCCCGGGTCTCCCAGTTTGAGAATATGACGATAATTTCTAAAAATCACACTTAGATTTAAAAAAAAGCCGTTAAAGGGTGAAAACCCAAACCATCCAGCAAACGACCCCGTAGGAGGCACGAACACCTCGCACGAAACCAATGTAACTTGCAGGAAGACACCGCCTAGTTCCAGGTCTCGCAGTTTGAGAATAAAATGATAATTTGCCAAAATTTAGACTTTAAAACAAGCCGTTAAAGGGTAAAAACCCAAACCAGCCCCCAAACGACCCCATAGGAGGCACGAACACCTCATACGGGACCAATGTTACTTGCAGGAACTGCCCGTGTAGTCCTGGGTTTCCCAGTTTGAGAATATGATGATAATTTGCGAAATTCTCACTAAGACTTAAAAATAAGCTGTTAAAGGGTGAAAACCCAAACCATCCTGCAAACGACCCCAATGGAGGCACGAACACCTCGTACGGGACCAATGTAACTTGTAGGAACAGGCCGTGTAGTCCCGGGTCACCCGGTTTGAGAATATGATGATAATTTTCAAAAATCACACTTCGACTTAAAAATAAGCCGTTAAAGGGTGAAAATCCAAACCAGCCCCCAAACAACCCCGTAGGACGCACGAACACCTCGCACGGGGCCAATGTAACTTGTAGGATCTGGTCTCGTAGTCCCGAGTCTCCCAGCTTGAGAATATGATGATAATTTGTAAAAATCACACTTCGACTTAAAAACATGTCGTTAAAGGGTGAAAACCCAAACCCGCCCCCAAACAACCCTGTAGGAGGTACGAACACCTCACACGGGACTAATGTAACTTGTAAGAACTGGCCGCGTAGTTCCGGGTCTCCTGGTTTGAGAATATGACAATAGTTTTCAAAAATCACACTTAGACTCAAAAACAAGCCGTTAAAGGGTGAAAACCCAAACCATCCCCCCAACGACCCCTTAGGATGCACAGAAATCTCACACGGGACCAGTGTAACTTGTAGGAACTGACCGTGTAGTCCCGGGTCTCCCAGTTTGAGAATATGACGATAATTTCTAAAAATCACACTTAGACTTAAAAAAAAGCCGTTAAAGGGTGAAAACCCAAACCATCCAGCAAACGACCCCTTAGGAGGCACGAACACCTCGCATGGGACCAATGTAACTTACAAGAACACACCGCCTAGTTCCAGGTCTCGCGGTTTGAGAATATGGCAATAGATTGAAAAAATCACACTTAGACTTAAAAATAAGCCGTTAAAGTGTAAAAACTCAAACCATCCCCCAAACGACCCCTTAGGATGCACGAAAATCTCGCACGGGACCAGCGCACCTTGTAGGAACTGGCCGCGTAGTCCCGGGTCTCCCAATTTGAGAATATGATGATAATTTGCAAAAATGACACTTAGACTTAAAAATAAGCTGTTAAAGGGTGAAAATCCAAAACGACCCCGTTGGAGGCACGAACACCTCGCACGGGACCAATGTAACTTGTAGGAACAGGTCGTGTAGTCCCGGGTAACCCGGTTTGAGAATATGATGATAATTTTCAAAAATCACACTTTGACTTAAAAACAAGCCGTTGAAGGGTGAAAATCCAAACCAGCCCCCAAACAACCCTGTAGGAGGCACGAACACCTCGCACGGGACCAATGTAACTTGTAGGATCTGGTCGCGTAGTCCCGAGTCCCCTACTTTGAGAATATGATGATAATTTGTAAATATCACACTTCAACTTAAAAACAAGTCGTTAAAGGGTGAAAACCCAAACCAGCCCCCAAACAACCCCGTAGGAGGCACGGACACCTCACACGAGAGAAACGTAACTTGTAGGAACTGACAGCGTAGTCTCGGGTCTCCCGATTTGAGAATATGATGATAATTTGCAAAAATCACACTGAGACTTAAAAACAATCCGTTAAAGGGTGAAAATCCAAACCAGCCCCCAAACGCCCCCGTAGGAGGCATGAACACCTCGTACGGGACGAATGTAACTTATAGGAACTGACTGCGTAGTCCCGGGTCTCCTGGTTTGAGAATTTGATGATAATTTGGAAAAATCACAATTAGACTTAAAAACAAGCCGTTAAAGGGTGAAAACCCAAACCAACCCCCAAATGGCTCCGTAGGAGGCACGAACACGTCCTACGGGTCCAATGTAACTTATAAGAACTGACCTCGTAATCTCGGGTCTCCCGGTTTGAGAATATGATGATAATTTGCAAAAACAACACTTAGACTTAAAAACAAGTCGTTAAAGGGTGAAAACCCAAACCAGGCATGAACACCTCGCACGGAACCAATGTAACTTGTAGGAACTGACCGCGTAGTCATGGGTCTTTCGGTTTAAGAATATGACGATAATTTGCAAAAATCACAATTAGACTTAAAAACAAGCCATTAAAGGGAGAAAATCCAAACCAGCCCCCAATCGACCTCGTAGGAGGCTCGAACACCTCGCACGGGATGAATGTAACTTGTAGGAACAGGCCTCGTAGTCCCGGGTCTCCCGGTTTGAGAATATGACGATAATTTGTAAAAATCACACTTAAACTTAAAATCAAGTCGTTAAAGGTGAAAACCCAAACCAGCCCCCAAACGACCCCGAAGGAGGCACGGACACCACGCACGGGACCAATGTTACTTATAGGAACTGGACGCGTAGTCTCGGATCTTCCAGTTTGAGAATATGATTATAATTTGCAAAAATCACACTGAGACTTAAAAACATGCCGTTAAAGGGGGAAAACCCAAACCATCCCCCAAACAACCCAGTAGGAGGCACGAAACCTCACACGGGTCTAATGTAACTTGTAGGAACTGGCCGTGTAGTCTCGGGTCTCCTGGTTTGAGAATATGACAATGGTTTGCAAAAATCACACTTAGACTTAAAAACTAGCCGTTAAAGGGTAAAAACCCAAACCATCCCCCAAACGACCCCTTAGGATGCACGAAAATCTCACACGGGACCAGTGCAACTTTTAGAAACTGACCGCGTAGTCCCGGGTCTCCCAGTTTGAAAATATGACAATAATTTGCAAAAATCACACTTAGACTTAAAACCAAGCCATTAAAGGGTGAAAACCCAAACCATTCACCAAACGAACCCTTAGGAGGCACGAACACCTCGCATGGGACCAATGTAACTTGCAGGAACACACCGCCTAGTCCTGGGTCTCGCAGTTTGAGAATTAGACGATAATTTGCAAAAATTTAGACTTAAAAACAAGCCGTTAAAGGGTGAAAATCCAAACCAGCCCCCAAACGACCCCATAGGAGGCACGAACATCTCGCACGGGACCAATGTAACTTGTAGGAACTGCCTACATAATCCCGGGTCTCCCAGTTTGAGAATGTGATGATAATTTGCAAAAATCACACTTAGACTTAAAAATAAGCCATTAAAGGGTGAAAACCCAAACCATCCCACAAATGACCCCTTAGGATGCACAAAAACCTCGCACGGGACCCATGTAACTTGTAGGAACTGACCACGTAGTCCCGGGTCTCCCAGTTTGAGAATATGATGATACTTTGCAAAAATAACACTTAGACTTAAAAACAAGCCATTAAAGGGTGAAAACCCAAACCATCCTGCAAACGACCCCGTTGGAGGCACGAACACCTTGCACGGGACCAATGTATGTTATAGGAACAGGCCGTGTAGTCCCGGGTCTCCCGGTTTGAGAATATGATGATAATTTGCAAAAATAACACTTAGACTTAAAAACAAGCCGTTAAAGGGTGAAAACCCAAACCAGGCATGAACACCTCACACGGAACCAATGTAACTTGTAGGAACTGACCGCGTAGTCATGGGTCTTTTGGTTTAAGAATATGAAGATAATTTGCAAAAATCACACTTAGACTTAAAAATGAGCCGTTAAAGGGAGGAAACCAAAACCAACCCCCAAACGACGTCGTAGGAGGTTCGAACACCTCGCGCGGGACAAATGTAATATATAGGAATTGGCTGCGTAGTCCCGAGTCTCCCGATTTGAGAATATGATGATAATTTGCAAAAATCTCACTTAGACTTAAAAAAATCCGTTAAAGGGTGAAAACTCAAACCATCCCGCAAGCGACCCCGTAGGAGGGATGAACACCTCGCACGGGACCAATGTAACTTATAGGAACAGGCAGTGTAGTCCCGGGTCTCCTGGTTTGAGAATATGATGATAATTTGCAAAAATAACACTTAGACTTAAAAACAAGTCGTTAAAGGGTGAAAACCCAAACCAGGCATGAACACCTCGCACGGAACCAATGTAACTTGTAGGAACTGACCGCGTAGTCATGGGTCTTTTGGTTTAAGAATATGACGATAATTTGCAAAAATCACACTTAGACTTAAAAACAAGTCGTTAAAGGGATAAAACCCAAACCAACCCCCAAACGACCTCGTTGGAGGCTCGAACACCTCGCACGGGACCAATGTAATATATAGGAATTGACCGCGTAGTCCCGAGTCTCCCAATTTGAGAATATGAAGATAATTTGCAAAAATCTCACTTAGACTTAATAAAAGCCGTTTAAGGGTGAAAACCGAAACCATCCCCCAAACGACCCCTTAGGAGGCACGAACACCTCGCACGAGACCAATGTAATTTGTAGGAATAGGCCTCGTAGTCTCGGGTTTCCCGATTTGAGAATATGATGATAATTTGGAAAAATCACACTTAAACTTAAAATCAAGCCGTTAAAGGGTGAAAACCCAAACCAGCCCCCAAACGACCCCAAAGGAGGAACGAACACCTCACACATGACCAATGTTACTTGTAGGAATTGACAACGTAGTCCCGGGTCTCCCAGTTTTAAAATATGACGATAATTTGAAAAAATCACACTTAGACTTAAAAACAAGCCGTTAAAGGATGAAACCCAAACCATTCAGCAAACGACCCCTTAGGAGGCACGAACACCTCGCATGGGACCAATGTAACTCGCAGGAACACACCGCCTAGTTCCAGGTCTCGCGGTTTGAGAATATGACAATAGATTGAAAAAATCACACTTAGACTTAAAAAGAAGCCGTTAAAGTGTAAAAACCCAAACCATCCCCCAAACGACCCCTTAGTATGCACGAAAATCTCGCACGGGACCAGTGCAACTTGTAGGAACTGGCCGCGTATTCCCGAGTCTCCCAGTTTGAGAATATGACGATAATTTGCAAAAATCACACTTAGACTTAAAAATAAGCTTTTAAAGGGTGAAAACCCAAACCATCCTGCAAACGACCCCGTTGGAGGCACGAACACCTCGCACGGGACCAATGTAACTTGTAGGAACAGGCCGTGTAGTCCCGGGTCACCCGGTTTGAGAATATGAAGACAATTTTCAAAAATCACACTTTGACTTAAAAACAAGCCGTTAAAGGGCGAAAATCCAAACCAGCCCCCAAACAACCCTGTAGGAGGCACGAACACCTCGCACGGGACCAATGTAACTTGTAGGATCTGGTCGCGTAGTCCCGAGTCTCCCACTTTAAGAATATGATGATAATTTATAAAAATCACACTTCGACTTAAAAATAAGTCGTTAAAGGGTGAAAACCCAAACCAGCCCCCAAACAAACCCGTAGGAGGCACGGACACCTCACACGCGACAAACGTAACTTGTAGGAACTGGCAGCTTAGTCCCGGGTCTCCCGGTTTGAGAATATGATGATAATTTGCAAAAATCACACTGAGACTTAAAAATAAGCCGTTAAAGGGTGAAAACCCAAACCAGACCCCAAAACGTCCCCGTATGAGGCACGAACACCTCGTACGGGACCAATGTAACTTATAGGAACTGACTGCGTAGTCCCGGGTCTCCTGGTTTGAGAATGTGATGATAATTTGCAAAAATCACAATTAGACTTAAAAATAAGTCGTTAAAGGGTGAAAACCCAAACCAGCCCCCAAACGGCCCCGTAGGAGGAACGAACACCTCGTACGGGACCAATGTAACTTATAAGAACTGACTTCGTAATCTCGGGTCTCCCGGTTTGAGAATATGATGATAATTTGCAAAAATAACACTTAGACTTAAAAAGAAGTTGTTAAAGGGTGAAAACCCAAACCAGGCACGAACACCTCGCACGGAACCAATGTAACTTGTAGGAACTGACCACGTAGTCGTGGGTCTTTCGGTTTAAGAATATGACGATAATTTGCAAAAATCACAATTAGACTTAAAAACAAGCCGTTAAAGGGAGACAACCCAAACCAGCCCCCAAACGACCTCGTAGGAGGCTCGAACACCACGCACGGGACCAATGTAACTTGTAGTAATAGGCCTCGTAGTCCTGGGTCTCCCGGTTTGAGAATATGACGATAATTTGTAAAAATCACACTTAAACTTAAAATCAAGCCGTTAAAGGTGAAAACCCAAACCAGCCCCCAAATGACCCCGAAGGAGGCACGGACACCTCGCACGGGACCAATGTTACTTGTAGGAACTGGACGCGTAGTCTCGGATCTCCCAGTTTGAGAATATGATTATAATTTGCAAAAATCACACTGAGACTTAAAAACTTTCCATTAAAGGGGGAAAACCCAAACCATCCCCCAAACAACCCAGTAGGAGGCACGAACACCTCACACGGGACTAATGTAACTAGTAGGAACTGGTCGCGTAGTCCCGAGTCTCTTGGTTTAAGAATATGACAATAGTTTGCAAAAATCACACTTAGACTTAAAAACTAGCCGTTAAAGGGTAAAAATCCAAACCATCCCCCAAACGACCCCTTAGGATGCACGAAAATCTCACACGGGACCAGTGCAACTTATAGGAACTGACCGCGTAGTCCCGAGTCTCCCAGTTTGAAAATATAACGATAATTTGCAAAAATCACACTTAGACTTAAAACCAAGCCATTAAAGGGTGAAAAGCCAAACCATTCACCAAACGACCCCTTAGGAGGCGCGAACACCTCGCATGGGACCAATGTAACTTGCAGGAACACACCGCCTAGTCCCGGGTCTCGCAGTTTGAGAATTAGATGATAATTTGCAAAAAATTAGACTTAAAAACAAGCCGTTAAAGGGTGAAAACCCACACCAGCCCCCAAATGACCCCATAGGAGGCACGAACACCTCGCACGGGACCAATGTAACTTGTAGGAACTGCCTGCGTAGTCCCGGGTCTCCCACTTTGAGAATGTGATGATAATTTGCAAAAATCACACTTAGACTTAAAAATTAGTCGTTAAAGGGTGAAAACCCAAACCATCCCCCAAACGACCCCTTAGGATGCACAAAAACCTCGCACGGGACCAATGTAACTTGTAGGAACTGACCACGTAGTCCCGGGTCTCCCGGTTTGAGAATATGATGATAATTTGAAAAAATCACAATTAGACTTAAAAACAAGCCGTTAAAGGGTGAAAACCCAAACCATCCTGCAAACGACCCCGTTGGAGGCACGAACACCTCTCACGGGACCAATGTAAGTTATAGGAACAAGCCGTGTAGTCCCGGGTCTCCCGGTTTGAGAATATGATGATAATTTGCAAAAATAACACTTAGACTTAAAAACAAGCCGTTAAAGGGTGAAAACCCAAACCTGGCATGAACACCTCGCACGGAACCAATGTAACTTGTAGGAACTGACCGCGTAGTCATGGGTCTTTTGGTTTAAGAATATGACGATAATTTACAAAAATCACACTTAGACTTAAAAACGAGCCGTTAAAGGGAGAAAACCAAAACCAACCCCCAAACGACCTCGTAGGAGGTTCGAACACCTCGCACGGGACCAATGTAATATATAGGAATTGACTGCGTAGTCCCGAGTCTCACGGTTTGAGAATATGACGATAATTTGAAAAAATCTCACTTAGACTTAAAAACAAGCCGTTAAAGGGTAAAAACCCAAACCATCACCCAAATGACCCCTTAGGATGCACGAAAATCTCGCACGGGACCAGTACAACTTGTAGGAACTGGTCGCGTAGTCCCGGGTCTCCCGGTTTGAGAATATGATGATAATTTGCAAAAATAACACTTAAACTTAAAAATAAGCCGTTAAAGGGTGAAAACCCAAACCAGGCATGAACACCTCGCACGGAACCATTGTAACTTGTAGGAACTGACCACGTAGTCATGGGTCTTTTGGTATAAGAATATGACGATAATTTGCAAAAATCACACTTAGACTTAAAAACAAGCCGTTAAAGGGAGAAAAACCAAACCAACCCCCAAACGACCTCGTTGGAGGCTCGAACACCTCGCACGGGACCAATGTAATATATAGGAATTGACCGCGTAGTCCCGAGTCTCCCAATTTGAGAATATGAAGATAATTTGCAAAAATCTCACTTAGACTTAAAAAAAGCCGTTAGAGGGTGAAAACCCAAACCATCCCCCAAACGACCCCTTAGGAGGCACGAACACCTCGCACGGGACCAATGTAATTTGTAGGAACAGGCTTCGTAGTCTCGGGTCTCCCGGTTTGAGAATATGATGATAATTTGCAAACATCACAGTTGAACTTAAAATCAAGCCGTTAAAGGGTGAAAACACAAACCAGCCCCCAAACGACCCCAAAGGAGGCACGAACACCTCGCACGGGACCAATGTTACTTGTAGGAACTGACCATGTAGTCCCAGGTCTCCCAGTTTGAAAATATGACGATAATTGGCAAAAATCACACTTAGACTTAAAAACAAGCCGTTAAAGGGTGAAAACCCAAACCATTCAGCAAATGACGCCTTAGGAGGCATGAACACCTCGCATGGGACCAGTGTAACTTGCAGGAACACACCTCCTAGTTCCAGGTCTCACGGTTTGAGAATATGTCAATAGATTGAAAAAATCACACTTAGACTTAAAAACAAGCCGTTAAAGGGTAAAAACTCAAACCATCCCCCAAACGACCCCTTAGGATGCACGAAAATCTCGCACGGGACCAGTACAACTTGTAGGAACTGGTTGCGTAGTCCTGGGTCTCCCAGTTTGAAAATATGACGATAATTTGCAAAAATCACACTTAGACTTAAAAACAAACCGTTAAAGGGTTAAAACCTAAACCATCCAGCAAACGACCCCTTAGGAGGCACGAACACCTCGCATGAGACCAATGTAACTTGCAGGAACACACCGCCTAGTCCCAGGTCTCGCAGTTTGAGAATAAGATGATAATTTGAAAAAATTTAGACTTAAAAACAAGCCGTTAAAGGGTGAAAACCCAAACCAGCCCCCAAACGACCCCATAGGAGGCACGAACACCTCGCACGGGACTAGTGAAACTTGTGGGAACTGCCCGCGTAGTCCCGGGTCTCCCAGTTTCAGAATATGATGATAATTTGCAAAAATCACACGTAGACTTAAAAAAAGTCGTTAAAGGGTGAAAACCCAAACCATCCCCCAAACAACCCCTAGGATGCACAAAAACCTTGGACGGGACCAATGTAAGTTGTAGGAACTGACCACGTAGTCCCGAGTCTCCCAGTTTAAGAATATGATGATAATTTGCAAAAATCACACTTAGACTTAAAAACAAGCCGTGAAAGGGTGAAAACCCAAACCATCCTACAAACGACCCCGTTGGAGGCACTAACCCCTCGCACGGGACCAATGTAACTTGTAGGAACAGGCCGTGTAGTCCCGGGTCTCCCGGTTTGAGAATATGATGATAATTTGCAAAAATAACACTTAGGCTTAAGAACAAGCCGTTAAAGGGTGAAAACCTAAACTAGGCACGAACACCTCGCACGGAACCAATGTAACTTATAGGAACTGACCGCATAGTCATGAGTCTTTCAGTTTAAAAATATGTCGATAATTTGCAAAAATCACACTTAGACTTAAAAATAAGCCGTTAAAGGGTGAAAACCCAAACCAGCCCCCAAATGACCTCGTAGGAGGCTTGAACACCTCGCACGGGACCAATGTAATACATAGGAACTGACCGCGTAGTCACGAGTCTCCTGGTTTGAGAATATGACGATAATTTGCAAAAATCTCACTTAGACTTAAAAACAGTCCGTTAAAGGGTGAAAACCCAAACCATCTTGCAAACGACCCCATTGGAGGAACGAACACCTCGCACGGGACCAATGTAACTTGTAGGAACTGCCCGCGTAGTCCCGGGTCACTCGGTTTGAGAATATGTCGATAATTTGCAAAAATAACACTTCGACTTAAAAATAAGTCGTTAAAGGGTGAAAACCCAAACCAGCCCCCAAACAACCCCGTAGGAGGCATGAACACCTCGCACGGGACCAATTTATCTTGTAGGAACTGGCCGCCTAGTCCCGGGTCTCCCGGTCTGCGAATATGATGATAATTTGTAAAAAACACACTTAGACTTAAAAACAAGCCATTAAAGGGTGAAAACCCAAACCAGGCACGAACACCTCGCACGGAACCAATGTAACTATTAGGAACTGACCGCGTAGTCATGGGTCTTTCGATTTAAGAATATGATGATAATTTGCGAAAATCACACTTAGACTTAAAAATAAGGCTTTAAAGGGGGAAACCCAAACCAGCCTCCAAACGACCTCGTAGGAGGAATAAACACATCGCACGGGACCAATGTAATATATAGGAACTGACCGCGTAGTCCCGAGTCTCCCGGTTTGAGAATATGACGATAATTTGCTAAAATCACACATAGACTTAAAAATAAGTCGTTAAAGGGTGAAAACCCAAACCATCCCCAAACGACCCCGTAGGAGGGAAGAACACCTCGCACGGGACCAATGTAACTTATAGGAACTGGCCGCGTAGTCCCGGGTCTCCCGGTTTGAGAATATGTCAATAATTTGCAAAAATCACTCTTAGACTTAAAAACAAGCTGTTAAAGGATGAAAACCCAAACCATCCCTCAAACGACCCCTTAGGAGGCACGAACACCTCGCACGGGACCAATGTAACTTGTAGGAACTGACAACGTAGTCCCGGGTCTCCCGGTTTGAGAATATGATGATAATTTCCAAAAATCACACTTAGACTTAAAAACAAGCCGTTAAAGGGTGAAAACCCAAACCATCCTGCAAACGACCCTGTTGGAGGCACGAACACCTCGCACGGGACCAATGTAACTTGTAGGAACTGCCCGCGTAGTCCCGGGTCTCCCAGTTTGAGAATATGATGATAATTTGAAAATATCACACTAAGAATTAAAAACAAGCCGTTAAAGGGTGAAAACCCAAACCATCCCCCAAACGACCCCTTAGGATGCACAAAAACCTCGCACGGGACCAATGTAACTTGTAGGAACTGACCGCGTAGTCCCGCGTCTCCCGGTTTGAGAATATGATGATAATTTCCAAAACTAACACTTAGACTTAAAAACAAGCCGTTAAAGGGTGAAAACCCAAACCATCCTGCAAACAACCCCGTTGGAGGCACGAACACCTCGTACGGGACCAATGTAACTTGTAGGAACACTTCGTATAGTCCCGGGTCACCCGGTTTGAGAATATGATGATAATTTGCAAAAATCACACTTACACTTAAAAATAAGACGTTAAAGGGTGAGAACCCAAACCATCCCCCAAATGACCCCGAAGGAGGAACGAGCACCTCGCACGGGATGAATTTAACTTGTAGGAACTGGCCTCGCAGTCCCGGATCTCTCGGTTTGAGAATATGATGATAATTTTCAAAAATAACACTTAGACTTAACAAAAAGCCATTAAAGGGTGAAAACCCAAACCAGGGACGAACACCACACACGGAACCAATGTAACTTGTAGGAACTGATCGCGTAGTCATGGGTATTTCGGTTTAAGAATATGACGATAATTTGCAAAAATCACACTTAGACGTAAAAATAAGCCGTTAAAGGGAGAAAACCCAAACCAGCCCCCAAATGACCTCGTAGGAGGCACGAACACCTCGCACGGGACCAATGTAATATATAGGAACTGATCGCGTAGGCCCGAGTCTCCCGGTTTGAGAATATGACGATAATTTGCAAAAAGCACATTTAGACTTAAAAACAAGCCGTTAAAGGGTGAAAACCCAAACCATCCCCCAAACGACCCCTTAGGAGACACGAACACCTCGTACAGAACCAATGTTACTTGTAGGAACTGGGCGCGTAGTCCCGGGTTTCCCGGTTTGAGAATATGTCAATAATTTGCAAAAATCACTCTTAGACTTAAAAATAAGACGTTAAAGGATGAAAACCCAAACCATCCCTCAAACGACCCCTTAGGAGGCACGAACACCTCGCACGGGACCAATGTAACTTGTAGGAACTGACAACGTAGTCCCGGGTCTCCCGGTTTGAGAATATGATGATAGTTTGCAAAAATCACACTTAGACTTAAAAATAAGCCGTTAAAGGGTGAAAACCCAAACCATCCCCCAAACGACCCCTTAGGATGCATGAAAATCTCGCACGGGACCAGTGCAACTTGTAGGAACTGACCATGTAGTCTCAGGTCTCCCAGTTTGAGAATATGACGATAATTTGCAAAAATCACATTTAGACTTAAAAATAAGCCGTTAAGGGGTGAAAACCCAAACCATCCTGCAAATGACCCCGTAGGAGGCACGAACACCTCGCCCGGGACTAATGTAACTTGCAGGAACACACCGCCTAGTCCCGAGTCTCGCGGTTTGAGAATAAGATGATAATTTGCCAAAATTTAGACTTATAAACAAGCCATTAAAGGGTGAAAACCCAAATCAGCCCCCAAACGACCCCATAGAAGGCACGAACACCTCGCACGGGACCAATGTAACTTGTAGGAACTGCCCGTGTAGTCCCGGGTCTCCCAGTTTGAGAATATGATGATAATTTGAAAATATCACACTAAGACTTAAAAACAAGCCGTTAAAGGGTGAAAACCCAAACCATCCCCCAAACGACCCCTTAGGATGCACAAAAACCTCGCACGGGACCAATGTAACTTGTAGGAACTGACCACGTAGTCCCGAGTCTCCCGAGTTGAGAATATGATGATAATTTCCAAAAATCACACTTAGACATAAAAACAAGCCGTTAAAGGTTGACAACCCAAACCATCCTGCAAACGACCCCGTTGGAGACACGAACACCTCGTACGGGACCAATGTAACTCATAGGAACACGTCGTGTAGTCCCGGGTCATCCGGTTTGAGAATATGACGATAAATTGCAAAAATCACACTTGGACTTAAAAACAAGCCGTTAAAGGGTGAAAACCCAAACCAGCCCCCAAACAACCCCGTAGGAGGCACGAACACCTCGCACGGGACCAATGTAACTTGTAGGAACTGGTCGCGTAGTCTTGGGTCTCCCGGTTTGAGAATATGATGATAATTTGCAAAAATCACACTTAGACTTAAAAACAAGTCGTTAAAGGGTGAAAACCCAAACCATCACCCAAACGACCCTTTAGGATGCACGAAATCTCGCACGGGACCAGTGCAACTTATAGGAACTGACCGTGTAGTCTCGGTCTCCCAGTTTGAGAATATGACGATAATTTGCAAAAATCACACTTAGACTTAAAAATAAGTCGTTAAAGGGTGAGAACCCAAACCATCCCCCAAATGACCCCGTAGGAGGCACGAACACCTCGCACGGGACCAATTTAACTTGTAGGAACTGGCCTCATAGTCCCGGATCTCCCGATTTGAGAATATGATGATAATTTGCAAAAATAATACTTTGACTTAAAGAAAAGTCGTTAAAGGGTGAAAATCCAAACAAGGCACGAACACCTCACACGGAACCAATGTAACTAGTAGGAACTGACCGCGTAGTCATGGGTATTTCGGTTTAAGAATATGACGATAATTTGCAAAAATCACACTTAGACATAAAAACAAGCCATTAATGGGAGAAAACCCAAACCAACCCCAAAACGACCTCGTAGGAGGCACGAACACCTCGCACGGGACCAATGTAATATATAGGAACTGATCGCGTAGGCCTGAGTCTCCCGGTTTGAGAATATGACGATAATTTGCAAAAATCACATTTATACTTAAAAACAAGCCGTTAAAGGGTGAAAACCCAAACCATCCTCCAAACGACCCCTTAGGAGACACGAACACCTTGCACGGAACCAATGTTACTTGTAGGAACAGGCCCCGAAGTCCCGGGTCTCCCGGTTTGAGAATATGTCTATAATTTGCAAAAACCACACTTAGACATAAAAACAAGCCGTTAAAGGATGAAAACCCAAACCATCTCCCAAACGACCCCATAAGAGGCACGAATACCCCGCACGGGATTAATGTAACTTGTAGGAACAGACCTCGTAGTCTCGGGTCTCCCGGTTTGAGAATATGATGATAATTTGTAAAAATCACACTTAGACTTAAAATCAAGCCGTTAAAGGGTGAAAACTCAAACATCCTCCAAAGGACCCCGTAGGAGGCACGAGCACCTCGCACGGGACCAATGTAATATATAGGAACTGACCGCGTTGTCCCGGGTCTCCCGGTTTGAGAATATGACAATAGTTTGCGAAAATCACACTTAGACTTAAAAGCAAGCCGTTAAAGGGTGAAAACCCAAACCATCCCCCAAACGACCCCTTAGGATGCATGAAAATCTCGCAGGGGACCAGTGCAACTTGTAGGAACTGACCGTGTAGTCTCGGGTCTCCCAGTTTGAGAATATGACAATAATTTGCAAAAATCACACTTAGACTTAAAAACAAGCCGTTAAAGGGTGAAAACCCAAATCATCGAGCAAATGACCCCGTAGGAGGTACGAACACCTCGCCCGGGACCAATGTAACTTGCAGGAACACACCGCCTAGTCCCGGGTCTCGCGATTTGAGAATAAGATGATAATTTGCCAAAATTTAGACTTAAAAACAAGCCGTTAAAGGGTGAAAACCCAATTCATCCCCCAAACGACCCCATAGAAGGCACGAACACCTCGCGCGGGACCAATGTAACTTGTAGGAACTGCCTGCGTAGTCCCGGGTCTCCAAGTTTGAGAATATGATGATAATTTGAAAATATCACACTAAGACTTAAAAACAAGCCGTTAAAGGGTGAAAACCCAAACCATCCCCCAAACGACCCCTTAGGATGCACAAAAACCTCGCACGGGACCAATGTAACTTGTACGAACTGACCACGTAGTGCCGGGTCTCCCGGTTTGAGAATATGATGATAATTTCCAAAAATCACACTTAGACTTAAAAACAAGCAGTTAAAGGGTGAAAACCCAAACCATCCTGCAAACGACCCCGTTGGAGGCACGAACACGTCGTACGGGACCAATGTAACTTGTAGGAACACGCCGTGTAGTCCCGGGTCACCCGGTTTGAGAATATGACGATAATTTGCAAAAATCACACTTACACTTAAAAATAAGCCGTTAAAGGGTGAGAACCAAAACCATCCCCCAAATGACCCCGTAGGAGGCACGAACACCTCGCACGGGACCAATTTAACTTGTAGGAACTGGCCTCGTAGTCTCGGATCTCCTGGTTTGAGAATATGATGATAATTTGCAAAAATAACACTTAGACTTAAAAAAAAGCCGTTAAAGGGTGAAAACCTAAACCAGGCACGAACACCTCACACGGAACCAATGTAACTTGTAGGAACTGACCGCGTAGTCATGGGTCTTTCGGTTTAAGAATATGATGATAATTTGCAAAAGTCACACTTAGACGTAAAAACAAGCCAGCCCCCAAACGACCTCGAAGGAGGCACGAACACCTCGCACGGGACCAATGTAATATATAGGAACTGATCACGTAGGCCCGAGTCTCCCGGTTTGAGAATATGACGATAATTTGCAAAAATCACATTTAGACTTAAAAACAAGCCGTTAAAGGGTGAAAACCCAAACCATCCCCTAAACGACCCCTTAGGAGACACGAACACCTCGCACGAAACCAATGTTACTTGTAGGAACTGGCGGCGTAGTCCCGGGTCTCTCGGTTTGAGAACATGTCGATAATTTGCAAAAATCACATTTAGACATAAAAACAAGCCGTTAAAGGATGAAAACCCAAACCATCCCCCAAACGACCCCTTAGGAGGCACGAACACCTCGCAGGGGACCAATGTAACTTGTAGGAATAGACCTCGTAGTCCCGGGTCTCCCGGTTCGCGAATATGATGACAATTTGTAAAAATCACACTTAGACTTAAAATCAAGCCGTTAAAGGGTAAAAACTCAAACCACCCCCAAAGGACCCCGTAGGAGGCACGAACACCTCGCACGGGACTAATGTTACTTGTAGGAAATGGCCGCGTAGTCTCGAATCTCCCGGTTTGATAATATGATGATAATTTGCAAAAATCACACAGAGACTTAAAAACATGCCGTTAAAGGGTGAAAACCCAAACCATCCCCCAAACGATCCTATAGGAGGCACGCACACCTCACACGGGACTAATGTAACTTGTAGGAACTGGCTGCGCAGTCCCGGGTCTCGCGGTTTGAGAATAAGACGATAATTTGCAGAAAATTTAGACTTAAAAACAAGCCGTTATATAGTGAAAACCTAAACCAGCCTCCAAACAACCCCGTCGGAGCCACGAACACCTCGTACGGGACCAATGTAACTTGTAGGAACTGGCCGCGTAGTCCCAGGTCTCCCGGTTTGAGAATATGATGATAATTTTTAAAAATCACACTTAGACTTAAAAACAAGTCTTTAAAGGGTGAAAAGCCAAACCAACCCCGAAACGGCCCCGTAGGAGGCACGAACACCTCGTACGGGACCAATGTAACTTATAGGAACTGACCGCGTAGTCCCGGGTCTCCCTGTTTGAGAATATGATGATAATTTGCAAAAATCACACTTAGACTTAAAAACAAGTCGTTAAAGGGTGAAAACCCAAACCAGCCCCGAAACGGCCCCGTAGGAGGCACGAACACCTCATACGGGACCAACGTAACTTATAGGAACTGACCGCGTAGTCCCTAGTATCCTGATTTGAGAATATGTCGATAATTTGAAAAAATCACACTTAGACTTAAAAACAAGCCGTTAAAGGGAGAAAGACCAAACCAACACTCAAACGACCTCATAGGAGGCACGAACATCTCGCATGGGACCAATGTAATATATAGGAACTGACCGCGTAGTCCCAGGTCTCTCGGTTTGAGAATATGACGATAATTTGCAAAAATCACACTTAGACTTAAAAACAAGCCGTTAAAGGGTGAAAATCCAAACTATCCCTCAAACGACCCCGTAGGAGGGACGAACACCTCGCACGGGACCAATGTAACTTATAGGAACTGCCCGCATAGTCCCGGCTCTCCCGATTTGAGAATATGTCGATAATTTGAAAAAATCACATTCAGACTTAAAAACAAGCCGTTAAAGGATGAAAACCCAAACAATCCCCCAAACAACCCCTTATGAGGCAGGAACACCTCGCACGGGACCAATGTAACTTATAGGAACAGACCTCGTAGTCCCGGGCCTCCCGGTTTGAGAATAAGATGATAATTTGTAAAATCACACTTAGACTTAAAATCAAGGCGTTAAAGGGTGAAAACCCAAACCATCCCCCAAACGACCCCGTAGGAGGCACGAACACCTCGCACGGGACCAATGTTACTTGTAGGAATTGGCCGCGTAGTCTCGGATCTACCGGTTTGAGAATATGATGATAATTTTCAAAAATCACATCGAGACTTAAAAACATGCCGTTAAAGGGTGAAAACCCAAACCATCCCTCAAACGACCCTGTAGGAGGCACGAACAGCTCTCACGGGTCTAATGTAACTTGTTGGAACTGGCTGCGTAGTCTCGGGTCTCCCGGTTTGAGAATATGACAATAGTTTGAAAAAATCACACTTACTTTAAAAACAAGCCGTTAAAGGGTGAAAACCCAAACCATCCCCCAAACGACCCCTTAGGATGCACGAAAATCTCGCACGGGACAAGTGTAACTTGTAGGAACTGACCGCGTAGTCCCGAGTCTCCCAGTTTGAGAATAAGACGATAATTTGCAAAAATCAAACTTAGACTTAAAAACAAGCCGTTAAAGTGTGAAAACCCAAGCCATCCAGCAAATGACACCGTAGGAGGCACGAACACCTCGCACGGGACCAATGTAACTTGCAGGAACACACCGCCTAGTCCCGGATCTCATCGTTTGAGAATAAGACTATAATTTGCAAAAAGTTAGACAAAAAAATAAGCCGTTAAAGTGTGAAGACCCAAACCAGCCCCCAAACGGCCCCATACGAGGCACGAACACCTCGCTCGGGACCAATGTAACTAGTAGGAAGTGCCCGCGTAGTCCCGGGTCTCCCAGTTTGAGAATATGATGATAATTTGCAAAAATCACACTTAGACTTAAAAGCAAGTCGTTAAAGGGTTCAAACCCAAACCATCCCCAAAACGACCCCTTAGGATGCACAAAAACCTCGCACAGGACCAATGTAACTTGTAGGAACTGACAGTGTAGTCCCGGCTCCCCCAGTTTGAGAATATGATGATAATTTCCAAAAATCACACTTAGACTTAAAAACAAGTCGTTAAAGGGTGAAAACCAAAACCATCCTGCAAACGACACCATAGGAGGCACGAACACCTCGCACTGTACCAATGTAACTTGTAGGAACATGCCATGTAGTCCCGGGTAACCCGGTTTGAGAATATGATGATAATTTGCAAAAATCACAATTCGACTTAAAAACAAGCCTGTAAAGGGTGAAAACCCAAACCAGCCCCCAAACAATCCCGTAGGAGGCACGAACACCTCGCACGGGACCAATGTAACTTGTAGGAACTGGCCGCATAGTGCCGGGTCTCCCGGTTTGAGAATATGATGATAATTTGCAAAAAACACACCGAGACTTAAAAACAAGCCGTTTTAGGGTGAAAACCCAAACAAACCCACAAATGGCCCCGTCGGAGGCACGAACACCTCGTACGGGACCAATGTATCTTATAGGAACTGATCGCATAGTCCCGGGTCTCCCGATTTGAGAATATGATGATAATTTACAAAAATCACACTTAGGCTTAAAAACAAGCCGTTAAAGGGTGAAAACCTAAACCATCCCCTAAATGACCCCGTAGGAGGCACGGACACCTCACACGGGACCAATTTAACTTGTAGGAACTGGCCTCATCGTCCCGGGTCTCCCGGTTTGAGAATTTGATGATAATTGGAAAAAATAACACTTAGACTTAAAAATAAGTCGTTAAAGGGTGAAAACCCAAACCAGGAACCAACACCTCGCACGGAACCAATGTAACATGTAGGAACTGATCGCGTAGTCATGGGTCTTTCGGTTTAAGAATATGACGATAATTTGCAAAAATCACACTTAGACTTAAAAACAAGTCGTTAAAGGGAGAAAACCCAAACCAGCACTCAAATGACCTCGTAGGAGTCACGAACACCTCGCACGGGACCAATGTAATATATAGGAACTGACCGCATAGTCCTCAGTCTCCTGATTTGAGAATATGACGATAAATTGCAAAAATCACATTTTGACTTAAAAACAAGCCGTTAAAGGGTGAATACCCAAAAACCATCACCCAAACGACCCCGTAGGAGGGACGAACACCTCGCACGGGACCAATGTAACTTATAGGAATTGGTCACGTAGTCTGAGGCCTCTCGATTGGATAATATGTCAATAATTTGCAAAAATCATACTTAGACTTAAAAATAATCCGTTGAAGGTTGAAAACCGAAACCATCCCCAAAATGACCCCTTAGGAGGCACGAACACCTCGCACGGGACCAATGTAACTTGTAGGAACAGACCTCGTAGTCTCGGGTCTCCCGGTTTGAGAATATGACGGTAGTTTGTAAAAATCACACTTAAACTAAAAATCAAGCAGTTAAAGGGTGAAAACCCAAACCTGCACGCCAATGACCTCGTAGGAGGCATGAACACCTCGCACCGTACCAATGTTACTTATAGGAACTGGCCGCGTAGTCTCGGATCTCTCGGTTTGAGAATAAGATGATAATTTTGCAAAAATCACACTGAGACTTAAAAACATGCCGTTAAAGGGTGAAAACCCAAACCCTCCCCCAAACGACCTTGTAGGAGGCACGAACACCTCACACGGGACTAATGTAACTTGTTGGAACTGGCCGCGTAGTCCCGGGTCTCCCGGTTTGAGAATATGACAATAGTTTGGAAAAATCACACTTATACTTAAAAACAAGCCGTTAAAGGGTGAAAACCCAAACCATCCCCCAAACGACCCCTTAGGGTGCACGAAAATCTCGCACGGGACCAGTGTAACTCGTAGGAACTCACTGCGTAGTCTCGGGTCTCCCAGTTTGAGAATGTGATGATAATTTGCAAAAATCACACTTAGACTGAAAAATAAGCCGTTAAAGGGTGAAAACATAAACCATCCAGCAAACGACCCCGTAGGAGGGACGAACACTTCGCACGGGACCAATGTAACTTGCAGGAACACACCGCCTAGTCCCGGGTCTCGCGATTTGAGAATAAGTCGATAATTTGCAAAAATTTAGACTTAAAAACAAGCCATTAAAGGGTGAAAATCCAAACCAGCCCCCAAACGACCCCATAGGGGGCACGAACACCTCGCACGGGACCAATGTAACTTGTAGGAACTGCCCGCGTAGTCCCGGGTCTCCCAATATGAGAATATGATGAAAATTTGCAAAAATCACAATTAGACTTAAAAACAAGCCGTTAAAGGGTGAAAACCCAAACCATCACCCAAACGACCCCTTAGGATGCACAAAAACCTCACACGGGACCAATGAAACTTGTAGGAACTGGCCACGTAGTCCCTGGTCTCCCAGTTTGAGAATATGATGATAATTTGCAAAAATCACACTTAAACTTAAAAACAAGCCGTTAATGGGTGAAAACCCAAACCATCCGGGAAACGACCCCGTAAGAGGCACGAAGACCTCGCATGGGACAATGTAACTTGTAAGAACAGGCTGTGTAGTCCCGGGTCACCCGATTTGAGAATATGACGATAATTTGCAAAAATCACACTTCGACTTAAAAACATGCCGTTAAAGGGTGAAACCCAAACCAGGCCCCAAACAACCCTGTAGGAGGCACGAACACCTCGCACGGGACCAATGTAACTTGTAGGAACTGAGCGCGTAGTCCCGGGTCTCCTGGTTTGAGAATTTGATGATAATTTGAAAAAATCACACCGAGACTTAAAAAAAGCCGTTATAGGGTGAAAACCCAAACCAGCCCCCAAACGGCCCCGTAGGAGGCACGCACACCTCGTACGGGACCAATGTAACTTGTAGGAAATGACCGCATAATCATGGGTCTTTCGATTTAAGAATATGACGATAATTTGCACAAAATCAAACTTAGACTTAAAAACAAGCCGTTAAAGGGAGAAAACCCAAACCAGCCCCCAAACGACCTCGTAGGAGGCACGAACACCTCGCACGGGACCAATGTAATATATAGGAACTGACCGCGTAGTACCGAGTCTCCCGATTTGAGAATATAACGATAATTTGCAAAAATCACACTTAGACTTAAAAACAAGCCGTTAAAGGGTGAAAACCCAAACCATCCCACAAACGACCCCGTGGGAGGGACGAACACCTCACACGGGACCAATATAATTTATAGGAACTGGTCGCGTAGTCTCGAGTCTCTCGGTTTGAGAATATGACGATAATATGCAAAAATCACACTTAGACTTAAAAACAAGCCGTTAAAGGATGAAAACCCAAACCATCCCCCAAACGACCCCTGAGGAGGCACGAATACCCGCACGGGACAAATATAACTTATAGGAACAGACCTCGTAGTCTCGGGTCTCCCGGTTTGAGAATATGAAGATAATTTGTAAAAATCAGACTTAGACTTAAAAACAACCCGTTAAAGGGTGAAAACCCAAACCAACCCCCAAACGACGCCGTAGGAGGCACGAACACCTCGCACGGGACTAATGTTACTTGCAGGATCTGGCCGCGTAGTCTCGGATCTCACAGTTAGAGAATATGATGATAATTTGCAAAAATCACACTGAGACTTAAAAACATGCCGTTAAAGGGTGAAAACCCAAACCATCCAGCAAATGACCCTGTAGGAGGCACGAACACCTCGCACGGGACCAATGTATATTGCAGGAACACACCGCATAGTCCCGAGTCTCGCTGTTTGAGAATAAGATGATAATTTGCAAAAATTTAGACTTAAAAACAACCAGTTAAAGGGTGTAAACCCAAACCAGCCTCCAAACGACCCCATAGAAGGCACGAACACCTCGCACGGGACCAATGTAACTTCTAGGAACTGCTCGCGTAGTCCTGGGTCTCCCAGTTTGAGAATATGATGATAATTTGTAAAAAGCACACTTAAACTGAAAAATAAGTCGTTAAAGGGTGAAATCCCAAACCATCCCCCAAACGACCCCTTAGGATGCATAAAAACATCGCACGGGACCAATGTAACCTGTAGGAACTGACCACGTAGTCTCGGGTCTCCCCGATTTGAGAATATGATGATAATTTGCATAAATAACACTTAGACTTAAAAACAAGCCGTTAAAGGGTGAAAACCCAAACCAGGCACGAACACCTCGCACGGGACCAATATAACTTGTAGGAACTGGCCGCGTAAACCCGAGTCTCTCGGTTTGAGAATATGATGATAATTTGCAAAAATCACACTTAGACTTAAAAACAAGCTGTTAAAGGATGAAAACCCAAACCATCCCCCAAACAACCCCTTAGGAGGCACAAATACCTCGCACAGGACCAATGTAACTTGTAGGAACAGACCTCGTAGTCTCAGGTCTCTCGGTTTGAGAATATGACGATAATTTGTAAAAATCACACTTAGACTTAAAGGGTGAAAACCCAAACCAACCTCCAAACGACCCCGTAGGAGGCACGAAAACCTCACACGAGACTAATGCTACTTGCAGGAACTGGCCGCGTAGTCTCGCATCTCCCAATTTGAGAATATGATGATAATTTGCGAAAATCACGCTGAGAATTAAAAACATGCCGTTAAAGGGTGAAAACCCAAACCATCCCCAAAATGACCGTGTAGGAGGCAAGAACACCTCACACGGGACTAATGTAACTTGTAGGAACTGGCCGCATAGTACCTCGTCTCCCATTTTGAGAATATGACAATAGTTTGCAAAAATCACACTTAGACTTAAAAACAAGCGGTTAAAGGGTGAAAACCCAAAGCAACCCCCAAACTACCCCTTAGGATGCACGAAAATCTCGCACGGGGCCAGTGTAACTTGTAGGAACTGACCGCGTAGTCTCGGGTCTCCCAGTTGGAGAATATGATGATAATTTGCAAAAATCACACTTAGAATTAAAAACAAGCCGTTAAAGGGTGAAAACCCAAACCATCCAGCAAACGACCTCGTAGGAGGCACGAACACCTCGCATGGGACCAATGTATATTGCAGGAACACACCGCCTAGTCGCGAGTCTCGCAGTTTGAGAATAAGACCATAATTTGAAAAAATTTATACTTAAAAACAATCCGTTAAAGGGTGAAAACCCAAACTATCCCCCAAACGACCCCATAGAGGCACGAACACCTCGCACGGGACCAATGTAACTTGTAGGAACTGCCCGCGTAGTCCCGGGTCCCCCAGTTTGAGAATATGATGATAATTTTTAAAAAGCACACTTAAACTTAAAAATAAGTCGTTAAAGGGTGAAATCCCAAACCATCCCCCAAACGACCCCTTAGGATGCATAAAAACATCGCACGGGACCAATGTAACCTGTAGGAACTGACCACGTAGTCTCGGGTCTCCCTATTTTAGAATATGATGATAATTTGCAAAAATCACACTTAGACTTAAAAACAAGTCGTTAAAGGGTGAAAACCCAAGCCATCTTGCAAACGACCCCATTGGAGGCACGAACACCTCGCACGGGACCAATGTAACTTGTAGGAACAGGTTGTGTAGTCTCGGGTCACCCGGTTTGAGAATATGATGATAATTTGCAAAAATCACACTTCGACTTAAAAACAAGCCATTAAAGGGTGAAAACCCAAACCAGCCCTGAAACGACCCCATATGACGCACGAACACCTCGCACGGGACCAATGTAACTTTAAGGAACTTCCCGCATAGTCCCAGGTCTCCCAGTTTAAGAATATGATGATAATTTGAAAAAATCTCACTTAGACTTAAAAATAAGACGTTAAAGGGTGAAAACCCAAACCATCCCCCAAACGACCCCTTAGGAGGCACAAAAACCTCGCACGAAACCAGTGTAACTTGTAGGAACCAACCACGTAGTCCCGGGTCTCCTAGTTTGAGAATATGATGATAATTTTCAAAAATCACACTTAGACTTAAAAACAAGTTGGTAAAGGGTGAAAACCCAAACCATCCACCAAACGACCCCTTAGGATGCACAAAAACCTTGCACGGGACCAATGTAACATGTAGGAACTGACCACGTAGTCCCGGGTCTCCAGGTTTAAGAATATGATGATAATTTGCAAAAATCATACTTAGACTTAAAAATAAGCCGTTAAAGGGTGAAAACCCAAACCATCCTGCAAACGACCCCGTTGGAGGCACGAACACCTCGCACAGGACCAATGTAACTTGTAGGAACAGGCTGTGTAGTGCCGGGTCTCCCAATTTGAGAATATGATGATAATTTGCAAAAATAAGACTTAGACTTAAAAACAAGCCGTTAAAGGGTGAAAACCCAAACCGGGCACGAACACCTCGCACGGGACCAATATAACTTGTAGGAACTGGCCGCGTAAACCCGAGTCTCTCGATTTGAGAATATGATGATAATTTGCAAAAATCACACTTAGACTTAAAAACAAGCCGTCAAAGGATGAAAACCCAAACCATCCCCCAAACAACCCCTTAGGAGGCACAAATACCTCGCACGGGACCAATGTAACTTATAGGAACAGACCTCGTAGTCTCAGGTCTCCCGATTTGAGAATATGACGATAATTTGTAAAAATCACACTTAGACTTAAAGGGTGAAAACCCAAACCAACCCCCAAACGACCCCGTAGGAGGCACGAAAACCTCGCACGAGACTAATGCTACTTGCAGGAACTGGCCGCGTAGTCTCGCATCTCCCAATTTGAGATATGATGATAATTTGCAAAAATCACGCTGAGAATTAAAAACATGCCGTTAAAGGGTGAAAACCCAAACCATCCCCAAAATGACCGTGTAGGAGGCAAGAACACCTCACACGGGACTAATGTAACTTGTAGGAACTGGCCGCGTAGTACCTGGTCTCCCAGTTTGAGAATATGACAATAGTTTGCAAAAATCACACTTAGACTTAAAAACAAGCGGTTAAAGGGTGAAAACCCAAACCATCCCCCAAACTACCCCTTAGGATGCACGAAAATCTCGCACGGGGCCAGTGTAACTTGTAGGAACTGACCGCGTAGTCTAGGGTCTCCCAGTTGGAGAATATGATGATAATTTGCCAAAATCACACTTAGAATTAAAAACAAGCCGTTAAAGGGTGAAAACCCAAACCATCCAGCAAACGACCTCGTAGGAGGCATGAACACCTCGCACGGGACCAATGTATATTGCAGGAACACACCGCCTAGTCGCGAGTCTCGCGGTTTGAGAATAAGACCATAATTTGAAAAAATTTAGACTTAAAAACAAACCGTTAAAGGGTGAAAACCCAAACTATCCCCCAAACGACCCCATAGAGGCACGAACACCTCGCACGGGACCAATGTAACTTGTAGGAACTGTCCGCGTAGTCCCGGGTCCCCCAGTTTGAGAATATGATGATAATTTTTAAAAAGCAAATTTAAACTTAAAAATAAGTCGTTAAAGGGTGAAATCCCAAACCATCCCCCAAACGATCCCTTAGGATGCATAAAAATATCGCACGGGACCAATGTAACCTGTAGGAACTGACCACGTAGTCTCGGGTCTCCCCATTTTAGAATATGATGATAATTTGCAAAAATCACACTTAGGCTTAAAAACAAGTCGTCAAAGGGTGAAAACCCAAACCATCTTGCAAACGACCCCATTGGAGGCACGAACACCTCGCACGGGACCAATGTAACTTGTAGGAGCAGGTCGTGTAGTCTCGGGTCACCCGGTTTGAGAATATGACGATAATTTGCAAAAATCACACTTCGACTTAAAAACAAGCCATTAAAGGGTGAAAACCCAAACCAGCCCCCAAACGACCCAATATGAGGCACGAACACCTCGCACGGGACCAATGTAACTTTAAGGAACTTCCCGCATAGTCCCCGGTCTCCCTGTTTAAGAATATGATGATAATTTGAAAAAATCTCACTTAGACTTAAAAATAAGACGTTAAAGGGTGAAAACCCAAACCATCCACCAAACGACCCCTTAGGAGGCACAAAAACCTCGCACGAAACCAATGTAACTTGTAGGAACCAACCACGTAGTCCCGGGTCTCCTAGTTTGAGAATATGATGATAATTTGCAAAAATCACACTTAGACTTAAAAACAAGTTGGTAAAGGGTGAAAACCCAAACCATCGACCAAACGACCCCTTAGGATGCACAAAAACCTTGCACGGGACCAATGTAACATGTAGGAACTGACCACGTAGTCCCGGGTCTCCCAGTTTAAGAATATGATGATAATTTGCAAAAATCACACTTAGACTTAAAAATAAGCCGTTAAAGGGTGAAAACCCAAACCATCCTTCAAACGACCCCGTTGGAGGCACGAACACCTCGCACAGGACCAATGTAACTTGTAGGAACATGCCATGTAGTGACGGGTCTCCCGATTTGACAATATGATGATAATTTGCAAAAACAACACTTAGACTTAAAAACAAGCCGTTAAAGGGTGAAAACCCAAACCAGGCACGAACACCTCGCACGGGACCAATATAACTTGTAGGAACTGGCCGCGTAAACTCGAGTCTCTCGGTTTGAGAATATGATGATAATTTGCAAAAATCACACTTAGACTTAAAAACAAGCCGTTAAAGGATGAAAACCCAAACCATCCCCCAAACAACCCCTTAGGAGGAACAAATACCTCGCACGGGACCAATGTAACTTGTAGAAACAGACCTCGTAGTCTCGGGTCTCCCGATTTGAGAATATGACGATAATTTGTAAAAATCACACTTAGACTTAAAGGGTGAAAACCCAAACCAACCCCCAAACGACCCCGTAGGAGGCACGAAAACCTCGCACGAGACTAATGCTGCTTGCAGGAACTGGCCGCGTAGTCTCGGATCTCCCAATTGGAGAATATGATGATAATTTGCAAAAATCACACTGAGAATTAAAAACATGCCGTTAAAGGGTGAAAACCCAAACCATCCCCAAAATGACCGTGTAGGAGGCAAGAACACCTCACACGGGACTAATGTAACTTGTAGGAACTGGCCGCGTAGTCCCTGGTCTCCCAGTTTGAGAATATGACAATAGTTTGCAAAAATCACACTTAGACTTAAAAACAAGCGGTTAAAGGGTGAAAACCCAAACCATCCCCCAAAATACCCCTTAGAATGCACGAAAATCTCGCACGGGACCAGTGTAACTTGTAGGAACTGACCGCGTAGTCTCGGGTCTCCCAGTTGGAGAATGTGATGATAATTTGCAAAAATCACACTTAGAATTAAAAATAAGCCGTTAAAGGTTGAAAACCCAAACCATCCAACAAACGACCTCGTAGGAGGCACGAACACCTCGCACGGGACCAATGTATATTGCAGGAACACACCGCCTAGTCGCGAGTCTCGTGGTTTGAGAATAAGACCGTAATTTGAAAAAATTTAGACTTAAAAACAATCCGTTAAAGGGTGAAAACCCAAACTATCCCCCAAACGACCCCATAGAGGCACGAACACCTCGCACGGGACCAATGTAACTTGTAGGAACTGCCCGCGTAGTCCCGGGTCCCCCAGTTTGAGAATATGATGATAATTTGTAAAAAGCACACTTAAACTTAAAAATAAGTCGTTAAAGGGTGAAATCGTAAACCATCCCCCAAACGACCCCTTAGGATGCATAGAAACATCGCCCGGGACCAATGTAACCTGTAGGAACTGACCACATAGTCTCGGGTCTCCCCGTTTTAGAATATGATGATAATTTGCAAAATTCACACTCAGACTTAAAAACAAGTCGTTAAAGGGTGAAAACCCAAACCATCCTGCAAACGAACCCGTTGGAGGCACGAACACCTCGCACGGGACCAATGTAACTTGTAGGAACAGGTCGTGTAGTCTCGGGTCACCCGATTTGAGAATATGATGATAATTTGCAAAAATCACACTTCGACTTAAAAACAAGCCATTAAAGGGTGAAAAACCAAACCAGCCCCCAAACAACCCTGTAAGAGGCACGAACACCTCGCACGGGACCAATGTAACTTGTAGGAACTGGCTGCATAGTCCCCAGTCTCCCGGTTTGAGAATATGATGATAATTTGAAAAAATCACACTTAGACTTAAAACAAGCCGTGAAAGGGTGAAAACACAAACCAGCCTCCAAACGGCCCCGTAGGAGGCACGAACACCTCATACGGGACCAATGTAACTTATAGGAACTGATCGCGTAGTCCCGACTCTCCCGGCTTGAGAATATGATGATAATTTGCAAAAATCCCACTTGGACTTAAAAACATGCCGTTAAAGGGTGAAAACCCAAACCATCCCCCAAACGAACCCGTAGGAGGCACGATCACCTCGTATGGGACTAAATTAACTTGTAGGAACTGGCCTTGTAGTCCCGGGTCTCCTGGTTTGAGAATATGATGATAATTTTCAAAATTAACACTTAGACTTAAAAACAAGCCGTTAAAGGGTGAAAACCCAATCCAGACACGAACACCTCGCACGGAACAACTGTAACTTGTAGGAACTGACCGCGTAGTCATGGGTCTTTCGGTTTAAGAATATGACGATAATTTGCAAAAATCACACTTAGACTTAAAAACAAGCTGTTAAAGGGACAAAACCCAAACCAGCCCCGAAACGACCTCGTAGGAGGCACGAACACCTCGCACGGGACCAATGTAATATATAGGAACTGACCGTGTGGTCCCGAGTCTCCCGGTTTGAGAATATGATGATAATTTGCAAAAATCACACTTAGACATAAAAACAAGTCGTTAAAGGGTGGAAATCCAAACCATCCCCCAAACGACCCCGTAAGAGGGACGAACACCTCTCACGGGACCAATGTAACTTCTAGGAACTGGCCGCGTAGTCCCGATCTCCCAATTTTAGAATATGTCGATAATTTTCAAAAATCACACTTAGACTTAAAATCAAGACGTAAAAGGATGAAAACCCAAACCATCCCCCAAACGACCCCTTAGGAGGCACGAACACCTCGCACGGAACCAATGCAACTTGTAGGAACATACCTCATAGTCCCGGGTCTCCCGGTTTGAGAATATTACGATAATTTCTAAAAATCACACTTAGACATAAAATCAAGCCGTTAAAGGGAGAAAACCCAAACCAGCCCCCAAACGACCCCGTAGGAGGCACGGACACCTCGCACGGGACCAGTTTTACTTGTACCTTCGGGATGATATGGCCCATACTCACATCGCGATAGATGAGATAGACTTGCAGCCGAACAGCTCTTACGAGGAGAGACCGATGGCTATCCTGGACTATAGTGAGAGGAGATTGAGGTCGAAGATAGTTCCACTTGTATGTGTCAAGTGGGAGCATCATAATGTGGAGGAATCCACTTGGGATCGCGAGGCCGATATGCGCGAGAGATATCCAGATTTGTTCTTACCAGGTATGCCTTATTTTCCGAATTTGGGATGAAATTCCGTTATTAGGGGGGAAGTATGTAATACCCCGTATTTTTATGCTATATTAATTTGGGGATTTATTAAATTTGATGTGAATGAATTATTTAATATAAATCCAAAAATTAATTATTTTATAATTATTAACGCGATGTGAGTTAGTAATTATGGGAAACTTGTTGAATATTACTAATGAGCAAAGTAATATATAATGTTTGTTCTATTAAATGTCACGAGTGAATAGAATGACAATTTTGGAAATTTAAGTCGGGACGAGCCTGTGTCGCGTCGGGAATAAATATTGATTAATAAAAGTAAATATTTTATAAGTTGTTCGTATGGTCGTTTTGAGTGTGCCAACGCGTCCGAAAGGGTTGAGATAGTCAGAAAAGTATACCGGGGGTTTGATTTGGGTCTCGGGGCATTTTTAGGCCTAATTAGTACCCCAGGAGGGCATTTTAGTCATTTTATATTTTTGGGTAATTAAACCCACGAAAATTAAAGGGGTTATATCAGATGTTTAGTTTATCTCCTAGGGTTAGATAACTCAAAACAATAGAACGGCCATTGGAGAGGAGAGGAGAGAGCTCTCAAGGCATGTAGAGAATTAAACCATGAATTACGATGTTTATAAGAAGGAATTTCTGGAAAATAATTGTTAGAACCATGTTTAAGAGATTTCTAGGGTTCTTGTTATTTATATAAAATTTTAGGGCTGTTAATCCATGATTAGTGATAGAAACCCACATGCTTTACGTAGGGAATTCTTAATATGATGATATGATATTAGTAGTATGAATTGTGGGTTGTTTGGGTATGAAAAATATGGAATTTGTTGAGGTTAGAAGATGAAACCCGTAACTGCAAAACTGCAGATTTCTCATACCTGCTTGATCGATCGATCGAGCCCCAGACCCCGATCGACCGACCCCTACTATCAGACTCATGTTTTCTATTCTTAATTAGTTGAAATTCACTTTAATGAGGAATAATTCATGGACACCCTTATAAATATGGTTTGAGAGATAAAGGGGACCAGTAGGGTATATGAATAAGTTTTGGGACATTTAAGGTTAGACAAGAGTTGTATCCTTGGGAGATTTCATATATAAGAAACGATAAAACTATGTATTTAAAGTGAGAAGATTACGTAAAATAGTTACGAAAGAGAATAGATGAATACCTACTGAATTTTTATAGGTGGGAGGATAAAACCATGAGAGTTATGTGGTAAGTTGGAATAATACCATATCAAGGTTAGAAACGAACAGTTACATGTGATAACAAATAATGAGATATGATAAATAATATCGTAGGTATGGGATTTGAGACTATACCCAATATTGATATGGTAATATTAGTATAGTTATATGATTGTGTATGCATATGCTATCTATGTGTGAAAAACATGCCCGCGCTACTTGCTATCCCTGAGGTTACCGCGCTGGGACGATCTTATCTCGTGTGCCTTATGGGGGATATTGACTCTTACCCTAGCAGATAGAAATCCTAGGTACACGCTATCGAATCGGTAGTCACGGTCCTAAGAGACGTGAGGGTATGTACTGACCTCTTGGACTTGGAAACTATGCTTCGCCTCAATATTGTTTGTGTATGTATTTATACAGTTCGAGAGTGATTCCGAACTTTTATTCCCTTTAGTACGATTGATACGGGTCTTGGATAGCAGAGTATGCCAGTACCATAATTTTTATGTGGGGTGCTGTTAGAATATATATATTATACGAGTATTTAATATATATATATATATGAACTTCTAAAATTTGGGAAATTGCCTACTGTGTTATGGTAAGTGAGACATGTATAATGACTCAAATTGGAAATACTTGTTTTGAAAAGTATAGTATGATATTGAAAAACTTTATGAATCAATAAAGTTAAAATGAGCGTTTTGTACTAAATGAAATTTTCCTTTTAAACCATGATGTTGTTAAATCTTAAATCTTGAGAGTCACCTAAGATAAGTTAAATCCTTGGGGAAAGATAGTGTGATATATGATGAGATAAACCATTTGGAAGGTTAGTGCGATAGGAGTGCACATTAGAAGAGAGGTGATAATTTCTCAAGAGTGTGTCACACTAATATGTTGTTGCATTGGCCTGTATCAATTTAAATACTTGCTAAACGAATTTTTAAATCATATACACTATCAGGATCTGACCCGTTTCTATTCCTCTTTCTCTCTTGTATATATATGTATATATTACAGGTGCCCAAGCACAGGGGCGTCTTGCTTAGGATCCCTTGGAAGGAACGTGCTGCAGCTTAGGTGGGAGTTGCAGGCCACTTGATCAGACTATTTCATTTACTTGATTCCACTTCTATCATTCTCAGTTATTGGGGCATGTGTCGCCCTTTCCTCTATTTACTAGTTTTATTGGGACATTTGTATTTCAGTTATTTCTAGTACTGTTACTTTGGGATTTATTCAGAATGTATGTTTTACTTTAAGTTTTAAATGCTGGGATTTAGTTGTTGAATGTTTAAATTAATTGGATTATATGTTCCAAGATTATTGTGGTGTGATTCTTTAAATATTGAATTGTTGTAGATAAATAAATCTTTATTTTCAAAATAAAATTTGGAAAGTAATGTTTAAAAATGGTTTTGACACTTAGCTTAATTAAATAGGGTGTTAAATTTTGAAAAGTTATTTTTACGACAGTGATGCTAAGAATGAACCAACTGTTCACCTTAATTTTAATTTAATAAAGGAGTGATCGCCCGGTATTTAATTAGGCGGGGTGTCACAGGTGGTATCAGAGCATCAGGTTTCAGTGTCCATAGGATCTGTACGGCTTATTTTCGCTTTCAGCTTAACGTTTTTGCTATAGAGCCCTATTTTTAGGATTTTTGTATTTCTGTTTTTACGTTTATGTCTTCAGCGATTTGGGATTTGATAATGACTGTATAATAATAAACTTCTTCACGTTTCAGATGCCTCCGAGACGTGCACCGAAGGATAGGCGTGCCCAGGCCGAGCAGCCAGTAGCTCCGGCACAAGGCACTATGAATGCTAATGAAGGAGCCGCCATTTTTTCTCAAGCGGTGAATGTCGCGCCATTGTTGTTTGTGGACGGGTTAGCTTGGAGGATCCGTCAGCATCTTATAGGGAATCTATCTCTGAGTACTTTCACTGATGTACTCAATGATGCATTACTCCATTGCCAGGATCACCGCTTCCATCTGCAAGGAAGCAAGAGAGCAGGAGAGTCCAGCCAGCAGGGCAGGACCAAGGGTAGTAGTGCTAGTGGGGCCCCATCTCATGGAGAGACTCGTCAGCACGAGCAGAGTTCCCATCACGGGGACCATGCTAAACGATTCCATTCAGGTGATTCTAGACAGGGATTTGGGGGTTATAGGCTGGGCCAGCAGGGCCAGCCTAATCAATAGGGCCAACAGGGCCAACAGCGTGCTAATTAGGGCCAACAGGGCCAGTGGCGGGGAGGTAACGGCTAGTAGGGCCGTGGTCAGTAGGGTCAGAGGGGAGGTAACTTCAGAGGCCGGTGTTTTGTATGCGGCAAGCATGGTCATAAGCGCCAGGATTGCCCAGAGGGTAATAGGGCCCCACAGCAGCAGGGTGCCCGTAATGAGCCACAGAGATCACTTTTTCCAACTGCCCTCCCAGCTCCAGCCCAGGTGCCAGCCATTCCAGCAGCTCCAGTGAAGCAGGGGCAGTTACAATACGGACGTGTCTATAATGTCCACCAGGCGGGAGCTCCACAGGCACCACCCGCGATTGAGGGTATGTTTCCTATCCATGGTACTATGGGTCGGGTTTTGTTTGATATTGGGGCGACGCATTGTTTTATAGCTACGCATTTTGCGAAGGCCTTAGGGTTGTTAGCCACAGCAGAGAGCACAGTGACGTGTGTAGACTCACCACTGGGAGTGGATCGCTTATCTTCTTTATATGTCGGGGAGTGGGGGTAGAGACTGGTAGTTTGGTATTACCTCCAGACATGTTAGTCTTAGATATGCATGAGCATGATGTTATTATCGGTATGGATTGGGTCACAGCTTATAGAGCCATGATTGATTGCTTCGGTGGGAGCATTATTTTTGCCATTCCGGGGCAAGAGATGTTTGAAGTGGCGATGCCTCGCCCAGAGGGAGGATCGACCGCTCATTTGTATTATACAGAGGAGGATGCCTCTAAGGAGGTTGTGATTCCTTTAGACTCGATCCCAGTCGTTCGTGAGTATTCCGATGTATTCCAGGAGATACCAGGCCTACCCCCCAGTCGAGAGATAGACTTTGTCATAGATTTATTGCCAGATACGAGACCCATAGCAAGCGCTCCATATCGTATGGCTCCGGCGGAGATGCGAGAGTTACGAGATCAGATAGAGCAGATGTTAGGTCAGGGCTTCATTCGCAGGAGTACCTCACCTTGGGGCGCTCTAGTCTTGTTTGTGAAGAAGAGAGATGGTTCACCGAGGTTATGTGTGGACTACCGGGAGTTGAAGAAGGTCACGATACGGAATAAGTATCCGTTGCCTCGAATCGATGATCTGTTCGACCAGCTGAGGGGAGCAACTTTCTTTTCGAAGATAGATCTGAGGTCGGGGTACCATCAGCTACGTATTAGAGAGCAAGACGTTTCAAAGACTGCCTTCTTGACGAGATATGGGTCTTACGAGTTCAGAGTGATGCCATTTGGTCTCACAAATGCTCCAGCCGTATTTATGGACTTAATGAACCGAGTATTTAGAGAGTTCTTGGATCAGTTTGTCATCGTCTTCATAGATTACATTTTGATATATTCACACTCCGAGGAGGATCATGCCGAGCACTTGAGGCAGGTTCTTCAGACTTTACGAGAGCATCAGTTGTATGCTAACTACGACAAGTGTGGATTCTGGTTGCGAGAGGTACAGTTCTTGGGGCATGTTGTTTCTGAACAGGGGATAGCAGTTGACCCGAGTAAAGTGTCAGCGGTGTGGGAGTGGGGACAGCCCAAGACACCGACAGAAGTGCGTAGTTTCTTGGGGTTAGCCGGATACTACAGGAGATTCATTCAGGGATTCTCCAAAATAGAGGGTCCATTGACGAACCTGACTCGCAAAGGGATACCTTATGTTTGGGATGATGCTTGTCAATTAGCTTTCGACGAGCTGAAAGACAAGCTCACTTCAGCACCAGTCCTTGCTTTACCGAAGCCGGGTGTGGAGTACCTGGTTTACACCGATGCCTCTTTACGGGGACTTGGGGGAGTACTTCAGGAGGAAGAGAAGGCTATAGCTTTTGCCTCCCTCAAGCTTAAGCCGCATGAGAAGAATTACCCCACCCACGACCTGGAGTTAGCAGCGGTCGTCTTTGCATTGAGGATATGGAGACACTATTTATTGGGGGAGAAGTTCCGTTTGTTCACAGACCACAAATCACTGTAGTACCTGTTCACTCAGCGAGAGATGAATATGCGTCAGCACAGATGGTTAGAGTTTGTGAAGGACTATCAGTTCGACATACAGTATCATTCGGGGAAAGCCAACGTAGTTGCTAATGCGTTGAGCCGTAGACCGGTAAATGAGGTAGCGGACGTCTGGAAAGCGAAGTGGAAGGAGTTGGGTCACCAGGACACAGTAGCCCGTTCCTTCATATCTGTTATGACAGTCACACCCGAGATTGTTACGAGGGTAATACAGGCCCAAACCACAGACCCGTTTTGCCAGGTGCAGATTGTACGACTTTTAGCCGAGGGTGCTGAGTCCTATTTTGTTAGTTCTGATCGGGGTTTGAGGTTTAATGGGAGGTTAGTGGTTCCAGAAGGGGCAGAATTGCGTCATGAAGTGATGACCCAATCTCACGGGTCCTGATTTGCGGTACATCCTGGAGGAGATAAGATGTACCAGGATATGAGGAGGTAATACTGGTGGAGTGGGATGAAGAAGGACATTGTTGTGTTCGTGTCCAAGTGTTCTACCTGCCAGCTGGTGAAGGTGGACCATCAAAAACCGTCAGGATTGCTTCAGCCATTGGAAGTACCTGCGTGGAAGTGGGAGAGTATTTCCATGGATTTTATTACAGGGTTGCCTACATCACAGAGGGGACACGACTCTATCTGGGTGATTGTAGACCGTTTGACCAAGGTGGATCATTTTATGCCGGTGCGGACAGATTATACCATGGGTCAGTATGCTCAGTTGTTCATTTCTGAGATTGTCAGATTACATGGGGTGCCCCAGAATATTGTGTCAGATAGAGACAAGATTTTCGTGTCGCGTTTTTGGGAAAACTTTCAGGAGGCTCTGGGTACTGAGTTGAGGTTGAGTTCAGCTTATCACCCAGAGACAGATGGACAGACAGAGCGTACTAATCAGATGTTAGAGGATATGTTACGCATGTGTGTTCTTGATTTTAGAGGAGGTTGGGAGCCACATCTTCCACTGGTAGAGTTTGCTTATAATAACTCTTATTAGTTTACGATTGGTATGGCTCCATTTGAGGCTTTGTATGGCCGGCCTTGTCGTTCTCCAACTTGTTGGCTCGAGGTGGGGGATAACAAGTTATTAGGACCAGAGGTAATTCAGGAAACCTCCGCGAGGATTGAGATGATTAGGAGTCGCATTCGAGTAGCCCATGACAGGCAGAAGAGCTAAGCCGATGCGAAACGGTTCTTCCGGGAGTTTAATGTGGGGGACCAAGTGTTATTGTGTGTATCTCCTATGAAAGGAGTGATGAGGTTCGGGAAGAAAGGGAAATTGGCCACGAGGTACGTGGGACCATTTCCCATCATCGAGAGGATTGGGCCAGTAGCATACAGGTTGGGACTGCCAGAGCAATTACATCGCATTCACGATGTATTTCACATCTCGTCGTTGAGACGGTATCTTCGGGATGATATGTCCCATACTCACATCGCGATAGATGAGACAGACTTGCAGCCTGACATCTCTTACGAGGAGAGACCGGTGGCTATCCTAGACTATAGTGAGAGGAGATTGAGGTCGAAGATAGTTCCACTTGTACGGGTCTAGTGGGAGCATCATAATGTGGACGAATCCACTTGGGAGTGCGAGGCCGATATGCGCGAGAGATATCCAGATTTGTTCTTACCAGGTATGCCTTATTTTCCGAATTTCTGGATGAAATTCCGTTATTAGGGGGGGAAGTATGTAATACCCCGTATTTTTATGCTATACTAATTTGGGGATTTATTAAATTTGATGTGAATGAATTATTTAATATAAATCCGAAAATTAATTATTTTCTAATTATTAACGTGATGTGAGTTAGTAATTATGGGAAACTTGTTGAATATTACTACTGAGCAAAGTAATATATAATACTGGTTCTATTAAATGTCACGAGTCAATAGAATGACAATTTTGGAAATTTATTTTCAAAATAAAATTTGGAAAGTAATGTTTAAAAATGGTTTTGACACTTAGCTTAATTAAATAGGGTGTTAAATTTGGGAAAGTTATTTTTACGACAGTGATGCTAAGAATGAACCAACTGTTCACCTTGATTATAATTTAATAAAGGAGTGATCGCCCGGTATTTAATTAGGCGGGGTGTCACACCGGTTTTAGAATATGATGATAATTTGGAAAAATCACACTGAGACTTAAAAGCATGTCGTTAAAGGGTGAAAACCCAAACCATCCCCCCAACGACCTTGTAGGAGGCACCAACACCTCACACGGGACTAATGTAACTTGTAGGAACTGGCCGCGTAGTCCCGGGTCTCCCGGTTTAAGAATATGATAATTGTTGGGAAAAATCACACTTAGACTTAAAAACAAGCCGTTAAAGGGTGAAAACCCAAACCATCCCCCAAACGACCCCTTACGAAAATCTCGCACGGGACCAATGTAACTTGTAGGAACTAACCGCGTAGTCCCGGGTCTCCCAGTTTGAGAATATGATGATAATTTGCAAAAATCCCACTTAGACTTAAAAACAAGCCATTAAAGGGTGAAAACCCAAACCGTTCAGCAAACGACCCTGTAGGAGGCACGAACACCTCGCACGGGACCAATGTAACTTGCAGGAACACACCCCTAGTCCTGGGTCTCACGGATTGAGAATAAGACGATAATTTGTAAAAATTTAGACTTAAAAACAAGCCGTTAAAGGGTGAAAACCCAAATCAACCCCCAAACGATCCCATAGGAGGCACGAACACCTCGCAAGGGACCAATGTAACTTGTAGGAACTGCCAGCGTAGTCCCGGGTCTCCCAGTTTGAGAATATGATGATAATTTGCAAAAATTACACTTAGACTTATAAATAATCCGATAAAGGGTGAAAACCCAAACCATCCCCCAAACGACTCCATAGGATGCGCAAAAACCTCGAACGGGACCAATGTAACCTGTAGGAACTGACCACGTAGTCCCGGGTCTCCCAGTTTGAGAATATGATGATAATTTGCAAAAATCATACTTAGACTTAAAAACTAGCCATTAAAGGGTGAAAACCCGAACCATCCTGCAAACGACCCCGTTGGAGGCACGAACACCTCGCATGGGACCAATTTAACTTGTAGGAACAGATCGTGTAGCCCGGGTCACCCGGTTTGAGAATATGACGATAATTTGCAAAAATCACACTTCGACTTAAAAGCAAGCCGTTAAAGGGTGAAAACCCAAACTAGCCCCAAAACAACCCTGTAGGAGGCACGAACACCTCGCACGGGACCAATGTAACTCGTAAGAACTGGACGCGTAGTCCCGGGTCTCCCGGTTTGAGAATATGTCGATAATAGGCAAAAATCACACTTAGACTTAAAAATAACCCGTTAAAGGGTGAAAACCCAAACCAGCCCCCAAACGGCCCCGTTGGAGGCACGAACACCTCGTACTTGACCAATGTAACTTATAAGAACTGACCGCGTAGTGCCGGGTCTCCCGATTTGAGAATATGATGATAATTTGCAAAAATCACACTTGGACTTAAAAACACGCCATTAAAGGGTGAAAACCCAAACCATCCCCCAAACGACCCCGTAGGAGGCACGAACACCTCGCACGGGACAAATTTAACTTGTAGGAAATGGCCTCGTAGTCTCGGGTATCCTGGTTTGAGAATATGATGATAATTTCCAATAATAACTCTTAGACTTAAAAACAAGCCGTTAAAGGGTGAAAACCTAAACCAGGCACGAACACCTCGTACGAAACCAATGTAACATGTAGGAACTGACCGCGTAGTTATGGGTCTTTCGGTTTAAAAATATGACGATAATTTGCAAAAATCACACTTAGACTTAAAAACAAGCCATTAAAGGGAAAAAACCCAAACCAGCCCCCAAACGACCTCGTAGGAGGCACGAACACCTTGCACGGGACCAATGTAATATATAGGAACTGACCGCGTAGTCCCGAGTCTCCCGGTTTTAGAATATGACGATAATTTGCAAAAATCACACTTAAACTTAAAAACAAGCCGTTAAAGGGTGAAAACACAAACCATCCCCCAAACGACCCCGTAGCAGGGACGAACACCTCGCACGGGACCAATGTAACTTGTAGGAACTGGCCGCGTAGTCCCGGGTCTCTCATTTTGAGAATATGACGATAATTTGTAAAAATCGCACTTAGACTTAAAAATAAGCCCTTAAAGGGTGAAAATCCAAACCATCCCCCAAACGACCCCGTAGGAGGCACGAACACCTCGCACGGGACCAATGTAACTTGTAGGAACTGACCTCCTAGTCCCAAGTCTCCCGGTTAAAGACAATGACGATAACTTCTAAAAATCACATTTTGACTTAAAATCAAGCCGTTAAAGGGTGAAAACCCAAACCAGCCCCCAAACGACCCCGTAGGAGGCACAAACACCTCGCACGGGACCAATGTAACTTCTAGGAACTGGCCCCATAGTCCCGGATCTCTCGATTTGAGAATATGACGATAATTTGAAAATATCACACTTAAACTTAAAACAAAACGTTAGAGGGTGAAAACCCAAACCATCCCCCAAACGGCCCCATAGGAGGCACGAACACCTCGTACGGGACCAATGTAACTTATAGGAACTGTCCGCGTAGTCCCAGGTCTCTCGATTTGAGAATATGATGATAATTTGCAAAAATCACACCTAGACTTAAAAACAAGCCGTTAAAGGGTGAAAAACCAAACCATCCCCCAAACGACCCCGTAGGAGGCACGAACACCTCGTACGGGACCAGTTTAACTTGTACGAACTTGCCTCGTAGTCCCGGGTCTCCCGATTTGAGAATATGATGATAATTTGCAAAAATAACAATTAGACTTAAAAACAAGCCGTTAAAGGGTGAAAACCCAAACCACGCACGAACACCTCGCACGGAACCAATGTAACTTGTAGGAACTGACCGCGTAGTCATGGGTCTTTCGGTTTAAGAATATGACGATCATTTGCAAAAATCACACTTAGACTTAAAAACAAGCCGTTAAAGTGAGAAAACCCAAACCATCCCCCAAACGACCTCGTAGGAGGCACGAACACCTTGCACGGGACCAATGTAATATATAGGAACTGACCGCGTAGTCCCGAGTCTCCCGATTTTAGAATATGACGATAATTTACAAAAATCACACTTAGACTTAAAAACAAGCCGTTAAAGGCTGAAAATCCAAACCATCCCCCAAACGACCTCGTAGGAGGGACGAACACCTCGCACGGGACCAATGTAACTTGTAGGAACTGGTCGCGTAGTCCTGGGTCTCCCGGTTTGAGAATATGTCGATAATTTGAAAAAATCACACTTAGACTAAAGAACAAGCCATTAAAGGGAAAAAAACCCAAACCAGCCCCCAAACGAACTCGTAGGAGGCACGAACACCTCGCACGGGACCAAATGTAATACATAGGAACTGACCGCGTAGTCCCGAGTCTCCCGGTTGGAGAATAGGATGATAATTTGCAAAAATCACACTTAGACTTAAAAACAAGCTGTTAAAGGGTGAAAACACAAACCATCCCCCAAACGACCCTGTAGCAGGGACGAACACCTCGCACGTGACTAATGTAACTTGTAGGAACTGGCCGCGTAGTCCCGGGTCTCTCATTTTGAGAATATGACGATAATTTGTAAAAATCGCACTTAGACGTAAAAATAAGCCGTTAAAGGGTGAAAATCCAAACCATCCCACAAACGACCCCGTAGGAGGCACGGACACCTCGCACGGGACCAATGTAACTTGTTGTAACTGACCACGTAGTCACGGGTCTCCCAATTTGAGAATATGATGATAATTTGCAAAAATGATGCTTAGACTTAAAAACAAGCCGTTAAAGGGTGGAAACCCAAACCATCCTCTAAACGACCCCGTAGGAGGCACGAACACCTTGCACGGGACCAATGTAACTTGTAGGAACATACCACGTAGTCGCGGGTCTCTCAGGTTGAGAATATGATGATAATTTGCAAAAATCACACTCTGACTTAAAAACAATCCGTTAAAGGGTGAAAACCCAAACCAGCCTGCAAACGACCCCGTAGGAGGCGCGAACACCTCGCACGAGACCAATGTAACTTATAGGAACTAGCCGCATAGTCCTGGATCTCTCGATTTGAGAATATGACGATAATTTGCAAATATCATAGTTAGACTTAAAACAAACCGTTAAAGGGTGAAAACCCAAACCATCCCCCAAACGGCCCCGTAGGAGGCACGAACACCTCGTACGGGACCAATGTAACTTATAGGAACTGTCCGCGTAGTCCCAGGTCTCTCGATTTGAGAATATGATGATAATTTGCAAAAATCACACTTAGACTTAAAAACAAGCCGTTAAAGGGTGAAAAACCAAACCATCCCCCAAACGACCCCGTAGGAGGCACGAACACCTCGTACGGGACCAGTTTAACTTGTAGGAACTTGCCTCGTAGTCCCGGGTCTCCCGATTTGAAAATCTGATGATAATTTGCAAAAATAACAATTAGACTTAAAAACAAGCCGTTAAAGGGTGAAAACCCAAACCACGCACGAACCCCTCGCACGGAACCAATGTAACTTGTAGGAACTGACCGCGTAGTCATGGGTCTTTCGGTTTAAGAATATGATGATCATTTGCAAAAATCTCACTTAGACTTAAAAACAAGCCGTTAAAGGGAGAAAACCCAAACCAGCCCCCAAACGACCTCGTAGGAGGCACGAACACCTTGCACGGGACCAATGTAATATATAGGAACTGACCGCGTAGTCCCGAGTCTCCCGATTTTAGAATATGACGATAATTTGCAAAAATCACACTTAAACTTAAAAACAAGCCGTTAAAGGCTGAAAATCCAAACCATCCCCCAAACGACCCCGTAGGAGGGACGAACACCTCCACGGGACCAATGTAACTTGTAGGAACTGGTCGCGTAGTCTTGGGTCTCCCGGTTTGAGAATATGTCGATTATTTGAAAAAATCACACTTAGACTTAAAAACAAGCCGTTAAAGGATGAAAACCCAAACCATCCCCCAAACGACCCCTTAGGAGGCACGAACACCTCTCATGGGACCAATGTAACTTGTAGGAACATACCTCGTAGTCTCGGGTCTCCCGGTTTGAGAATATGACGATAATTTGCAAAAATCACACGTAGACTTAAAATCAAGACGTTAAAGGGTGAAAACCCAAACCAACCCCCAAACGACCCCGTAGGGGGCACGAACTCCTGGCACGGGACCAATGTTACTTGTAGGAACTGGCCGCGTAGTACCAGGTCTCCCGGTTTGAGAATATGATGATAATTTGCACAAATCACACTTAAACTTAAAAGCAAGCCGTTAAAGGGTGAAACCCCAAACCAGCCCCCAAACGGACCCGTAGGAGGTATGAACACCTCGTACGGGACCAATGTAACTTATAGGAACTGACCGCGTAGTCCCGGGTCTCCCAGTTTGAGAATATGATGATAATTTACATAAATAACACTTAGACTTAAAAACAAGTCGTTAAAGGGTGAAAAACCAAACCATCCCCCAAATGACCCCGTAGGAGGCACGAACACCTCGGACGGGACCAATTTAACTTGTAGGAACTGGCCTCGTAGTCCCGGGTCTCCTAGTTTGAGAATATGATGATAATTTGCAAAAATAACACTTAGACTTAAAAACAAGCCGTTAAAGGGTGAAAACCCAAACCAGGCATGAACACCTCGCGCGGAAGTAATGTCACTTTTAGAAGCAAAAATCACACTTAGACTTAAAACACAAGCAGTTAAAGGGAGAAAACCCAAACTAGTCCCCAAACGACCTCGTAGGAGGCACGGACACCTCGCACGGGACCAATGTAATATATAGGAAATGACCGCGTAGTCCCGAGTCTCCCGTTTTGAGAATATGTCGATAATTTGCAAAAATCACACTTACACTTAAAAACAAGCCGTTAAAGGATGAAAACCCAAACCATCCCCCAAACGACCCCTTAGAAGGCACGAACACCTCGCACGGGACCAATGTAACTTGTAGGAACAGACCTCCTAGTCCCAAGTCTCCCGGTTAAAGACAATGACGATAACTTCTAAAAATCACATTTAGACTTAAAATCAAGCCGTTAAAGGGTGAAAACCCAAACCAGCCCCCAAACGACCCCGTAGGAGGCACGAACACCTCGCACGGGACCAATGTTACTTGTAGGAACTGGTCTCGGATCTCCAGGTTTGAGAATATGATGATAATTTGCAAAAATCACACTAAGACTTAAAAACTTGCCGTTAAAGGGTGACAACCCAAACCATCCCCCAAACGACACTGTAGGAGGCACAGACACCTCACACGGGACTAATGTAACTTGTAGGAACTGGCCGCGTAGTCCAGGGTCTCCCGATTTGAGAATATGACAATAGTTTGGAAAAATCAGACTTAGACTTAAAAACAAGCCGTTAAAGGGTGAAAACCCAAACCATCCCCCAAACGACCCCTTAGGATGCACGAAAATCTCGCACGGGACCAGTGTAACTTGTAGGAACTGACCGCGTAGTCCCGGATCTCCCACTTGAGAATATGATGATAATTTGCAAAAATCACCATTAGACTTAAAAAGAAGTCGTTAAAGGGTGAAAACCCAAACCATCCAGTAAACGATACCGTAGGAGGCACGAACACCTCGCACGGGACCAATGTAACTTGCATGAACACACCACCTAGTCCCGGGTCTCACGGTTGTAGAATAAGACGATAATTTGCAAAAATTTAGACATAAAAACAAGTCGTTAAAGGGAGAAATCCCAAACCAGCCCCCAAACGACCCCATAGGAGGCACGAACACCTCGCACGGGACCAATGTAACTTGTAGGAACTGCCCGCGTAGTCTCGGGTCTCTCAGTTTTAGAATATGATGATAATTTGCAAAAATCACACTTAGACTTAAAAACAAGCCATTAAAGGTTGAAAAACCAAACCATCCCCCAAACGCCCCCTTAGGATGCACAAAAATTTCGCACAGGACCAATGTAACCTGTAGGAACTGACCACGTAGTCCCGGGTCTCCGGGTTTGAGAAGATGATGATAATTTGCAAAAATCACACTTAGACTTAAAAACAAGCCGTTAAAGGGTGAAAGCCCAAACCATCCTGCAAACGACCCCGTTGGAGGCACGAACACCTGGCACGGGACCAATGTAACTTGTAGGAACACGTCGTGTAGTCCCAGGTAACCCGGTTTAAGAATATGACGATAATTTGCAAAAATCACACTTCAACTAAAAAACAAGCCGTTAAAGGGTGAAAACCCAAACCAGCCCCCAAACAACCCTGTAGGAGGCACGAACACCTCGCACGGGACCAGTGTAACTTGTCGGAACTGGTCGCGTAGTCCCGGGTCTCCCAGTTTGAGAATATGATGATAATTTGCAAAAATCACACTTAGACTTAAAAATAAGCCATTAAAGGGTGAAAACCCAAACCAGCCCCCAAACGGCCCCGTAGGAGGCACGCACACCTCGTACGGGACCAATGTAACTTATAGGAAATGACCGCGTAGCCCCGGGTCTCCCGGTTTGAGAATATGATGGTAATTTGCAAAAATCACACTTAGACTTAAAAACAAGCCGTTAAAGGGTGAAAACCCAAACGACCCCGTATGAGGCACGAACACCTCGCACGGAACCAATTTAACTTGTAGGAACTGGCCTCGTAGTCCCGAGTCTCCCGGTTTGAGAATATGATCATAATTTGCAAAAATAACACTTAGACTTAAAAACAAGCCGTTAAAGGGTGAAAACCCAAACCAGGCACGAACACCTCGCACGGAACCAATGTAACTTGTAGGAACTGACCGCGTAGTCATGGGTATTTCGGTTTAAGAATATGACAATAATTTGCAAAAATCACACTTAGCCTTAAAAACAAGCCGTTAAAGGGAGAAAACCTAAACCAGCCCCCAAATGACCTCGTAAGAGGCACGAACACCTTGGACGGGACCAATGTAATATATAGGAACTGACCGCGTAGTCCCGAGTCTCCCGGTTTGAGAATATGACGATAATTTGTAAAAATCACACTTAGACTTAAAAGCAAGCCGCTAAGGGCTGAAAATCCAAACCATCCCCCAGACGACCCCGTAGGAGGGACGAACACCTCGCACGGGACCAATGTAACTTGTAGGAACTGGCCGCATAGTCCCGAGTCTCCCGGTTTGACAATATGTCGATAATTTGCAAAAATCACACTTAGACTTAAAAACAAGCCGTTAAAGGATGAAAACCTAAACCATCCCCCAAATGACCACTTAGGACGCACGAACACCTCGCACGGGACCAATGTAACTTGTAGGAATAGACCTCGTAGTCCCGGGTCTCCCGGTTTGAGAATACGACGATAATTTGTAAAAATCACACTTAGACTTAAAATTAAGCCGTTAAAGGGTGAAAACCCAAACCAGCCCCCAAACGACCCCGTAGCAGGCACGAACACCTCGCACGGGACCAATGTTACTTGTAGGAATTGGCCGCGTAGTCTCGGATCTCCCGATTTGAGAATATGATGATAATTTGCAAAAATCACACTAAGACTTAAAAACATGTCGTTAAAGGGTGAAAACCCAAACCATCCCCCAAACGACCCTGTAGGAGGCACGAACACCTCACACGAGACTAATGTAACTTGTAGGAACTGGCCACATAGTCCCGCGTCTCCCGATTTGAGAATATGACAATAGTTTGCAAAAATCACACTTAGGCTTAAAAATAAGCCGTTAAAGGGTGAAAACCCAAACCATCCCCCAAACGACCCCTTAGGATGCACGAAAATCTCGCACGCGACTACTATAACTTGTAGGAACTGACCGCGTAGTACCGTATCTCCCAGTTTGAGAATATGATGATAATTTGCCAAAATCACACTTTGACTAAAAAAGAAGCCGTTAAAGGGTGAAAACCCAAACCAACACCCAAACAACCCCGTACGAGGCACGAACACCTCGCACGGGACCAATGTAACTTGTAGGAACTGGCCGCGTAGTCCCGGGTCTCCCGGTTTTAGAATATGGTGATAATTTTCAAAAATCATACTTAGACTTAAAAATAAGTCGTTAAAGGGTGAAAACCCAAACCAACCCCCAAACGGACCCGTAGGAGGCACGAACACCTCGTACGGGACCAATGTAACTTATAGGAACTGACCGCGTAGTCCCGAGCCTCCCGGTTTTAGAATATGATGAAAATTTGCAAAAATCACACTTAGACTTAAAAACAAGCCGTTAAAGGGTGAAAATCCAAACGACCCCGTAGGAGGCACAAACACCTCGCACGGGACCAATTTAACTTGTTGGAACTGGCCTCGTAGTCCTGGGTCTCCCAGTTTGAGAATATGATGATAATTTGCAAAAATAACACTTAGACTTAAAAATAAGCCGTTAAAGGGAGAAAACCCAAACCATCCCCCAAACGACCTCGTAGGAGGCACGAATACCTCGCACGGGACCAATGTAATATATAGGAACTGACCGCGTAGTCCCGAGTCTCCCAATTTAAGAATATGACGATAATTTGCAAAAATCACACTTAGACTTAAAAATAAGTCGTTAAAGGGCGAAAACCCAAACCATCCCCCAAACGAACCCGTAGGAGGGACGAACACCTCGTACGGGACCAATGTAACTTGTATGAACTGGTCGCGTAGTCCCAGGTCTCTCGGTTTGAGAATATGATGATAATTTGTAAAAATCGACCTTAAACTTAAAAATAAGTCGTTAAAGGGTGAAAACCCAAACCATCCCCCAAACGACTCCGTAGGAGGCACGAACACCTTGCACGGGACCAATGTAACTTGTTTTAACTGACCGCGTAGTCACGGGTCTCCCGATTTGAGAATATTTTGATAATTTGCAAAAATGATGCTTAAACTTAAAAACAAGCTGTTAAAGGGTGGAAACCCAAACCAGCCCCCAAACGACCCCGTAGGAGTCCCGAACACCTCGCACGGGACCAATGTAACTTATAGGAACATATCGCGTAGTCCTGGGTCTTTCGGTTTGAGAATATGACGATAATTTGCAAAAATCACACTTTGACTAAAAAAGAAGCCGTTAAAGGGTGAAAACCTAAACCAACACCCTAACAACCCCGTACGAGGCACGAACACCTCGCACGGGACCAATGTAACTTGTAGGAACTGGCCGCGTAGTCCCAGGTCTCCCGGTTTTAGAATATGATGATAATTTTCAAAAATTATACTTAGACTTAAAAATAAGTCGTTAAAGGGTGAAAACCCAAACCAGCCCCCAAACGGACCCGTAGGAGGCACGAACACCTCGTACAGGACCAATGTAACTTATAGGAATTGACCGCGTAGTCCCGAGCCTCTTGGTTTTAGAATATGATGAAAATTTGCAAAAATCACACTTAGACTTAAAAACAAGCCGTTAAAGGGTGAAAACCCAAACGACCCCGTAGGAGGCACAAACACCTCGCACGGGACCAATTTAACTTGTTGGAACTGGCCTCGTAGTCTTGGGTCTCCCAGTTTGAGAATATGATGATAATTTGCAAAAATAACACTTAGACTTAAAAATAAGCCGTTAAAGGGAGAAAACCCAAACCAGACCCCAAACGACCTCGTAGGAGGCACGAATACCTCGCACGGGACCAATGTAATATATAGGAACTGACCGCGTAGTCCCGAGTCTCCCAATTTGAGAATATGACGATAATTTGCAAAAATCACACTTAGACTTAATAATAAGTCGTTAAAGGGCGAAAACCCAAACCATCCCCCAAACGAACCCGTAGGAGGGACGAACACCTCGTACGGGACCAATGTAACTTATATGAACTGGTCGCGTAGTCCCGGGTCTCTCGGTTTGAGAATATGATGATAATTTGTAAAAATCGCACTTAAACTTAAAAATAAGTCGTTAAAGGGTGAAAACCCAAACCATCCCCCAAACGACCCCGTAGGAGGCACGAACACCTCGCACGGGACCAATGTAACTTGTTTTAACTGACCGCGTAGTCACGGGTCTCCCGATTTGAGAATATTTTGATAATTTGCAAAAATGATGCTTAGACTTAAAAACAAGCCGTTAAATGGTGGAAACCCAAACCAGCCCCAAAACGACCCCGTAGGAGTCACGAACACCTCGCACGGGACCAATGTAACTTCTAGGAACATATCGCGTAGTCATGGGTCTCTCGGTTTGAGAATATGACGATAATTTGCAAAAATCACAGTCTGACTTAAAAACAAGCCGTTAAAGGGTGAAAACCCAAACCATCCCGCAAACAACCCCGTAGGAGGCACGAACACCTCGCACGGGACCAATGTAACTTGTAGGAACTGGCCGCGTAGTCTCGGATCTCCCGATTTGAGAATATGAAGATAATTTGCAAAAATCACACTAAGACTTAAAAACAAGCTGTTAAAGGGTGAAAACCCAAACCATCCCCCAAACGGCCCCGTAGCAGGCAGAGACACCTCATACGGGACCAATGTAACTTATAGGAACTTGCCGCGTAGTCCCAGGTCTCTTGGTTTGAGAATATGATGATAATTTGCAAAAATCACACTTAAACTAAAGAACAAGCCTTTAAAGGGTGAAAATCCAAATCATCCCCCAAACGCGGCCCCGTAGGAGGCACGAACACCTCGCACGGGTCCAATTTAACTTGTAGGTACTGGCCACGTCGTCCCGGGTCTCCCGATTTTGGAATTTAATGATAATTTCCACTCATATATGTAATTTTTTAGTTTGAGTAATTTTTTTTTTGTAAATTAGTGTGTTACTAATATCGTATCTTTTTTGTATCCTGTTTTTTTTGCAGGATAACAGTTTATCGCTGTCATTTATTCTCGTGGAATACACAAAGAACTCATTGGTTTACAATAAGGAGTTTATTCATGATTCCATTTTTTTGTGTCATGTACGTGCGGTCTTTTGTTGTTTTATTGTTGACTTTTATGGCTGTGCGGCCTTTTGTAAGTTAATTGTTATATTTTATGGTCGTGCAGGCTTTATGTTAGGCTGTTTTTGTATTAGCAGGTTTTGGAATGTCCAGAAAATAGAGGAAACTCTGCCCAATTTTTTCTGGGCCTGTGAACTGTTAAAGACTTGTAATATTTTCATGTTTGTATGTACATTAGTTTATTAACAACGTGAAATATTATTAATTTGTAAATTTTGTGCTTTCAAATAATATTTTTTTCTTTTTTTAAAAAATTTGGCACAGTTCAAAACCGTGGAAAAGTGTATCATATTTTGGCACGGTTTTGAACTGTGCCAAATTATTTTAAACTCTGCTGAATCTGGGACAGTTAAAAACTGTGCCAAAAGTGCGCCAGAAATATCAAATTCTAGCACGGTTTATAAGTGTGCCAATTTTTTTTAAACTGTGCGGAATCTGACACAGTTAAAAACTGTGCCAAAAGTTTGCCAGAAATATCAAATTCTAGTACGGTTCAAAAGTGTGCTAGAAGTGTTCCTATTTGGCTAAATCTGGCACACTTTTGAGCCATGCCAGAGAAAAAAATGTCATTTTGGAACACCTGATTCTGGCATAGTTCAAAACCGTGCCAGATTCCTATTTTTGGTGTAGTGATATGTCATAAAATATTGTGTAGTAGACTTGAAAATATGAATTGGTACTATATATTGATCCCGGTGAGTAGGGACATCTACTTATGTGATTAAGGGTATTATGGGTTATTATCGAGTAGAGAGATAGAGCTTAGTATTGATTTAGTGTTGAGTACATAGCGATAGATAAAGCACTATGATTTATTTTATTTCTTGTATCATGAGAGTGGATGAGTATACTTTTATGTCGAGAGACAGAGATTTGGGGGTACGTGTTTTGGATTGAGGGCCTAACGAATCTCGATGACCGACAATGTTAGGTAGTAGTGTATCGGGGGGTTCCCTATTTGGGTTTCGCTTTGTGAGATGTCCCACGGATGAAACTTAGCGCAACATTGGAAGTGGGGAGATGTTTGGACATTAGGAAATGAGTTTAGTACGATAGTTATTGTACATTTAGGCAGTTATATCTAAGGGATAATACCTATGTTATAAATTGAGGCTAGTGGAGTCGGGTAACATTGATGCAGTTATGAAAAGGCATAGGGTGTACGGGCGCCCTGGCTAGTTAAATTTTTAATATTATCCGCAATTCGTATAGATAGAAGTATGTGTCATGATCTTCAGAGTACGTGATTAAGGAAGTGTGGAAACCTTGGAGTACTAGTCTTATTTGACTTTCGAGGATGGAATTCCTTTGTAAAGGGGGGAGTTTGTAACACCCTGTATTTTTGGAGAATATAGAAATTAATTAAATTGATGAGTTAGGAATTTATTAATTTGGAGAAATTATTTAATTCAATGGTTTGGATTTAATTAATTCTGTTTAAGTTTAATTTCACGTGTGTCGTATTTTGAGGTAGAAATAACAGTATTTTATAAAGTGACTCAGATGGTGATTTTGAGGTCACGGTTGGTTCCCAAAGGATGAAAATAACCAGAATAGTATGGCCGGGTGTATAGTTTGGGTCTCGGGGAAATTTAAGACCAACCCAACACCGAAAATTGCAAGTTTATAGCTTCCCATTAGAGAGAGGGGCTAAGGTTAACACAAAGCTAAAGTGAGAGAGGCCATAGGGGAGGAAGAGGAGGAGAGAACCAATTTTCCTACATAATTTCTCACCCCCGACGCAACAAAATCGAGATCAGAGAGAGGGGAGAACAACCATAGTATCACACAAATCAATTTTAGACCTATATTGAGAGGCAAGTGTTTAAATTACGTTTATTATAAGCATGTTATAATACCCATGTAGAGTAGGGATTGATTTTATGTTTTGGTAAGATGTAATGCATATTTGTGTGGGAAAATCCATGAATCGAAGTAGGAATTGCTTGTAGATATATTCCTTGATGTTGGTAATAAGATATCAGAGGGTTTGGGATGATTAAAACGAAAGTAATATGGGTTTCTTGATGAATAAACTTGAGGAAAACATAAACTAGGGTTTATGGGATTTTTAAAGATAATCGGATGTTTAATTGAATTCGTGAGAAATTTATGATAATTTTACTTTGGAAATCATTCTTATACATTCGTATAATGATTAAACATATGGGTTTGAAATTGGGTGAAGTTTCATGAATATTGGAGAGAGTTCTAAAGGTTGGAAATCGTAAAAATGCAAGGTAAGATACACCTTCTACATTTCGAATCAATTCAGCCCATAAGCAAATCAATTCGGCACACGAATCGATTTGACCTCCTGACGAATTGATTTGACTGCCAAAAATGTCACAATTTTGCCTTTTTCTTCATATATCCCCGAGAATTGAATTACGAGAATATTTAGTGATAGATTAGTAATGAAGTGAAGAATTAGGGGAGATCAGTAGGCATGAGGTTAAGGTTCGATTTATATTGGTAAGGGTTAAGTTAGGATAATTAACCGAAGGTAGTAAAGAGAGTGAATTGCACCGAGAAAATTCGGATTCGGATTACGGTAAGGGTAGACCATAATATTAGAATATAACCAAAATGGTATAATAATAGTAACTACTAAATTAACATAAGGGGTAACAATGTCCCCTTCGGCTAGAGAATAATACTCGAGAATATGAAATAGTGAATTAATATTGTAAATCAATTGTACAATGAGTATTCGAGAGATAAACACTACGTACGGGAGATAATCAAAGGTTGGGTGTATACATATACAAATTTTGATTATAGGTTGAGTGTATACCTCTACGAATTATGTTTATTGGTTGAGTGTATACCTGTACGAATTATGTTTATAGGTTGAGTATATACTAATATAGATTATGTTTATGGGTTGTGAGGATGCCTCTGTGCGACATATGTATTAGTTTGTGTGTATGACTACTTTGTGCTTTCATATTTGTGAACATACCTATGTTTCTTGTTATCACGGAGGTTCCCACACAATGGGAAATCCCACCTTGGCGATTCCAGGGAGGTCTAGATTTGTGACCTAGAACATATAAGTTAGGGCAGCTCACTATGTGTCATATATTAATGGGACCATCGTGTCGTTTGGGTAGATTTGGTATGTGTGTAGCCTAAAGGCTTAGAACTATGCTCGCCTCCATTATTTGTTAATTGATTTGATTGATGGTTCGAGGAGACATTCCAAACCGATAGTCCTTAATTAGGTAAGAAAGGTACTTAGAGTGATAGCAGAGTACACAAGTGCGCATCATTATGACCAGTACGGGAGATGCTGTATTGTTATTTCATATATATATATACATACTTTTGGATGTTTAATCTTACTTATGTGTGATAGTAAGGAAACTAGATAATGTATATCTAAAGCGATGATTAATCCTACTTATGTGTGATAGTAAGGAAACTAGATAGTTTATGTCTAAAGAAATGTTTAATCTTACTCATGTTTGTTAGTAAGGAGGCTGTATTGTGTATATCTAAACGAAGCTAAATCTACTAATGTATAAATAGTATAAAAGATAGACAATGTTTGTCTAAAGCAAGATTCAAGTAGAGGAACTTAATGAGAGGGTTGGAACGATATTAGATGTGAAATGTTAATCGGAATTTAATAATAACATGAGGGAGATGTTTATTATTAAGTAGATTGATAGCGTACTATATTGGCGGTACGAGTTAGTTAAAAGAGAAATTTAACTAAGGACTTAGTGAGAATAAAGGGTATTAGATAACGTACTGTATGGGTGGTACGGGTGACCTTGATCATCTAGTAGTTGGTTAGATACTTATGACCTAGTTGGATTGGGTAGCTTGAATAGGTGGGACATTAGGTGCGATAGATAAGAGGTGAGGAACTCAGGCGAGAGTACGCAGCCTAACATGTGTATCTAATAATTGTTCATTTGAACTGCAATTTAAATACGGCTAAATGTTTTCAAATGGTTTTTACTTGGTTTATGATCCGTGCTTACAAAACTTTTTCAAAAATCTTTTAGGTGTCCAGATACAGGGACGCCCACTCCGATGATCGGTTCCAGGAACGCATAGTTGCAGCACATGTGGATGCTTGCAGGATTTGGACTTAGACACTTTGGTTACTTCACTCCTCGAGTAGGATGCAGTTTAGTTATTTCATTTGGGCATGTCGCCCATTCAGTTAGTTATTTTAATCAGTTTATCAGACTTTGTATTTGTCGACTCAGTTTTATTTCATTAGATGTTTAGTTGGATTTTATTTTGAAAATCGATAGTTTGTTCGGTATCATTTTATTTTAGTTATTTATTCTGTATTTAGTTCAAATTATTTCACTGCATGGATGGTTGGTTATTGTGATTATTTTCACATGTTGTTGTTTTTGTTAAATAGAACGTTAAAATTTGGCATCAACTTACTAGGTGGTTAGTTATATTTTAAAAAAATTCGACAGTGATGCTAAGAATGATGCAGATGCGATTCCTGTTTTAATTGGTTGAAGGACTAATCACCGGGTATTTAATTTGGCGGGGTGTCACAAATGTTTGTTAAATTTTTTTAATTAAACAATAAAAATATTTAATTAATGGATATTTTTAGCATTTTAAAATCCAAAAAATATATAAAATATATAAAAAAATATTTTAAAATTATAAAAATATATTAAAATTCATTATTGATAATATAAAAATATTCTAGGTAAAAAACATTTGAGAAGTAAAATTACAAAAATAGATTACATATTCTTTTAATTTAAACAATTTTGTTTAGGTTTTTAAAACATATTAGAACTTATTTTGAACCAAGAATAAAATACAAGGCAATAAAGAGTGGTAAAAAATTAATTTGTCTCAAAATTGAGCCAATATAGAATTGAGGCATTTACAATCTCCCCCTTTGGTTAATTTGGAGATAAACTACATTGAGACTAAAAAAAAATTAAACAAGTAAGTATATAACTCCACTATACACATGATTCCTAAAATAAAAGAGTAGATAACTCGACTAATAACATGTGTCTTAGAAAAGAATAGTACGTACTCAACTAACAACATATGTCCTATAAGACTCAAAAAACACCAAAAAAATAATAAAAAGAAGAGTCATATGAGTCTCAATTTCCCCCTGTTTGTCTCAAAGGGACAAAGGTTAGGAAAGAGTCCTACAAAACAGATGTTAGTACAACAAAATATGCGAATAAAAGTACTAATAAATAAGCCTTATAAGTAATTAACGTAGATAGGTACAAACACCAATAGACATTCAAAGTGTTTCAAATATATGATTGTCTAAAGGTGTTGTAAATAAATCGGCTAATTAATCTTTTGTATTAAGATATTCTATATATATATATATATATATATATATATATATATATAAATCCTTTTTCTTGATTAATTCAAGAATAAAATGTTCTCTCATTTCAATATGTTTATGAATGAAAAATTGGATTCTTAGAAATACTTATTGCACTTTGATTATCGCAAAGAATTATCATAAAAGATTCATTTCAAGCGTAGTCACTCAGCATTTATTTCATCCACGAAAGCCGAGTACAACAATTGATGGCAGCAATGTACTTAGCTTCGGTCGATGAAATCAAAACACAAATTTTCTTTTGAGATGACCACGAGACAAGGTTATGTCCTAAGTAAAAACAACAACCTGATATTCTTTTCCTATCACCCGAACACCTTACCTAGTCTGCATCCGTATACCCAATTAGTTTTGGGTTGGTGTAAAAACTGTATCGAATATCATAATTGATTGTTCCACTTATGTCTTTTAAAATTAATTTAACATCATATAAGTTGTATTGTTTAGGTTCTCATTGGTATCTAGCAGACACACACACATTATGCATAATATCGGGTCTACCAGTTTTAAATAAAAAAAGTCAACCTATCATTCTACGATATAATGTAACATCTATTTTTTTTCTCGGATAGGTCGTTAGAAAGTTTGATAAACGAACTCATTGGCATTCTAGCAGTTTTTGCAGTTGTCAAACCAAAGCTTTTGATTAAATCCAAAGCATATTTAGATCGATAAGTGCAATTATGATCGGGTTTTTGAGATACTTAGAGGCCTAAAAAGAATTGTACTTTCCCATTCATGAACATTTGAAATTCATAATTCATGATATTAGAAAAGTTTTCGGCTTCAGAGGGAGAAGTAGATCCAAAAATGATGTCGTTAACGTAAACTTGAGTAATTAATAAATAATTAGTGTTACGTTTAATGAACAATGTTAAGTCTACTCCCCCTTGATTAAAGCCACTTTCCATTAGAAAAGTTACTAGCCTTTCATTCCAAGCATGAAGGGTTTATTTTAAACCATAAAGCACTTTCTTAAGTCTAAAAACATGATTAGGAAAGAAAGGATTAAGAAAGTTTTTATGTTGCTCAACATAAACCTCCTCATTTAAATTACCATTTAAAAACACAAATTTAACATCCATTTGATATAGCTCAATGTTTAAGTGGTAAGCACCAACAACTAATAATTTGAAGCTTCATGTTTTTCTCGAAAAGAAAATATCTCCTTTGTCGACTCAATTTTGCAACGATAGTCCCTATGCAATCATTACCATGTCTATATCTTGACATATCATTGTACTTTTATGTTCCTTATCTTTTATTTTATTTCCCTCTATTTTCTTTCACTTCATTTTTTTTATTTATCAGGTTTTTATAAATAATTTTTTTATTTTAAATAATTAAATGTTCTATTTTTCATTTAATACATATTTTATATATTTGTTGCAAAAATAATTTATTTGGGATTTAAAACTTGTTTTATAAATTTCCTTGATTTTCGTCTAATTTTTCTAGATTTTTTTTATGTTAAAAATGTTTAAATTAAACATTTTTCAAATATATTAAACGACAACATTTTCTATGTTAAAGGATCGATTTATGTTGATCCTTGTATCAATGTTTTGGTCAATCGCGTGACTGATTTTGACACGCGTGATTTGAGCAAGCATGTGTGTAAAGAGGGTCTGAGGGGCACTGATCGAGGCAAATTGTTTATTTACCATTATGCCTATATTTTGCCCTTGGCATTTTACGCATGTGCCCTTGGGAAATGGCTTCTTTGGCTGCCATTAGATTCCTATGGCTGATTACTTTAATGCCCTTTGATTTCTGGTATTTATAATTAAACCAACTAGCTTCTAGGGCCTTTCATCATTGCCTATAAATTTAATCCTCATGTTTCATTTTTAGACAGAGAAAAAGAGAGAGAAAGCATACCGTTACTCAGCCAAAATTTTCTCTTACCTTTTCCTTCTCCTCAAAATGATTTTCACTCATGTTTTCTTGATTTTTATGTGATTTTCGTTATATATCCATAGATATTTTGAGTGATAAACTTTTAGGGTGTTGATGGTTTGAAGGGAAGAAAATTAATGTTTTAGGATTTTTACATTATTGTGTTGCTAAATCTTTCAACTGCGTTGGAGACCTTTAGAGAGATGGTATTCATGTTGTTTTGGAGCTTTTACTTTCTTATTTTTCTTCTTGGGTAACTCTCTGAAATATTTTTCTCCTTATTTTCATAGATTTCAGTATCTACAATAATAATAAAAAAAGTCACATCTTGTGATAATGTGTGTTTGATATGCCTTTTATGTGTTTAATAACCTTGCATGTCCAGTTTCACATATTTATTTTGAGATAATTTTACTGTTGCTACTTGTTTGATTTAAATCATTAATATATCTTCATGATAAATCTATCTATGTTCTTTTATTCATCTTTCTTGTTTAGACAGTTTGATAAATCTATTCTCTAAGCGTCTGTCATTGTGCTGACTTTGAAATGGTTAGATCCAACTATCTTTTAATGACTTAAACCTGATTAGCTCATTTTTTAAGATGTCCTTCTATATCATTGATTTTTGCACTTGCATGTTTGCTTGTACACTTTCTTTGTGTGTAAGCATGCTCCATGCACTTTAAGTTAGTTTTTTTAGGCTTGGTACTGTTTTGTGGCTTGTGGGGTTGAGTAGATATAGCCTTAGTATACTGGTAGTATTGACTTTATTTTGTTTTCATTTACACTTCGTGTAACAAACTGATTGTACCTGAATAATTATTTAGTGAACTTTGGTGAGTGTATGTGGTCCTTGTGACCCGGGGTTTTTCAATTGTTTCTGATTTTTCCTCATCATCCAAATGACCGTGTTTTCCATTTTAACTCACCTCCATCTTTGTATGTATATACCTCTTTGTGCCATTCTTGTCATTTAACATCTTACCAATTGTAACACCCCATAATTTTGAGGACGTGGAATTTAATTATTTTGGTGAAATACGATTTTATTTAATTTGAAGAACTTATTTTGTTTGGAGAATTTAAATTTTAATTAATTCGATTTATTTTTAAATTTTACGTGTGGCGTATTTTGAATTCAAAATTGGATAATTTCATAGAATCACTCGGATGGCAATTTTGAAGTCACGGTTGATTCCGAAAAGGTCGAAATAGTCAAAATTGTGTACTCGGGGGTAATAATTGGATCTCGAGGCATTTTTAGACACAACCGGGCGTGTATGAGGATATTTAAACCATTTTAATTTGGCCCATAGGCTTAAACACGGGATTAGCCATTTTTAACCTAAGTCTAAGAGGGTTGGGCAACATCTAATACAATTCTAAACCCTAAGTTTGAGAGAGGAAAGAAAGGATAAAGCAAGAAGAAGGAAAGAGGAAGGAGAAGATAATTTCGGGCAAACCTTCATGAGGAATTCCGACAAGAGATCACTGGATTTAATCCAAAGAGGCAAGTATTTTCTTTCTTTATTTGAGTTGTAGTTAGTAAATCTGGAAATAATAGTTGAATTTATGTTAATAAATCTGGAAATTTGAACAATCATAATGTATGAATTTAAATTGGAAATTTTTGGGTTTAATGTGAGGAAGATGATGAGTAAACTATTAATGGTTGAAATTAAGAATATGGGAGAAATTGGATTAAAAGTTATGTTCAAATTAATTTGGAGAGGTTGTTAATGTTAAAATATTTAGTTTATAAAACCTTTTTAATGATGGTGGTTGGGAGTAGTAATGATGATGAGAATTTTACCTTAATTGGTGAGATAGAATGATTGAAATAGGGGAAAAATGCACCCTTACACTAGAAGCGTTCATTATACCTGGGGGACCGATCGATCAGTGCCCTAGGGCCGATTGACCGGAGTCGATTTCTGCTGGGGCGAGTGGCAATAAGGTGGAAATTTGGATTTTCCTTTTCAAACTTTAAAGGGGAATAACTTGGTTATACGAACTCAGATTTATGTGTCGTTCATGGCCACGCGGATCTATTTGAAACGAGTACAGAGTACTAGGAATATCATTCTTTAGAATTAAAAAGTTAAAGGTATAAAGTAACCTTGAAGTTGTAAATAGTGATGAAACATTTCCAAAATTGAAACCAGAATTCGTAGGGACCTTGTGAGTCTAATAGGAACCTACTCGAGTATATAGGAGGCAAGAAATATAATCCTATAGTTAATGAATATAGCGAGGTGTAGCTAATTAATGTGAGACATGGAAATTACATATGGACTCTTGAATACTTTAAATATATGTATAAATGTGTGAATTATATATATTGATGTATGCATGTAAGTTAAATGCAAATTTGTGTGTAATTATTTGTGACTCAAGGATGCTATCTAGGAGGCTGCGCATAGTGGGCGATCCCACCCTTGCGATTCAAGCGGGGTCTGGATTGTGCTCCAGGTTATAGTGCTCGGGTGTCTCCTACCGTGAAGAGAGAGGATATCATGCAGGTCTTTAAGGAAGGTGCATGAAAATCCTAAGCCTATGTATTTATAACCGCCTCCATTATTTTTTTACGATTTGGGATTGGTGGTGAGATTTTAACCCGGTGACCAGAGGAGACACGAGATGTGCTTGTAACCCGATAACATGTACAAGGGATGCATTTAATATGACCAAGCTATGAGGATGAGGTGTATATATGTATATGCGCAGTGAGATATATGTGTATATATTTAGATGGTTTGCGACTATTTATTGACAATATTGATGTGACATTTAGTATATTCATATAGACAAGGGTTATATGTATTGTACTAATTATGATAGTGTTATTAACTTATCACGGGGTGGTTATCGGGATAGTGTAGGTAGTTATTGTGTCTAGCTGAACCGAGAAATGACAAGATATGATAAAATAACTACGATATGTGTGCACTATTGAAGCGAGGTGAGATGGTCTTCAAGGGAGTGCGACCGTAAAATCAATTATGAACATTATGTACTGGACATTTCATTTATTGCAATAAAATTCTTGCTAAACATTTTTATAAATTGGGATCTGACCCGTTTGCAAAATATATGTCTTTTCTTAAAAACCTTTTCAGGTGTCCATCCACAGGGATGCCAGACTTGACTTATTTATTCCAGGGTTACGCAGCCACAACATGTGTGGGTGGTTGTAGGATTTGAGCTCGATGTATTATTTTTTTTATTCTTAGATTAGGAATCTTATTACAATTGAAGTTTCACTTAGGGCGTGTTGTCCATTTACTTTTAGACTCAGTATTTGGATTTTGTATTCATTTTTTGGATTATTATTTTGGGATTTTTAGCCGATGGTTTATTCGGCAGGTTATTTATTCATTCAGTATTGTTTTAGACTCAATGACTATGTATGGGTTAAGTTTATTTCTATTTTTCATGTTAATTATCTCTTTAATGCAAGATAAAATTTGGCACCCGTGTAATTAATTAAGTAGGTGGTTAGTAAATAAAAATGGTTTTTCGCCAATGATGCTAAGAATGAACTAAATAGAAATCCTATTTTAATTTAATAAGGGATGATCGATCGATATTTAATTAAGTGGCGTGTCATAGATCATATCAGAGCATCAGGTTATAGTGTCCTTACGATAGGTGCGGCTTATTACATTTGATATTAGCGTTCATTGATGTAGATCCTTATGACATGATTATTTTATTATTTTACGTATGCGCGTTTACGTTCTCCCACTATTGTACATATATGAACAATGAACTCGTACAACTCGTTTTTAAATTTTCAGATGTCATCTAAGAGAGGATGTCCATCTAGAGCAGCAGTGAGAGATAAGGAGAGAAAGGCTCATCAGGAGCCAGTAGTCCCGCAGCCACAACCACGACTAGGGATAATGACGACTGCACAAGTGGCTGAGATTGTACTATAAGTAGTTAACGCGGCAATGACCGCAATGACACAACATTTTTCATAGAATCATCCTCAGCCATTAGTGGCACCAACGTTCAGGCCCACTTGGGGCAATCGGAGTAGTAAAGAGCTAGGGAGGCCTTTCATAAGGGCCACCAACCAGAGTTATAGGGGAGTTTAGAGGTGATATTAACATGACAATTGAAGAAAGACATGCAACGCCACCTGCACATGGTCGACTGCAATGAGGTACATGAGTAGATTTTAGCCACGTTCATATTAGTCGGGGCGGCCATACAATGGTGGGAGTCTATGAACACTATCGAGGAGAGGGATACGATGACTATAACCAAGTTTTGGGTGAAGTTTGACAACAAGTATTTTCCACTTATAGTTGAGACCAAGATGCGGAAAAAGTTTAGTGAGGTGACTCAGGGCGACCGTTCTGTGGCAGTGTATGAGGAGGAGTTCACCCACTTGGCTAATTTTATGCCAAGCGAGGTGAGAAATGAGGGGCGAAAGAAAGCAAGGTTCGTGGATGGTTTATCCTAGAAGATCAGGAAACATTTAAACGATAATCCAACATTAGTGACGTACACAAATGTTGTTAATGCAACATTATTACATTACCAGGATTAGCATTTTCATTTGAAGAATAGTAACAGAGTGATTGAGTACAGTAAGAATGGAAAGGTAGTTGGGAATGGTGCAAGTAGGGAACAATAACAGCTAGAGTGGGACCTTTAACAAGGGAACTAGGCCAAGAGGTTTAGGTCCAGGGGTTATCGATCCGAGGGTGTTGGGTTTAGATAGGGTCGGTAGGTCCCTCAGCAATAGCAGTATTTCTTTCATCTGAATTGCCATGGACAAAGGAACGGCGGGGGAGGACAGTAAGGGCAGAATCAGTAACATGGAGGGTTAACTGGAAAATTATTTATTTATGGCGAGGCAGGTCATAGGAGGAGAGGTTTTATCGATAGAGGCAGAGGACAATTACACAATGAGTTTTTGGATGTACAACCACTACAGCAGTTCATGGGCCAATTCGAATGAGAGGACTTCAGGGACGCATTGACTAGGAAAAACAGTTAGAGTATGGAAATGAAGTTTTTATTGTCTTATGAGTGTGGGGCATGCTTTGAGTGACATTGAGGGGGGTCACACATAAGATTTTATCACTAGAATTCGCGAGTGAGTTAGATTTGTCGGGTGGTTAGCCTTAATAGCCATATTATGTATATATAATTATCGTGGGGTAGCGGGGGTCATTAGTGTCTGTTACGAGAGAGCGGATATGTACACTAAGATTATGTTTTCATTATATGTGAGATTTCTACTTTCGATAGTTATGAGAGTATAGTGGTATGTTTTCCAAGTTTTGACTTGTAAGTGATAGTTTGGGGGCTATAGTGGATAAATTTAGTAAGATTATGTGTTCGTTGTACCCAGAGATGATTTATTTTTGCTCAGTATCACCTGAATTAGGGTCTATATTATATATATGTGTATATATGTTATAGTGTGTTGCATATTGGACTTATCAGAATATATGTGTACTGTTATATTATCCCAATGAGTTGGGACATTTATTGATGTGTGATAGGCCCAAAATGTACCTGACAGCTCGGAGGCACCAACCTCGGCCAAGAAGATGGCCGGGGTAACAAGAGCTCAAGACTGATGATCAAAAGTCTCGTACTACATAAGGTCGGCTAAGGTCGATGTTAGTAGTTACTCCACAATAAGGCAACAATCGAGGTCCTCATGACTCAAGGTGTCACTTATCCATCAGGTCGCCCACAGCTGTTCTCAGATCTGCTTCATACATCAACCTCGGCTGGTCATCAACCGAGGCCAGTAAGGACTTAACCACCATCATTATCATTATTGGCCCAGGCCGACGTTCCAACTCCAACTACCTAACCTCAGCCAAGGACGATGTTACAACTTCACCTATCTAACCTCGGCTGGCCTACCTGGTCGAGATCTTCATGAATAACCTCGGATAAAGCAACAATCAGACTTAACCAACCTCGTACTCTTCCAGGACGAGGTTGCACCCGTGAGGGACAAGGCCGAGCATTTACAAGCATATGCAAGGATAGAAACATGTGAAAAAAAATCAGTTGTAACCGAATCAATCCCCTCACATGGGGGAATATTTCATCATTATTCTCTACATGTGATAGTGAAAGATATCTTCATTAGATTATCTAGATCAACACACACATGCTCATTGCATGCATGGGGGGTAAATTACACCCCCCAAACACTATATATACATGTATTCTCCTACCTTGAGAGGGGATCCAATATTACAACCCTAGCTGAAACTCTGTCAAATTATACAGTAGAGAGAGAAAGCTTGAGAGTTTGTATCTGTGGCCATTAGAGCCTCCATTCAGTGATATTTCTCACACACACTCACAGTGGATGTAGGCCAGATTGTATTAACCACTTATATTCAAGTGTTCATCCTCTTCTCCTCACCTCCTTCATATATATATATATATATATATATATATATATATATATATATATATATATATATATATATTCTCCTGTGTTGCTATTGTTATTACTTACTTCAGCTTGTCAACATCTTATCTGGTGGTGCTATTTTTAGCATCATCATTTTGGCGCCGCCAGTGGGAACAAGAAGCTATCTCTTCCTTTTTTTTCACTTAACCTCATCGGAGAGTCTGGTGGTGAACCAGGCCTCTCCCCTTGCGTGGAGTTATTTCACCATTGAAGGAGGTCCTTTAAGGTATTGAGATCACTTTCTTACACGCCCTTTAGTTTCAACATATGGCATCATAGTTACGACCACCTCCTCCACTATCTGGCACCGGAGGACCTAGTTCTAGCCAGGCATGACCCCAGTCTGAAATGGCTGAGGTGGCGGCGGATTTGAAGTCCTTGGCTGCGATGCAGTAAGAAATGAAGGAGCAATTTTCCCATCTCAGTCAATATATGATGAGGCCACCTGGGGTGTCACCGGAGATGATTACTCCGGCAGCTGCTCAACCCTATTTTTAAGCCAGGGGACCACCCCAGGCACCATGGAAAGACCAACCTACTCCTCAACAGAGGAGGGGCGTTACTGAACCTAGGCATTTCTATCTCAGGAGGTAAAGACACACTTTCCCTGAGGATAGGTCTGACGATATGGAGGCTGAAGATTCTCTAGAGGGCTATTGGGATCCCTATGAGGTTTTGAACAACATTGTACGTCCTATCCATCAAATCTGAGGTTGTGGGGACTGAAGAAACGGTTGTGCCCAACAAAGAGGATCAACTTTTGATCACTTGAGTAGAGGGTCGCCCTTCGAAAGGCTCGGCCCAGTAAATAACCTGAGGCAAAGGTTATCTAGCTCAAGAAGTGCAGTAGGGTCACAAATGGAAGATGGGGAACATTGGTCTCATCATGGTCGACCCCATCATGGACGAGATAGGGATCAAGAGGAGGTCAACAACCGATGTTGTGCTACGAATGGGGAACCCTCAGTTCACCCCTTAGAGGTGGTTGGGGACAACCTTGGCCAGGACGACGTTGCAAGGCCATGGAATGACTCCATCCAACGTCTTTAAGAAAAGATAGAGGACCTCATAAAAAGACAAGACCCACTACAAAAAGGTTTTTCATACGGCTCCCCATTCATGTCCAGGATAGTGAGCTTCCCGACCCTGCCAAGTTCAAGCCACCTACGGTGTCTCCCAAGTATTATGGTAGTACCAACCTTGTGCATCACATTGAGATGTACCAGTCTACGGTGGACATTTATTTAATCCCAGATGAGATGAAGTGCTGGGCCTTATCTGGGACTTTGACAGGAGCTAAACACATCTGGTTTACCTCTCTTTCGAAGAATTTAATTGAGAACTTTAAGGTCTTAGTTGAATGGTTCGTTCATAATTTCTATTTTGGGGTAAGACCTCAAAATAAGACCACCCATCTGTTGAATGTCAAGAAAGGAAAGAAAGAGAGCCTAAGAGACTACATTGCTAGATTCAACAAAGAGAAATTGGAGGTTGAAGACTACGAAGAGAATATAGCCATGACAGCCCTCATTGGAGGGCTCTATAAGGGTAAGTTGCTACGAAAGCTTGCGAAAGACCCTACCAAGTCCATGACAGAACTATTGGCAACTGTAGGAAAGGTCATGAATGAGGAAGAGGCTATGGACGCGAATTATGAGGATGAGAACGGATGTAGTAGTGGGAAGTTCTAAAGAAAGAAAAATGGAGAAAAGAGGTCTGCAAATGATAATTTCACACATTATAATCCTCTAACTGTGAGCTACGAACACATACTCAACGAGATCAAGAATGACTGGTCCGTGAGATGGCCGAAGAAGCTGAAGGCTCCTCCTCATAAGAGGAACTAGAACCTATGGTGAGAGTTCAAGCAAGACCAAGGCCACATGACAGACAAGTTATTCTCTTTGAGGGATAAAATCGAGAAGATGTTGAAGTCCGAAAAGCTAAGGAAGTATGTTGATGGTAAGGCTCCTAATAGGGGAAGAGATGACCCTAAAAAGAAGAGAAATGCCTGATGTCGAGATGATACCCCAGTCAGAAGAGATGATGACTCAAATGGGGATGATGAAGATGATCCAAACCTCCCACCAAAAGATAACAATGCCCCGGTGAAGAGGGTTGGAATTATCTCTTTCGATGTTAATACCATACACGGAGGACTAGCAGGGGGTGGCTCTGAAGTCGAAAACTGAAAAGCTCATGTTGCAGAGGCTAAGTTAGTGACCAAAGTAGAGGTTGTGAATTCGGTGTCTTCAGAGGCTAAGCAGAAGAGAAAGAAGGTAGATATGGATACTCTTATAGTTGGATTCTCCCGGTTTGACTTCAAAGGTATCCTAGCCCCGCAAGGATGTGAGGTACAGAGAATTCTCGTAGATGGAGGAAGTTCAGCGGACGTGATATTCTGGCCCTGTTTTAAGAGCCTAGGACTTAGTAGACCCAGGTTGATACCCTATCATTATCCGTTGATGGGCTTTAGCAGGGAGAATGTCCATCCGTTGGGCATGTATGAGATGGATGTGCGAATGGGGGACGAGTGGCCGAAGAGGTTGATCAAAAAGATCAATTTTTTGTTATGGATGAAAACGTCTTCTCCGCATAAAACCTCATCATACGATGAGTCGCCCTTAAGGAGTTTAAAGCCGTGTCGTCAACGGTCCACCAAACGCTAAAATTCTTGACCCCCTATGGGGTAGGGGAAGTTTAGGGGGACCAGAACTTGAGGCAAAAATGCTACTTCAACTCGGCAAAAGAGAGGGGGGGGGGGGGCATAACCACGTATAGCATTGAAACACCTGATCCTAGAGATGAAATAAAGTTGAAGAAAGGAGAGTCCGCGAAATAGGTAGAATCATTCGTCCTCAATGAGTACAAACCGGATAAAATCATCCAAATTGGTAAGACCATAAAACCGGAGATCAAGGAAGAGCTGATAAGATTCTTGAAGAAGAGGCAGGGTGTTTTCACTTGGAGCAATGCATACATGCATGTCATCAACCCGGAGGTTATGTGATACAAACTCAACGTGGCAGAAGATGCTAAGCCAATTAAATAAAGACTAAGAGTTTACTCCAAGGAAAAGTATGATGTCATCAGGGAAGAGGTCAGAAAGTGAAAGGAGGAAGAATTCATCAGGGAGGTCATATACCTAGAGTGGTTATCAAACGCCGTCATTGTGACCAAATCCAATGGAAAATGGAGAATGTGCATAGACTTCATCGACCTGAACAAGTATTTCCAAAAAGATAATTATCCCTTACCTCAGATTGTTCAGATGGTAGATGCCACGACAGGGCATGAGCTTACAATCTTCATGGACGTGTATTCAGTCTATAATCAGAACTTCATGGATGCTAAAAACTCGGAGAATACAACATTTATCATAGACAAAAGAACCTATTGCTATAAGGTCATGCCCTTCGGCTTGAAGAAAGCAATGGACACGTATCAACGTCTTATAAATAAGATGTTTGAAAATCAAATCCGCAAGACCATGGATGTATATGTAGATGATATGTTGACAAAGAGCTTGAAGGCCTGCACTCACATGGCAAACCTAAAGAGAACTTTCGATACCATAGACTTGTACAGGATGAAAATTAATCCCACAATGTGTGTCTTCGGAGTGGGAGCTGGAAAATTTCTTGGATTCATTATCAATCAGAGGGGAATAGAGGCCAACCCTGAGAAGATCAAGGCTTTGCTTGATATAAAGACCCCCAAAACTATAAAAGACGTTCAATGGCTCACTCGAAGAGTAGCTGCACTCAACAGATTTATTTTTAGAGCCACGGACAAGTGTCTTCCATTTTTTAAGGTTCTTAGAAAGGCCTTTGAGTGGGATAAAGAGTGTGACAAGACCTTTAAGAAGCTCAAGTCTTACCTCGGATTCCCCTGCTCTTATCTCGACCCATCACGGGGGAGAAGTTGTATGTTTACCTAGCAGTCTCAGAGTCAGCTATAAGTGCAGCCATAGTACGGGAATACATTAGGGTATAGAGGCCTCAATACTTCAATACTAAGTCCCTTTAAGGGTGTGAATAGAAATATCCTCGGATGGAGAAGTTGGCCTACACCTTGATACATGCTTCCAAGAAGATGAAACCCTATTTCTAAGTCCACTCTATGGTCATCCTCACTGATTCCCCACTAAGGCAAGTCCTCCACAAGCCTGAGAAGTCAGGAAGATTGATGACCTGAGCCATCGAGTTGGGAGAGTATGACCTTATTTATCAACCCAGGGTGGCTATTAATGGGTAGGCACTCGTAGACTTTGTTGCTGAGTTCATATGGGAAGAGGCTGATGTTGAAAATAATCCACAGATTACAGAGGGTTCAAATAGTGACGTCTTCCAAGACTCGAAAGAGGTTGTGTCCAGCAGGTCCAGAAACAAAATAGATAAAAATGAGGAAGATAAGTACCTCTTAAAGCAAGGAACATTGTCAAAGGGAAGCTTCTATTCGAATGAAGATGTTTGAAACCTCTATGTTGACGGGTCTTCTTGCGAAAGTGGAAGTGGTTCAGGGTTGATACTGTCAGCTCCAGATGCTACAGACATTGAATATGCGCTAAGGTTCAACTTCAAGGAATCTAACAACGAGTCAGAATATGAGGCCTTAATAACAAGCCTCTCCTTGGCAAAAGCCCTTGGAGTTGGCCGCCTCCTACTTCATAGTGACTTGAGGTTGGTTATGAACCAAGTACTTGGAGTATATAAGGCCAAGGATGAAAGGATGACCAAATACCTGAAGAGGGTAAGAATGATGATAGAAGGCTTCGAATAGGTGAAGATGAAGAGGGTACCTCGTTAAAACAATAACCATGCAGATGCACTAGCAAGGTTGGCTTTAGAAACAACGACACGCATCAGAAGGATAATATCAGTCGAGATCCTCCTCAAACTGACCATTTAGGAAGAAGAAGTTACCCGCTATTGCCTCAACTTGAACTTAGGAGTCTCATGGATGGACCCCCTCATCAGATATATCAGAGAGGGAGAGCTTCCAAAATTAATGCTAGAGAGGAGGAAAATTGAGGTACAGAGCTGCAAAGTTCTATAATCAAAGGGTGAAATCAAGACCTATAGCTGTAAAAGACCTAGTGCTGAAGAAGACATTATAGAAGACAAACAAACTTCACCCGAATTGGCATGGCCCTTACAAAGTGATCGAAGAGGTTGTACCCGGTACCTACAGGCTATAAAATCTCGAAGGGAAACCTTTCCCCAATCCATGGAATGCTGGTCATCTGAAGAAGTATTACATATAATGTAGCAATTGTTTCTATGTAAATGTATCATTTTATGAAGAGAATATTAATGAGAGGACCAGTTCATGTTTTAATTCTTTGTTCATTATGCTTTAATAGTGAAATTTTTGGCGATAACATCTTAGTTTGATGGCCTCAGACCTTAAAATATCATAATTTGGTGACAAGGTATGAGGTGAAACATCATATTTAGATGATCTCTGACCTTCAACATCATTCATTTACTAAAATATTTGGGGGCAATATCTTAGTTTGATGGCCTCAGACCTTAAAACATCATAATTTGGTGACAATGTCTGAGGTGAATCATCATATTTGGATGACTTCAGACCTCAAACATCATAATTTGGTGACAAAGTTTGAGGTGAAGCATCATATTTGGATGACCTCAGACCTTAAACAACATTAATTTGGTGAAATGTTTTGGGATAACATCTTAGTTTGATGACCTCAGACCTTAAAACATCATAATTTGGTGACAAGGTCTGAGGTGAAACATCATAATTTTGTGACAAGGTCTGCGGTGAAGCATCATATTTGGATGACCTGAGACTTTAAAAATCATAATTTGGTGATAAGGTCTGAGGTGAATCATTGTATTTGGATGACCTCAAGCCTTAAAACATCATAATTTGGTGACAATGTCTGAGGTGAAATATCATATTTGGATGACCTCAAACCTTCAACATCATTAATTTGGTGAATTTTTTGGCCGTAACATCTTTGTTTGATGGCCCCAGACCTTAAAACATCATAATTTGGTTACAAGTTTTGAGGTGAATCATCATATTTGGATGACCTCAGACCTTAAAACATCATAATTTAGTGACAAGGTGTGAGGTGAAACATCATATTTGGATGACCTCAGATCTTAATCATCACTAATTTGGAGAAATTTCTAGGGGTAACATCTTAGTTAGATGGCCTCAGACCTTAAAACATCATAATTTGGTGACAAGGTCTGAGGTGAAACATCATATTTGGATGACCTCAAACCTTCAACATCATTTATTTACTAAAATATTTGGGGACAGTATCTTAGTTTGATGGCCTCAGACCTTAAAACATTATAATTTGGTGATAAGGTATGAGGTGAAGCGTCATATTTGGATGACCTCAGACCTAAAATATCATAATTTGGTGACAACGTCTGAAGTGAAACATCATATTTGGATGACCTCAGACCTTAAACAACATTAATTTGGTGAATTTTTTTGGGATAACATCTTAGTTTGATGAACTCAGACCTTAAAACATCATAATTTGGTGACAAGGTCTGAGGTGAAACATCATATTTGGATGACCTTAGAGCTAAAACATCATAATTTGGTGACAAGGTCTGCGGTGAAGCATCATATTTGGATGACCTGAGACTTTAAGCATCATAATTTGGTGACAAGATTTGAGGTGAAGCATCATATTTGGATAACCTCAGACCTTAAAACATCATAATTTGGTGACAAGGTCTGAGGTGAAAAATCATATTTGGATCACCTCAGACCTTCAACATCATTAATTTGGTGAATTTTTTGGGGGTAACATCTTTGTTTGATGGCCCCAGACCTTAAAACATCATAATTTGGTTAGAAGTTGTGAGGTGAAGAATCATATTTGGATGACCTCAGACCTTAAAACATCATAATATGGTGACAAGGTCTGAGGTGAAACATCATATTTGGATGACCTCAGACCTTAAACATCATTAATTTGGTGAAATTTTGGGGGGTAACATCTTAGTTTGATGGCCTCAGACCTTAAAACATCATAATTTGGTGACAAGGTCTGAGGTGAAACATCATATTTGGATGACCTCAGACCTTATAACCATTAATTTGGTGATAAATTACAAGGGTAACATCATAGTTTAGTGATGAAGACACCATTATTTTGAGACTTTAGACCTTGTTACAAACACCATTGCATGACACATAAAACTATTCAAAGGAGCATTCATCAAAAGAAGCTAAATCCCCTGAAGAGGAGGATATAACATTAAGAAGTTAAGAATTACAAGCCAAAATGTGCAAGAGAATGTTGTCAGAAGTTATGAAGTTACAGATGAAAGACAAAAATTACAAGTGAAGCTTCACAAATTATTATCTAAGTGTCTGCAAACACAGGGTTAGTAACCTCGTCCTGATCATTTTGTCCGACATTGGTAAACTCAGGCCCATCATCTTGATGGTTGACGTCCTCAGTCTCTGCAGCTTCTGGATGGGCAGTCTTTATAAGCATATCACCTCCTTCCTCATCGACCTCTTGTAAGGCCTGAGCAAATTGAGGGTTTGCAAAACCCAGACCAATAAAGTCTGAGGCTGTCAAAATCTCGGACTCCTTTTATTTGATGGATTCCCATTTACCAGTAGCTTTAATACTTCTTTCAAGGTATTCAAAGGCGAAGATTATGAATTGGTCAGAGACCTGATAGCTGGCCAACCACTTCTCAGAGGCATCCTCAAGGGTAGCTTTCACTCCAGCATTAACTTTTTGTTGGAGGACGTCGTCCTTGGTCTTCAGGGAAGAGGTGTGGTCCTTCTGGAGCTTAGCTATGTCCTTCGCCCTCTGCTTCACCTTATTCTCAGACCCCTCCAAGTCAGCCTTCAGACGTTCCACTTCAGCATTTAGAGTGGCCTCCACCTTTTGGGACTCTCTTCCCTTTTCAATCAGGGGTATATTCCTTAGGGTCCATTTAATAAATTGGTGCATGGACAGGACACCCTGCAACATAAAGTCAGATGTATGAGATCAAGACAGCCCAATTCAAGGATGAGGTTACACTTGGGCCAAGAAATTTAAAATCTATACCTGGATAGACCTGTGAAGGCAAAACTCGACCAGTAGATGAGTATCTATAGAGCGTAAGAATTGATTGTCAGCATCGATCATTGTAGAGCCGATGGCATCCATATCCTTCAGACCATTACAAATCAAGTTCTCATTGATCTTCAACTGCTCCAGACAAGTAGCAAGCGCATCATCAGATGAGATGGGGATAGCACGATCTCTCTTCTGGATTTTTCTTTGCCTCTGATCCTCTAGGGAAGTAGTGGAGGATTTCCTCTTTTTTGTAGCATCGGCCTTAGAAGTTTCGACGTTCTTCTTTGGTGGGGGAGGAGGAGGAGCGATGAGCCCAACCTTCTTCACCAACTTGATCAGGCTTGGTGCATACATCTCCCATAGGTCGTCTGATACACCTTCTGGGCGTTCTGCAAAAAATATGTTTGAGTTAGTAAATCAGAAATATTAAATATCAGAGATACAACTTAGCAAAATAAACACTTACGGAGCTCGGCTAAAGGATTATCCCCCAAGCCCATCCTAGAGAGGTAGTAGGGGGTCATCAGATACTCATACTTGACTAGCCAGCCAAGCTCCCCCTGATCCTGAAGGTCTTCAACCTTTTCAAGGTTATCCTAGCTTAGCCCAGGGTCGGCTTTGGCAGCCAATCACAATTTCCCCCACCTTAGAGGGGTCCTCAGCTCAAGCGATGAAAAGGGGGCACAAGTACCAAATTCCCATTCCCCTGAGACGAAGAAGTATCGTGGTTTCCAATTATGGTTTTGTGACACCACGACTAATTAAATACTGGGTAGCTACTCCTTTATTCAAATTAATACAAAATGTCAAGTTGGTTCAGTTCATACCATCACTGTCGAAAACATTTTTAAACAATTACTAACCACCTAATATTTAAAAAGTGAGTTGTCAAATTTTATTAAATTAAATTAACATGCAATCCATCGAATATTTATCAACTAATGATAACATAATTACGTCACAGTCACAACTGAATATAAATGGAATAATAAATGAGTTTGGAGTAACACTCCTCAGAATAGTCCCAAATACTGAATAAAACTAAATACAATGTCTTGATAATAAATGAATTTAACCCCCAAACTGAAAAGAAACTGATTATGATAAATCCGTCTCTAGAAGAAATGGAGCGACATGCCCTAACAACTGAATAAGTCTGAAATGGAATCAATATAGAATGTGGAGGCGTCTATCCTCAAGGTCATGTAACATCCACAGTAGCTATAGCACATCACTAGAATGGAACTCCTAAACTTGGCGTGCTTGTGGCTGGGCAACTAAAAAGTTTTTACAAGAAAATAGATTTGAAAACAAACGGGTCAGAGCCCGAGGTGAAAACAGTTTAAAATATAGCAAGTGTTTAATAGCATTAAACAGTGAATATTAAATACAAGTTAGTTACGTGCACTCACATGAGTTCCTCACCTCTCAACTGATGTGCACTCCTAACGTATCCATAACCCGTCCTAGTCATACCACTAACTAACTAGTCGAAATCACAACCTGACTTCACTTTTATAATATAAGGTTCTATTTAAGACATTCTAATATAATCTGTGCGTGTCTTTCTCATTCATTACTTATAATATTTACTTTATGAAATTCTATTTTTTTTTTCTCTACTAAAAATGTATCAAGAATACACATTTTCACTTTAATAAAGAGTCTATGGCAATTACCAGTATATTAATACCAACATAAATATACAATTAGGGCATCTCTAGGCTAAGCTGTGGTGAACACATACTCTGCTATCGAATCTCGGTACATCACGTACATAAGGACCACGTGTTCCGAATCTTTCAGGAACCGTCTTAGTAAGCAAAATCACACATAATGGAGAGGAACATAGTTCACATACCCATGGGTCACACACATACCTACGCTCCCATGGTTAGCTGACTTATTAACTCACAAATAATTCATTCACAGCCATATGTCCTTAAGGTACCAATATATACCCCCCCGTAGGCACACAAAGATTAGATGGCCGAGTTTGAAAGTCGACCTCCCGTGATAGCAAGTATGGTAGGTATGTTATACTCATATAAGTCCATATACCAAGCATTCACACAACTTAGATATCTTATAATATTAATAAAGGTATATTCTACATCCCTAAATCATTGTTCCAATTTGTACATTTTTAAGTCTCCAAATAATATATAATATAGACCGTCGACACATCTCACGTCGTAGTTTCAAGTACTTAAAATGTAAAGGTTACCAATTCTCTTATTATCCCCACATTTAAATCCATTATTCTTAAGGTCCTTACTTCTGCAAGTAACATTATATTATCAAACTATATAGAAGTTAATCATTTAATTTCAGTCTCTAATAGTATATCACACGTCGAGCCTTATTAATATAATTCCCAAATTGAATTCTAATCATAATTCGGGTCTCACAAACATACCTACTGGTCTTCCTTATATCTAAGAGTGTTCACAAAGTCCCCACCAATAATTATCTAAGGTTGAAACTATTAAAATTCAACATAGGAAGAAATATAACTGATTCTGTGAAGGTCGATCTATCGACCTTGAATGTCGATCGATCGATGGTGGTCGATCGATCGATCGACCTAAGAATGTCGATCGATCGATCATACAAGATAGGCTACGGATTGCTTCATTTTCCAGTCCCAAATTTGTCCCAAAACTCCATTACAAGGTATGAAACTCTAGTCTAAGGTTATTGGATCATTATACAACCAAAATACATTATTTTTAACGTTCCAAAACTTTTAAATCATCAACAAATGGACTTATATGGATCAAAACATCAATAAAACCCCTAGTTCCCTATTTTCTTCAAGAACAATGATAATGCTCCTCTTTAATATGTTTTTAATTCATCAAAGGTTATGTTTTAGATACTGAATTCATCCCGAACAAATCTACATGCAATTCCTAACCAAGGTTTAGAGTTCTACATCGATTTCATTGGGTTTTCATCATCTTCCAAGGAAAATATTAATTTCTACACTAATCATGGAGGAAATATTTGCTGAAACTAATGAAATCAAATCACTTGCCTTAAGTTTGATGTTCAGAATCATTCATGGTGTCCAGGGGCTGGTTCTTTCCTTCTTTCCGGTCACAATTTCGTCAAGATTTGGTGGTGGTGGTTGGTGGCTAGGTTTTGGAAACCTCCAGCAACTTCCCCTCTAACTCACGTAGCCCACTCTTTGTTTTTGACTGATAATGGCCCTAATGGCCTTTCCAATAATAAATAAATAAACACTAAAATTCGTGGGTCTTAATTCCTTAATTTTTAAAATGACCAAAATACCCTTCCGGGTTGTCGGTTTGGCCTAAAAATACCCCGCGACCCAAACTAAACCCCCGGCTAGTATTTTCTGACTATCTCGACCCCTCCGGACACGTTGACACACTCAAAATGACCATATAGTTGATAAAAATATAATTTACTTTTTAATCTAACTAAATTGATTCCTGACGCGACTAACACGCGCATCCCAACTTAATTTTCCAAATTATCGTATTTATGACTCTCGACAATTCGAATACTTTCAATACTCATATATTACCATATATACTTAGTAATATTTGATAATTATCATCATAATCAAATACCAACTCACGCCTTGCTAGTATTTAAATCCGGATTAATTTCCAATTAATTCTCATTTAATTTAATTAATCCATTAAATAAAAATTAATAAAATTACGGGTATTACATACTTCCCCCCTAATAACATAATTTCATCCCGAAATTCAGAAATAAAGTATACCTAGAAAAAATAGCTCTGGATAACGCTCGCGCATCTCATCCTCGCGCTCCCCGATTGACTCCTCGACATTATGATACCGCCACTGAACACGTAATAACGGTACTATCTTCGACCTCAGTTTCCTCTCGTTGTGGTCTAGAATAGCAATCGGCCCCTCCTTGTTTGAACTATCAGGCTGAAGATCGATGTCCTCTAAAGTAATGTGGGTATGGCCCAAATCGTCCCTAAGATATCTCCTTAGCGAGGAAATATGGAACACGTCATGAATCATATGCAAGTGTTCCGGTAACCTAAGTCTATACGCTACTGGCCCAATCTGCTTGATGATAGGAAATGGACCCACGTATCTAGGTGCTAATTTCCCTTTCTTCCCGAAATGCATAATCCCCTTCATTAGAGATACTCTGAGTAGCACCTGGTCCCCCACCTTGAACTCTCTAACGAATCTTTTGGCATCGACATAACTCTTCTGTCAGTCCGGAGCTACCTGAATACGGCTCTGTATCATCTCTATCCTCGTCGAGGTATTCTGAATCACCTCCACCCCAAGAAGCTTTTTATCCCCCACCTCTAGCCACATGCTGGGGAACGACAAGGTCGACCATACAACTCCTTGAATGGAACCATGCCAATAGTGTTATAATAGGCAAACTCCACCAGTGGAAGGTACTTCTCCCAACCACCTTCAAAGTCTAGGATGCACATACGCAACATTTCCTCCAACATCTGATTCGTCTGCTCGGTTTGCCCATCTATCTGCGGGTGATATGTTGTACTCATCCGCAACTCCGTACCCATGGCATCCTGGAAGCTCTCCCAAAATCGTAAAACAAATATCTAGTCTCGATCATGTAATACCCCGTATTTTATGGCTTTTAAAATTTGGGATTTATTAAATTTAAATTGAGATATTAATTTAATATTAATTCAAAAATTTATTTTTATATTTACTAACGTGATGTGAGTTAGTAATTATGGGAAAATTGTTGAATATTACTAGACGAGTAAAGTAATATATGAGATTCATTTTATTAAAAATTGTCACGAGTGAATTAAATGGCAATTATGGAAATTTAAGTCGGGACGCGCCTGTGTCGTGTCAGAACTAAATTATTATTATATAAAGTGAATAAATTATAAGTTGCTCGTATGATCATTTTGAGTGAGCCAATATGTCCGGAAGGGTTGAGATAGTTAAAATAATGTACCCGGGGGTTTAGTTTGGAACACGGGGCGTTTTTAGGCCTAATTAACATCCTGAGAGCGCGTTTTAGACATTTTACATTTTTGGCCATGAAAACCCAAGAAATTTCTAAGTGTATATTAGATAATAGGAGTCATCTTATAGGGTTAGAATAGCCATAAACTAAAGAAGTTCATTGGAGAGGAAGAGGAAAAGCTTTCCAAGGGGTTCTAGGCCAAGAACTCCACCGTTTGCGCCGCCGTTGCCGCCAAACATTAGATCGCGCAACGAGGATCACAACCACACCAATCTATCCACAAATATGAACCAAGAATTCCAAGGAAAGTATCTATCTTTCTCTATTTCAGTTAATGCTTCAATAATATTACCCTATAAATGATTAGGACTAGTTTTTGTGAAAGAAAAACCTATTTTGGAGACTTAAATTGCATGATATATGGGTAAAAGATGTATTCTTGAAATCAAACTCACATGTAAAGATTAAACCACGAAATTACAGTAAATTAGGTGTATGAAGTCTGGTAAAAGAATGGGAAGAAACTAAACAAAGAAAAGATTAGGGTTCTTGATATTTTTATGGATTATGCACCCTTTAATTCGTTATTCATGATGAAAATCCGCATGCCTGACATAGAATATCACTTATTTGAGGATGTAAAACTTGTAGTATGAATTGTAGGGAGTTTGGGAATCAAAAATATTGATTTGGTTGACTTTGGAAGAAGAACCCCGTAACTGGATATTCTGCAGATTTGCCATACCTGCTTGATCGATCGATTTACCCAAAAGCATCGATCGATCGATCAAACCCCTGCTATAGATCGATCGACCCCTCCTGAAAGACATTTGTTTTTCTTTTTAAATAATTAATTTCAATTTAAGTGAGTAGTAATATTTGGACATTTCTATTAAAACATTTTGGGATGTAAAGAAGGCAGTAGGACTTTATAAAATTTTGGAACCTTTAATGTAAAACGACATTAACATTTTATGGGGGTATATTACAGATAAAGGACAATGGGAACATGCGTTAAAGATTGAGACTTGTAAGAGAGTTAGACCAGAAGATAAGTGAGTGTACGTCCACTGAAATTATACTTTAAATACATCGAGAAAGGAGAAGTGAGTATGAAATGCATTATAAATGAAAATAAAAAAAATGACGAGTTGTTATGCATAATAATCGAGTAAAATGTGTTAATAACGGATAATTATGATTATGGGTCGTGAACACACCTAATTTAGATATGTGGATAATTATATATATACGACTGTATGATTGTTCATATATTATATATATTTGTGTAAAAATCGTAATCGAGCTACTTGCTATCACAGGGGTTTCCGCACCGGGACAGTCTTATCTCGATTGGACCTTTATGGGGGATAACTTCTTATACCCCAGAAGATAGTGTCCTTGATTACAGGCTATCTGAGTTATAGTAAGACGGTCATAAGAGACGTGTGGGTATGTGCTGACCTCTTAGGACTGGGAACTATGCTTCGCCTCCAATTGTTTGTGTTTTGTGTTAGTACAGTTCGAGAGTGATTCTGAACTAGTATTTCCCTTAGTTTGTGTTATACGGGGACTTGATAGCAGAGTATGCCAGCACCTTAGATCTTATGTGAGGTGCCGTTAGTATATATATTATATGTGACTAATATATATACGTATATTTATATGGGAACTTTCTACTATGCGTATAAGTAGATAACAAATGAATAAATGCTTCAACTTCATTATAAGTGTTCGAGAACTTTATAAAGGTAATGAGTTGTTTTAAATAACGTAAGGAATCTTGAAGATGACGATTTCCCAATGTAAATATCATAACTTCGCATTTCACATGATAAATCATTGTGGAGAATAAGATAGGGAAATTAATGGGATTTATTAGTACGGTAGGTGTGCACACTAGATGAGAGGTGAGAAATCTGAAGAGAGGGTCGCATACTAATATGATTGTTGCATTACCCGGTAAGCATTTTAAATACCTGCTAAACAAATTACAAATTGTTTTACAATCGGGCTCTGACCCGTTTCTTATTTTCTCTTCGCTCTTGTATATATATATGTATATATTACAGGTGCCCAACCACAGGGGCATATTGCATAAGATCCTTTGGAAGGAACGCGTTGCAGCTTAGGTGGGAGTTGCAGGCCTCTTGCTTAGACGATCTCTTCATTGATTCCACTTCTAGCAATACTTTATCCAGTTGGGTATGTGTCGCCCTTTCCTATTATTCAGTTGTTTTTATCAGAGATTTTGATTCGTTTATTTACAGAATTTATATTTTGGAATGGTTATTGTTAGGATGTTTTTCCTTTAAGTTTTAAAGTTGGAATAAATTAGTTGGATGTTTAATTGTTTGGATTATATATTCCAGTATAGTTGTTGTGTGATTTTTTAAACTATGGATTATGTAAAGTTTTAAATGTTAGTTTTTCATTGAAATTTGGAAATTGATGTCTTAAAATCATTTTGACACTTAGCTTAATTGTTTAGGGTGTTTAATTGGAAAAGGTACTCTTTGCGACAGTGATGCTAAGAATGAACCAACTGTTCACCTTGATTATAATTTAATAAAGGACTGATCACCCTGTATTTAATTAGGTGGGGTGTCACATGTGGTATCAGAGCATCAGGTTCTAGTGTCCTTTAGGATCTGTACGGCTTATTTTGTTTCCATTTTAGCGTCTTTGATATAGAGCCCTAATATTAGGAATGTTGTATTCATCTCTATACATTGGGAATTCGTGCTTCTGCGATTTGTTAATGCGAACAATGAACTCATCTAAATTATTTATATTTTCAGATGGATCGTCAAGAAGAACTAGCTAATGTCGTTAGGGAAGTCCACGAGCAAGGTCGACTCACACCTCAGGTGTCTCCAGAGAAAGTATCAATCGCCGAGTTAGCAGGTATTGTGGCACTGGCAGTTACCACTGCGGTCTTATAGTATCAAGAACGTAGCACACAACTTATGGGGGGAAAAAGATCTAGAGAGTATAGTAAGTCTATCATGACTGGATATAACAAGTGTGCGAAGGGACAAAAATCGCAACAACACTCTCCTCAAGATCGTAAAAGCTAAGAAGGTAAAAAATTGTGTAGGGAAAAGCAAAAGCGTCAAGGCCAACAAAGTCGGGGGCCGAGTGAAGTCACTAAGCGGTGTTTCAAATGTGGAATGGTTGCTCATGAACGTCGAACTTGTTCGGATCAGTCTGGAGAGGAAATCCAATCCAACCAGCGAGAACTTTCAGGACTTTGCTATAAGTGTGTACAAATGGGTCACAAGTGGAGGGACTGTCCTCAACTAAATGTTGTTTTTCATCAAGATACTTAATAAGGCCAAGGAGAAAGTGGAACTATACAACCGGACCAAAACCAACAGAGCCGTAAAATGAATCAGTTTAGAGGTAGATGTTTTAATTGCGGCAGGATGGGTCACCGGAGGCAGGATTGCCCAGATAAGAGTAAGATACCCTAGCAGCAGGGGCAGGAACAGCACGAATGTGTGTACGATGCCCAGCATTCTGAAACCCAGTAGCCCTCATCGGTCACTGATGGTATGTTCTTTCCTTCTAGTACTATGAGGTACATTTTATTTAATACTGGGGCGTCATACTGTTTTATAGATACTCGCTTGGCACGAACCTTAGAATTTTTAGGCATTACTAAAGTATGGTGTCATGCGCAGACTCATCATTAGGGTGAGGGCCATTTATTTTCTGTATACGCCGACGTGTAGGTATATAGTTTGGTAGTTTGGTTTTACCTGCAGTCATACATGAGCACGACGCCAAAATTTGGCATGGATTGGCTCGCTATGCACAGAGCCATGATAAATTGATTCTGTAGGAGTATTACCTCTGTCATTGCGGGATAGGAGATGTTTGAGTGGCGATGCCTCGCCCAGAAGGGGGTCTTCCACCTATTTTTATTATATAAAGGAGGATACCTCTAAGGAAATTGTGATTCTCCTGGATTCGATTCCATTCGTTCGTGAGTTTTCGAAAGTATTTCAAATGATAAGTGGATTAAGTATCGAGATATTTTGTGGAGAGTGAAATCACACGTGCTAAAATATTTTTTCTAAAGCAAGTATAGGGGACAAGAGTATGGTGTCTAGTAAGAGACAACGATTTAAGTAGTTTTATTTTTGTTTAGACAGGTGTGTCACGTCCGCGTACAATCTGTGCCGCCAAAACGATTGGCAAAGTAGAAGTATGAGTTTTATCCTTAACGGATGAGGCGTGTTTTATGTGACCCGAGTGAGTCACTACTTCTTTGTTCATTGTTATATTAGCATGTGAGACGAGTTTAATGCGTATAACTACAAACGATATTATTATGTGAATATCTTCCAAGTGTAGTGGGATTTCCTTTAGTGCTATCCACGGAGGATGAATGGGTGTATTGATAGTGTTATATACTTTATTGAGATTACTCGTTTTAGTGATGTGGTATACGAATATGATATTGTCTTGGTTACAACTTTATAGAAATGGTTAGTAGGATAGTATGTAGTTATTGCAAGGCTATCGAAATGGTTGCATTAGTGCAACATGCCGTGTTCTAGCGAGGCCTCACCTGCGAGAGGGCCAGACTCACACTTATATTATCTACTTTAGGGACTCGGAGGGGATAGTGTGCTCGAAATATTCGATCCCGGTGTGTATAAAGACCTTGTTGTTATGATTTAGTATGTATTGGGTTTACTGTGGAGCGAAAGGTTTTAACTCATTATGATGTTTAGTGCTCAAGACTTGGTGATAGGAAGAGCGCATTGATATATATATCCTTTAGAGATGTGAGAGTTAAGAGTAGGACCCATAAGTTTGGGGTCAGGATTTCGAGATCCCCGAGCGTATGTATTTGAGGTTTATGGAGTGTAATTACCACCAATATTGAATGATTGTACAATTGGTAAAATGTTCATTGTTAAGTATAATTACGGGAAGAGATGTAACTTTTCTGTCAAGAGACGGAATAAGGGGGTACATGCTATGGACGGAAGGCCTAACGGATTTCGATAACCAACAATGCTAGGTAGTAGTGTATTGGGGGGTTCCTTGTTTGGATTTCGCTTTGTGAGACATCCCACGCATGAAACTTAGCGTAAGGTTGAAAATAGGGAGACGTTTGGTCACTATTCCATGAGTTCGGTACCCCGGCCGAAATGGGATCAAGTAATTATATATGTAAGTTGGAAGTTAAATTTTGATTTAAAACCAGTGGAGCCGGATTGTGTGGTATGAAAGCATTGAAAGTTTTGTTTTATCACCATGAATTAAGGGATGGAATGATGATGATGAGGATTCAAAATTTTTATTTCTAGGGTGATTGAGAGTACCCAAGTGTTGTAATCACGTTGCGAGTGCTAGAGAAAATAAAGAATTGAGTATTAGGTGTGTAGCGTATGTGATGCTTACGCTAGCATGCACCGTTTATAGGGTGTGTGGGCATCCCGATTATCTGATAATCGAATTGTCCGAGTTGAGGGGGCGTGGGAATGGACGTGTGGAATATATGTTTTTGGGGCTAGCATTACGATGTGGAATTAGTAGAGGGGATTAAGCGTCGCAATAAGAACGATAAATCCATATATACGAGTACGAACAGAGTAGCACGCCAAATCTGGTTTAAAAGATGTGGGAAACCATTTACAAAGGGGTATTCCTTGAGAAGGGTAGAATTTAATCATTATGGATAACGCTCGGAGCGAAGTTGTAATTAGTCAAATGTGAAAGCAACTTGCGCATACAAAGAGTGATGATGTTAGTATGGTCTAAAAGGTACAGAAGTGTACTTCGTGGAGAAAAGTGCACGAGTCAGAACTTTTCGTACACACCAAGGAAAGAAGGGAGTATTAAGTGTCACCTAATATGAGACATTTCTAGGAAAACATGATGTTTAGAATGACATAGTGAGTAGTCTCTGCATCCACCACTCATAGATAGAGAGACGTTTAAATAAGAAGATAAACCATAGAATTGTGTGGCTATCGACAATTCCTATAATGGGAGAGGACGGTAGAGTCGGTAAAATTTCTCGGATGGGTTACCATCTTCAAGACAAGATAAAGGGTTCATCCGAACGTGTGAATCAAATTTCCTAGGAAGGAAGTGATTGACATTCCTTTGGAGTGATTTACAATATTAACTAATGTGCCCCAGTCTTCCTTTGAAAGGAAGGGATCGCGCCGGTACGTGGTCCTACACGGTATTATTTTCTGAATCGAATGAGATTTTTGAATCCCAACTTCAATATGGGATTTTAGGAAAACAACGAAGGTAATGTTTCGTTATGAGTGGGAGGTATCACCCATAGACGAGGAGCAGGCGCATGGTGATTAACGATTAGTGGGGCCGCATGAAGGTAATTTTGGAATCTTGGTGATCATTTCATTTCCACAATGGATATAACTAGCACGTGAAGTATAGTATGTTAGAGTTCTGTGGAAGCACTCATACCTGTTTGTCGTGAACGAGATGATTATTGAAGTTTTGGTGTGGAAAAACCTTAACTATTCTCCTTGTGCGTATGTTTAGAGGTGAGCGGATAATCAGAATTTTGGATCAATAGAGAATAATCCGATGACTATGGTGGAATTCCACGATTGTTTTAGGCGAACAAGAGTGGTCAGATATTCGTATGGTTTCTCCCAGAACGGGAGTTTTGTGTTTACATAAATCCACGAAGTTGTCATGTGTGGCCTCCCAATGATATTAAAATAATGGGAATTAATACTGTATATGCGTGTCTTATGCGAATGTTGTCGGATAGGAGCACCATGTGAAGTATCTTTAATTAAGAGTGTTAAACCAGCTTGTAGTGAGGTGGGGGCTATAGTGATTGAGCGCCTTACTATGTGGAGAGGTAACGTACTGTTAAGGTATCCAAAACGTGTTTTACCAGGTGGGCCTTATTTTCTGAATTTCGGGACGAAATTCCGTTATTAGGGGGGAAGTATGTAATACCCCGTATTTTTATGGCTTTTAAAATTGGGGATTTATTAAATTTAAATTGAGATATTAATTTAATATTAATCCAGAAATTTATTTTTATATTTACTAACGTGATGTGAGTTAGTAATTATGGGAAAATTATTGAATATTACTAGACGAGTAAAGTAATATATGAGATTCATTTTATTAAAAATTGTCACGAGTGAATTAAATGGCAATTATGGAAATTTAAGTCAGGACGCGCCTGTGTCGTGTCAGAACAAAATTATTATATAAAGTGAATAAATTATAAGTTTCTCATATGATCGTTTTGAGCATGCCAATGTGTCCAGAAGGGTCTAGATAGTCAAAATAATTTACCCGGGGGTTTAGTTTGGGTCACGGGACGTTTTTAGGCCTAATTAACATCCCGGGAGGGCGTTTTAGACATTTTACATTTTTGGGCATGAAAACCCAAGATATTTCTAAGTGTATATCAGATAATAGGAGTCATCTTCTAGGGTTAGAATAACCATAAATTAAATATGGCCATTGAAGAGGAAGAGGAGAAGCTTTCCAAGGGGGTCTAGGCCAAGAACTCCACCGTTTGCGCCGCCGTCACCGCCAAACATTAGATCGCGCAACGAGGGTCACAACCACAACAAGCTCTCCACAAATCTGAACCAAGAATTCCCAGGCAAGTATCTATCTTGCTCTATTTCAGTTAATGTTTCAATAATATTAGCCTAGAATGATTAGGAGTAGTTTTTGTGAAAGAAAAACCTATTTTGGAGACTTGAATTGCATGATATATGGGTAAAAGATGTATTTTGGAAATCAAACTCACATGTAGAGATTGAACCACAAAATTACAGTAAATTAGGAGTATGAAATCTGGTAAAAGAATGGGAAGAAACTAAACAAAGAAAAGATTAGGGTTCTTGATATTTTTATGGATTATGCACCCTTTAATTCGTTATTCATGATGAAAATCTGCTTGCCAAACGTAGAATATCACTTATTAGAGGATATAAAACTTGTAGTATGAATTTTTGGGAGTTTGGGAATCAAAAATATTGATTTGGTCGATTTTGGAAAAAGAAACCTGTAACTGGATATTCTGCAGATTTGCCATACCTGCTTGATCGATCTATCGACCCAAAAGCATCGATCGATCGATGCCTCGATCGATCGAACCCCTGCCATAGATCGATCGACCCCTCCTGACAGACTTTTATTTTTCTTTTTAAATAATTAATTTCAATTTAAGTGAGTTACAATCTTTGGACATTTCTAGTAAAACCTTTTGGGATGTAAAGAAGGCAGTAGGACTTTATAAAATTTTGGAACCTTTAATGTAAAACGATATTAACATTTCATGGGGGTGTTTTACACATAAGGGACAATGGGAACATGCGTTGAAGATCGAGACTCATAAGAGAGTTAGACCAGAAGATAAGTGAGTGTACGTCAACTGAAATTATACTTAGAATACATCGAGAAAGGAGAAGTGAGTATGAAATGCGTTATAAATGAAAATAAAAAAAAAATGACGAGTTGTTATGCATAAAAATAGAGTAAAATGTGTTAATAACGGATGATTATGATTATGGGTCGTGAACACACCTAATTTAGAAATGTGGATAATTATATATATATATGACTGTATGATTGTGCATATATTATACATATCTGTGTGAAAATCGTACCCGAGCTACTTGTTATCACGGGGGTTTCTGCGCCGGGACAATCTTATCTCGATTGGACCTTTATGGGGGATAACGACGTCTACCCTAGAAGATAGTGTCCTTGATTACAGGCTATCTGAGTTATAGTCAGATGGTCCTAAGAGACGTGTGGGTATGTGCTGACCTCTTAGGACTAGGAACTATGCTTCGCCTCCAATTGTTTGGGTTTTGTGTTAGTACAGTTCGAGAGTGATTCCGAACTAGTATTTCCCTTAGTTTGTATGATATGAGGACTTGATAGCAGAGTATGCCAGCACCTTAGATCTTATGTGAGGTGCCGTTAGTATATATATTATATGTGTGACTAATATATATACGTATATTTATTTGGGAACTTTCTACTGTGCGTATAAGTAGATAAGAAATGAATAAATGCTTCAACTTCATTATAAGTGTTCGGGAACTTTATAACGGTAATGAGTTGTTTTAAATAACGTAAAGAATCTTGAAAAGGACGATTTCCTAAAGTAAATATCATAACTTCGCGTTTCACATGATAAATCATTATGGAGAATAAGATAGGGAAATTGATGGAATTTATTAGTACGGTAGGTGTGCACTCTAGATGAGAGGTGAGAAATCTCAAGAGAGGGTCGCATACTAATATGATTGTTGCATTAGCTGGTAAGCATTTTAAATTCTTGCTAAACAAATTATAAACTGTTTTACAATCGGGCTCTTACCCATTTCCTATTTTCTCTTCTCTCTTGTATATATATATATGTATATATTACAGGTGCCCAGCCACAGGGGCATATTGTGTAAGATCCTTTGGAAGGAACGCGATGCAGCTTAGGTGGGAGTTGCAGGCCTCTTGCTTAGACGATCTCTTCATTGATTCCACTTCTAGATCTACTTTATCCAGTTGGGCATGTGTCGCCCTTTCCTATTATTCAGTTGTTTTTATCAGAGATTGAGATTCGTTTATTTACAATATTTATATTTTGAAATGGTTATTGTTAGGATGTTTTTCCTTTAAGTTTTAAAGTTGGAATTAATTAGTTGGATGTTTAATTGTTTGTATTATATATTCTAGTATAGTTATTGTGTGATTATTAAACTATGGATTATGTAAAGTTTTAAATGTTGGTTTTTAACTGAAATTTGGAAATCGATGTCTTTAAAATGGTTTTGACACTTAGCTTAATTGTTTAGGGTGTTTAATTGGAAAAGTTACTCTTTGCGACAGTGATGCTAAGAATGAACCAACCGTTCCCCTTGATTATAATTTAATAAATGAGTGATCACCTGGTATTTAATTAGGCGGGGTGTCACAGGTCAGACACGATATTAAGAGGTACCCCGTGGAGTCTTACTGTCTCCGCTATGAAAATATGGGCATACTATCCCATAGTGTAGTCTGTCCGGGCTGGCAAAAAATGAGCAATTTTTGTCAACCTATCCACGATTACCCATATGGAGTCGTGACCCCTCTGCGATGTAGGTAACCCCATGATAAAGTCCATGGAAATTCTCTCCCATTTCCACATAGGAACCTCTAATGGCTGTAGAAGTTTTGTTGGTCTCTGATGGTCCACCTTTACCAGCTGACAAGTGGAACATTTAGAAACGGACTCGGCAATATCTCTCTTCATCCCGCTCCACCAATATTGTCTTCTTATATCTTGGTACATCTTATCCCCACCAGGATGTACCGCGAGCCGTGCGACTCTGTCATTACCTCATGTCACAAGTCTTCCCCCTCCGGAACAACCAGTCTCCCATTTAAGCGTAAGCCCCCGTCTGAACTAACGGTATAGGACTCGGCTCCCTCTGCTACTAATCGAACTATATTCTCTTGACAAAACGAGTCTTTTGCCAGGACCTGTATCACTCTCATAACAATCTAGGGTGTAACGGTCATTACCGACATGAATGATCGGGCCACTGCATCCTGGTGTCCAAAATCTTTCCACTTTGCTCTCCACACTTCGGCCACCTCACCTACTGGTCTACGGCTCAACGCGTCAGCTACCACATTAGCTTTACATGGGTGGTACTGGATATCGAACTGATAATCCTTCACGAACTCAAGCCACCTACGTTGACGCATATTTAATTCTATCTGCGTGAAGAGGTACTGTAGGGACTTGTGGTCCGTGAATAAATGGAATTTCTACCCTAGGAGATAATGTCTCCAAATCCGAAGAGCAAATACAACTGCTACTAACTCCAAGTTATGGGTGGGGTAATTCTTCTCGTGAGGCTTAAGCTTACAGGAAGCATAAGCTATAGCCTGACTCTCCTGTTGCAGTACACCCCCAAGCCCTAGTAAGGACGCATCCGTGTCAACTAGATACTTAACTCCTGGTCTCGGCAATGCTAACACTGGTGCTAAGGTCAACTTGTCCTTCAACTCATCGAATGTAAACTGACAGGCATCGCTCCAGATAAATGGCACATCCTTACGAGTCAGATGTGTCAAAGTACCAGCAATCTTAGAGAACCCCCGAATAAACCTCGTGTAATGTCCTGCTAGGCCCAAGAAACTACGTATCTCAGTCGGTGTCGTGGGATGTCCCCACTCCCTCACCATTGATACCTTTCCTGGATCAACAGATATCATCATGTCTAAAATGATGTGCCCCAAAAACTGAACCTCCTTCAGCCAAAACCCACACTTTTCGTACTTTGCATATAACTCATTCTAACGCGTCGTCTGCAAAACCTGCCTCAAGTGATCTCCATGTTCCTCCTCTGTCTGGGAGTAAACCAGAATGTCATCAATGAAAACGATAACGAACTGGTGTAGGAACTCTCTGAATACCCTATTCATCAAGTCCATAAACACGGCTGGGGCGTTGGTTAGGCCAAAAGGCATAACTCGAAACTCATAGGAGCCATATCTCGTCAAGAAGGCAGTCTTCGAGACGTCCTGTTCCCTGATACGCAACTGATGGTATCCCGATCTCAAGTCAATCTTTGAGATGAAGGAAACTCCTCTCAACTAGTCGAATAAGTCATCGATTCGGGGAAACGAATACTTGTTCCGTATCGTGACTTTATTCAACTCCTGGTAATCTACACACAACCTCAAAGATCCATCCTTCTTCTTCACAAATAGCACAGGGGCATACCGCGACGAAGTACTCCTACGGATAAACCCCTGACCCAACAGCTTCTCTATCCTATCCTGTAGCTCTCTCATATCTGCTGGCGCCATACGGTAAGGTGCGCGGGCAATTGGCCGTGTTCCCCGCGTCAAATCGATAACAAAGTATATCTCTCTACTAGGAGGTAATCCTGGAATATCCTGGAATACATCAGCGAACACCCTAACAACTGGAATCGAATCGAGTGGTATTACCACTTCCTTAGAGGTCTCCTCCTCTATATAGTACAAGTGAGTGGACGATCCTCCCTTAGGACGAGGCATCGCCACTAGGAACATCTCCTTCCCGGGTATGGAAAAAATAATACTCCTACTGAAACAATCGATCATGGCTCGATACGCAACTAGCAAATCCATTCCGATAATAGCATTGTACGCAGTCATATCTAACACTAACATATTGACAGGTAATGTAAACCTCCCGATCTCCACACCCACACCTCTACATATAAGTGAAATCACAAAACGCCTACTCAACGGTGAATCTACGCAAGTAATAGTGCTCTCCGAGGTATCTAACAACCCCATAGTGAGTGAAAATCTCGTGGCAATAAAAAAGTGTGTGGCTCCCATGTCAAACAAAATACGCCCCATAGTCCCTTGAATAGAAAACATACCCTCAATAACGAGTGGATCTTATGGGAATGAGACCTGGTGGAGATGATAAACTCGCCCATACTGAAGTTGTCCCTCCTGGAATGGGACTGTCGGGATGGGTGGTAAAGCTGGCATCTGCGGTGGTCTCTGGGGCTCGTGTCTAGCACCCTGCTGTTGCTGTGGGGCCCTACCCCTTTCAGGACACTCTTGGCATTTTTGGCCAATCTTGCCACAAATAAAGCATTTCCCCGTAAAGTTTCCCCCTCTCTGACCTTGCTTCCCACGACCCTGGTGGTCGTTACCATTCCTACCCTGACCCTACTGGCCCTGCTGAAACTGCTATTGTTGCCCATGCTGGCCCTGATGACCGTGCTGACCCTGTTGGCCATGTCAAAAACCTCCCTGACCATTTCTGAAACCTCCAGATCTAAACCTCTTAGAATCCCCCTGCTGGGAACTCTGATCACCCTGTCTGTGCTGACCCTGAGCTGATTGTGCCTCGTTTCACCATTACCCCCTATCCTGCCCTGGTGGCTGGACTCTCCTGCTCACTTAACCTCTGCCAAGCGGAAGCGATGGTCCTGGAAATGAAGTAACGCTGCGTTAACCACATCATAATAAGTGGACAACGAGATATTTCCTAGCAAGTGCTAACGAATCCTCTATGTCAACACCTCCATGAACTTCTGGATCTTCTTCTCTTCAGTTGGAATCTCATCGGGAACGACACTCAGAAGATTTGTGAACTCGGCCTCATACTCGGCCACTGTCTTCCTATCCTGATAGAGGTTCATCAACTTCCTCCTCATCTCGGTATGAAGTGCTGAGGGAAAGTCCTTGCGGTTAAACCGCACCCAGAACTCCTGAATGGTAAGAACATCTCTTTCCTCCATGGTGGTAATAGACTCCCACCACTGCAACGCTTCTCCTATCAGCTTAAAAGTAGCCAGTATTTGTCTCTGTACATCGGTACACTCGTACATCCTCAAGTGTCTTTGGATGTCCTTCTTCCACTAACTAGACACAACGACGTCGGAGCTACCTGCAAAATCTGGAGGGTGCGCCTTCTGAAAGGCGTCTTGGACCAGTTCCCATGAAGACGGGAATGCATGATCCTAAACGGGGACAACCACATGTGCCTGAGGTGGCACCTACTACACATGTGCTAAAGCGGCATTTACCGCCTGGCCTATGATGGCGACAACTTTTGTAACGTTCAAGTACCCTGAACTGGTACCGGCTGTGGTTCGGGCTGGGCACCCCTGGGAACTTTCTGTGCACATCGTGGAGGCATCTGAAATGATAGAGAAGTCTTATAAGTCCATAGTTAATATCTCAAAATAGCGGAAGAGCATAAAATACACAAAAGAGTACAACAATCCTAAAATATAGGACTCTATATCAAAAGACGCTAAACATAACAAGACGTACAGATCCTAAGGACACTAGAACCTCATGCTCTGATACCACCTGTGACACCCCGACTAATTAAATACCAGGTAGATACTTCTTTATTCGAATTAATACAAAATGTCAAGATGGTTCAGTTCATAAGATCATTGTCGAAAACATTTTTAAATAATTACTAGACACTTAATATTTATAAAGTGAGTTGTCAAATTTTATTAAATTAAATTAACATGCAATCCATCAAATATTTATCCACTAATGATAACACAATTACATTATAGTCACAACAGAATATAAATGGAATAATAGATGAGTCTGGAGTAACACTCCTCAGAATAGTCCCAAATACTGAATAAAACTAAATACAACGTCTGAATAATAAATGAATTTAACTCTAAAACTGAAAGGAAACTGAGTATGATAAATATGTCTCTAAAGGAATTGGGACGACATGCCCTAACAACTGAATTAGTCTGAAATGGAATCAATATAGAATGTGTAGGCATCTATCATCAAGGTCCTGTAACTTCCACAACAGCTAAAGCACGTCACCGGAATGGAACTCCTAAGCTTGGCGTCCCTGTGGCTGGGCACCTAAAAAGTTTTTACAAGAAAATAGATTTGAAAGCAAATGGGTCAGGTCCTGAGGTGAAAACAGTTTAAAATATAGCTAGTGTTCAATAACATTAAACAGTGAATATTAAATACATGTTAGTTATGTGAACTCACATGAGTTCCTCACCTCTCAACTGATGTGCACTCCTAACGTATCCGTAACCCATCCTAGTCATACTGATAACTAACTAGTCTAAATCACAACCTGACTTCACTTTTATAATATAAGGGTCTATTCAAGACATTCTAATATAATCTGTGTGTGTCTTTCTCATTCATTACTTATAATATTTACTGTATGAAATTCTCATTTTTTTTTCTCTACTAAAAATGTCTCAAGAATACACATTTTCAGTTTAATATAAAGAGTCTATGGCAATTACCAGTATATTAATCCCAACATAAATATACAATTAGGGCACACCTAGTCTAAGCTGTGGTGCACACATACTCTGCTATCGAATCTCAGTACATCATGTACATAAGGACCACGTGTTCCGAATCTCTCAGGAACCGTCTCAGTAAGCAAAATCACACATAATGGAGGCGAACATAGTTCACAAACTCATGGGTCACGCACATACCTACGCTCCCATGGTCAGCTGACTTATTAACTCATAAATAAGTCATTCACAGCCTATGTCCTTAAGGTACCAATATAAATCCCCAGTAGGCACACAAAGATTAGATGGCCCAGTTCGAAAGCCGACCTCCCGTGATAGCAAGTATGGTAGGTATTTTATACACATATAAGTCCATATACCAATCATTCACACAACTTAGATATATTATAATATTAATAAAGTTATATTCTACATCCCTATATTGTTATTCTAATTTTTACATTTTTAAGTCTCCGGATAATGATACACCCATATATACCCTCGGCCAGGCCGAGGGCGCCCCGCACCTGGACGGGGCGAGGATGACCTCTCAGCCAATATCAGACGACCCTTACGAGGGGCGACCCCTCACCAGGCCCAGACGACCCTCCAAGGGGATGACCTATCATCATGGCTCAGATGACCCTCCAAGGGGCCGACCCTTCACCAGGCCCAGCCGACCCTTCCAAGGGGCCGACCTCTCATTACGTCCAGACGACCCTGCCAAGGGGTCGACCCCTCATCAGGTCCAGACAACCCTCCAAGGGGTCGACCCCTCATCAGGTCCAGACGACCTTCTAAGGATACGAAAGTACGAGGCCTAAATTAGGCCATACTCACTGTCAGATGGAACTTTTCCCTCGGCCTCATATCATTGGCCGAGGGTGACATCATCACAGTGCGTGGTTTGGGAGACGCGTGGAACAGTGCGTGTGAGGCTCACATGGCTCGTGGAAGACCGTTATAACAATATCATCCCCTCACGTGAGGGAATATTATGTCATCATTAATCACAGGTGGCATCTACAGGTGTCATCAAGGGATTTGCTAGATCATGATTCATGTGCACTATGCATGCTTGGGGAGGTACACTACACCTCCCAAGACATATATATACTTGTCACCTACAACCCTGCAAAGGGATCGATAATTTGTAACCCTAGAAAAAACTCTGCCTGTGCACATAGTAGAGAGAGAAAGTGAGCTTATGTGCATTGTATTCAAGGCCATTAGTTCCCATACTTAGTCGATCACACACTCACAGTGGACGTAGGCCTAATTGGTTGAACCACTATACATCATTTTCTTATTCCTCTTATACTCATCCCCTTCTATATACTTATACATACATATCTCTATGGATGCCATGGTTATTACTGTTTGATCTCATTATCACTTATCTGGTGGTGCTAAATCTTAGCATCATCAGTTTGGCACCGTCTGCGGGAACCGAGAAGGCATCTCTTCCTTTGTACAGCTTGACCTCACTGGGCACTCTGGCAGTGAGCCAGTTCTCCTGTGTGGAGATGTTTCACCACTAAAAGAGACCCATTAAGGCTCTCAAGCTTACTAGTCTTTTCTTCAGTTCGACTCTTCATAGCTCAAACACATAGCACCGGAGATGCCACCACCACCACTTCCTCCATCGGATAGTGGGATAGGACCCAGTTCTAGTCAACCACCGCCTCAGTTTGAGATGGCTGATGTGGCAGCCGCCTTGAAGTCTTTGGCGGTAAGCCATCGTATCATGCAGGAGTAGTTTACAGCTCTAAGCCAAAACATACTAAGACCACCAGGGGTATCACCTGAGATAATTACTTCGGCAGGATCTCCAGTGCAGCATGAGGCCAGGGGACCACCCCAGGCACCACATAAAGACTTGCCACCTCCACAGCGGCGGAGGGATGTTGTTGACCCTCGGCGTCTACGCATGGGGAGGGAAGTAAACCCTTGCCCTGAGGACATGCATGATGATCTGAAGGGACAGGAGGCCCCCATAGAATACTGGGAGCCGTACAAGGTCTCCAATAATACTGTGCGACCTCTTCAGGAGAGCAGTGGGATGTGTGGAAGGCAAAATCCTGAAGATTGCCCAAGAGGCTCTGCTTTTGATTTCTTGAGCAAGGGGTAGGCCTTCGAGAGGCTGGCCCAGTAAATAACCTGCGGGAAAAATTATCCAGATCAAGGAGTGCTGTGAGGTCCAGAAGGGAGGCAGTAGATGGCCGACCCCAAGGGGGCTGACCCCTAGGATGGGATGACGGCCAGGGGGAAGTAAACAGCCGACACTGGCCTGCAGTAGAAGAACCCTCAGTCCACCTCAAAGAGGCAACATGGGATAACATCGGCCAAGATAACACTATGAGGCCCTGGAATGACTCGATCCAGTGACTGGAGGATAAGATTGGTGATATTCTGAAAAGCCGAGACCCTCTTCAGAGAGGATACTCCATAGGCTCACCCGTTATGGCGAAGATAGTCAACTTCCCAACGCCATCGAAGTTCAAGCCACCCGTGGTCACCTCAAGGTATGACGGGAGTACAAACCCTGTCCATCATATTGAGATGTACCAATCAGCGGCAGATATATACTCTATCTCAGATGAGATGAGGTGTTGTGCCTTTTCTGGCACTCTTACTGGGGCTGCGCATGTCTGGTATATGTCCCTTCCAAAGAACTCCATTGAAATCTTCAAGCAGTTGACAGACCTATTTATCCATAACTTCTGCTTTGGGGTGAAGCCACAGAATAAGACCACACACCTGCTCTATGTTAAGCAGGGGAGAGTCTAAGAGACTACATAGCCAGATTCAACAAAGAAAAGTTAGAGGTTAAAGACTACGAAGAGAGCATAGACATAACAACCCTCATAGGAGGACTCCAGGAGGGGTAGCTGCTATAGAAGCTTGCTGAAGACCCTCCAATGACGATGGATGAATTGTTGTCGACAACAGGAAAAGCGATGAACGCCGAAGAGGCGATGGCTGCAAAATACGAAGATGAAAAAGGAGGCACTGGTGGGGGTAAGTACCATAAGAAGAGAAAAGAGGGGAAGAAGAGGTATATGGACGACAAGTTCACTAATTACACCCCTCTAACGGTCAACTGTGAACATATTCTCAATGAGATAAAGAGTGACCGGTCCCTGAGTGGCCTGAGAAGTTGTGGGCAGCCCCCAACAAGAGGAATAAAAACCTGTGGTGTGAATTTCACCAAGATCATGGCTACGTGACAGGCAAATTCTTAGCTCTGAAAGATGATATTGAAAAAATGTTAAGAGAAGGGAATATGAGGAAGTATGTTGATAAGAGTGCCTTTAAGAGGGGCCGAGGGGACGACCCCAGAAAGAAGATAGGTGATGCATGTAGAGAAGGCCCTCTAAAAAGAGGGGACGACCCTTCTGATGATGAGGACGACCCTGACCTCCCACCGACAGATGACCTCGATCCTGTCAAGAGACTTAATATGATCTCTCTTAGTGCGGGGATGATCTTAGGGGGACTAGCAGGAGGAGGGTCAGAGGTCGCAGATAGGAAGGCCCACGTAGCTGAAGCCAAGGCAGTGACGAAAACTTTACACTCGACCTCTCTGGAGGCAAAGTCAGAAAAGTAGAAGAAGGTAGATATGGATACTCTGATAGTGGGGTTCTCAAGAATGGACTTCAAAGGCCTCTTGTCCCCACATGATGACCCTCTCATCATAACTACCAGGGTGTATGGATGCGAGGTGCCGAGGATCTTGGTTGATGGGGGTAGCTCTGCAGATGTGATGTTTTGTAAATGCTTCAAAACCTTAGGTCTCAGCCGTGCTAGACTCATCCCATACCATCACCCATTGATTGGGATCAGTGGGGAAAAGGTTCATCCCCTTGGAGTATATGAGGCCGATGTTAGGATGGTGGACGAGTGTCCGAGATGGCTCACCAAGAGGGTCAGTTATTTTGTGATGGATGAACATGTCTTCTCGGCCTACAACATTATACTCGGGCGAGTAGCCCTCAAGGGGTTTGAGGATGTGCAGTCTACGGTTCATCAGATGATTAAATTTCTAACCCCTTATGGGGTAAGGGAAGTTCAGGGAGACCAGATGACAGGACGGGAATGTTATTTTAACTCTACTAAAGAAAGAGAGGCACACAAAAAGGCAACAACCACTTACAATATTCATACCCTTGACCCCAGGGACGAGACAAAGCTGAAAAAAGAGAAGCCACTGAAGAGGTAAAATCTATCATCCTCAATGAGGATGAGCCAGAAAAAACTATCCAAGTCGGTAAGACTTTGAAGCCAAATATCAAGGAAGACCTCATCAAGCTGTTGAGGAGAAAACAGATCATTTTTTCATGGAGTCATGCAGATATTCCGGGAATCGACCCCAAAATCATGTGCCACAAACTCAACGTGGTAGAGGGAGTAAAGTTGGTAAAACAGAAGAGGAGAATTTACTCTCGAGAAAAATATGAGGTCATAAGGGACGAGGTTAAGAACCTATAAGATGTCGAGTTTATGAGAGAGGTCATCTACCCCGAATGGTTGTCCAACGCAGTCATTGTCCCAAAAGCCAACGGGAAGTGGAGAATGTGTGTAGACTTCACCGACCTCAATAAGCATTCTCCCAAAGATAGCTTCCCTCTCCCCCGTATTGATTAGATGGTAGGTGCTACCGCATGACATGAACTAATGAGTTTCATGGATGCCTACTCAGGTTTATGAGTCCTGGGGACTCGGAGAAAACTGCTTTTATTATCGATAAGGGGACATACTATTATAGGGTCATGCCCTTTGGCCTAAAGAACGCAGGGGCAACATATCAGCACCTTGTAAATAAAATATTTGAAGACCAAATTGGGAAGTCTATGGAGGTCTATATAGATGAAATGCTGACTAAGAGTTTGATGGTAGAGGATCATGTGGCTGACCTTGAGAGGACTTTTAATATGATGGACAAGTATCGGATGAAGCTCAACCCTGCCAAGTGTGTCTTCGAGATTAGAGAAGGGAAATTCTTGGGGTTCATCGTGAATCAAATAGGCATTGAGGCCAATTCGAAGAAAATAAAGGCCCTCATAGAGATGAAGACCCCCAAGACCATTAAAGACGTTCAGAAGCTCACGGGGCGAGTGGCTTCTTTGAATAGGTCCGTGTCCAGAGCCATAGACAAGTGTTTACCGTTCTTCAAAATTCTCAGAAAGGCCTTTGAATGGAGTGAAGAGTGTGATGAGGCTTTCAAGGAGTTAATGTCATACCTAGGGTCTCCGTTGTTGTTGTCACGACCAGTATAGGGTGAACAACTACATGTGCACTTAGCCATCTCAAAATCAGCCATCAATGCAGTCATTGTGAAAGAAGAGGACGGAGTACAGAAGCCAGTGTATTTAAACAGTAAGGTACTCTAGGGGGCAAAGCAAAGATAACTAAGTATGGAGAAGTTATCCTATGCCTTGATCCATGCATTAAGAAAGATGAAACCATACTTCCAGTCCCATACAATGGTCATCCCCACTGACTCTCCTCTTAGGCAGGTCTTACACAAGCTAGAAAATTTCGATAGATTAATGGCCTGGGCTATAGAGTTGGGGGAGTTTGATATTATGTAACAACCTAGGAAGGACATTAAGGGGCAAGCATTGGCAGATTTCATGGTTGAATTTACTTGGGAAGATGATGAAGCTAAAGATGAGAGCCTCAGGAAGATAGATACCTCACAAGGCAGACTCACCGACACACCCATAGATAAGCTTGAGATAAGCATCGCTAGAGGAAAAGTGGCCGAAAATGAAGAGAGAAGATACCTCTTCAAATAGGGGTCCCTCACCGAGGGAAATTTCTCAAAAGAACAGACTGTGTGGAGCCTCTTCATTGATGGGCCCTCCTACGACAACAGAAGTGGAGTTGGACTGATAGTATCAGCACCCGATGGCACAGACATTGAGTACGCCCTGAGGTTCAACTTTAAAGCCTCCAACAACGAGTTCGAATATGAGTTATTGATAGCAGGCGTCTCCTTGGCCAAGTATCTTAGTGTCGTCCAGATTTTGGTCCATAGTTATTCAAGGCTAGTAGTGAATCAGATACTAGGAGACTACAAGGCTAAGGATGAGCGGATGGCCAAGTACCTTGAAAAAGTGAAGTCACTATTGAAGAGCTTTAGAGAAGTAAAATTGAAGAGGATACCTAGGCTCGATAATGGTCGAGCAGATTCCCTTGCTAGGTTGGCCTCGGTAACTAGGGCAGATATCAGGAGGACGGTCCTAGTGGAAATTTTGCTTCGACCAACCATTGAAGATGCTGAGGGAACACTTGGCACTTGCTTAAATGTTTCAAAGGAAGCTTCACGAATGGACCCTCTGATCGGATACATTAAAGAGGGGGAGATGCCAGAAGCAAGGCAAGAAAGGAAGAAGTTGAGATACAGAGCTGCAAAATTCATTGTCATCGAAGACACCTTGTACAAAAAGGGGTTTTTTCTCCCCTTACTTAGGTGTGTGCACCCATATGAAGTCCCACACATTTTGCAAGACATGCATGAGGGGTCATGTTCAAGCCACATTGGAGGCAGGTCTTTATAGAAGAGGGTGGTCACCCAGGGGTATTGGTGGATGACCTTGGGGAAAGATGCCACAACATATGTGAAAAAGTGTGATAAATGTCAAAGATTTGCCACCATCCCTCACCAACCCCAACAGCCTCTTACCTCCATTACATCCCCATGGCCATTTGCAGTGTGGGGGATCGACCTAGTAGGACCCTTTCCTAGGGGAGTTAATAACTATCGGCGCCTCATCGTAGCAATTGACTATTTTTTAAAATGGGTGGAGGCAGAGCCGATGGTCACGATTACCGAGTAGAAGACCTTCCAGTTCATCTGGAAAAATATCATATGCAGATATGGTCTCCCCAACACCCTCATCTCAGATAACGGGACTCAATACAAGAATACATCTCTAGAGAAGTATTGTGAAAGGGTTAGTATCAAATAATTCTTCTCTACCCCAGGTCGACCTCAGGCCAATGGGAAAACGGAAGTTACAAATAGGACAATCCTAGATGGGATCAAGAAGAGACTTGAGGAGGTAAAAGGAAGATGGCTTGAGGAGTTATATGTTGTACTGTGGGCCTACAGGACGATGGCAAAGACCTCTACATGAGAAACCCTGTTCATGCTAGCTTATGGCTTAGAAACCGTCATCCCCACCGAGATTGGGTTTCCTACTCATAGGGTCGAAATGTATGACCCCCGAAGAAATATGGAAGATAGGAGACTTGACATAGACCTGATTGAGGAAAGGAGGGAAGACGCCAAGATTAGACAAGCCCCCTACCAGCAAAGGACTACAAGGTTTTACAACTAGAGGGTGAAGCAGAGGCCAATCGCAGTAGGGGACTTAGTACTCAAAAAGACTTGGCATAACCCCAACAAGCTCCACTTGAATTGGCATGGCCCAAATAGGGTCATCAATGAAGTTGTACATGGGACCTATAGACTAGAAACCTAGAAGGGGAACCCTTTTCCAACCCCTGGAATGCAGATCATTTGAACAAATACTATCAATAATTTGGTAAAGTCCTATCGGACCACAGTTGTAATGAATGTGTTGCTCTAATAGAAAACTTGGAATGTTAATGATAATGTCACATTGATCCCTGATTTTGTGTTTGATTAATCCTAGTGTGATTGGGGTGATACTCGTTGGGACCACCCTCGGCTATAATGAGGGCAAGTGGTGGGGATGACCCCTCATTCACCCTCAAGAAAGACGAGGGGGACTTAAAAAACCATTAGGTTGGTGGGAACCACCCTCGGCTATAATCAGGGTCAATGGTGGGGACGACCCCTCATCTACTCTCAAGAAAGACGAGGGGGGACTTCAAAATTTAAAACACCATTAAGTTGGTGGGAAACCACCCTCGGCTATAATGAGGGTCAATGGTGGGGACGACCCCTCATTTACCCTCAAGAAAGACGAGGGGGGACTTCAAAATTTAAAACACCATTAAGTTGGTGGAAAACCACCCTCTGCTATAATGAGGGTCTATGGTGGGGACGACCCCTCTTTTACCCTTAAGAAAGATGAGGGGGGACTTCAAAATTTAAAACACCATTAAGTTGGTGTGAAACCAGCATCGGCTATAATGAGGGTCAATTGTGGGGACGACCCCTCATTCACCCTCAAGAAAGACGAGGGGGACTAGAAAAATCATTAAGTTGGTGGGAAACCACCCTTGGCTATAATGAGGATCAATGGTGGGGACGACCCCTCATTTACCCTCAAGGAAGACGAGGGGGGATTCAAAATTTAAAACACCATTAAGTTGGTGGGAAACCACCCTCGGCTATAATGAGGGTCAATGGTGAGGACGACCCCTCATTCACCCTCAAGAAAGACGAGGGGGGACTTGAAAAACCATTAAGTTGGTGGAAAACCACCCTCGGATATAATGATGGTCAATGGTGCGGACGACCCCTCATTTACCCTTAAGAAAGACGAGGGGGTCTTCAAAATTTAAATCATCATTCAGTTGGTGGGAAACCACACTTGGCTATGATGTTGGAAAATGGTGGGGGCGACCCCTCATTTACCCTCAAGAAAGACGAGGGGGGACTTCAAAATTTAAAACACCATTAAGTTGATGGGAAACCACCCTCGGCTGTAATGTGGGTCAATGGTGGGGACGACCCCTCATTCACCCTCAAGATAGACAAGGGGGACTTAAAAGACCATCAAGTTGGTGGGAAACCACCCTCGGCTATAATGAGGGTCAATGTGGGGACGACCCCTCATTTACCCTCAAGAAACACGAGGGGGGATTCAAAATTTAAAGCATCATTCAGTTGGTGGGAAACCACCCTCGGCTATGATGAGGGAAAACGGTGGGGACGACCCCTCATTTACCCTCTAGAAAGACGAGGGGGGACTTCAAAATTTAAAACATCATTCAGTTGGTGGGAAAACACCCTCGACTATGATGAGGAAAAATGGTGGGGATGACCCCTCATTTACCCTCAAGAAAGACGAGGGAGGGGTTAGTGAGATTGTTAATTTAAAACATCACAAGGCAAGTTATATAAGAGACAAGTATAGAAGACAGAGAGAGGCATTATATTAAAAAATGTTAATGTTTGTCCAACAAAAGTGAGGTACAAAAATGTGATACATGAAGAGGGTATGGGCTACAAACATCCACCCTATTGAGCGGCATCATAGGGCAAGGCCTCAACATCTATCGGAGTTTCTTCTATGACCAAGATAGCCGAGCCTCAGATGTGACAGTACCTTCTACATGCACTTGTGATTCCACCTGAGCTAAGGCTTTAGCGATAAGAGGGCCATCCAATTGAATTGCCTGAAGAGAGGGGCGAACAGGCGATACTGCATCAGCGAACTTAAGGACGACCCACCGACAGGCCGTCCTAATCCCCCTATCCAAGTATTAGATACCGAAGCCTTTAAACTCGTCTGAGAGTTTGTAGGCCTCTACAATATCGACCCCGGCTTTATTTACGGCCCCCTAAAGCTCAGTCTTGAATTAAACCCCCAGGTTGATCAAGGCCTCATCCTTCTCTTTAATAAACAAGTCCTTGGCCTTCAGGTTTGCATCATGCTTCTTTGTCAACTCGTCCAGGACCCTTGCATGTTCGGTCCTCGCACTCTCCAACTCAGCCTTTGTAGTCTTAATCTTGGTCTGTAGGTCAGCCTTCTACTGAATGGCCCTCTCGGCTTCATGAAATTTTTATTGGTTGTCAGCCATCCATTTGGTAGAAGACGTGAAGGCACAAACAGACTGCATAGAAAAAGACACTTGTTAAGGGGTCGAGGAAACAGTTAGTGAAAAATTCAACTAAGGAAAGGAAGTAAGAACAAATACCTGGGCCATAGTGTGCAGACCATAGTCATACACCTTAGCCGGGGGCATCTTTGATAGGAAGTCATAGTCAGTGGCCGAGGGTGTAGAGAACATAGAAGCTTTGGTTGCCCTCAGATTGGCTATCAGGGAAGATGGCTCAGCCTTCAAGAATGCTAAGTTTTGGGACCAAAAGGCCCCTAAGCTGGAAGAGGAGCCAGTCCCCTCAGACACCTCCACCCTCGTGCTCGTCCATGAATCCACCAAGGGTCGGTAGGAACTTCGGTGCCCTTTCTTTTATGGCTATTGGCAGACGGTTCAACAGGTGTCGGCCCCATGGTCTTTGAATTTCTTGGAGCTTGCTGAGGCTCCTTGCCTTTCTTGTTGCCTAGACTAGATAGTAAGCTTGGGACAGTGATTTCCCAAAGATGGTGAGAAATACCTGCAGGACGACCTAAAAAAGAGACGCCACATCAAAAAAATACAGAGGCAAAGATGAAACACTTGGAAAAAATCAAAGATTGAGCAAAAATAATAACTCACATAGCTCTGTCAAGGGGGTCATCAAATCTTCAAACTTTGCAAGATCACCCTCTTTCCGTCGTTCTCTCAGACACTCGACTATGTTCTTTTCATCCAGACTATGTCCGGGGTCTGACCTAGACTTCATAGAGGGGTTAGACCATCTCCTTGGAACCCTTGGATCGTCGTCCAAAGGTTGAGCCCCGGCAACAAATTACCATTCCCCAGATATGAAGAAAAATCTCTTCTTCCAGTCGTGGTTAGAGGTTTGTGCCACGTGGAGAAGTTTTTTATTAGACTTCCTCGCCCCCAGATGGTAGTATCCATGCTATTTGGAGGAGGAAGTGATATTATAGCAAGCCAAGAACACATCAGCTGAAGGCTCATCAGTGAAGGTATTCTTCCACAAGGAGGCATAACCGAGGATAATCCTCCAAGAGTTGGGAGGAAGTTGAGAGGGGGCAACGCCGAGGGCTGACAATATATTGACTATGGTAGGGTGGAGAGGGAACCTAACGCCGACCTTTAACATCTCTTTATATACAGCGATCTCCCCCTCATCACCCTCTAAGACTTTCTTAGACTCAGAGGGAACCCTCATACTTATGTTGGGGGCACACCAAACGTATGCCTCCACAGCAAGAGGTCGCGATCCCTAACGGTGGAAACATAAGCTGAGGCGTGGGAAATGTCAACTGGGTCAACGTTCGAATCCTCACCATCATCCTTAGTCCCCTCTCCCTCGGCCTCATCACCTATCAGAGGTCCACCAGGAAAGGCCATCTGGAAGGCATAAGGGGATAAAGTTGTCACATGAACAGCCTCAGAAGGGACCACCTCCTCGGCGTGTCATCTTGGACTTAGATCAGATGTCTCTCTCCTCCCAGAAGGCCCAGTGCCTGTTGGTGACGATGCTCGCTCTCGCATCCATCTCTCCTTTGTAAGAATGACTCTCGACTGGACGACAAGACGACCCATATGACTCAAGGGGTATTATTGTGGCTAATGGAATGGGAAAAATGGGTCGTACCCAATTAGGGTCGGCCCCTCATCTTCTCTCCTCCTCTTCCTCTACTCGTGTGATCTCTACGAAGAGCTTCTCTCTCAGGGATGGGAATTCCTCAGCTAAATTGTAAAGCCTCCTAATCATTAAGGGGAAGACCCTACACTTAGAAGAATTTGGCTAAGAAAAATACAAACAAGTTGGCAGTTGACTAAGTTGGACTTTGGGATCAAAACCAAAGAAGGAAAAGGTTTTGATCAAGAACATTCAAGAAAGGGAAGAACTCGACTCGCCGGAGAAGGGACCGAAAAACATAAAGAAACCCTAAAAACACTATAGGGGGCGTCAACCCCAATGCATGAAATGAAAATGAAGATTAAAAATTGAATTTATGGCATTGAAAAGTTCCTAAAGACGAAAGCAACGGATGAATGAAGCTTGGTACAGAAAGGTTGCAGAAATGGCTATGAAAGCTGTTGAAAAGCTAGAGAGAAAGAGAGTTAAGGCGCAAAGAAGAAGAAGAACGGAAATGATTTCAAAAATTATTTAAATACCTTGCAAATGAGTGGTCCCATTAACCAAGGTAGAACACGGCCCACGAGGAGGGTATCATTAGGGCACAAAGTCCCTAGCAAAGTGTGCAACCACCACGCCTAGGAAACTAGAATGACAATGGATATTTTCCTAAGTGACACATCATCTTAATAGGTGTCATTCATCTAACTGTCCATACACAAATCTAAAAAGCAATATTATCCCTCAGCCATCTCAGCAACATCGATGGCTAAGGGCTGGGGGTGATTGATACACCCATATATACCCTCGTCCAGGCTGAGGGCCCCCGTACCTGGATAGGGCCAGGATGACAGCCCATATCAGACGACCCTTCCGATCGATCGACCCCTCACCAGGTCCAGATGACCCTCAAAGGGATCGACCCATCATTATGGCTCAGACGACCCTCCAAGGGGTCAACCCCTCACCAGGCCCAGACAACCCTTCCAAGGGGATGTCCCTCATCAGGTCCAGACGACCCTGCCAAGGGGTCGACCCCTCATCAGGTCCAGACGGCCCTCCGAGGGTACAACAGTGCGAGGCCTAAATTAGGCCAAACTCACTGCCAGAAGGAACTTTTCCCTCGGCCTCATATCATAGGTCGAGGGTGACATCATCACAGCGCGTGGTTTGGGAGACGCATGGAACAGTGCACGTGAGGCTCACATGGCACGTGGAAGAACGTTATAACATTATCATCCCCTCACGTGAGGGAATATTATGTCATCATTAATCACATGTAGCATCTATAGGTGTCAGCAGGGGATTGGCTAGATCATGATTCACATGCACCATTCATGCTTGGGGGGTACACTACACCCCCCAAGACCTATATATACTTGTCACCTACAACCGTACAAAGGGATAGATAATTTGTAACCCTAGCAAAAACTCTGCCTGTACACATAGTAGAGAGAGAAAGTCAGCTTATGTGCATTGTATCCAAGGCCATTAGTGCCCATACGTAGTGGATCACACACTCACAGTGGACGTAGGCCTAATTGGCTGAACCACTATACATAATTGTCTTATCCTCTTATACTCACCCCCTTCTATTTACTTATACATACACATCTCTATGGCTTCCATGGCTATTACCTCTTGAGCTCATCATCACTTATTTGGTGGTGCTAAATCTTAGCATCATCAGATAATATATAATATAGAATGCCGACACATCTTAGGTCGTAGTTTCAAGTACTTAAAACCTAACCCAAAAACGTTACCAATTCTCCTATTATCCTCGCATTTAAATCCACTATTCTTAAGGTCCTCACTTCCTCCACTAACCTTATATTATCAAACTATATAGAAGTTAATCATTTAATTTCAGTCTCTAATAGTATGTCACACGTCGTGCCTTATTAGGCTTAATATAATTCCCAAATCGAATTCTAATCATAATTCAGGTCTCACAAACATGCCTACTAGTCTTCCTTAAATCTAAAAGTGTTCACAAAGTCCCCACCAATAATTCTCTAAGGTCAAAACTATTAAAATTCAATAAAGGAAGAAATATAACTGATTCTAGGAAGGTCGATCGATCGACCTTGAATGCCGATCGATCGATGGTGGTCAATCGATCGACCTAAGAATGTCGATCGATCGATCGCACCAGATAGGCTACGGACTGCTTCATTTTCCAGTCCCAGATTTGTCCCAAAACTCCATTACAAGGTATGAAACTCTAGTTTAAGGTTATAGGATCATTATACAACAAAAATACATCATTTGTAACGTTCCAAAACTTTTAAATCATCAACAAATGGCCTTATATGGATCAAAACTTCATTAAAAACCCTAGTTCTTTATTTTCTTCAAGAACAATGATAATTCTCCTCTTTAATCCATTTTTAATTCATCAAAGGTTATGCTTTGGGTACTAAATTCATCCCGAACAAATCTACATGCAATTCTTAACCAAGGTTTAGAGTTCTACATCGAATTCATTGGGTTTTCATCATCTTCCAAGGCAAATATTAATTTCTACACTAATCATGGAGGAAGTATTCGCTGAAAATAATGAAATCAAATCACTTGCCTTAAGTTTGATGTTCAAAATCATTGATGGTGTCCAGGGGATGGTTCTTTCCTTCTTTCCGGTCACAATTCCATCAAGATTTGGTGGTGGTGGTTGGTGGCTAGGTTTTGGAAACCTCCTGCAACTTGCCCTCTAACGCACGTAGCCCACTCTTTGTTTTTAGCTGATAATGGCCCTAATGGACTTTCCAATAATAAATAAATAAACACTAAAATTCGTGGGTCTTAATTCCTTAATTTTTAAAATGACAAAAATACCCTTTCGAGTTGCTGGTTTGGCCTAAAAATGCCCCGGGACCCAAACTAAACCCCCGGCTAGTGTTTTATGACTATCTCAACCCCTACGGACAAGTTGGCACACTCAAAATGACCATACGGTTGATAAAAATATAATTAAATTTTTAATCTAATTAAATTGATTCTTGACGCGACTGGCACACACGTCCCAACTTAATTTTCCAAATTGTCGTATTTATGACTCTCGACAATTTTAATACTTACAATACTCATATATTACCATATATACTCAGTAATATTTCATATTATTATCATAATCAAATACCAAATCACGTCTCGCTAGTATTTAAATCCGGATTAATTTTCAATTAATTCTCATTTAATTTAATTAATCCATTAAATAAAAATCAATAAAATTATGGGGTATTACAGGTTAGAGGTTTGGGTTACCAACAACATCTTATTATCAGACTTCCTAGCTAGGAAGAGGTAGTACCTCGAATGGTTTCTGGCAGAGGAGGGCACATAGCACCCTGTGAAGACCCTACATTGAAGGTCTGAGTGATGGACCTCCTCCATAGGACGATGGCTCCAATCATCACCCTCCAGGCATTGGGAGATAATTGGGCGGGGGCCAGGTAAATATGGTATAATATCTCTCTAATTATTGGATGAATGGGGAGACTGAATCCTAACTTAAACATCTACTCATATACCAGATTTCCCCATCTCAACCACCAAGGCCCTCTCATCCCTCAGAGGTCTCCTAAGTTTGATAGAAGGACCTATGTAATAAAGGTATCTGAAGGCTAACAGGTCAAACATAGTGACATTTCTCTTTATCTCGACTTCCTCTGAGGTATCAACATCACTTTCATCACCGTCATCGTCATCCCTAGCAACATCGGCTTGGGCAGGTGTAGGAACACCTCCGGGGAACCTCTGAGCATCCCCTATGGTAGATAATAGGGGAATAGCATCAATGGTTGGAGGCATGGACACACTTGGCCCCATAATTTCGACATCAGAAGAGGTTCGTGAAGTGATAGAACCGTTGTGAGATGAGGCACGACTTTGAACCTCGGCCTGATCAGGAACCTGATCTAGCCTAATCGAGAACTCCATGGACTCTTGGAAAGAATCAGTAGATAAAGGGTCTGAGGAAGACGACTCAGACTCAGACATGGGTGAGGGATCAACCGAATCCTCTGATGTTTTATTAGTCTTGGCTGGTTCAGGGTATACCACCTTCAGAGGTGGAGAAAAGATAGGTCTAATGGGAAATGCCTCAGCCCTACGAGCTTCCTCTTGGGCTATCTCTATCTGCCTAATTTCGCAAGAGTCATCTATCTAAGAGAAGGGAAATCCTCAATAAGTTTATAAAGAGGTCTGAGCATAGGAAGATGACCTTACACTTGGACCCTAAACCAAAAATAAATAACTAGATGCAAGATAAAATAAGGATTAAAACCTGGTTTTGATCAAGCTTAAACCAAGTTCAAGCCAAGAACAAAGTTCACCGGAAAGCTCAAAGAGCCACCGAAAAACTCATATGACCACCGAAAAATTCAAACAGTCACCAAAAAATATGAGAAATAGAAAAAATAAGTCTAAAAATGGAAATATGGGATGAAGGTGATACCTATCTGAAGGATAAATGAAGAAGAGGAAGATCAGAAACCAGGAAAGATCCTAAAACCCGACAGCGATGGAACTCTTGAAGAGAGAAAGTTGCAGAGAAAACTAAAAGCAGGAAAATGAAGAAGTGAAGAAGAAAGAGACCCTTAAATAGGGTTACAAGTGTCCCAAGGCCCATCATTACCTTGGGAGCCCAAAGCATAATCATCATCATTATGCTTGTCTGGCGCGCAACCCACTTTAGCAGTTGACACTTGTCAATGAACCCTTGGAACATAAAAGAAAAGAAACCTTGAACATATATAACTCAGACATACATACCCCTTAGTCACCTATTCACATAGGTAACTAAGGGATGGGGGTGATTGATATGCCTAAAGTGTACCTGATAGCTCGGAGGCACCAACCTCGGCCAAGAAGATGGCCGAGATAACAAGATCTCTATACTGATGATCAGAAGTCTCGTACTACATAAGGTCGGCTAAGGCCGACTTTACTAGTTATTCCATAATCAGGTAACAACGGAGGTCTTCATGACTCAAGGGGTCAGTTATTCATCAGTTCGCCCACAGCTGACATCACATCTGCTTTATATATCAACCTTGGTTGTTCATCAACCGAGGACAGTAAGGACTTAACCACCATCATGTCATTATTGGCCCAGGACGACATTATAACTCCTCCTACCTAAACTCGGTCGAGGTCGACGTAATAACTTCACTTATCTAACCTCGGCTGGCCTACTTGGCCGAGATCTTCATGAATAACCTCGAAGAAAGAAACAATCAAACTTAACCAACCCCGTACTCTTCCAGCCCGAGGTTTCACCCATCAGCGATAAGGCCGAGCATTTAAAAGCATATGCAAAGTTAGAAATACATGGATAAAATTAGTTGTAACCGAATCAATCCCCTCACGTGGGGGAATATTTCATCATCATTCTCTACATGTGACAGTGACACATGTCTTCATTAAATTCGCTAGATCAACACACACAAGCTCATTGCATGCATGGGGGTATATTACACCCCCAAACACTATATATACCTGTCTTTTCCTACCTTGAGAGGGGATCCAAAATTACAACCCTAGCTGAAACTCTGTCAAATTATACAGTAAAGAGAGAAATATTAAGAGTTTGTATCTATGGACATTAGAGCCTCCATTCAGTGATATTGCTCACACACACTCACAGTGGAGGTAGGCCAGATGGGCTGAACCACTTATATTCAGGTGTTAATCCTCTTATCCTCACATCCTTCTCTCTCTCTCTCTCTCTCTCACTCTCTCTCTATCTATCAATCTATCTATATATATATATATACGCTGTCGTTGTTATTACTTATTTGAGCTTGTCAACATCTTATCTGGTGGTGCTGTTTCCCGCATCATCAATGTGATTCAGGATAGATTGTCTAATTATCGAGCAGGGAGAAATAGCTCGTAAATTTATTCCCACTAAGAAACTTGTGATAGTAAAAGCATTGTGATGTGTGTTGTCTTTTGTAACATGGAAGTGGAGGAGTATACTTTTATGTCAAGAGATGAGGATTTAGGGGTACGTGCAATGGACTGAGGGCCTAATGGATCTCGACGATCGATAATTTTAGGTAGTAGTGTATCGGGACGTTCCTTGTTTGGATTTCACTTTACAAGACATTCCACGCATGAAGCTTAGCGCAACGTTGGAAGTGGTGATATGTTTGATCATTTAGGACGTGAGTTAGTACCTTAGTTATTGTCCGTTTATGCAATTATTTCTTAGAGATGATAACCGTGTTAAAATTTGAGGTTAGTGGAGCCGGGTAACATTTATGTAGATAAGCACGGGTACAGGGTATATGGGCGCTCCAGGTAATTACATTAATTTTAATATAATTCACGATTATAAGGGGGTATAAATATGAGTATTGATCTTAGGGGTATGCTATTAGGGAGACATTCAAATTTTGGACTACTAGACTTAGCCTAATTCCGAGAATGAAATTCTTTTGCAAAGGAGAAGTATGTAACACCCGGTAATTTTGAGGACATGGAATTTAATTATTTTGTTGAAATAGGATTTTATTTAATTTGGATAATTTATTTGGTTTGAGGAATTTAAATTTTTCATTAATTCGAATTGTTTTTAAATTTTATGTGTGGCGTATTTTGAAGCTGAAATTGGAGAACTTCATAGAATGACTGGGATGGCAATTTAGAGGTCACGGTTGATTCCGAAAAGGTCAAATAGTTAAAATCGTGTACCCATGGGTAGTAATTGGGTCTCATGGCCTCTTTAGGCATAATCGGGCCTATACGAGGATATTAAATCCATTTTAATTTGGCCCGTAGGCTTAAAAATGGGATATCCATTTTTAACCTAAGTTTAAGAGGGTTGGGAAGCAGTTAATACAATTCTAAGCCATGATTTTGTGAGTGGAGAGAAAGGAGAAAGCAATTGGAAGGAAGGAGGAAGGAGAAGATAATTCTAGGAAAACCTTCGTGAGGAATTCCGACAAGAGATCGCCAGATTTAATCCAAAGAGGCAAGTATTTTCTTTCTTTATTTGAGTTGTAGTTAGTAGTGTTAATAGTTGAATTTATTTTAATAATGGAAATTTGAACAATCTAACTGTATGTTTAAATTGGAAATTTTAGGGTTTTAAGTGAGGAAGATGACGAATAAACCATTAATGGTGGAAATTATGAATATGGGAGAAATTGGATTAAAATTTGTGTTAAAATTAATCTGGATAAGTTATTTTTGTTAAAATATTTTTCTTGTAAAACCTTTTTAATGATGGTGGTTGGGAGCAGTAATGGTGATGACAATTGTGCCTTAATTGGTGAAAAAGAAGGATTGAAATTGGGGAAAAATTTACCGTTACACTAGCAGCGTTCATTATACCTAGGGGGATCGGTCGACCGGGGGTCGATTTCTGTTGGGGCGCGTGGCAGTAAGGTGGAAATTCACATTTTATTTTATTTTTTTTCAAACTTTAAAGGGGATAACTTTGTCACACGAACTCGAATTTACGTGTCGTTTGCGGCCACACATAGGTAGTTGAAAGTAGTACGCAGACCTAGGAATATCATTATTTAGACTTAAAAAGTGAAAGGTCTAAAATACCCTTGAAGTTTTAAATAGTGATGAAACGTTCCCTAAATTGAAACCAAAATTTGTAGGGACCTTGTGAGACTAATAGGAACATACTCGAGTATGTAAGAGGAGAGAAGTTTAATCCTATAGTTAATAAAAATAGCAAGGTGTAACTAATTAATGTGGGACACGGAAATTACGTACCGACTCGTGACTACTTGGAAGATATATGTATAAATGTGTGAATTCTATATATAGATGCATGCATGTGAGTTGAATGCAAATTTGTGTGTAATTATTTGTTACTCGAGGATGCTATCTAAGAGGTTACGCATAGTGGGCGGTCCCACCCTAGGGATTCAAACAGGGTCTTGATTGTGCTCTAGGTTATAGTGCTTGGGTGGCTCCTATGGTGATGAGAAGGGGATGTCACGTAGGTCTTTAAAGAAGGTGCATGAAAATCCTAAGGCTTATGTATTTATAAACGCCTCCATTATTTTTTTACGATATGGGGTTGATGGTGAGATTCTGATTCGGTGACCAAAGGTGACAAGAGATGTTCCTAGCACCCGATAACATGTACGAGGGATGCATCTAATAGGACCAAGCTATGAGGATGCAGCGTATTTATATATATGCGTGAGAGATATGTGTATATATTTAGATGATTTGTGACTATTTGTTGAAAATATTGATGTGGCATTTAGTATATTCATATAAATGAGGGTTATATGTATTATAATAATTATGATAGTGTGGTTAACTTATAACAGGGTGGTTATCGAGCTAGTGTAGGTAGTTATTGTGTCTAGTTGAACCGAGTAATAACTAGATAGGATAAAATAAATGCGATAGGTGTGCACTAAATAAGATAGGTGAGATGGTCTTCAAGGGAGTGGGATCGTCAAATCAATTATGAACATTATATACTATGCAATTCATTTATTGCACTAAAATTATTGCCAAACATTTTTATAAATTGGGCTATCACCTGTTAGAAAATTATATGTATTTTCTTAAAAAACTTTTCAGATGTCCAGCCATAGAGACGCCAGACCTGACTTATCTAATCGAGGGTTACGCAGCTGCAACATGTGTGGGTGATTGCATGATTTGATCTAGATGCATCATTTCTGTATTCCTATATTAGGAATCTTATTGCATTTGTAGTTTCACCTAGGGCATGTTGCCCATTTACTTTTAGACTTAGTATTTGGATTTTGTATTCATTTGTTGGATTATTATTTTGGGATTTTTATCCGATGGTTTTATCGGTAGGCTATTTATTCATTCAGTATTGTTTTAGACTCAACGAATGTGTATGGGTTAAGTTTATTTCTATTCTGCATGTTTATCTGTTTAATGCAAGATAAAATTTGGCACCCGTGTAACTAATTAATTAGGTTGTTAGCAAATAAAAATAGTTTTTCTACAGTGATGCTAAGAATGAACCAAATGGAAATCTTATTTTAATTTAATAAAGGACTGATCGATCGATATTTAATTAAATGAGGTGTCACACCAATAATATAAACCTTCTGTGTGAGTTAAAGTTAAGTTTCAATCATAACTTTTTAAACTGTATTTTCTCAAAGAGTTGAAAGAGTATTTTTGGGTTTCACACTTTTAAGTTCTAGGCCTCCCAAATTTCACAATTTGATATATTCTAATCTAGCAATAGGAGAAAAGATTTCATTAACATTAATTCCAACAATTTCAGAATATCCTTGTGCAACTAGTCTAGATCTATTTCCTAAGACATTACCAAATTCATCACACTTTTTTTTAAATATCCATTTTGTTCCTATTACATTAGTGTGAGTGGGACGAGACACTAAATACCAAACATTGTGTATTTTAAATTTTCTTATTTCTTTTTGCATAGCATGTAACCATGACTTAGCTATTAAAGCTTTTTTTAAGTGTTTAGGTTCAACTAACGACACATTGGAAGAAAATAAAGAATTTAAAGATTGGGATCAACTCCTGATTGGCTCTCTAACATCTCCTCTGATATTTTTCATAGGGAGGTTTTCCTTAACCCAGTTGGGAACAACGGGTTTATCAGGTAGAAGAGCGTCAAAATCATAATTTTTTGAATGTTTTTTTGTAAATCTTCATTTTCATTATTGTCAATGGGTAGGGATTGTCACTTTCTTTCAAATGAGGGGCAACATTATCATTTACAACAACATTTATAAATTCCATAATGATTTTTGTTTTTAGGTTAATAAATGATAAGCGCGACTATTCTGAGAATAACCTAAAAAGATAGCTTTATCTCCTTGAGTGTCAAATTTTGAAAGTTGTTCTTAATCTTTACAAACATATCACTCACTTGAAAAGATCCAAAAATATTTAAGTTCTTTTTTTTTTGTACCAAATTTCATAAGAGGCCTGTCTACTATTTTTCCTTAAATACGCCTTATTTATAATGTGACGTTTAGTTTGAGTAGCCTCAACCCAACAATATTTTTGTAGATTTTTAGCGTGAACTAAGGCACGAGCCATTTCTTCTATGATCCAAATCTTCCTTTTGGCAATACCGTTTTGTTGAGGATTTTTGGGACTGCTAAATTCCTGTTGATACCCATTTCCTATACAATATTCTATAACACGTGTCGTTAAATTTTCCACATCTATCACTACGAATTCTAGTTACTTGGATGTCTTTCTCAATTTCAATTTTTAGACGAATTCTTAAATTTTTTTGAAATGTGTCGGATATTACTTTCATGAAAGCTACCCAAGTATATATAGTATAATCATCTACAATGACAAGAATGTAATAATTACCACACAAACTAGTTGTGCTTGAGGAACCCATTAATATACTTGACGTAATTCTAAAGTTTGAGTGGTAAAAACATCTATTACTTTCTTGTAAGGGGCTTTGGTCATTTTACCAACTTGACATCGTTCACAAATCGAGTACTTAACTCTGGAAATTTTGGGTAGACCACGAACAACTTGTTGACTAGTTAACCTAGATAAGTTATCATAGTTAATGTGTCCTGGTCTTTCATGCCATAAATCTAAATCATCTAACGTAGTGGATAAGCAATTAGGAACATCTTTGTTTTGAATAACAACATAACAATTATTATGCATTCTTTCACCATAAAGAATAGTTTTCCTAGCTAAATTAACAATTTTACATTCAAATTTAAAAAAGTTATTGGTGTGGCCAGTGTCACGAAACTATATTAAACAAGTGGGCTTTATATACCTCAACAAGTAAAACCTCATCTAAGTTATGCATTCCATCAACCTTCATCGTTCAATTTCCTATGATTTTAGACATTTTACCATCTCCAAAAGTTACATTTCTTCCATTGAAGTTTTTTACAGAGGAATTTCTTTCTTTGTCCTCGATCATATTCCTAAAACAACCTGAACCTAAGCATTGTGAGTTTCTATAATAAGCATTTAAAGATGATATGACAACATTACATCCCAATTGGTAATTTAAATCATTTTTCTTAATCCAAATTGTCTTTGTTCTTGGAAAAACAAATTTAGTTTCCAACGGAATTGACTTAGTAGGTGTAGGCTTCTTCACAGAGTTGGTCTTAAAAAATGCATTCGGATTATTAACCTTATTACCTTTTCTATTCAAATTTAAGCATTTGTAGAAGAATTTTTCTAAGTGGAGAGTTTTACAGAAAAAATCACAATGATACAAAGACTTATTAATAGGTTAAGTTTTAAAAAGCATCATGATTCTATTGTCATTATAACCTAATCTATTTAGAATAAACATTTAATACATTTTTTTTCTAAATGACCCAATTTAGAGAAATAATTACAGCTATAAAACTACTAAGCATAATGGTTCTCTTGAATGTGATTTTGATTTTTTCTGTGAAGAATAGACAGGTGAACAATGGATGGTTTTGGATAGTCATCAAAGGAGTTGAAAAAATTTGTTTCGATAAAAGTTTCTGAATTAAGTCTACACCCTCTCTTTCCATATGGGCCTATTCAGAATCAGCCATATATTTGACCAAAAGACTAGAAGTAAAATAGGCGTTCAATTTCTTAATAGTTTCCTTCAATTCAAGTTATGATTTATCAATGTCATTTAAGACGGCCTTATGTTTGAATTCTAGAAGATGATTGTTTTCTTTTAATTTTGAAACATTTTTCTCAAGTAAAAGATTATCAGATTCAAGTTCTTCCATTTGCATAGACGATTCATCCAAAATAAAGCAAATTTGGTTATTTAAAATGTCAATTTTAGATAGCAACCTAATATTGACTTTGCATAAGTGTGTACACTTTTTCAAAGTAGATTTGTACATTTTCTTAAAATTCAAATCCTCTTTATAATCACAATTTCTAGATTCTTTATATAAATTAGTTTCATCATCCAAAAATAAATTACAATCATACAAATATTTAGATGTAGTGGCAGTAGTGTGTTTTTATACACAAGTTCTAGCAGGTAAAGAACTATTATTAATAAATAAATAATAGTTGCCTACTAAAAGGTGAGAAAAAATAGACAACTTATCAAACTCATGTTCGGAGTTATTAACAAACATAAAAGTAAATGCCATAAGGTTTTCATACTCTTCACTACTACCACTATCCAAACTATCGTCCCAAGTTTTAGAAATATGAACCTTATTCAAGTATTACCATTTTGATTTGGAAAAACACTTATTAGAATAATGACAAATTTCATTACACTTCCTACATTTGATGTGACTAATGTCTTTATTGGTGTCATATTTTTCAAAAGATTTCTTTTCAAATTGTGTTTCATGAGGCCTTTTTGTATAACTAGGTTGACCTTATTTAGAAGAAAATTTGTTTATATATTTAACAAATTTCTTAAAGTGTTCAGACATAAGGTCTATTTTACTATCTAATGACTCAAGGGAGACATACGATTCATCTATAATAGGTAATGAACATACAAGTGCAAGGCTAATAACACTAGTGTTAAAAACCAAAGATGGTTGTGAATTGTGTGCATTAGAATTGCCTCTTTGATTTTTATTTAACATAATTTGCAACTCATACATTTCTAGTTTGATACAAAGCGATTTAGGAGTCATATTAGTATTTTTAGCTTCATCAATAACATGTATTTTCATATCAAAACTATCTGGTAATTAACTAAGTGTGACACCCCGACTATTTAAATAACGGGTGGTCAACCCTTTACTAAAATAAACAGGAATCTCAATTGGGTCCTTATTAGCATCGCTATAAAATATCAAATTAATCACTAATAACCCGATAAGCCCGGTGTCAAATTTTAAAACTTATTAACTTTCCAAACAATTTTCGGTGAAAATCCACTATAGTAATCCATCAAAATTGAATAAATAAAGACTGAATAAATAATTTCCTGATAATGAACGACATGCCCAAATAACAATTGAATGAAATCCTATCTAGAACTCAAAGATAGATGCGTTTAATAAAATCTGTGTCAGCATCCACATCTGCTGCAACACCATCTAACTGGAAGAAATGATCATGACTGGCATCCCTGTGGCTGGACATCTAAAAGTTTTGAAAATATTTTGATGTGTCTCAGAGCCCAAAATCCATTTTAAAATATTTTGCAAGTGTTTGAAATACATATTTAAATTGGTGTCGCACTCCCATGAGTTAATCATCACCCCTCATCTATAGTGCGCACCTAACACATGTATTTTAAACACCCTAGTTATGCTACCTTACCTAATTAGGGCCAATATTTACCTCAGCCCCATATGCTAACCTTCTAGACAAACTGCATCACATGTATTTAATCGTTTCTTTAATTCTTATTTAGCTACACATATGCTAAATCATTTTAGTTCTCATCATTAACCAATAAAAATAACTTCATGCCAATTATTAATTCTATATTTACACATTTATTTTATTCACCCATATATATTTATCATTCTTATATACGTATATTCATATAACATCTTGTTCACATACATATATATCGCATGCTATATACGTATAACATCATCTCCAGAGCTTTATCTCACGGATGTAATCTCTAGCATGTTATCATGATATAGGGATATCACGTACCACACCTATTCCACTAGGTCAAAATATCGCCATCAAACCTAAATCGTAAACCCATAACTGAAGGCGGTCATAGTCATACATCCATGGGTCATAACCATACCACATTACCCTATTGGACACAACTCACATACAATGGTCATGCAACTGACAAATGACCTGGGGAATCGATTGAACACCTGCTGGTCAAGGCCAGGGTGGATCGCCCACTACGTGTAACCTCCAACTATAGCATTCCTAGAGTAGGAATATCTCATATACATCAATCACACAGATAAAATTCATATGTAAATATATTGTCTCTATACTCGTACGTATATATATATATATATAAACCAATTAAGGGTGCATATATCTCTCGTAGCACTAGCCCACAAATCCTGAGTCAACCTTAATGGAACATGAGGCCCCCAATTTTAAATATTCTTTCAAAATTACATATAATTTCCTTAAGATGCGTAATAGGATGGTTCAAACACAACACAACTTACAAATTTTATTTTCCCACAAATTAAAAATAAATTAAACTAAAAGTGACATCAAAATAATCAACAAACAAATATTCACTTAAAACAAATTAACTCAATTAATGTCCTAAAATTTTCCTACGCAAATTAATTCATTTTTGCAAATTAGGCCAAACTATATTTTACCAAATTAAACTATCTTGGCTTGAATTAAATTAATCCAAACATCACCCAAATCAATTTTTGCACCAAATTAAACAATAGTGTGAATTAAACCATATTTTATCTTTTAATCCTAATCATGCATTCAAGATGATTTGCAAGATAAAATAAATTCACAATACACTACACCGCGGTGTACGAGGAAAACCCAAATCGGGAAAAACCTCGGGCGACCCTAGCTATAAGTCCACCAAGTACGGAATTTTATAAATACAAGATAGATGACTTACACAACTCGACTCGACTCCCTTTAATCCCCTGGCGCGTCTTCTTGTACCAACCTCTGCTTAGCCGACAATCCCAGACTCCACCGGAACCTTGGAATCCACCAATGAAATTTTTTGGGAACCCGTCAACCACACATGGTGCCTTTCACCGCATAAGAATGCTGCAGCAAAAACATGACTTCTTCTTTTATGGGAAATAGAAGCAAACCCAAACTTCTCCTTCTTGTTGTAGAGATGAACCAATGGTGCCAAAAAAAACTCCAAGTGACGAATATATAAATAAATGCAGAACTTGGAATGTTAAACAAACTAAATGGGTGTATATCTTTTGTATTTTGAAAGAGTTTAAGCCATCTAAATCAAACACACAAAAGGGACTTTTCTAAAAATAATTTCTCCCTTAAAATATCTATAGAATAATATGAAAAGTCGTAGAAAAAATCTAGTCCCGAAGTGGTTAAAATCTGTCAAAAAAGTAGTGGGAAAATGCCAAAAACTGTTCCCGCCTGAAATCTCGTTCAAATGACTTTTTCATTCGAACGACATTTCGTTCGAACGACTCATCTAACGAAAAGTCTGTGTACAAAAGGGAAACTCATTGGCAAAACTCATTCGAACGAAAATCTCGTTCAAACGATTTCGACATTTTCGAATGAAAACACAGAACATGAAAATTTGATTTTAAGCCCATAAATTTCTTAAATATCTTTTAAATAAAAATTACACCCATTACAAATTATTCCAAGTCTCTAAATATATATATATATATATATATATATATATAGCATTCATACCTTATTGGAGACTTGAAATATGATGAATTGTTGAGGACACAAAAAGGCACTTGAAACTCAGCAAGAATAATGTCTTCATGTTGAACTAAGTCGATACGTCTTAAACTCATACTTGTCATAGGCTTGAAGGATGCACATGAACACTATCCTATGACTCAAATATTTTTGTCCAGAATTGAGCCAACACCATATTAAGACTCAATTGGAAATTTATGTCCTTACAAATCTCCCCCTTTGTCTATTCCAGGAGAAAAACCAAACAAAAAATCCTAAAGGGTCGTCAAGCTCAACTAGACTAAAAAACTTCGCACCCAAAATAAAAAATACGAGCTTGACTCAAAACCCAAGGATGAATATCTTTGTCGATGAAAGTTTTCGCTAGAATACTTCCTGCACACTTAAGAAAAACATTAAACGCATAGGGAATATCAAAAATATTAAATGCAGTTAAAATAAATACTCCCTCTAAATTAATTCGCCCCTTTTATCAAATATGATCAACATAAGAACATAGCACTCTCCCCCTATATTAGATCTCCTAAACTAAAGGATGGAAACCACTTTTCCCCCTATTTGTTCAGGAATAGACAAAGGATATAGAATTAATTAACTACTCATTTCTCCCCCAATTTAACTAAGTATCATTTCTCCCCCTAAAACGACATAAGGGATATAAATATGGGAAAGCATGTAAACACGATGGTGCATAAGGTGGTAAGAACACGAAAGCATATGGTCAACAATAACAAGAACTAATCCACACCAAGGATAAACAGATACCAACTTATGATGCGGAATAAAATGATACCAATTTGTCAAATAAGATTCTAAGCATGTGATATCAAACAAAATACGCAACAAAATAGATACCAATTATGAAATAGAAGCATAAATGGACTAGCAAGCAAGGCAAAGACTCAAAACAAATACCACGTATATGAGTACATAATGAATATTGCTAATGCACACGCACATATACATAGGTATAAACACCAAACATGACATAAAATACATTAATCTTTTCACACTTGTATCTCAAAAATGTGTCCAAATACATGTGGTAAACGGAAGTGTAGGGGTGTGAACTAGTAACAATTAAATTTCGACCCAATCACTTAAAACTTGCTCACGGAGTTCTCATTTTATTGCAAAACTTTATCACATTTAGGTATAGTCTCATGTGACAATATAAATTGAACTCAATGAACAAACATACACAATGCACATAAGCCTAGAATTTTGATGATTCTACAAACCAATAGAGTCATGACAATAAAAGATTAACTAGGAGTCAAAGTCATTGTGCAAACCCGTTAATCTATCCAACCAAACTCCTCATAATTTTCTTTTTTTCTTTTTTACATTTTCTTTTGAACATATTAACTAAACTATTTTGGTCTTCGCAAATATACTTTTTAATGCCACATTTTTAAGGCCTAAAATTCAATGGTGGCTTTTCACGTAAAGTAATTTTGTCTTTCGCAGCCCAATTGCATTGATAAACTACTACACCGGATAAACATATTTTTCTATTTTTTAAATCCAGAAAATTGTTATTACATGCACAAATCCTCCATAGTCATAGTAAAATGTAGATGACTAAATTGAAGGGAGAACATCTCACTTAGCTCAAATATACATGTGACATTTAAATTTCAAATGAGCTTGTGCATTTGTGAAAAGTGGCATATAAAAAAATAATCCATTAAGCAACACAAAATCCAACTACTCCATGTAAGCATGGCAAAGAACATTTTAAGGATTACAATCTTAACCAAAAGTTCTAGCAACATAGAAACGAAAAAGAAGGGATCGAAACAAAAGTATATGCCACATAAAGTGTGTCAAACGAAAATACAAAAAAAATCTTTTTGAGTTTTTGAAATTTTTAACCAAACAAAAAAAAATATTTACTTAAAAGACAAACAAAATATTTTTGAATTTTTCATTCAATGCAAACTAAAATGAAAGAATTATAATACAAAAGATAAATAAAAATCATAATTCTATCATGTGATATGTGATAAAGTAATGACTAGAAAATGATAAACAAGCATACAATTAGCATGATAATATAGTATAAAGCACAAAAGCTAAAGTATGCAAACAACTAACACACTTAACCGTTAGATTTAGCAAGGGAGGAAGTATGTGAAAGAAAATGAGAATCAAAAATCCTATTTTGTAAAACTAATGAGTCGGATGTCCTAACCCAAACTAATGATGAATGACGATCTCAGAATATAGGAATCTTGGCTACCTTGGTTGCCTTACGTTGGGATTTTTTAGAACCTCATTTAAGATCAAAGCAAAACTTCCTAAGATGATTTTTTCAACCACAATGTGAGCAAGTAAAGACTCATCGAAAATTAGTACCTAAGGATTGACCTATGGAATCGTTCCTAGGTGATTCTTTCAAAACATTGGTTTTGGCTTTAATACGGGAATCGGTGCAAGAATCGAAGCCTAAACCACAAGTGTCATTTTTTATTTGGACTGTGCCTAAGATTTTATCTAGTGTTTCTGACCTACGCTCCAAATCAAATTAAACCTTACTAGAGTCTCTCAATTTTCCATCTAATTTCTAAAATTCTAGACTCTAAAAAACCATTTCTCTCTTCAAACTCGAGAAGCTCATTTTTCATTGACTCCATTAAACCTATAAGGCTATCTCTCTCGCCTTCTACATAGTCAAACTTCTCTCGAAGAGCTCTCTCTCGTGTCCTAAGGTCATCAACTAATGCACTCTCATCAATGACCTTGGCACTCTCTTTTAAACTAGATTCTAAATTTAAATTTGCTCTTTTTAATTTAAGAGATTCTTCATATATTTCTTGAAAAGCAATTTGAAGTTCACTCACATGAACCTCTTCCTCATATTCACTCTATCTCTCTTCTTCACTCTCACAACCATAATCTTTTGGGGATTCACAAACAAAGGCCTCTGAAGTGTCATGAAAATGTATATCTTCATAAGAAGAATCATTAACTGAGCTCACATGACTTGCCATAAATGCGGTAAAGTTGTGCTGAATGGGGGAACCGGTCCCTCTTCCTTTTCACTCTTATCACTAAGGGTGGCATTAAAGGAAATTGGTTATTTGCCCTCTCTCATTAGTTTAGTGGGTCACTCTCTCATACTATGGCCATACCCTTCATAACCGTAACACCTATTTGAGTCATCCCTATTATGGTTTTCATTAAAAGATTTAGGGATCTTTTCGGCTTTATCATGCTTAGAATTTTCAAATTTCTTACTATCATTTTTAAATTTATCTTTATTAAATTTATGAAATTTTCAAAATTTCCTAGCAAACATAGCCATGTCCTCCGAGTCACTATCAGTCTCATCAACCACAACTTATTTTTCCTCCTTTCGGGCTTTCAAAGCAATGCCCTTATCAATTTTATTTTCATTTTTAGAAGGGAACATATCTAGCTCATAGTTTTGCAAATCACCTACTAATTCCTCAAGTTTGGTAGAGTGCAAGGTGGGTAAAGAATTTAAAACGGTCACTTTAGGGATAAATCTCTCGGGTAGGGACCTTAAAATTTCCTTTACTACTCGGTCGTCGGGTATTTTCTCTCCCAAATTAAATGATGAATTTACTATATCGAAAAGTCTAGCATAAATTCATCAAATGTTTCTTTTTCATTCATTTTGATGGTTTCAAATTAAGTGGTGAGGTTTTGGAGTTTAGAAGACTTAACGACATTAGTTCCCTCGTGAGTGAGTTGTAATATATCCCAAGCTTCCTTAGTGGTTTCACACATCATGATACGTCGAAATTCATCCGATGTGACCGCGCTAAACAAGGCATTTAAACCTCAGAAATTAAAATTAGCAAGTTTAAATTCCTTCTCACTCTATCTATATACGGGTTTGGGGACACGCTCATTTCCTACCAAACATGTGGATGGGAACCACCCATTAACAACTTACAAACAAACCCTCTCATCGATAGACTTTAGTGACGATTTCATATGCTCTTTCCAATACGAGTAGTTGGAACCATTGAAAACAGAAAATTTGAAAAATGGGGAAAATTCCATTTTTTAACAAAAAATATTTAAAAGGACCTTAACACAATAAAGTAGCGCTCCGGCTCTGATACCAATCTGTTGAAACATGAGGCACCCAATTTTAAATATTCTGTTAAAATTACGTATAATTCCCTTAAGATGTGGAATAGGATGGTTCAAACACAACACAACTTAAAAATTTTAATTTCTTACAAATTAAACATAAACTAAACTAAAAGTGACATCAAAATAATCAACAAACAAATATTCACTGAAAACAAATTAACTCAATTCAAGTCCTAAAATTTTCCTACACAAATTAATTTGTTTTTGAAAATTAGGCCAAACTATATTTTTCCAAATTAAATTATTTTGACTTGAATTAAGTTAATCCAAACATCATCCAAATTAATTTTTGTACCAAATTAAACAATAGTGTGAATTAAACCATATTTTATCTTTTAATCCTAAGCATGCGTTTTAGGTGATTTGTAACATAAAATAAATTCACAACACACTACGCCGCGATGTACGAGGAAAACCCAAATCGAGAAAAACCTCGGACGGCATTAGCCATAAGTCCAATAAGTACGAAATTTTACAAATACAAGACAGATGACTAACACAACTTGACTCGACTCCCTTGAAGCCCCTGGCACATCTTCTCGTACCAACCTCTGCTTAGCCGACAATCCCAGACTCCACTGAAATCTTGGAATCCACCAATGAAACTTTTTGGGAACTCGTCAACCACACACGATGCCTTTCACCATATGAGAACGCTGTAGCAAAAAAACATGAATTCTTCTTTTATGGGAAATAGAAGCAAACCCAAAATTCTCCTTCTTATTGTAGATATGAACCAATGGTGCCAAACACAACTCCAAGTGTCAAACATATATATAAATGTAGAACTTGGAATGTTAAACAAACTAAATGGGTGTATATCTTTTGTGTTTTGAAAGAGTTTAAGCCATCTAAATTAAACACACAAAAGGGACTTTTCTAAAACCAATTTATCTCTCAAAAGCTCTCTAGAATAAAGTGAAAATTCTTAGAAAAAATCTAGTCCCGAAGTGGTTAAAATCTGTCAAAAAAGTAGTGGGACAAAATAGTGGGAAAATGCTAAAACCTGCCAAAAATTATTACCGCCTGAAATCTCATGCGAACGACTTTTTCGTTCGAACGACGTTTTGTTCGAATGACACATCTAAGGAAAAGTACGTGTACAAAAGGGAAACTCATTGGCAAAACTCGTTTCAACGAAAATCTCGTTCGAACGACAATTTCGTTCGAACGACATTTTCGAACGAAAAAACAGAACATTAATTTTTCATTTTAAGCCCATAAAATTTTTGAAATTTCTTTTGAATAAAAATTACACCCATTACAAATTATTCCAAGTATCTACAAATATATATATATATATATATATACATATATAGCATTCATACCTTATTGGAGACTTGAAATATGATGAATTATTGAGGACGCAAAAAGGCAATTGAAACTCAGCAAGAATAATGCTTTCATGTTGAACTAGGCCGATACATCTTCAACTCAAAATTGTCATTGGATTGAAGGATACACATGAACACTATCTTATGGCTCAAATGTTTTTGTCTAGAATTGAGCCAACACTACATTAAGACTCAATTGGAAATTTGTGTGCTTACAAACTTTGACTCTAGATTTTTCAAATATTCACTTATTATTGATTGTCTAACTTCACATCTCCTACCAACATGCTATTCTACTATAGCACTCAACTTAGATATCTTGAAATCCTAACCCGATTTCCTGATATCCACCCATGATCATTTACTCGCTTAGTCACATGTTTCCTTACATAGAATCCATCCCTGGTAAGCCTACGACACTTCCTAAGTGTCTAGGAAATAAGTTAATATGAGTTTCTAAAATTCCTCCCACGATATCTCTTTAAATAGAGAAAAATATAAGAGTCCTTATCGCAATAGAACTCTTAAAAATCATAAACTTGTACAGCTTTAATATTCTGGGAGATAAATTTTTTTTTACGAAAACGGCTATTACTCCCTCTACAGAAGTCCAAATGACCTGATTGAAAAATCATTGGAAAGATAATATCTAGAATATTCTTTTAATAGATGTCTCATATTCTAATTCAAAATAAAAATAAAATCGCATGAGTTTGAAGTGATATCAAGTTTCGCAAATATTAGATTTTTGACAAATTAAACACCTTTTACTAAAATGGATATTACTCCCTCCACAGAAACCCAAATGACCCTATTCAAATCTCATTACAAAGCTAAGATACATACCTTTTGTTTCATCAATGGATCATAGTCTAATTCAAAGTAAACATAAAATGTCATGCATTTGAAGTCGTGTCAAAATTTCTATCAGATTCATCAATTACAGCAATATGTTATTCAATACTAAATCCTAGTTTCAAGATTTTTTAAATATTCCCCAAAACCACTAAAGATGACATATTTTTATGAATTAATCTCATATTTTATTCAATATCACATATTTTATAGATAAATCGATCTCATATTTTATATGGGATTATAATTAAATCAATAAAAATCCCATTTTGTCATGTGAATCCCAGCCAAAAATCCATATTTTTACACCAACTATAATATGAATTATTAACATAGGACAAAAATATCAAAGCAAGTTTAAACACTTGCCTTTAATCATAATTTTTTTTTATTTCTTTCTTGGGATCCTCTATATGTGTTGGTTCTAGCCCGAAAATTTGTTAAACTCTCTCCCAGATTGCATTTCTCAAGTTTTCTCCCAAGTTTCCATTTTTTTCCCTCTCTCTCAAGCCTAGGTATTTTAGAATGATGGAATGACCTCCCCCCTCATCCAACATACCTAAATATCTCCCTAATCCCAAGATTATTTTAAATTCTAATATTAAAATGACACAAATACCCTCATACGGGTCCCGTTTAGCCTAAAATATCCTCGAAACACGAGTAAAATTCTCGAGTAACTAATTCTGACTATCGCGACCCATCCAGAATCGTTTGTGCACTCGAAATCATCATCCAAGTCACATGTAATAAATTTTTCATCTCATTCCTGACACAATCTGACACACATGTCCCACTGAGATATTATCAACCCATTGATTTTACTCACTTACAATATAATAGTAAATAGCACGATTTCATTTACTTATCACACAAGTAAATATAATAACACATATATATTAAAGCACTATTATATATTAATCATTTTTTCATTTCACTCTATTTCTCAAATTAATTAAATTACGATAACACGTGTAATTTAAAATATTCTAAAAAATACAGGGTGTTACATACTCCCCGCCTTACAAAGGAATTTTGTCCCCTAAATTTGGATATACATGGTACCAAGAACATCGATAACTTGCCCGCAAGGCATCCTCACTCATTCGAAATTAACTCATGGAAACTTTTTGGTGTCTCCACTATATACCCACTAACGGTACCCTCTTAAATGAACACCAACTCACTACGGACCAAGATTAGTGACAAGCGCTTTTATTTCATTTTAAACTGATACACTACATCATTCTTAATGTTTCACATGATGATGACACCCAAAACACATCACGAACCCACTAAAAATGTTCCAATAAGACGAGCCTATACACCACTAAACCTATCATCTCAATACTGAGGAAAAGCCCCACTTCCCTAGGTGCCAACATCCCTTTTTGCCAAACTATATAACTCCCTTCATGGGGTACACCAAAAATAAAACCTAACTATTCATGTCAGACTTCAATAACTACGGTTTGCGATGACATAACTCTTGCAACGTTCTTAAACTACACGAAATAATTTTTAATAATCAATCCTTATCGACGAACTCGGAATCACTTCCGGCTCGAGAAGCTTATTATGCCCCACCTCTAACCAGCCAGAGGGAGAATGATAAGGTCTCCCGCAAAATGCCTCAAAAGGAGTCTCACCAATAATGACCAGGTGCGAGTTATTACACATAACTTTACCAATTGTAATTACTCTTCCTAATTACCATAGAAATCTAGAGAACATATCATTTTTATATCCTCCAACATCTTAATCATCCCTCTCGTCTACCCATCGGTTTACTAGTGATACGCCTTGATCAAAACATAACTCCATTCTTATCACCTCCTGATAATCCATATCAGAGGTAGAACCCAATAATACATCCTAATCCATAATAATGTTGGAGGGACCTCATATCGGCTCATTTCCTTCCTTCAATGAAATGTAGGGCACCATGCCCGATTATGTAACTCACCAAAATCAATAATAATTTCTTCGATTTGGTCAACCTATCCCAAAAATACGAATAAAATCTTGACCTGTTTGCGACTTTAGTAACCTAACGATGAACTCCATCGGTCTACCCATCCATTCGGTCACTGGAATCGCTAATTATAGCAAAACACTTGTTAATTGCCTCAGACTAACCCTTTTTCTATCTAACGAGTGGTGCACACCTAATAAAGTCCATCTTATTATTCTTAACTCTACTTGTAATTGACCTATATGTTAATACGTTTATTTCCACGTCCTCTATCTCGAACGATACTAAAAATTTAACTAACCAGGGTACCCTTACACCCTATACCTTCTGCATATCAGCATTGTTATACCAGATGTAAAATACATGTATCAAACTCATTCTCGCATTCTTAGTGTGGCTATACAGTAAGGGTACAGTCAATTACCATACTAATCGTGACTTAATTATCCTCGAAATTGCCCAACCTATGAACAACTGGTGCTAACATTCTCCAGTGCTTTGTACACAGCACTACCTGGCTCCACTGACCTTAAATTTTAATAAAAAATCTTAGCTTAAAATGTTATCTACATACTTGTGTAATATATAAAGAATTAACCAATGCCCATAGCATCCAACATGTCTCCCAACTCACGATGCTCACTAAGGTTCATGCGTGGGATGTCTCGCAAACGAAGTCCAAAATAAGGTATCCTCCCCAATATTCTACTATCTGAAATTTTCAGTCATCGAATTCGTAGGCCCAAATCACATAAATGTAAAACTCAATATCATGACCCCATATGTGTAAGTCTCATTCTCAACTCCAACATCTCTAAATGAATCATAAAATACTACGTTTGAACTATCACTAAGTCCCCAACACTAAATCAATAATTATCTCAATCTCACTACTCATCGGTAAACCCAATGTCACATGAATCACATCAGTAAAGTTCCTACACACCGAGATCGAATATAATGGGATAAATATAGTACTATAAGTATCCTCCACAATATAATATATACGCGGGCTCGGCCATCTTTCAAGGAAAAGAAATCACAAAATAGTACATCCTGTCCTGGAACGGTGAACACGATAGCCTTACTGTAACAGTCCACTATCACTCAAACTGTCTCTAACCAGTCCATACTGAGGATAACATCATACTCTAACAACAAAAATCTCTAAAACCATCAAATCCACTAAAGCATATCCTCTCAGTGTCCACATATGCTCCCTTACAGATGGAACCAAACAGGGACAAGCTACCTAACGGTATTATATATTCATAATACTAATATTAATAATACATTCACAAAACCCCTATCCTACGCGAATCTAGTTCTGAACAAAATATTATGATGCACTCATGTCACATAAAACTTATCGATTTGCCCATAGATACAAAATCATACCTTCAATTGCCAATGGCACTGGCTGTTCAGCAAGTTCCTGAATGTAATACTCATGCTGGAACTGCCCTAAAAACCTTTGTAGTTGCTTCCCCTACTGGGTACCCTAGTCCTATCCCCTTGTGGCCCAGCTTTCCATATATAAAATACATTCCCATGAAATCACCTCTTTCATTAGTCCCATTGGACATATTGGGGAGGCCGTGCCCTCAGGCCCTAGTGGCCTCGACCCTGATAGCCACCCCATTGTTCTCTTAGCCCTAATGACCAAGTAAAATACGTTGCTAGCCCTGATGGCTCTATCTGAATCCACTGTCACCCGATCAGAATCACCCTGATCTAGATCTCTTAAATGAGTACCCCTATTGGGTATCCCCATATGGTGCCCAATTAGCACTAATACATTTAGTCTTACCATGCTGGCTGGACTCTCCTACTCTATTGCCTCCCTTCATATGGAAGCGATGATCTTGACATTGTAAAAGTTTGAGATTGATGACATCAGAAAAGTCTTGAAAGCCAAATTTCCCAATAAGTGCTGGAGAATTCTCCATGTGAGTCCATCAACAAACTTATGGACCATTTCTCATTCGTATCCACCTCGTCAAGAATAAAATTCACTAAACAAGTGAATACTTTCTCATAATCGTCCATTATCCTCCCCCCCTCACGGTGATAAATCTAAAAACCTCCTCATATTTCTATCTGAATAGTGGATAGGAAGAACTTATGGTCGAAACTCTACTAAAATTCTATGATAGTTAAGGTGTATCTCTGCTCAACCATGGTGACGACTTCCACCACTGCAATGTCACTCCTACGAGATTAAAATTTTCCAAGTTTTTTTTTGTTGTAACTGCACTCAACCATATGTAAATTACTTTTGATGTCCTACATCAATTGGCTAGCTAATATAACGTACGCATTTCCCTGAAACTCCAACGGATGGCCCTTCGAAAAGGCCCCTTTAACTCACTTCCATATTGACTGCACTAGGTGAGCCTGAATTGGCACCACTGGCTTGTGTGGCAATGCTTGGGGAAACTACTTCGACATGGCGATCATCATGGCATTAACTGCCTACGCAAAAATAGTGGCGACCTCTGTTGTGTTCATCATCCCCTAAATAGTATACAACTTTGGTTGTGATTCTCCTCATGTGGTCCTCCTAGCAACCCTCGCTAGTTATCCTCTTATGTTAGGCATCTGAAACCAAACTGTGGCCATCCCGATCGAGATCGCGTGTCGCTTCCTCTCTTTTGCCTTTCTAATGGGTGAATGGGGAAGGAAGGGGGATCGAAAGGTTTCACTCCCTACTTCGGAATGCTTCGACCGTCGTCGGTGTGGTGTAAATGTAAAGAGATGGAGTCGACAACCTATTTTGCACAAAAAAGGAAAATGAACATGTTACCGCTGTAACAACCCAGGATTTTGAGCGGTTATTTATATTATTTTTGCCTAATGGGATAATTTTATAAAATAGGGGAAGTTGGAGTAAATATTATTTCCCGTGATATTAAGGGATAATATTTACTATGTTTTGTCTATTTACCGTATGAGAAGGTAAATAGCATTATATTGTGTTTTATTACGTCGTTATATGTAAAGCGACGGTTATGACCCATATTTAAATTGGTCTGTAATTAATGAAATAAAACGAAATTGGAACATAAAAATAGTTCACGTTATTTCGAATGCGAAAATACGGGGTGCGGTTGTTTTTAGAATAGTCGAGATAGTTGAAATATGTGCCATGTTGTATTTTTGGGTTTCGGACACTTTTGACGCATTATGACTCAATTATGTGGTTACGAGTCATTTTAATGGTGTATTAGCAATTAAAAGAGGGGAATTTATGTTTTAAGACCCGTTTAAGTTCCCCCACCCCTTTTATTTTCTCAATCTTATGAGAGAAGACAAAGGAGAGAGAGAGAGAGAGAGAGAGAGAGAGAGAGAGAGAGAGAGAGAGAGAGAGAGAGAGAGAGAGAGAGAGAGAGAGAGAGAGAGAGAGAGAGAGAGAAGAGTGAGCTTGGGAGAAGTGGAGAAAAAGAGAGAAAATGGAAGATTGGAGCCGGAATCTGTTGCTTCGGGAAGAGAATACGAGATTACAAACTCGAGGCAAGTTTCTTACTTGCTAGATATTGATTTAATGTGATAATTTGCATGCATAGTTATATATTTGGAGATTTAAACCATATTTGGGAATTGTAGGTATTTAGTTATTAAACCTTTAATCTTATGTTCTAATTTGATTTGAAGAGAAATAATTAGCAGTGTGATGTGTAGAAATGATTTGGAGTAAATTGTTATTGTTGATGTTGGGAGAAATCAAGGATTTGGGGCTTTGGGGATTTTCGGGTTTATACAACCCGTAGCCCCAACTTGGGCTTTCTGCAGGACCGAATCGATTCGGCCCTAGGGGTGAATCGATTTGGATAAGGGGAATGATATAGGTCTGGGCAAACCGAATCGATCCGGGTTAAGGCCGAATCGATTCGACTAATGCAGGAAGTCAGTTTTTACCCACCGAATCGATTCGACTTTTTGGCGAATCGATTCGCAAGGGAGAATCGATTCGGCCCAAGGGGTGAATCGATTCGTTTGCCCTGTTGTGACACCCCTACTAATTAAATATCGGGTAGCTACTCCTTTATTAAATTAATACAAAATGTCAAGTTGGTTCAGTTCATAGCATCACTGTCGAAAAACGTTTTAACAATTACTATCCACCTAATATTTAAAAAGTGAGTTGTCAATTTTAATTAAATCCGATTAACATACAATAAGTATTAAATTAAGAAATAATGATATCATAACCACATCACAGTCACATTACAATGATAAAGGAATAAATAAATCTGGAGGAACACTCCTCGAAAATAATCCGAAATACTGAATAAAACTGTATAAAGTTTGAATCATAAATTTATTTACATCCAATAATGAAATGAAACTGAATAGATAAGATGTCTCTAAAATAAATGGGGCTACATGCCCTATAGAAGAGTAAATCTGATGTAGAGTCAAGATAGAAAGTGGAGGTGTCTACTATCGAGGTCCTGTAACTTCCACAGCAGCTACACCACGTCACTAGAATGGAACTTCTACGCTTGGTGACCTTGTGGCTGGGCACCTAAAAGTTTTTTACAAGACAATAGATTTGAAAGCAAATGGGTTAGAGCCCGATTGTGAAAATAGTTCAAAATACAGCAAGTGTTTAATATCATTAAACAGTGGATATAAAGTACATGATAGTTCGTGCACTCACATGAGTTCCTCATCTATCAACTAATTGTGCACTCCTATTGTACCCGTACCCATTCTAGTTATTCCCATATCTAACTAATCCAATACACAATCTAACATTACTATATGATTCATGATTTAATTCCCGGCATCTTAACTTAAACAAAGAATTTTACTTTTCTTCTTAGTTACCAAAATTAGTAATGTTAATCACTAGAGTTTTTCCCATTTTTAACTCTACTAAAATGTTGCTATTATTCACAATTACATTTATACATGACAGTTCCTTTCAATTAACAGTATATTATTCTCATCATAAATATAAAATACTGGCACCCTGAGACTCATCTGCGGTTCACACATACTCTGCTATCCAAACCTGGTCCATCACGTACATAAGGATCACGTATTCCGAATCTCTCAGGAATCGTTTTCAAAAAAACAACAATCACACATAATGGAGGCGAACATAGTTCACGTCACATGGATCACGCACATACCTACACTCCCATGATCAACAGACTTATTAACTTCTTAATAAGTCCTTCTTTGACCTATGCCCTCGAGGTACCAATCTAAATCCCCCCGTAGGCACACAAAGATTAGATTGCCCTGATCGAACGCCGACCTCCCGCGATAGATAGTATGGTAGGTATGTTATACACAGTTAACCACATATACGAAGCATTTACACATCTTAGATATCTCATAATATTAATAGAGGTATTTCTTACATCCCTATACCATCATTAGATGTTGCACGTTTATAAATCCCTAAATAGTATACACTAAAAGTTATCAACCTTTCTCACGTCAAAATTTTAGGTACTTATCTCCTACCCCATAAATGTCATCCGGCTTACTACAATTATAAGTTTTACTCCTCAACGTACTTCCAATCTCAAAACTATATCCACTAGTCAACAAGGGAAGGTTAACACTCAATTATATAAGTCTACTGGAAGTTTTAAATAAAATCAAGCCTAAAGAAGCCATTCTGTAAACTCGTTAGAAATCTCGTTCGAATGAGTTTCGTTCGAATGAATGGCTTCGAATAAAACTACCAACTCGTTAGAAGGGGTACTATCATCTCGTTAGAAACCCATTCGAATGAGGTCGTTCGAACGACCTGGGCAGGTCTTCTAACGAGATGGCAAAAAATGCCCAGAATTTTCCTAACTCGCTTTTCTTCATTTTTCTCTTCTCTAAATTCATCCTACGATTTTCCAAATTATGCTTTAACGTTTTAAAACTATTTTAAGTCACCCTAGGTCACTCCTTAACATATTTTAGGGGTCAAATATTACTAATCAACATGCCAAAAATCATAAATCCCCAATTCTTGCCCCAAACCCTATGAACATGAACCCATAATTTAATTGTGCCTAATTAATCCTCATAAATCCGTTTTTAAATCATCATAGTTAAGTTTTTGGATTCCAAATTCGTCCATAGTCATTCTACATACAATCCCTAACCCAACTTTAGAGTTTCTATAACAATTTCATTAGGTGTTCCTCAAAACTTTCAAGACAAAAACAGTTCCTACAATAAACATGGAAGAAATATTCAATGAACTTAAAAATATCAAATCACTTGCCTTGGATTTGTTCTTGAGATTTGTTGTCGGTGTTTCAACGTTGATTCTTCCCTCTTTCTGGTCACAATCCCTTCCAAAAATGATGATGGGGAGATGGTTTGGTAAAGATCCTCCTTTAACCTCTCTTCTAACTTCTCTCAAAAACTTCCGTAGCCCACTCTCTCACTTTTTGGCTGATAATGGCCTTAGTGGACCTTTTAATAATATTTAATTTACCTAAAAAATTCGTGGGTTTTAATCCCCTAATTTTTAAAATTACCAAAATACCCTTCTAGGTTGTCGGTTTGGCCTAAAAATGCCCCGGGACCCAAACTAAACCCCCGACTAGTGTTTTCTGACTATTTCGACCATTCCGGACACGTTGGTGCACTCAAAATGACCATTCGGTTGATAAAAATGTAAATAACTTTTTAATCTAATTAAATTCATTCCTAATGCGACTGACACGCGCGTCCCAACTAAATTTTCCAAATTGTCGTATTTCTGCCTCGCGACAACTTTAATATTTTCAATACTTATATATTACCATATATACTCAGAAATATTCAATTTTAACACCATAATCAAATAATAACTCACATCTCGCTAGTATTTATATCTGGATCAATTCCCAATTAATTCTCATTTAATTCAATTAATCCCTTAAATAAAAATCAACAAAATTACGGGGTATTACATACTTCCCTCCTAATAACAGAATTTAGTCCCGAAATTCAGAACTAAAGAATTCCTGGTAAAAATAGCTCTGGATAATGTTCGCGCATCTCATCCTCGCGCTCCTATGTGGACTCCTCGACATTATGATGTCGCCATTGCACGCGTGCTAATAGTACTATCTTCGACCTCAGTTTCCTCTCGCTGTGGTCCAGAATAGCAATCGGCCCCTCCTCCTAGGAACTATCCGGTTGAATATCGATGTCCTCTAAAGAAATGTGAGTATAGTCGAAATCATCCCTAAGATATTTCCTTAGCGAGGAAATATGGAACACATCATGAATTCTATGCAAGTACTCCGGTAACCCAAGTCTATACTCAACTGGCCCAATCCGCTCGATGATAGCAAATGGCCCCACATATCTTGGTTCCAGTTTCCCCTTCTTCCCAAAATGCATAATCCCCTTCATAGGAGATACTCTGACTAACACCTAGTCCCCCACCTTGAATTCTATGAAGAACCTCTTGGCATCAGCATAGCTCTTCTGCCTCTCCTGAGCTACCTGAATACGGCTTCGTATCATCTTTATCCTTGCCGAAGTGCCCTGAATCACTTTCGACCCAAGGAGTTTGTTATCCCCCACCTCTAACCAACATGCTGGGGAAGGACAAGGTCTACCATACAACGCCTCGAATGGAGCCATTCCAATGGTAACTGGTAGGAGTTATTATAAGCAAACTCCACCAATGGAAGGTACTGCTCCCAACCACCTACATAGTCTAAAATGCACATACGTAACATGTCCTCCAACATCTGATTTGTACGCTCGGTTTGCCCATCAGTCTGCGGGTGATACGCCGTACTCAGCCGCAACTCCGTACCCATGGCCTCTTGGAAAGTCTCCCAAAATCATGAAACAAATATTTTGTCTCAGTCAGACACGATATTTAGAGGCACACCGTGAAGTCTCACTATTTCCGCAATGAAAATCAAGGCATACTGTCCCGTAGTGTAGTCTATCCTCACAGGCAGAAAATGAGCAACTTCGGTCAACCTATCCACAATTACCCATACGAAGTCGTGACCCCTCTGTGAGATAGGTAACCCAGTGATAAAGTCCATGGATATGCTCTCCCATATCCACATCGGAAACTCTACGGCTGTAGAAGTCCTGCCGGTTTCTGATGATCCACCTTTACTAGATGACAAGTGGCGCATTTAGAAACGAACACGGCGATATCTCTATTCATCCCACTCCACCAATACTGGCATCTCATGTCTTGGTACATCTTATCCCCACCAGGGTGTACCGCGAACCGTGAGCCGTGCGACTCTGCCATTACCTCGTGTCGCAAGCCTTCCCCTTTCGAAATGACCAGTCTCCCATTGAAGCGTAATCCCCCGTCTAAACTAACGGTATAGGACTCGGCTCCCTCTGCTAGTAATCGAACTATCTGCTCCTAACAAAACGAGTCATTTTCCTGGGACTTTATCACTCTCGTAACAATTTGAGGTGTAACAGTCATCACAGACATGAACGATCGGGCCACTGCATCCTGGTGTCCCAACTCCTTCCACTTAGATTTCCACACCTCAGCCACCTCATCTACTAGTCTACGTCTCAACGCGTCTGCTACCACGTTAGCCTTCCCCGGGTGGTATTGAATATCAAACTGATAATCCTTCACAAACTCAAGCCACCAACGTTGACACATATTCCGTTCCTTCTGCGTGAATAGGTATTGCAGAGACTTGTGGTCTGTGAACAACCGAAATTTCTCCCCCAGGAGATAGTGTCTCCAAATACGAAGAGCGAATACGATTGCCGCTAACTCCAAGTCGTGGGTGGGGTAATTCTTCTCGTGAGGCTTAAGCTTACGGGAAGCATAAGCTATTGCCTGACACTCCTATTGAATCACACCTCCAAGTCCTTGTCAGGACGCATCGGTGTAGACTAAATACTCAACTCCCGGTCTGGGCTATGCTAACACAGGCACTGAGGTCAACTTGTCCTTCAACTCATCGAATGCTAACTGACAAGCATCGCTCCAGATGAGTGGCACACCTTTGCGAGTCAGATGTGTTAGAGGACCCTCTATCTTTGAGAAACCCAAAATAAACCTCCTGTAGTATCCTGCTAGGCCCAAGAAACTACGAATCTCAGTCGATGTCGTGGGATGTCCCCACTCCATCACCGTGGATACCGTCCCCGAATCAACAGATATCCCCCGGTCTGAAATGATATGCCCAAAAAACTGAACCTCCTTCAGCTAAAATCCACATTTCTCATACTTTGCATATAGCTCGTTCTGACGTAGTGTCTGCAAAACATGCCCCAAATGCTAAGCGTACTCCTCTTTTGTCTGGGAATAAACCAGAATTTCATCAATAAAGACGATGATGAACTGGTCTAGGAACTCTCCGAACACCCTATTCATCAAGTCCATAAATACGGCTGGGGCATTGGTCAAGCCAAAAGGCATAACCTGAAACTCGTAGGAACCATATCTCGTCAAGAAATCAGTCTTCAAGACGTCCTATTCCCTGATACGCAACTGATGGTATCCCGATCGCAAATCAATCTTTGAGAAGAAGGAAGCTCCTCTCAACTGGTCGAATAATTCATCGATTCGGGGAAACCGATACTTATTCCGTATCGTGACCTTATTCAAATCTCGGTAATCTACACACAACCTCAACGATCCATCCCTCTTCTTTATGAATAACACAGGGGCACCCCACGGTGAAGTACTCCTTCGGATAAACCCCTGACCTAACAACTTCTCTATCTGATCCCTTAGCTCTCTCATCTCCGCTGGACCCATACGGTAAGGTGCGCAGGCAATTGGCCAAGTTCCCGACATCAAATCGATCATAAAATCTATCTCTCTACTAGGAGGTAGTCCAGGTATATCCTGAAATACATCAACAAACTCCCTAACAACTGGAATCGAATTGAGTGGTAACACCACTTCCATAGAGGTCTCCTCCTCTATATAGTATAAGTGAGTTGACGATCCTTCCTCAGGGTGAGACATCGCCACTAAAAACATCTTCTGCCCGGGAATGGAAAAAATAATACACCTACTGAAACAATCAATCATGGTTCGGTACGCAACTAGACAATCCATACTAACAATTGCATCGTACTTAGTCATCTCTAATACTAACATATCAGCGGGTAAAGTAAATCTCTTGATCTCTATGCCCACACCTCTACAAATAAGAGAAATCACAAAACCCCTACTCAACGGTGAATATACGCAAGTAATCGTGCTCTCTGCAGTGTCTAATAACCCCAAGCCGTTGCCATTCCTCCTCTGGTCGTGCTGGCCCTGATTAAACTGTTGTTGTTGGCCCTGTTGGTCGTGCTATCCCTGATGGCTATACTAACCCTGCTAGCCCTGACAAAAACCTCCTTGACCATTTCTGAAACCCCCAGATCTGAACCTCTTAAAATCTCCCTGCTGGGAACCCTGATCTCCCTGCCTATGCTGAACCTGAGCAGATTGTGCCCCGCTGGCACCATTTCCCCCTGTCCTGCCCTAATGGTTGGACTCTCCTGATCGCTTGCTCTCTGACATGTGAAACCGGTGGTCCTGGAAGTGAAGTAGTGTTGCGTTAACCACATCAGAGTAAGTGGCCAATGATAGATTTCCCAACAAGTGCTGACGGATCCTCCAAGTCAATCCATCCATGAACTTCTGAATCTTTTTCTCCTCTGTCGAAATTTCATCGGGGATGATGTTCAAGAGATTAGTGAACTCAGCCTCATACTCGGCCACGGTCTTCCCCTCCGGCTTGAGGTTCATTAACTTCCTCCTCATTTCAATGTGAACAGCTGATGGGAAATACTTGCGGTCGAACTGCACCCAAAACTCCTGAATAGAAAGGATGTCTCTTTCCTCCGCGGTGGTAATGGACTCCCACCACTGAACGCTGATCCTACTAGCTTAAAAGTAGCCAGTATCTATTTTTGTACATCCGTGCACTCGTACATCCCCAAGTGCCTTTGAATGTCCTTCTTCTACTGACCGGACACAACGACATAGAAGCTACCTGCAAACTCCGAAAGGTGTGCTTTTTAAAAAGCATCACGAACACATTCCCAAGCATATGGGAATGCATGAGCCTGAACTGGCGCTACTACCGGTGCCTGAGGTGGTGTCTGCTTCACAACTGCTAGGGCGACATTTACCGCTTGGGCTATAATAGCGGCAACCTCTGTGGCATTTAAGGAGCTCTGAACTGGTGCAGGCTGTGGCTCGGGCTGAGCATCCCTGGGAACGCGCTGTGCACATCGTGGAGGCATCTGAAATGAGAATAAAATGTTATAAGTTCGCAGTTATTATCTCAAAATAGTTGAAGATAGAAACATGCGCAATAGAGTACAACAATCCTAAAATATAGGGCTCTATATCAAAGAACGCTATGCGAAAACATAACAAGCCGTACAGATCCTAAGGACACTAGAACCTAATGCTCTGATACCACCTGTGACGCCCCTACTAATTAAATACTGGGTAGCTACTCCTTTATTAAATTAATATAAAATTTCAAGTTGATTCAGTAGCATCACTGTCGAAAAACGTTTTAACAATTACTAGCCACCTAATATTTAAAAAGTGAGTTGTCAATTTTAATTAAATTTGATTAACATACAATAAGTATTGAATCAAGAAATAATGATATCATAACCACATCACAGTCACATTACAATGATAAAGGAATAAATAAATCTGGAGGAACACTCCTCAAAAATAATCCAAAATACCGAATAAAACTGTATCAAGTCTGAATCATAAATTTAATTACATCCAACACTGAAAATGAAACTGAATAGATAAGATGTCTCTAAATGAAATGGGGCGACATGCCCTATAGAAGAGTAAATCTGATGTAGAGTCAAGATAGAAAGTGGAGGCGTCTACTATCGAGGTCCTGTAACTTCCACAGCAGCTACAGCACGTCACTGGAATGGAACTTCTATGCTTGGTGTCCTTGGGATGGACACCTAAAAGGTTTTTACAAGAAAATAGATTTGAAAGCAAACGGGTCAGAGCCCGATTGTGAAAACAGTTTAAAATATAGCAAGTGTTTAATATCATTAAACAATGAATATAAAGTACATGATAGTGCGTGCACTCACATGAGTTCCTCACCTCTCAACTAATTATGCACTCCTATCGTACCCGTACCCGTTCTAGTTATTACCATATCTAAATACTCCAATACACAATCTAACATTAATATACGATTCATGATTTAATTCTTGACATCTTAACTTAAATAGAGAGTTTTACTTTTCTTCTTAGTTTCCAAAATTAGTAATGTTAATCACTAGATATTTTTCCATTTTTAACTCTACTAAAATGTTGCTATTATTCACACTTACATTTATACATGACAGTTCATTTCAATTAACAGTATATTATTCTCATCATAAATATACAATACTAGCACTCCGAGACTCAGCTGCGGTGCACACATACTCTGCTATCCAATCCCGGTACATCACATACATAAGGACCACGTATTCCGAATCTCTCAGGAATCATTTTCAAATAAAAAACAACAATCACACATAATGGAGGCGAACATAGTTCACATCACATGGGTCACGCACATACCTATGCTCCCATGATCAGAAGACTTATTAACTTCTCAATAAGTCCTTCTCTGACCTATGTCCTCGAGGTACCAATCTAAATCCCCCCGTAGGCACACAAAGATTAGATGGCCCTGATCGAACGCCGACCTCCTGCGATAGCAAGTATGGTAGGTATGTTATACACAGATAACCACATATACTAAGCATTTACACATCTTAGATATCTCATAATATTATTAGAGGTATGTCTTACATCCCTCTACCGTCATTAGATATTGCACGTTTATAAATCCCTGAATAGTATACACTAAAAGTTATCAACCTTTCTCACGTCGAAATTTTAGGTACTTATCTCCTACCCCATAAATGTCATCCGGTTTACTACAATTCTAAGTTTTACTCCTCAACGTACTTCCAATCTCACAACTATATCCACTAGTCAACAAGGGAAGGTTAACACTCAATTATATAAGTCTACTAGAAGTTTTAAATAAAATCTGGCCTAAAGAGGCCATTATGTAAACTCGTTAGAAATCTCGTTCGAACGAGGTTGTTCGAATGAGAATGGCTTCGAACGAAACTACCAACTCATTAGAAGCGGTATTGTCATCTCGTTAGAAACTCATTCGAATGAGGTCGTTCGAACGACCTGGGCAGGTCTTCTAACGAGATGGCAGAAAACGCCCAGAATTTTCCTAACTCGTTTTTCTTCATTTTTCTCTTCTCTAAATTCATCCTAAGATCATCCAAATTACATTTTAACATTTTTGAACTATTTTAAGTCACCCTAGGTCACTCCTTAACATATTTTTGGGGTCAAATCTTACTAATCAACATGCCAAAAATCATAAATCCCCAATTCTTGACCAAACCCTATGAACATGAACCCAGAATTTAATTGTGCCTAATTATTCCTCATAAATCCATTTTTAAATCATCATAGTTAAGTTTTTGGATTCGAAATTCATCCATAGTCATTCTACATACAATCCCTAACCCAACTTTAGAGTTTCTATAACAATTTCATTAGGTTTTCCTCAAAACTTTTAAGGCAAAAACAGTTCCTACACTAAACATGGAAGAAATATTCAATGAACTTAAAAATATCAAATCACTTGCCTTAGATTTGTTCTACAGATTTGTTGTCGGTGTTTCAAGGTTGATTCTTCCCTCTTTCTGGTCACAATCCCTTCCAAGAATGCTGATGGGAAGATGGTTTAGTAAAGATCCTCCTTTAACCTCTCTTCTAACTTCTCTCAAAAACTTCCGTAGACCACTCTCTCACTTTTTGGATGATAATGGCCTTAGTGGCCCTTCTAAGAATCTTTAATTTACCTCAAAAATTCGTGGGTTTTAATTACCTAATTTTTAAAATTACCAAAATACCCTTCTAGGTTGCCGGTTTGGCCTAAAAATGCCCTGAAACACAAACTAAACCCCTGACTGGTGTTTTCTGACTATTTCAACCATTCCGGACACATTGGTGCACTCAAAATGACCATTCGGTTGATAAAAATGTAAATTAATTTTTAATCTAATTCAATTCATTCCTGACACGACTGACACACGCGTCCCAACTAAATTTTCCAAATTGTCGTATTTCTGCCTCGTGACAACTTTAATATTTTCAATACTCATATATTACCATATATACTCAGAAATATTCAATTTTAACATCATAATCAAATACCAACTAACATCTCACTAGTATTTATATCCGGATTAATTCCCAATTAATTCTCATTTAATTCAATTAATCCCTTAAATAAAAATCAATAAAATTACGGTGTATTACACGTGTTTTTGTGGGATTTTTCCTAGTTTGTTTTCTATCCCATTTTCTTTTAGGTCCAAGGTTTAGGGACCTTCCTTTGGGAAGTAATGGGGAGTCCTAGAGGGTGGTTTTGGGTAGACTAATTCGCTAGGATAACATGAGATATTTGGGCTTACCCCGAGGGTTAGTTTGTGTAGGTTAATATCCAAATAATTTAGGAGATTAATCGAAAGTTAAATTGGAGATAAAATGTTAATGATGACACTTTTGGAAGACACTCCTTGAGGGAGACTCACTTTGATGGTTTATGAAATTGTATAAAATTTTGGAGACTAGTTTGAGGTTTATGGCACTTCGGGTCTTAGGTCATTAATAAAATATGACTCTAAGAATAAGAAATACATATTATAAAATGTGGTACTAATAAATAAGTACAAATGATTTTGAGAATGTAAAAGTCAATGTTTTCAAAAAGGATAAAGAAATGATATTCATAAATGTTAATTTATGGTTACACACCTTCTCTAAATGACATCATAAGGGAAGTTCGCGCGTTGTGGTGAAGCCCCCTGGCTAGTGAATGGAGGGTGGATATATCCCTAGGCCATATGAGCATTTATTGTATGTTTCTGCGATGGGTAGGTAATTCCGGGTGTGGTTATGACTAACCCGCAGGCATATGGCCGCTTCCCGACGTCTTGCGTTGTAGGTGCCCAGGTGTTGTAATTGATAGGGCCTTGAAGATGATGGTCATTTAGGGCGCGCACAGTGGGGAAACCCGAACGGGCGGTCTTAGAACGCGTTATATAATATGATATATATAACTATGTTCAGTAATGTGGGACATTATTGGTATTAAAGCATTATATGATAATGAAATGGCTTTAATTTACATTTCCCGGATGGAAGAAGGGAAATGGGATGTTAAATACATTTTTCGGATCGAAGAAGGAAAATGGGATGATATGAAAAGCTTAAAGCATTTTTATGATAATAAAAGTTGCTTTAAATTATGTATATTTTTCCTGGATGGAAGAAAGGAAATAAAATTGGTAAAGAAAGTTTTAAAATGAGATTTACTTGGTAAACATTTGATAAAGTGTTTTACCATTTATATATATCCCTAAAGAATAAATAGGAATTATGCTTTTAAATGGTGAATGGATTTAATTATGTTTCCTTGAGTAGTTGTAGATGACTTCCCATACATATATAAATATTGATATTGTACCTAGGGTCTAATGTATCTCGTCGATCAACCTTGCCTAGTAGTAGTGTATCGGGGGGGTTCCTTGTTTGGATTTCGCTTTGTGAGACACCCCACGCACAAATAAGGGCATAGTGTTGAGACTGGGGAGAAGTTAGCCCTTAGTACTTGGGTAAACTAGAACATCATATATATATTAATTAATTACGTGCTGAGGGTCTAATGTATCTCGACAATCAACCTTACCTAGTAGTAGTGTATCGGGGGGGTTCCTTGTTTGGATTTCGCTTTGCGCGACACCCCACGCACGAATAAGGGCATAGTGTTGAGACTGGGGAGAAGTTAGGTATTAGTACTTGGTTTAACTGGATCATCATTGATATTGCACTAGGTTGCTTTTAGACTGAGAGGTGAGAAATATTATTATTAACTGCGAGAAAATTACGCACTTAACTGTCATCCATTTTAGTCACATGGGAATCATATCAAACCGGGCCCTGACCCGTCTATATTTCTTCGTTTTTGCACATACTCTTTGTCGTAAAGGTTCTCTACCGCATGGACACCCGTATATACATTTCCATATCGGTTGTCTTGGAGCTATGGCATATTGCGAATGTTGTAGGTTACTTGTTTTAGATGCCTCTATCTTTTATACTCTAGTTATGTTCAGTTATTTATTCGGGCGTGTTTTCCCAAGTTTTGCATTCACTTATTATATTGTAAATATTGAAATGTAATACTTGGTGTAACTAATTGTATTGGTCTGTTCACCGATAACTTATTCGGTGATTATTTATTATATTGTCATTCTTTATCCATCGATTTTTGACATCCACCATTTTCGCATATGGGATTGTCTAAGTGTTTTTATTTTACTTTCAAATTTTCTTTTTATTAACAGTCCATTTTCTAAAATGATTAGTGGTTATCTCGAACTATTATTTTAATCAACGGTGATGCAGGAATGGACCATCTATGATTCCTGTGATTATTAGAGTATTGGACTGGCCACCTATTATTTTAGTAGGCGGGTTGTCACAACCGCCTTGAGAGAGCGGCGTTGAAGACAGACAGATGCATACGAAACCAATAGTTCGAAGGCTTGGGGACTAAGTTATGGATTAGGAAGCGTAAGGCACCCATCCCACCCTTTCGTTCTCTCATGGGCTTGTGTTATTATTTTTCTTCATTTCTCCATGATGTGTGTGTTCGTGCATGTATATATAATGGAGATCGGAATTACCCAACTCATATCATAGAAGAGATAGAGTGAGGTCATCCATATGAATGTTCCCAAAATAATATATAAAAAATATGATTTATGCGTTTATCGTGATATTGATCGTTATAATGAAACGATAATATGTGTTGGATGAAATGCAAAAAAAACATAATATGTAAAATAATGCAAGAATATGAAAATGGGAGATTTAGGAAAATTAGAGAATTTAGAGAAATTGATAAATTAGAAAATTGAGAAAATTGGAAAATTAGAAAGTTGGACTCGAGTATCGGGTTTTAATCTTAGATGCCTATGTAGCCTATAAAGGCATGGGAGTCCACGTAGTTTGAATGCGGAATGGGGGTGAGGTTTATCCCATAGATTCGAACGGAATTTTTATTATGGGTACGTGTGTAGAAAAATGTACTTTAGTTTTGAAAAACTGTGATGGAGAATCCCGTCCGAAATTTATGGGTGTAACCCTCTTTTTATTTGTTTTGTTTTTCTATAGAAAATAAAGTATGTGAAATATACTAATAAAAATGTAGATATTAATGTGTATGAACTAAAGTAGGAACTAGATTTTGAATCTAATGACGTTTATGCAAAACAAGGAATTTAAAGAGAAAGGGAAGGAATTGAACCTTCTTTGAAGCTTGATCTTTGATCTTGGATGAACTCTCTTGAGTATGAGTTGAATGTTGGATGAGAGAGAAGGTGGTTTTTTCCAAATTGGGTATGAAATGGATAGGAATATGAGCTTGAATGGAACTTCACATGGAGGAACTTTGTTGATTTCGAGAGAATATTATTGAGATCACTAATGCTGATGGATCTGAGGCGTGTCCTGGAAGTGAGGTCATGGCCTTTTTTTATAGGGTCATGGGTGGTGACGATCAGCATTTCCCTAGTCCTTCCCATCGATAAGTGATTTTAGATACACTGTCGAAAAGTAGAAAACTGGGCCTGCCAATTCGCAGTCTCGTGCAGATTTTTCTGGAAAAATGGTCATAGGACTTAATCCATTGATCCGAATTGTGCATGGGCATACCATTAAAAAGGTAATTCAGATACCTTCAAGCGTAATTTGGACCACTCCAGGGTATAGGAGATGACTTTGGGTCAAATGTGGATTGAAAGAGCACGTTAGTCCCTTTGGACGGGAGATCGTCGAACTGAAACGGATCATTCATCTTCATGGTAAGTTAGAATCGTGCTTGGGGCAGACCGATGGAAAGGTGAGGAGATTTAATTCAATATTCCAAAGAGTTTCGCTCTATTTGGAAAGTTGATTTTGGTCAACTGGGTCCCGGGAGCACTCGGTGACCTCTCGGAGTAAAATAGATCGTTCATCCGCATCGTAAGTCAAAATCACGCACAAGGTGGACTATTGGAAAGGGGATTCAGTTCCCTTCAAAGATTCATTCAGTCTCATTCGATATGAAGAGTTAAATTTGTCCAAATGGAGCTCAGGAGTGCCCGGTGGCCTCCAAATCAATTTTCAACGGAAAATTGATTGTTCATTCGAATGGTTATGTTGTTTCGTTCACAGGGTGAACCATTAGAAAGAAAATTCAGAGTGCTTAGGATATTCAAAGAGATTTATCTCTAACGGTAGAGTTGATCGGAGCCAAGCGGGGCCCGGGAGCACCCGATTGCCTTTAAATCGGTTCTTCGAGTGTGACCTAGGGTTTGTAGTGAAATGATGAGGTGTTAAGGGCGTAAAGAGAGACTTTGGGGGTCCTAGAATGTGGTGTTGACATAGCCCCTCAACGGGTGATCTTGGAACAAGTTAAAGGTGTCAAATAGAAACCACATGATGCTTTGAAAAGAGGTTAATGATAAGGACCTAAGATAAGGGTGACCGATTCAGAGGGTCGAGGTCGATTCTGAGGACCTAAAGGTAATGTTGGGGATGGATAATTTTGCATCTCGAGGTCAATTCTAACCTAAAATAGGTGACGACCAAGGGTCGACGCTGATTTTAACCCGAAAGTAGTGACGACCAAGGACCGTGGTCAATTCTGACCTAAAAGAGGTGACGATCAAGGTTCGAGGTCAATTATGATCGAAAATGAGGTGATGACCGAGGGATGAGGTCAATTCTGACCTAAACGTGGTTAACAGTCTAGGGTCGAGGTCAATTTTGACCTAAAAACGGTGATAACCATGCACTGAGGTCAATTTTGACCTAAAAGAGGTGATGACCGATGGTCGAGGTCTATTTTGACCTAAGATAGGTGACAACAAATGTTTGAGGTCAATTCTAACCTAAAACAGGTGATGACCGAGGGTCGAGGTCACTTCTAACCTAAAAGAGGTGATGATCAAGAGCGAAGGTCAATTCTAACCTAAAAAGAGGTGACGACCGATGACCGATGTCAATTTTGACCTAAAAAGATGTGACGACCGAGGGCCATTGTCTTTTCTGACCTAAAAGAGGTGATAACCGAGGATCGAGGTCAATTCTGACCTAAAAGGAGGGCGACCAATACTGTGGGTCAAATCTAATTCTGAGGGCTTTAATTTTCTTGGGGAAATTTGGATACTCCACTGGGATATGTATCTTGTTGTTCTTCTTGGGATTTAGGGAATGATCCAAGGGTTGGATGTTTATCGAGTGGGGAATTTATGGTGTCCTTTGGAGATGTTGATGAGGAGGATATCCAATTATTTATTGGGAATTCCACTGGGGATGCTAAGGAGATGAGTGTGGTAAAAAAAAATTGTGAGAAAGGTTCTATAATCCATTTGGTATTTTGAGGAATTTTTCAGGGATTTTTTTGGTTTTTCTGGCATATTTTAGGGATTTTTGTACAAAATTTCATAGAGGGTGTCGACCAGCATGGTGTGAGGGGTGACAAACGGTAGTAGCACGATATTTTGGGGTACCTCGAGTAGGTGGAGGGACAGTGTCGATAGGTGGGTGGCAGGGAGATGCCGATCGGCGTGCCCCTTGGCCTCTTGTTAAAAGGGGGTGGTTTCTCCTCATTTTTCAAAATTTCCCGACTTTCCTTATTTTGTAATTACCTTCTTCAAATCATTTTAACGTTACAAAACCAAAGGATGGATGATTTGTCAAGTATCACAACACACATGGCATGGCTCAATGCTGACAACTGGGCAAACATGGAATGGAGGGCTAGGATGGCCCTCGCTTTGGGCAACGAAAACTCTTTTCACTCATTTGAGGTAGTGGTATATGATTGCACCCTCTTGTGCAGGCCGACACATCATCATTTTTCTAGGGTAGTGAACCCTGGCGGCTATGCAAGTATTGATGACTTTTGGTATTGTTTCCCTTTTTATTGATGACATTTCCTTTATTCTTAAATCTTGACAAGGTTTTTTTTCTTTTTTGCTTTTTTGATAGTCTGATGTTTCTATGTTGACTCTGCATGCTCGAGGGATGATGGGGATTAGGGAGGTTTGGGAGAGACTTTCTCTTGTGGTGCGTTGGATGGTGTCATCAAGTAGTTTTGGGAGACTAGTGTCTGCACTAGACGAGACGCATCGCTCTACGATCGTTCTTGGTGTTCTGGTGGGGGATATGATGGGATACCACCCACATCTTTCATTTTGGCTTTGGATAGATGATAGTGCATCCAATAGACGTGCAGCTGCTGAGGCGGGATTGTGATGGGGTACGGGTTGAGGTGGATAAGACTTTGAGGATGACGCTGGAGGTGGTGATGGTGGTGTTGGGTGATTTGGAGAGGGTAGTTCTTGGGGACTCTCTTCGTTTGTCTATTTTGAGGGAGTTATTATTGAGGAGGAGGATTGACAAGAGTGATAGGAGACAAGTGTGAAAGATGGCCCGTTTGATTAGTTTGCTGGTGTTGGGACGTTTCTTAGTGTCTTCGAGTGGCGTTGTCATCTACTTGTGGTTTTTGCCATTTCTGAGGGTGTTTTCAAAAATCCCTCTTTATAACTAGGGGAGCTTGACTTTGGCCACCCTTTATTCTTCTCTTTATGCATTCAATCAGTGCTGTGACAAACTTTTCCTAGGGGCACATATCTTCTTGAGGAATTCTTTATTTTTCGCACTTTTTCTTTTATGCATTCCCATTTTCTTCATGCGTATTCCTGATTTCTTAATCCCTGACCTTTTGTCCATTGCAGACGTGGTTCTATAAGGTGATTGGGTGTAACACCCAATTGATTGCTTTGAAGGACGAGTCTGTTGGGGACTTCTGTCGGATTTATTAGTGGGGAGGTCTAACCGGCAATCGAATAAGTCTCTCTCTGGAAGCGGTGCGTCAGGTCTTGAACGGCCTGAGAAGTGAGTGGGTAAATCCTTCTTTCCTTTCTGAGATCATTTTTCCTTTCCTAATTTCTTTGTCATTTTGATTCTCCAACCTGAGGTATAATTTTCATCTCTTTGTCTTTTTGATTTCCTGATTTCTTTCTTGTCCTCAGACTGACTGATTTATTCCTTTCCATTTTCCTTGTAGCATATCCGGGTATCCACCACTTGGCTGAGGGATATTAGGGATTAGATATCTTCAGTGACTTCTCATATTCAGGATGCGATTCCGATTCCTTCTTATCTGGTGTCATATGCCTCATTTAAGGAAGGATCTTGCTCGGGGAGTGGGGTACCACTACACGAAAATGGTCAAATTAACAGCCTTCAACCGGCTAGCCTTTTCACGATCAATAATCGTGATAAAAAAACATGTGTTTTATGTCACGGTCATTGACCGTGATAAGGCCATGACAACTGCACTTGTCACGCCCACTGACCGTGACAAATCTTATAAACTTTTCACAGTCAATGACCGTGACATGTCCGTGACAATTCTGTCAGTAAAAACCCCTCCCCTCTTATTTTTTCCCACCGATTTCTATTCCCTCCATTTCTCTCTCTCTCTCTCTCTACGATTTTGGTATGTTTTCTCTCTCTATTTCTCTTCCATTTGTGTATATGTGCGTGCGTGTATGTATGTGTGTGTAAATGTGCATGTGTGTGTGTGCTGTATATATGTGGGGGGGGGGGGGGGAGGAGGCAGGGCTAGGGGCAGGGGGGTTGTATATGTGCATGTGTGCGTGCTTGTGTGTGTGGTGGGGGGAAGGGGGTGGGGTGGGGCAGGGGGAAATGGGTAGGGGTTGTATATGTGCATGTGTGCGCGCTTGTGTGTGTGGTGGGGGGAAGGGGATGGGGTGGGGCAGGGGGAAATGGGGCGGGGGGTGGGGCTTGTTAATTTTTTTTTAATTAAATTTTTATTGGTTTATTAGATATTGCCCCTCATATGCAAGTAGTGCCCCTTGCAAAATAATTGACTGATTAAATATTGTTTGGTTGTTAATTTTTTTAGTAAATTAATAATTAGTGCGCCTTTCATATGCAAGTAGGATTGTCCCTCACTGTAAATTAGTAAATTAATAATTGTATAATTTAATTGTTAGTTTAATTGATGAAAAGAATTAATTGAGTAGATGAATTAGAAGGAGTACAGGATACACATTTGTTGTTGCTATTGCAGTTGGATTATAGTAGATCGATGTTCGGTTGGTTAGTTTTAGAAGTGGCATGACCGCTGGATTATTGTCCATATAGGGCTGGAATTTTTTAACTTTTTTGTAAAATTACTTTGTATCACGAACAATATATATATAGTGTGACAATTAAAAGAAACATACTTGAAATTACATATAGTGCACATAGATACTAGTCTTATAGTTCTTATGCGTACGCATTCAATATCCCTTAGACCCGTTCGAGAGTCATTAACCTTGTAATGAGATCTCTCGAATTGTTCCGTTTGGACAATTTGGGACTGTATAATTTCTGTATAATAATATTCTTACTGGCTTAAAGTAGTTACTTTTGGACAAAGTTCTGCAGTCGTATCCTAATGTTCTCTGGGTACATAATAGATTGACAAGTGTGACTGTTATTTCAATTGATCAATTGAAATAACACTCACACTTGCCAATATACATCGTGTACTTGGAGAGCTATGGGGATATGCTGTCTAATTTTTCTCAAATCGTAACAATGTGCATGAGCTGTTAAGTATATTACAGAAATATGAGGTGTTGAATGGGATAGGACCACTCACCCTTTAGCGGTCTTGAATGACAAATTTAAAAATATAATATAAATAAGACATAATTAAATGAAACATACTATAAATCTAAGTTTTGTTTATACTAATCCATGTATATACACTTCTTACCTTTAACAGGTGATTAGTTGTGGTAGTTGTGATGGGATATCCTAAATACAAAGAGTGGATGGGTGAGACAAATAGAATGGGGGATGTGTTTCGCAGAGGTGCTAATGAAATAGGCAAAGAGATGTCATAATGATGAAGAGTTTCCGTGTTCGTGTGCTAGGTGTAAGAATGGTAAGGTGTTTGAGTGCAAAACAGTTGAATTACATTTGTTAAAATTGGGTATGTAAGATATTTATCGATTTTGGAGTTTTCATGGTGAATTGAAACTTACTTTTGTCCCCGAACAACCTTCATAACAACCTTCACAGCGACCTTCACAACAACCTTCAACAAGTAGGATAGATGTAGAAGAGGACGACGTAGATCACAATATGTTAGAGGATTTAGTTGATGATGCGTATGAAGTTTATGAAGTGGAGGAGAATGAGGTTACTGATGATGTACAAGGTTCAGGTGCTCGTGAAGATATCACGATAAACATTGACGATGACTACCCAAGTTTAAAATTTAAGGTGAAATAACCGTTATACTTTGGCTCTGAGAAAGATAAAAAAAAGCTTTACATGCGATGGTTTGCACAGTTTGAAGACATAGTACAGTTTGTCAGGCAAAAGCATGATAGGAATTATGAATTGGGTGAAGGGCTTACTACCCAAGGAGAATACGCTTCCAAATAGCTATCATGTTATGAAGAACAGTTTGAAAGGTTTGGGAATGAAGTATAAATCGATTCATGCTTGTGTGTATGATTGCATACTATACCGAAAGGAGTATGAAAACCTCCATCGTTGTCTCATATGAGATGAAGAAAGATATGTCCAATCTACTGGAAATGAATGCACAAGCTCAAAAGTGCATGAAAAAGTGTTGAAATATTTTCCCATTAGGCCTAGATTAAAGAGATTTTTCAAAGTCCCATGGATAGCTGAGGCAATGACTTGGCATGCTAAGGAAGAAGTAGGGGGTAATCTCATACGTCATCCTATTGATTCTACAGCTTGGAGGAGGATGAAATTTGAGTATCTCGATTATTCTCGAGAACAGCGCAACATTCGTTTGGCTATATAAACAGATGGTTTCAATCCATTTGTAAATATAAGCACCAATCAGAGTGTATGGCCAATGATGCTAGCCCCACTCAACCTACCTCCTTCACAGTGTATGAGACCTGAATTTTCGATGCTATCTTTGTTGATACCTGGGACAAAGTCACCAAGTGATGAGATCGACGTCTACTTGGCTCCTTTGGTAGAATAATTAAATGAGTTATGGGAAGAGGTGTGAAATCATTTGACTCTTTTAGAAAAGAAGAGTTTACACTGAAATCTATGTTGATGTGGGCAATTCATGATTTTCCAGCTTATAGGACATTGTTCAGTTGTGTAGTACATGGTTATTTGGGGTGTCCTATTTATGGAAAGGAGACTGCATCTCTTCGTCTATCCGCTAGCTCAAAAAATGTATACTATTTCCATAGGAGGTTTTTACCCCCGACTCTTAGTTTCATATTTGAGAAAGGTTTCATTTTTTTATCGGGCGGGGTTGAACATAGGCTACCGCTGCGATAACTTTCAAGTTCAAAAATTGAAAGTAAATCTTTTGAATGTGTCCCTAATATGCCAGGTAAGAATGTCAAGAATAAGAAGACCCCAACTGGGAATGAAACTGAGACGAGAAAGACATGGTCTAGGAGGTCAATTTTATTTGACTTTCCTTGTTGGAAGAATAACCCAGTGCACCATGTATTGTATGTGATGCATGCAGAGAACAACGTCGCTGAACATATTGTGGGCACTTTCCTTGGGGGAGTCATTCGAAGGATGGAGAAAATGCACAAAAAGACCTTAAATCGTTGAAACTTAAGCCACAACTATAATCGAAAGAAGATAGTAGGGGAAGGATAATAATTCCTCCTGGTGCATTTACTTTAACGAGTGGGTAAAAGGAAGGTGCTTTTAGACACAATATATAATTTGAAGGGTCCATCTATTTTTTCATCCAACTTGCAAAGGATTGTGAATTATGCTACTCATGATTTACATAAGTGCAAGCCCCACGATTGACGTGTGATCATGAAATTGGTTCCTCTATTGTTTAAGCACTGTTTCTCCAACCACAAGGATTTGCGAAGGGCTATTACGCAAATTAGTATTACCATCTCACTTTTGTGTGAGAAGGTAGTCAATCTAGAACTCATAGTGGCCATAAAATTGGTGGTGACCGAAGCGATTTGTGTGTTGAAGAAGTCATTTCCCCCAGCATTCTTTGACATAAGTGTTCACTTGTTGGTACACCTATGTGACGAGGCACTTTTTTATGGTCTAGTTAGATATCAGTGGATGTATTCGTTTGAAAGATTGATGAATGATTTTAAAGATTACATCAGGAATACGTGATACAGTGCATGATCAATTGCAGAGGAATACATCACCGTGAAGTCATCAATCTATACTCGGGAATATATGCCTGACTCGACCATCGTTGAAGACACTAATGAGTTCATCGATGATGGTGGCCATGTCATTGAAAAACGAGTGAAATTAACGAGTTTGCAACATGAACAAGTAGCTCATTATCTATTTGACACACATGAAGATGTCGAAGAATGTAAAAAGTAAGTTTAAATTATTTTAAGTTTTACATTATTTTAGAATATTTTATATTATTTTATGATTAATTTTGTAATATAGAGAAAATATGAAGCTTGTGAGAACAATAAAAGACGAAAAATAATGGTACAATTAGATAACAAATTAAGGTTGTGGTTGTCACAAGAGGTAATTATAATGAAAATGGTCGTTATATAAAGTTACATTACACTCAAACTTTACAACTAACACAATTAATTTATCTATATTCTCATCTCTTAAAGGCGGGTGATGCGACATCAAGGCTTGCTCGTCTAGCCACTGGACCCTTGTTCATGGAATAAGAGTACAAAAAGTATCGATTGAATGGTTACGTATTCGGTGCAAAAGTGTACGAGGAAAGTACAAATGTAGAGAACTCAGGCATTTCATACAAGGCTCTTACTTTCTTTCGAGCGAGCACAAAAGATAAAAACCTCATTGAGGCTAAAATGACTTAATATGGTGAAATTCAAAATATATTTGAATTGGATTATATAAGCTTCAAAGAGGTTGTATTTTACTATGACTGGGTAAGATTTGAGGATAAAAATGCCGATAAAGTTGATCCTGGCACCAATTTGATCATAGTTGACTTGTCCAAGTTGAAGAGCAATGATCACGTGAGCGATGAGCCGTTTGTTTGTTCATTTCAAAAGGTCAATCAAGTGTTTTACTCGGAGTATATCAATAATGATCCGTTGTCAATTATCCTACAGGCGTCAAAGCGTCTAAATATTAGTGTGGATGACTTGGCTGCTCCTACCGAATATCAATCCATTTTTTATGATAACCCGAATTTGAAACAAATTTTCAATTTGTAATAAATATTCCAATTTGTACTTTATCAATCCATTTTTAATGCTTTTAATTTATTTTCACTTTATCATTTTCACTCTTTTTATATTTCTCTCTTTCCTTTGTATATGTATGTATGTATGTGTTGGGGGGGGGGGGGGGGGGCAATGTGTGTGTAGTGTGCGTGTGTGTGGGCAGTAGGGGTGGGGGTGGGGATGTTTCAATTTTTTAGTAATTGTACATATTATGACCTAGATGTTGTTGTTTTGGAATTAAGAATTGAGGTGTTAAATAGTAATAATTCATTTGGATTTGTACTAATTGTACATGTTTTCATCTCTTCTTCTAACTCATTTGGATTTGTACTAATAACAACATTTTTTTTACAGAAAATGTCTCCTTCAGGTATTGAGGCGAGGATGATGATGCTGATTATGATGAAGTCGTCTGGGCTCGATGGTAGCTGAGGCGACGAGGGCTCCTCGGCCCCTAGGCTCCCCAAATGAGGCAAATTGGGGATGACCATTGAGAATAAGACGGGGCTATTAGCAAGATCCATCAAGCTGGTAAAGACTATCATCGGCCCAGGGTACACTAGTTGGAGGGAGGTGCCAAATGAGCTCAAGTTAGCTATTTAGGCGGCACTACATGTAATGTATTTATATGAATATTTATATGAATATTTCAATTTTAATTTCGATTTCGATTTCAATTTCATTTAATATTTATATTTATTCGCAACTAACATTGTATTTATTGGACACGAACAATTCAGCCTGGACCTAAAACTATGCGATTCCATCTTAGAGCAGTTGAGGGCGAAACACAAGACGTGGAAGAAAATATACAGACCCGATACTTTGGGAAGACCCGAGAATCCGTTATCCGAATGCGTGACTCTATCCCACCGAAGGAGCCGATCTCATTGGAACAATGGAAAAAGTTCATTGACAATGAGATCGGGGAGCGACAATTGGCATCTCGCCAATCGACGAGGGAAAATCGGGCAAAAAATACGGACGTGCACTACTCCGATCGGACGTCTTACACCGAGGTGGAGCATAGGATGATGGTAAGATTTAATTTAATATATAATTACAAAAATATGATATTCTGTATTATTTTACTTTGTGGGGCCGATACTAATTTTGCATTATTTTATTTCAGGGGACGGGGAATGGCCCTGGGGGTATGCCACATAGGCTCGATACTTATGTGGCTATTCGGATGAAGAAGGGGAAGGATAAGGAGGTGTCCCCGATTGTTGTGTCCACGATTGTAAGTAATTCGATAGTTTACTTTTTGTTAATTACGTTATAATTTTTTATTTACTTATTTAACTAATCATGTGATTTTTGTCGTTTCAAATAAAGCTTAAGAAAGTGCATGAGTCACAGTCTGATGCCGATAAGGCATCTTTTTCCACAGACGCACTCAGCCAAGTGATTGGCACTGATCACAAGGAGAGGAAAAGGGGGTGAGCTCGCGGGTGGCTAAATCTAGGATTAACGGATTGGATACGAGCAACACCGGGTTGGCTCAAATGATGGATTTGCATGATGCGAACCTGTCCCATTTGGACGCGATGATCCAAGATATGTTCTCATTCATGAAGCGTTCATTGGGTGGAAATCGTAATGGGAAAGGGAAGGAGAAGGTGGTGGAGGAGGATGTGAAGGAGGACGAGGATATGGACCTCGCTCCTTCATCGCCGACACGTGTGAACTCTAATGATCCAGTCCCTTATTAAGATCCCTTCAACCCACCGATGTCGACACTTGGTTGGCCGAGCATGCTTATACAGGACATATTTGATGGCCAACGGATAGGGCGGGGGTTGACGGAATCGAATACCATCCAGGGTATGCCAGTTCATGGACGTTTGCTTCATGACATCGAGACCAAGGTGCTCGTCACGCATGTGATACCCGGGAAGGAGAACTCCCTACTGTGGTTGTGCGAACAATGCGGCACGATGCATATTCAATTATGTATCAATTCGTATATCGTGTGTCCTACTCACCTCCTCAGACCTACCCGATTCATGTAGTGACATTATTTGAATTGAATTATTTTCAGTTGTTACATTTGAATTATATTTGGATTATATCGTAATGCATATTGTTTTGAATGTATATTTGCATTATCTCTATTTTATTTGGATATATGATGTTTGAACAGGTACAATGTTGCTATAACAGGTACAAATATACTGCTAGGCAGTGGCGGTGGCCATACTGCCCAGCAGATATTTTTCAATTCTGCCCAGAATTATCATGGTCATTGACCGTGACATTTTTTCTAAAAGGTCACGAGTTTGTCACGGTTATTAACCGTGACTAAGCGTTTCAAGTTCATTGATTGTGACATAATCGTGACAAGTCTAATGAATTTATCATGGTCAATGACCGTGAAAAGTTTGTGACAACAAACAGTGTCACCCCCAGACTTGTTATAGTCATTGACTTTGACAAGTTGGACTTGTCATGGTCAATGACCATGACAATCCAACATATTTGGTGTAGTGTACATCATCTCGTCACCGGGGGAAGATAGCGCACCACAGGGAAGGAGGATCCTAGAGAGAGAGAGAGAGAAGTAGAGAGAGAGAGAGAGAAGATAAAGAAAGAGAGAGAAAATGTAGGTTCAAGTTGTGTCCCATTTTATTTTTATTTTACTGCAAAATCAATGTAACACGACAAGTATCTATGCAAATGGAATGAAGTTTTTGTTGATTTTTGTTTTTAATGACTTAATGCAAATACTCTTTTTACTTTGCCGCTAAGATCGTAAAAGGGATTAAAAATGACTTGTGAGAGAATTTTATAGTAAAAAGCATAAAGATAAGAAAACTCGGATTTTTTTTAGAACATAAATCATTTTTGTATCGAGTTTTTTTTGTTTTGACAAAAAAGGAAAAAGGGAAATTTCAAAAAATAGGGGGTTGCCGATCGGCATGACCCCTGTCCTGCCTATCGGCATATCAATCCAGTCCAATGAACCCAAGGCTTTGATTGCACTTTCTTTAATTGTTTGGTACTTGGTGGTGTAAGTTTCCCTCCAATTTCTACAGAGTTCCTTGTCTTTCTTTGAAGGTTTCAAGGTATAAATATGGGTGTGGGTGGAGCATTTTATTCACACCTCCACATTCTTTCTCTTTTACATTCTTCTTGCTTACTTATCTTCTTATTTTGTGATATGGCTCTCCCTGGTAGTGTTGAATTTGCAATCTACCTTGAAACCCTAGAAGCAATGTGTTCCTACAATATTGACTATGACGTTTTCAACATGCGACAAGTCTCTTTATGGTGTAATCGGCCTATAGAGTGGAATATGTAGATGGCAACAGTTGAATTCTGGTACCCTGAAGATCATGTCATTCGCTTGATGTTGGACGAAATTTGTCTAACCTATGAAGAGTTTTTTGTCATGTTGGAGATAAATGACAACGTTGTTGCGATTATGCCTGAGTTTTTTGGGTCCCCTAGGGGAGCTGTTAGCGGGACTTTTCCATATCTCACCTTCGGCGGCCAGGTTGTTGGTTATGGGAGGAATGATTTCTCTTCCCGTGGTTTTGCATTCTGTGCATTTGAAGGATGTCGGTGATGCTAGCTATACTGGATCCATCATTCTGGGCCAAGTTTCAAAACTTTTGTTGGTGACTGAGGAAATGTTAGTGGACCCACAACTTGCAGCCATTATTTCCTAGATGTCGTACCGTCGTAATCTTTTGGCGGAGATACTGGCAGAGACTCGGCATAGTCTGGATGCCTAGCGGGAAGGCCTTTTTGACTTTCTATGGGGTAGCCCTGTAATGCTATTTATGTGGTTATTGGAGAGATTCCGTATAGTGGTCCCACCTGAGTATCCTTTGTCACTGGTGTTAAATTTCTTCTCACGCTATTTTATCAGCGTAGGACTAGACATCAAGATATAGGAGAATTAGTCCGTGGATCACGGGGATCGAGGCTTGCGTTGGTTAGTTCCTTGGTGGGGGGAGCTGTTGCCCATTATGTGACTAGAAGAATACCAATATGTTCAATTAGTTGGTCTCAGGAAGACCTCTTTCTACTTTCCCTGGCAATTTCTATGACAATTTGGCTGGGAACAGATTGTGCCACCTCGGACATTAGATTGCTTTCCTGTGGAGGATCTGACAGAGAGTATGTGCAAGCGGCTTAGCTCTTTGTGGGAGAATCATCGACCATTGACCAGTCCATCACCGTTTGTTGGAAGAGTTTGGCATATTTTGGGTGATTACGTGAAGTGGTTGTGGATAAAATTAGTTGCCAAGATGATAGTGGTGGAGAATGGACAAACGTGGTTTGCCATATCTAACAACATGGAGGGAGGTGTTGTGGTTTTCCCCAAACTAGTTTGGGATTGTCATTCTATGGAGCGTCTAAGAAACTCTATTTAGGAAGGGGAAACTTAAGGACCCCAGGATGTGGTTCATGGGGCTGGTTCTTCTGGCAGTTTCGGGTAGGATCCTTAAGGAGTTTATTTGTGAAGCTTTTGTAGTGGGTGTTTGGGAATAATTTATGGGTTATTCTGGTTGTAGTGGGGCTTGTTTTTATTTTGGTTTTAGGAAGGTAGGAGTAGGTTGAAAAGGGAAGTAGTTTGATTCCCTATGCTGGTGTAATTCTACTAGAATTTTCAAATAAAGGAATAAAAAAGTTTTTGATCATCTAGTTGTGCATCTTGATGATTTTTTCATTTGAATTAACTATACCTATCGCTAAGGCATACATAATCCTTTTGCCCATGTATATAATAAAATGAACTATCATTATTGAGAATAGGAAAATAATAGCATTTTATGAAAAGAAGGGGGGCATGCTCATGTGAAGAGTATGAGATGCCTACATACCTCTAGAGGTTTTGGAAATTTTCCAAAATTCATTTTTGAAAAAAAAATGATTTTTAAGAGGATCAGATCCCCATGTAGTTCTGAGCAGAGAGAAATGAAGATTTTTTTTAAGAATAGAATGGAGATGAGAAGAGTCATAGTGCGCCGAGATTTTGGACTAGGGGTAGAATTTCTTAAGACGATCCAGGTTGACTAGACAAGCCATCTCCTCTCCAACATGGTCGGTGAGCATAGAGGCGTCGCGTGATAAGACCTTTTTTATAATGTATGGCCCGCTCCAATTAGGCTTGAATTTCCCTCTAGGGTCCAAGATAGGCTCTTCATTTTCTTTGAGGGATAAGTCCCCTTATCATACACCGCTGTTCTTAACTCTCTTATTGAATGATCACACTATTCGATGATGGTACCCTTTTATGTGATATAGAGCCTTCATCCTTATTTTATCAATAAGTGATATCTCATCAAGATGGCTCTGATGCTAATATTCTTTACTGACTTTGCTTCCTAGCATGACATACAGTGAAGGGATTTCCAGTTCTACGGGTATGACTGCTTCCATGTCGTATACTAGAGAGTAAGGGTTAGCCCCTGTAGAAGCTCGAACTGAAGTGCAGTAGCCCTAAAGGGGATTCGATCTACCCAATCTCAATAACTCTTAGTCATCTTGTTGATGATGGTTTTGAGATTCTTATTGGCATCTTCGACTACTCCATTAGTTTGAGGTTGGTAAGGGGAAGATTTGTGTCTCTGAATCCCATACTCATTAACCACCTCTGTAACCTTTACATCAAAATGTAACCTATTGTCTGACACAAGCTCATGTGGGACCCCATATCAGCAGATGATGTTTTTCTTGATGAACTTAGTCGCTTTCTTGGCATTCAGAACTGCATATGACTAGGCTTTGATCCATTTAGTAATGGAGTCAATGGCAACTAGGATGAACTCATGTCCATTGGATTCTTTGGGTTTAACCTTCCCTATGATGTCAATGCCCTATGTAGAGAACGACTAGGAAGAACTCATGTTTTATAATTCCCACGGAGGCAGGTGTTGTAGGTTGAAGAACTTCTAACATTTAAGTCATCTTCGAACGTAGGTTGTGCAGTCCTAAACTATAATAATCCAGTAGTAACTCTCTCAAATGATCTTATTGGCAAGTATATGGGCATTCATGTGGGGTCTGTATTCCCCGCTATGGGTTTTCTGCATCATCCTTCAATGTCATACTCTACGATGTAGTGCAAATGGGTTCCATCAAAGTTTCTCTTGAATAGTGTTTTATCGTAGATAATGTATTAGGTAGACAGTTTGCAAAGGGTTTCTCGATCTTTCTTGTCAGAACCTTGGGGATACCTACCATACCTGAGGAGGCGCTAAATATCATAGTACCAGCAGTCGACTATATCGAGATATTTTTCTGTGATAAGATCAATATAGTAATAGTGGGTTGATTTATCTTGATTTTGGATAAGGAGATGAGCTATGGTGATTCCTTCAGGTATGTCAATTATGGAGGCTAAGGTAGCAATGGCATAGTCTAGGTAGTCTTTTGCTCAGGGCAGATAGTGGAAGGTGATTTCTTGGAATTGAGAAGCTAGCACTTCTAGGTGGGCATAGAAGGGTAAGAGTTTCTCGTCCTTGACTTTCCATATTCTGAGTACTTGACCGATGATGAGGGATGAATCTCCATAGACATCGAGGTATTGAATACCTTTCCTGAGGGAAATTTTTAGGCCTACCGTGCATGCCTCGTATTCAGTCATGTTATTGGTGCAAGGAAAATACAGCTTCATGGCAATGGAAATGTGAGAGTCTTCAGGGAAAATTAGGAGTATCCCAATGCCATACCCTTTCTTATTGGCAGTGCCATCGAAGAACATTTTCCATCGAATATCTTCTTGGAGGGTATACAGGATATTCTCATTTGGGAACTCAAAAATCCAGACATCGATTTCTTCCATAGGGTAGTCAGCAAGGTAGTCAGAGATGGATCTTCCTTTTATAGCTTTTTGCGTGACATAGACAATATTAAATTTGTCTAGAAGAATAAAAAAATGGGCCATTCGACTGGACAAGGCGTTCTTCTAGTGTAGGTACTTGATAAAATCCATTAGGGATACAAGTTTTATGGGAAAGGCGAGCATGTAGTGCCTTAAATTTTGGGTGCCCGGACAAGCGCGACACATGCTTTCTCCAGAGCTGTGTGGTTAACTTCGTACTCGGATAACTTTCTACTGGCATAGGAAATAGCTCTCTCTTTGTAGGATTATTTATGGTATTGGGCTAGCAAAGTCCTAGCTGGAGTATCTGTTACAGTTAGGTATAGGAGTAGGGGAAGGCTAGGCGCATGATTACTGGAGATTGGATTAGGTATTCTTTATTCAGTCAATTTCATCTTGGCAAGCTTTGTTCTAAACCTTGGCCGAGTCCTTTTGGAGGATTTTGAAGATGGGATCATATATGGAAGTCAACTGGATGATGAACCAGCTGTTATACTACAATTTTCTAAGTAATCCCTAAATATCCTTCTCCGTTCGAGGTGGTGGAATTTTGATTATGGCTTTTAGTTTGGTAGGATTTTCTTCTATCCCGTACTCACTAACCATGAATCCCAAAATTTTTCCTTTGGTAACACCGAAGACACATTTTTACAGGTTAAGTCGCATCTGGTATTGTCGCAGTCGCTCAAAAAAAATTTGGACAGCGGGAACATAACCTTCCCTAGTCTTAGACTTGATAATCATATCATCAACATAGCCATCGAATTCTTTGTGTATCAGATAATGCAATATGGTTGTGGCATACCTTTGGTAGGTAGTCCCTATATTTTTAAGACCAAATGTCATAACGATGTAGTAAAAGGTTCCCTAAGGGGTGATGAATGCGGTTTTGTCTTAATGATCTGGGTGCATTTTGAACTGGTTGTATCTGGCAAACCCATCAACGAATGACTTGAAAGCATAACTGGTTGTATTTTCGATAATCATGTCGATATTGGGTAAAGGATAATCATCCTTTAGAGTGTCTTTATTCAAGTCTCGATAGTCAATGCACATGAGAACTTGCCCACCTGATTTCGGCATGACTAAGATGTTGTCTAGCCATCTGGGGTATTCGATCACACGAATGAAACCCACATTAAACTGTTTGACTACTTCTTCCTTAACCTTGAGCGACCATTCGGTGCAGATCTTTCATAGTTTCTGTTTGATCGATTTTCATTCTAGGAATTTAGGAATATCGCGTTGAGCTATCTCAGAATCAATTTTGGGCATGTCATCGTAGGACCATGTGAAGACATCCACAAATTCCTCAATTTGCACTTGTTGATGCTCGTTAAGGGTGGACCCTATCCTAATCTCGCGCAGTTGTCTACTAGAATTGATATTAATAATAATAATAATTTCATCTTCACTAACTTGAACGCGATTATGTTGTTTGTTATTAACCTTATTTAGATCAGTTAAGAATTATTCATTTGAAAAATCATCATGATCATCAAGAGTTTGATTAGAATCAAGACAATGAATGTAAGGCACAGTAAGATACTCAAAATCTTCATTTATTTCATCGATAGGAAAATAGCATTGGTAACCTCATGAAAGGAGGATTCGATTACATTAAAGTAAGGAGGGACAACAAGGAGGAAGAAATGGGATAAACATCATGGATCGGTTGAATATAAGTAGGAAAAACTGATGCATCATGCTAGTTGAGGAGAGGTGCATCAGTAGCTTTTATTAGGTGGGACAGATCTGATGATGTAGCCCCTGAGTGGATCATACAGAGTGTCAGCCCCAGTGTCTGTAAGTTGAAAGAATCCTTAGACTCACTTTCCTCAGAATCTCCGGTATCATCTATGGTCTCTTCAATACATGGTTGCACTTGATGATAGGAAATTTTAGCCCACGATTAGTTGTCTTAGAAAAAGATCTTTATTTTGGGTTTTGTCTTGTTGTCCACGTGATCTTACCATGGTTCATGAAAGCCAAAAAAGGGGAAATCTTCACCCTCTCTAATGAATCTTCTATTCAAGGAAAATCTTGAGACATTGTTAGCACTTTCTAGCCTTCTCTTTAACCAAGGTTGGCGGATCATCCTGAGTTCTATTGTTGATGGCTAATAACCCAATACACATGGGGGGAAAAGCTTTCTTCAACACAATGGGTTGAAGTATCCCTTGTTGTCTTCGTCCTAGCCCCAGTTCGAGCATGAAGTGCATGTTTTTGAACATCTGGATCACATTGATGTTTCCATGAGGGTTATATTCTGGACAAATCCTATATTTAAATTCGTCCCGTGGTGGGAGTAAAAGTGGTTCAACTCGAAAACTTGACAGAATCATATCATTCGCCTTGTGCTGTATCTCAAGTTTCGGATTATTGATGCTTGCATTCTCAGTATTATCGTCGTCTCCCAAGATGGTGATTGCCTGCCCATTGGCGAAGCAATTTCTGATGAAGGGAAAAGGATACAACTTTAATACTATGGAGTTATGGTCGTTTGAGTAGAAGATTAAAATAGGCTGGGATATCGATGACTTGGAATTCAACTACATAATTTATTGGGCTAGCCCCTGTTGCAAGATTTATGGATCCCATCACTTCTCGAAGGGTATTATCATAGGCATGTACTGCAACAGAGGTTAGAGCATGGTCACTTACTTTCAGTCCCAAATAATTAAGCATCCTCAATGGGAAAATATTAAGAGTTGATCCATTATTGACAAGTGAAAGTGGGATAGTCTTTTCCATGACTTCGACAGAGGTATTGGGAGCATAATTGTGGTTTGGACCAATTTTGGAGATTTTGTTTCGAAGAATGAGAGCATTCTAGTATATGTTAGAGATCCGACCAAATTCACTGCTTCTTCTAGTGTGGTAGAAGGAGGAATTATGGGTCCTGTGAGTAGGTGGATCAAGGCATTCTGATGCAAGTGGGAAGAAACAAAGAGTCCCCACAAAGTGATGTTGGATTGAGTTTTCTTCAACAGATCGAGGATCTTGCTTTCCTCGAGGATCATTTCTCATACACGAAGATTCTCGACACCCTTTCCTTTGTCGCTTGCTAATGGAAGCAGGCTTGGGACTTTGTAGTGCCTTCCTGACCTAGTCATATGGTTCATAGAAGAGGGTAAAAATAGAAACCTTATTTCTTCATCGATCTCAGGTTGTTCAACCACCTTATAGATTTTTTCTAGCAACACCTTAAATGATATCATCCCACATATGTTGACTATCGAACTCGCCTTTTTGGGCTCTGCTCTTCATCTGAATCATCATATTTGTCCACCCATCCGGTAGCAATGGTATTATATTTCCACAAAAAGTCAATACACTCCACAACTTAAATGGACTCCTTTTATAAGTCCTTCCATTCATCGGAGAGATGTAGAAGTGAAGGAACTAGATGCCCTTATAATTTCAAAGCATCAAGTAGCTCGGATATACTGCAAATATCATCGGTCTATCAGAATAAATCCACCATGATCTGAACCACTTAATCTAGACTGACTTTATTAGTCGGTATCATCCAATTGTCTGACTCTCGGGCCCATTTTTGAGCTTCTAAGAACAACACGCTAAATCTCGGGTAGTCAATGGTCATCTGGGAGGGAAATTTCAGCCTAAACTCTAGGAGTTGGTTCAACACTTCTATCAATTTCATATCTTTACCTTTATAACGGGTGCGGACATCCATGTATGCTCTAGTAAGGAGTGATAAGGCCTGATCGGTGAAGTTGGTAGGGTGTAGGAGAAAATATGGGCATACTTGAAGAGGTTTAGGAGAGTTTATGGGTATGATTGGTAATTTACTTGGTGTGATCTGGGTAGATGGGTCAAATTATGGATCCTCTTCTAGTAAGATGGCATTTTTATGATTTGGGAGAGGATTCTAAGAAGCATTTTGTTTAGGATTGGCTGGTGGGGACATGACACCCCGGTTGATTAGACGTTGGATCATATTTTGGAGTTGGAAACACTGGTCGGTGGTATGGCTGACAGTTTGGTGAAAGTCACAATGGGCATCTGGTTTTTAATTTTTAGGAAGTGGGTTTGGTAATGGACGTGGGTCCAATGGTTTGATAAGGTTTCGTCTTAAGACAGCTTGGTAAACATTGGAGAGGGGAGTGTTAACCTTGTTATATTCCTTTTGGACAAGGTTATGGTGACTTTCTAGTGCCTAGGAAGTAGCAGGTTGAGAGATGTTTGATGGTTAAAACTACGGTACTGGCCAGATTCTCAAATTTTCTGGGAGCTAACTGTCGAGATACTTTCTTTGGTTCAACTTCTGTCTCGATAAGCCCTTATTTGATCTCCACTCCTACTTCTTTAAACTCTCAAAAATGAGGGTAGTATTTTCCGCCTATCATTCCTTGGACATGGGGTAAGAAATTCTTTTTCACAATGTTGACTTTCTCCTCTTCGAAAGGTCGGTTGGTCATGGTGGATGCTTTCTCTCTCCACGTTGCTATGACGTTAGTAACTAATTCCCCAGTATTCTTATTGAGCAGCTCGAAATCACGTCGAGTAACCTCTAACTCTTCGCTATACTTATACTGTGACATGAACTCGTGGGCGACATCCTCCCCACATCAGATTCTGGAATCCTTGAGAGATAAGAATCGATGAAGAGCGCAGTCCTTCAAGATCTATTGGAATGTTTGGGGCATTATATCCTCGGAGGCACCTAGGAGATTCATGGATCGGTGATAACTGCAGAGATGAACAATTGGGCATCCACTTCCTCTAAATTTCTCAATGTTAGGCATCTTGAATTTTTTTGTTAACCTAGCTTTAGGATAAGGCAACATGTGGGTGTTGTCCATGTAGTGTCCAGATATTCTGACTTGGTCAAACTTTTGGTCAATGTCTTGAGGTCTTCCTTGACCTTATTCAATTCTTCCTCTTTTGGATCAAAGATCATGGATATGTTAGCCCCTGGTTGAGCAAGGTTTGGCATAAGAACCTTGGCTGGCGGCGACCCATTTGCAGGAGAAGCATGTGGAGAATGCTTTGTAACAACCCGTCCTTTTGGAGACCATTAAATTCCATAATTGGATATAAATTGGAATTTGGGGAATTTTCCTAAATAGTAATTTTTGGGATTTTCGAGGATTAAATGATTTTCGAAGGATGTTGTGATTATTTTCGGGACTATATAGGTCGAAATATTTTAATTATATGTCGCTGATTGAGAAAAGCGACACGAGGTAAGATTTTTAATTGGAAACCCCGCATTTATTTATTTTGGGTTGGAATAGTGATTTGCGGTCAAGTACCTCGGATGGAAATTTTGACTGCGCCACGAGTCTCGGAATGTCCGAGATAGTCAGAAAAGAGTGTCCGATTATCGAAATTGAGTTCCGGGTAATTTTAGAGGTAAAAGTAACTCGTAATTGGGTAAACGAGTCGTTTTTGGGTTTTAAAGGGATTTAACCCTTTTCTCCTTATAAAAGGAGGGAGAGGTGGAGAAGAAAGAAGAAAAAGAAGAAAGAAGAGAGGGAAGAGAGAGAGAGAGGGAAGAAAAGAAGAAAAAGGGGGAGATTCCGGCTGGCCTCCGCGGGATTCGGCTCGAGGACGTCGGATTTTATCCACGAGGCAAGTGTTTACTTGCTTTATTTAGTTTTGAGCATAAATATCTCATATCACTGTTGGTATAACAAACCCTAATGGTTTTGGGGTGGGTTATCGTGGATAAAACGGGTTTTTGGGAGTAAAAACAATTAAACCCCAAATAATATTTCAATTTATGGAACTTAGGTTTTAACCTAAATTAATTGGTGGTTTTGGGTTCTAGGATGTTTAGAACCGTTAATATATGTTTATTTGTAGTTGGTTTAGGTTGTAGGACGTTGGGTGAGGCGACAAAAGCTTGGGAGAAGCTTTAATGGCCGAAATCGTCTCGAAGAAGACGATGAATTGTAAACCGTCACCTTAGGGTGCCTTTTTGGCCAGGAAAAGAATTGATTTAGCTTTCGGCCAAAACACGAAAGTTGTAGATCTTTTCGATACGGTCGCGTGAGCGCTGACCGCGTATTTTTTTTATTTTTCTGCGATTTGATATGATTTTTACAAGATGACAGCTCCGGGTTGAAATTATCAACTCGGAAATCAAATCGGGAATTGGAAAAATTACGGCTAGAATTAATGTCGTAGATGTTCGGGATAATTTTTGGGGTAGTTTAGAAACCTCGAAAATGAATTTGGGTTGTTGGATAAGGGACTTAAGGATTTTAATTTTAGGAGACCTGGTGTGACCGGTCGACCGCGCCCCTATGGCCGGTCGACCGCGTCAAGGAGAAAGGGCTTACTGCTTTGTTTCGTAAGCTTATTTACCACCCGCGGTCGACCGGGGGTATAGGACCGGTCGACCGGTGCCCTATTTTCAGCCCAAGATTTTGGAGATTTGGATTATTTCTCCTTTTTGAGTGTAATGTTTAAGGCCCTTCCAAATTAGAAATTATGGAGGGTTATGTCCTAAAGGACTTGAGGAATTGGGAAGTTATGTATGTGTATATTCACTTAGAGTGAATTGGTATAATTGGAGATATCCAAATGAATCCGTAGATGGGATTTAAGTATGTATTACTTATTAAAGTAAGGAAATGCTTTGGGTGTAGTATCATGCATATATGATTGCATGATTATGATTCCTGGAGGGAATCTTTGGGATTATTGGTCATCGCTAGATGCTATAGGCCATTATGGCCATTTATATATATTCTAGGAAGAATATATAGGATATGTATATACTGTGTGATTTAGGTATATATATATGTTATGATGGAAAGGTTTTTGAAAATATATAAATTAATATTTTCAAAATGGAATGAGAAATGTTTTTCATAATTAATAAATTATGGATTATACACACCTCCCTAAATCGCTATCATAAGGGAAGTTGCGCGCGTTGTGGTGAAGCCTTCCTGGCTGTTGAGCAGGTTGGATATAGTCCCTAGGCCATATGGGCATTTGTATTACTGCGCTGGTTAGGTGATTCCGGGTGTGGTCCTGACTTTCCCGCAGGCAATATGGTCGCTTCCCGACGTTGGTAGGTTCCCAGGTTGTCTTGTATAGATAGGCCCTGGAAGATGATAGCCATTTAGGGGCGCGTCCAGTGGAGAAACCCGGAGGGGCGGTCTTAGATTTATTGAAGCAATTCATGATAATGGATTGGCTTCAATTTACATTTCCTGAGTATAAAAAGGGAAATGGCATAAAGGTTTGGCTTCGGTAACACTCCCGGATGGAAGAAGGGATGTGGAAGCATGATTTGATCAAAGCATTTTCATGATAATGGAAATGGCTTTGGGTAAATTCCTGAGTATAAAAAGGGAAATGGGATGACATAAAGGAAAAGCATTTTTATGATAATAAAATTGGCTTTTAAAAGGTATATGATTTGTTAAAGAAATTCATGATAATGAATTGGCTTTTATATTTACATTTCCTGAGTATAAAAAGGGAAATGGGAAATTTTGAGTAAAATAAAGGTATTGATAAATACTTTGTATATGAATCCTCAGTCCGGGAGATAGATCCGGATGGTTATGGTAAAATATGATTATGTATGTATAAATGGATAAATCGAGTGCCGAGGGTCTAATGGATCCCAACGATCGACCTTGCCGCATAGTAGTGTATCGGGGGGGTTCCTTATTTGGATTTCGCTTTGCGAGACACCCCACGCACGAATATGGCAGTGTGTTGAGATTGGGTAGAAGTTTAATCCTTAGTGCTCTTATATTATAAATGTTTATGGTATATATATATTTATATATATCTTTCTGTACTGAGGGACTGGCGGATCTCGACGATCGACCGTGCCGCATAGTAGTGTATTGGGGGGGTTCCTTTTTTGGATTTCGCTTTGCGAGACACCCCACGCACGAACATGGCATAGCGTTGAGACTGGGGTGAAGTTTAGCCCCTAGTACATTGCTTGGACTATCTAGGATTGATAGTGGGTTTGGGATAGACTAGTTTAGCAGGATAGCTTGACTATGATGTCTAGAGGGATGCGCTAGGAGTGCACTGTTAGTGGAGAGGTGAGGGGTATCTCATGGGAGTGTGATACCAATTTAAATATGAGATAAAACTATTTTTCTAAAAATAAAGCATTTATGAACTTGCAAAATATTTTCAAAATTCGGGCTCTGACCCGTCTATCTACTCTCCTTTCTTTCTATATATTATATATATATAGGTGTCCATACACAGGGACGCTTGGATGGAAATTCTTTCGAGTCAGACGTTAGCTGCAGCAGCTGTGGATGCGTGCAGGTTTTTGATAGTCGCTTCCATCGTTGTACTCTAGATAGGAGGTACTGTATAAACATTCGAGCCAATGGCTCAACTGCATTTATTTATTCTTTCGGTACAGCATTCGATATGGTTGTATATTTTGACCGAGTGTTCGGTTATTTTATTTCATTTCAGTTCATTTACGCATTAAATTGTAGATGTTTTATTTTTTATCGTTAAAAAGAGTAGTAAAGTTAAAATTTTGACACCGGCCTAATAGGTTATTAGTAATTAAATGGATTTTTCGATAGTAATGCTAAGAATGATCCATATGAGACTCCTGTTTTAATTTATATTGGAGTGACCGCCTAGTATCTTATTAGGCGGGTTGTCACAGATGGCATCAGAGCATCAGGTTCTAGTGTCCTTAGGAATCTGTGCCGACGTACTACGCTTTCAGTGTTGCTCTCGATTTGATATAGAGCCTCAGGATTAGGATTGTTGATTTCTCTTGTGAGATTTCATTCTCCTGCCATATTAGAAGATTATAGAAATCTTTTGCGTGCTCGTTTGAGAATCGTTTGCGGAGCTTGGATGGTAGCAGGAGATGAGACTTAGCTGGAGCAGCTGGTAGAAGTTGGGGACGAGGGCCTCAGTAGAGGTCACTCTCCTTATGGTAATTGTTAAGGATTTTGGTGGCAACTACTAAAGAATGGTAGTTAGGAGTACCACAGTACCGCTGAAGTTGAGAGTGGTACTAAAGTTAAATTCCTCATTGAAATTGAGGGTCCAAAAAGGGATCTTACGGATAGTCTTTTCTGATAGGAATAAGGACAAGGTTAGGGTGCCCATATGGGGCCTAGAGTTAAGAAATTATAATAAGAGGTGTGGCTAAATGAAGTTGTGGAGTTCGTTAGCCCTAGACTCGTGTGTGTATTTTGAGTTTTGTGGCGGCCACGATAATATAATAAAGTAGGCTTGTGTGTTTTCCGCGATAGCGGAATTTTGTTTTCTTTCACTCGCCATAGAGGCGGGTGATTATATTTTGTATGTATACGTATAATATATTTGGTTGATCGGAGCGATAGCAGGCTAATGATGGAAAGACTATCGTGTCCGCAGTTCCTGGAGGGAACAGGTTGTTATTGTGGTGTCTCACCTTGATAAAGGTTGAGTTCACCTTTATTTGTTGTGGATTGATGAAACCTCAATGAGAAGAGGCTTCGTTATTTTGATTGGTATGTATGGCGACCTTATATATATGATTTCAGGCCGCAGGATTTGTGTTGAGCTGTAAGATAAAGCTCATTATGGTTTGCGCAAGGACTTAGAAATAGTGCAAGCGCTGGGTGGTGTGACTCTTAGTTAGAGATAGGAGTTCAGACCACCTTTTTGTTGTTTAGGGATAGGATTATCCCGGTTGCATGTCTGAAATAACGGGACTCCGTGACCGACGAAGTCAAGTGTTAATGTGTGGAGGGGTTCCTCGTTTGGATTTCGCTTTGAGAGACACTCCACACATGACTCTTAACGGCGCCGGGCGTGGAGAGCTGTTATTGGATGCAAGGATGTGGGTTAGTCTTATAGTGTGGATGAACCACTATGGACTACGAGCCCTGTGATGATGGTATGTTTATGGAAATATTGTGCTATGGAAAAGCACTAAATTGGTCCTCTCACCACAAGTAGTTGGGTGGAGTGGGACTTAGAGAATTTGATTTGAGGATGATATCCCTGCCTTAATAAGAAGGCAAAGTTGGAGAAATTGGGTTGAGGAATATAACCAGCCTTAATGAAAAGGCAGATTTTGAGAAGATAAATTTTGGGTATTATGTTCGTGACACTTTCTACAGAAAGTGGTAACTTCGATGGATTAGGTTTCCTTCTATATGGGCGGAAGGATAAGATAGTAGGAATGCGTTCGTAGGTTAGCATAGGTAGGATTTAGGATGCCCCGCTGGTGTGTCTTGGGCCGTTACATCTCGATGACCGACAACGCGAGGGAGTAGTGTAACGGGAGGGTTCCTTGTTCGGATTTCGCCTTAGCGAGACGTCCCACGCACGAAACCGAGAAAATGTCGGGATTCGAGAGAGGCCTTGGGCACTAGGGACATACTTAGGATTATATTAGTTTCGCGTAGGTAGGGTAACGCATAGATAGTAACATTGTAGGATGTAGGCTCGATAGAGTTAGCGATACCGAGGTTAGGAGTTTGGAATTTCGCGGGTTGGAAGGACCCATAGGTGAGTATTACACCGAGGAAAGGAGATCCTTATTGGGAGAGAGTGTTACGTGTCTGACGTTCACTACGGATGTGCAGATATGCACAAGTTAGAAAGGTGTATGGGCACCTTGGTAAGTTGGTTTATATACCGCCTGAGATAGAATGGGCATAGTATATAAGGTTGAAATTCATGCCGATAGGCATTATAGATGATGGGTATTATGTGACGTATTAGAGTCACTTTACGATCGTGGTAGTCGTATTGTACATGGATGGGAACCATTGGGTTAGTGTCATTCCCTTTGAGGTATTAGGATTTGGAGTGATCCTAGGATTGGTGGTGTAGGTCGTATCTGAATTTCGAGGACGAAATTCCGTTGTAAGGGGGGGAGTATGTAACAACCCGTCCTTTTGGAGACCATTAAATTCCATAATTGGATATAAATTGGAATTTGGGGAATTTTCCTAAATAGTAATTTTTGGGATTTTTGAGGATTAAATGATTTTCGAAGGATGTTGTGATTATTTTCGGGACTATATAGGTCGAAATATTTTAATTATATGTCGCTGATTGAGAAAAGCGACACGAGGTAAGATTTTTAATTGGAAACCCCGCATTTATTTATTTTGGGTTGGAATAGTGATTTGTGGTCAAGTACCTCGGATGGAGATTTCGACTGCGCCACGAGTCTCGGAATGTCCGAGATAGTCGGAAAAGAGTGTCCGATTGTCGAAATTGAGTTCCGAATAATTTTAGAGGTAAAAGTAACTCGTAATAGGGTAAACGAGTCGTTTTTGGGTTTTAAAGGGATTTAACCCTTTTCTCCTTATAAAAGGAGGGAGAGGTGGAGAAGAAAGAAGAGAAAGAAGAAAAAAGAGAGGGAAGAGAGATAGAGGGAAGAAAAGAAGAAAAAGGGGGAGATTCCGGCCGGCCTCCGCGGGATTCGGCTCGAGGACGTCGGATTTTATCCACGAGGCAAGTGTTTACTTGCTTTATTTAGTTTTGAGCATAAATATCTCATATCACTGTTGGTATAACAAACCCTAATGGTTTTGGGGTGGGTTATCGTGGATAAAACGGGTTTTTGGGAGTTAAAATAATTAAACCCCAAATAATATTTCAATTTATGGAACTTAGGTTTTAACCTAAATTAATTGGTGGTTTTGGGTTCTAGGATGTTTAGAACCATTAATATATGTGTATTTGTAGTTGGTTGAGGTTGTAGGACGTTGGGTTAGGCGACAAAAGCTTGAGAGAAGCTTTAATGGCCGAAATCGTCTCGAAGAAGATGATGAATAGTAAACCGTCACCTTAGGGGGCCTTTTTGGCCAGGAAAAGAATTGATTTAGCTTTCGGCCAAAACACAAAAGTTGTAGATCTTTTCGATACAATCGGGTGGGCGCTGACCGCGTATTTTTTTTATTTTTCTACGATTTGATATGATTTTTACAAGATGACAGCTCCGGGTTGAAATTATCAACTCGGAAATCAAATCGGGAATTGGAAAAATTACGGCTAGAATTAATGTCGTAGATGTTCGGGATAATTTTTGGGGTAGTTTAGAAACCCCGAAAATGAATTTGGGTTGTTGGATAAGGGACTTAAGGATTTTAATTTTGGGAGACCTGGTGTGACCGGTCGACCGCGCCCCTATGGCCGGTCGACCGCGTCAAGGAGAAAGGGCTTACTGCTTTGTTTCGTAAGCTTATTTACCACCCGCGGTCGACCGGGGGTATAGTACCGGTCGACCGGTGCCCTGTTTTCAGCCCAAGATTTTGGAGATTAGGATTATTTCTCCTTTTTGAGTGTAATGTTTAAGGCCCTTCCAAATTAGAAATTATGGAGGGTTACCTCCTAAAGGACTTGAGGAATTGGGAAGTTATGTATGTGTATATTCACTTAGAGTGAATTGGTATAATTGGAGATATCCAAATGAATCCGTAGATGGGATTTAAGTATGTATTACTTATTAAAGTAAGGAAATGCTTTGGGTGTAGTATCATGCATATATGATTGCATGATTATGATTCCTGGAGGGAATCTTTGGGATTATTGGTCATCGCTAGATGCTATAGGCCATTATGGCCGTTTATATATATTCTAGGAAGAATATATAGGATATGTATATACTGTGTGATTTAGGTATATATATATGTTATGATGGAAAGGTTTTTGAAAATATATAAATTAATATTTTCAAAATGGAATGAGAAATGTTTTTCATAATTAATAAATTATGGATTATACACACCTCCCTAAATCGCTATCATAAGGCAAGTTGCGCGCGTTATGGTGAAGCCTTCCTGACTGTTGAGCAGGTTGGATATAGTCCCTAGGCCATATGGGCATTTGTATTACTGCGCTGGTTAGGGAATTCCGGGTGTGGTCCTGACTTTCCCGCAGGTAATACGGCCGCTTCCCGACGTTGGTAGGTTCCCAGGTTGTCTTGTATAGATAGGCCCTGGAAGATGATAGCCATTTAGGGGCGCGTCTAGTGGGGAAACCCGGAGGGGCGGTCTTAGATTTATTGAAGAAATTCATGATAATGGATTGGCTTCAATTTACATTTCCTGAGTATAAAAAGGGAAATGGGATAAAGGTTTGGCTTCGGTAACACTCCCGGATGGAAGAAGGGATGTGGAAGCATGATTTGATCAAAGCATTTTCATGATAATGGAAATGGCTTTGGGTAAATTTCTTGAGTATAAAAAGGGAAATGATATGACATAAAGGAAAAGCAGTTTTATGATAATAAAATTGGCTTTTAAAAGGTATATGATTTGTTAAAGCAATTCATGATAATGAATTGGCTTTTATATTTACATTTCCTGAGTATAAAAAGGGAAATGGGAAATTTTGAGTAAAATAAAGGTATTGATAAATACTTTGTATATGAATCCTCAGTCCGGGAGATAGATCCGGATGGTTATGGTAAAATATGATTATGTATGTATAAATGGATAAATCGAGTGCCGAGGGTCTAATGGATCCCGACGATCGACCTTGCCGCATAGTAGTGTATCGGGGGGGTTCCTTATTTGGATTTCGCTTTGCGAGACACCCCACGCACGAATATGGCAGTGTGTTGAGATTGGGTAGAAGTTTAATCCTTAGTGCTCTTATATTATAAATGTTTATGGTATATATATATTTATATATATCTGTCTGTACTGAGGGACTGGCGGATCTTGACGATCAACCGTGCCGCGTAGTAGTGTATTGGGGGGGTTCCTTGTTTGGATTTCGCTTTGCGAGACACCCCACGCACGAACATGGCATAGCGTTGAGACTGGGGTGAAGTTTAGCCCTTAGTACATTGCATGGACTATCTAGGATTAATAGTGGGTTTGGGATAGACTAGTTTAGCAGGATAGCTTGACTATGATGTCTAGAGGGATGCGCTAGGAGTGCACTGTTAGTGGAGAGGTGAGGGGTATCTCATGGGAGTGCGATACCAATTTAAATATGAGATAAAGCTATTTTTCTAAAAATAAAGCATTTATACACTTGCAAAATATTTTCAAAATTCGGGCTCTGACCCGTCTATCTACTCTCCTTTCTTTCTATATATTATATATATATATATATAGGTGTCCAGACACAGGGACGCCTGGATGGAAATTCTTTCGAGTCAGACGTCAGCTGCAGCAGCTGTGGATGCGTGGAGGTTTTTGATAGTCGCTTCCATCGTTGTACTCTAGATAGGAGGTACTATATAAACATTCGAGCCAATGACTCAACTGCATTTATTTATTCTTTCGGTACAGCATTCGATATGGTTGTATATTTTGACCGAGTGTTCGGTTATTTTATTTCATTTCAGTTTCATTTACGCATTAAATTGTAGATGGTTTATTTTTTATCATTAAAAAGAGTAGTAAAGTTAAAATTTTGACACCGGCCTAATAGGTTATTAGTAATTAAATGGATTTTTCGACAGTGATGCTAAGAATGATCCATATGAGACTCCTGTTTTAATTTATATTGGAGTGATCGCCTGGTATCTTATTAGGCGGGTTGTCACATGCTTATATTCCTTAGGAACCTAAATAATCTTGGGTGAAGCAAACCGCATAACATGAGGGAAGAGGACCTCGGGATCTTCGATAATAGGTATTCGATTTTGCTGCATCTCATGAACCTCGGTTTGAAAGTTGTAAATATTGGTAGTGAGCTGAGCTAGAACCATCATTAAATCTGTATGCACATTCGGTACTGGGTCTGTGTTCTCTATAGAAAATGGATTAATTCCAAACTCTGAGGAAGTAGCGGGGGAACTGATGGAGCTTCAGTGTGGTTCGACTGAATACCGAAGCCAATAGGGAGCCAGGCCAATGGTATGCGATCGACCTGGGAAGGAGAGAAATTTGGATTTATTTTTGATAGAGAATGAGGGAAAACTATTATACTTAGGTAAAAGGGAGGGAAAATATTTTTGGTATAAGGAAAGGAAAAATGTTTTTGGTATTTTTGATAAAAGAAGAAAAAATGTTTTTGACACTTTTTGGAAAAGAAGGAAGGAAAAGACGAGAAACATATCTCAGCATGATTATTATTATTATGTTTATTATGTTCTCACTTGTATTAGGTTTACATAAATGCAAAAAAGAAATGCCATACGAGACCCAATCCTGGAAAAATTGGGTTTGAAAATTATGTATAAACTATGGTTGGACTTGTTACTAGGCTCATGGATAGGGTCCCATTTTAAAAATTGTGTGAAAATTTGGGCATCATTTCGATAGAGTTTTGGGTTGAAACTGGCAAACTAAATATGAGTGACCTAAGTTTGACGCCTATATATGGGTATGCAGTTGTTGGGTTAATTGGAAGGTGTTCCCCTCTTTGGCATGACTTCCACGATATACGTCTTTCTTTCAAGCGAAATTGGTTGGTGTGGACAAGCCATTTGATATACTTAAGTGTACGTGAATTGCCTCACTATATACCTCGTGGGGATAGTACGTGTAAGAGAGAATTTGATAGACTCGACGTATGTGAACGATTTTCCTACGATATACCTCCCATCATGACTTTAGTCAAGCGGTACGATGCAGGAGGAACTATTCGATATATGTCGAAGGTACTTGGCCAATTAAAGGTGAAAGTCATATCCCTTAGGCTAACAGTTCCATGTCGGACCAGCACCCATCACGAAGTGACCCCCTAGTTGCGGGACAAAATTTGGTCAATATAAATAGTCTTTGTTGATGTATAATGCAAAGATGCACGATCCTTGATTAGTATATTATGGAAAGAGTAACTTTATAGAGGAGCATCATGCCAAGCAGTGGATAATATACCAGTATAAAAAAAATCTATACTAAGCAATGATTATGTGAGAGTGGGTGATGTGTGAATATCTACAAGTGAGTGTGTGGTAGTGAACCTAAGCATGGATCAACTGCATGTGGTGTGTGATAAGTGTGAGTGAGCATGGACATATACAAGTGTGATAAGTTGAGATGTGTGTTAGTGACACCTAAGCATGGATATTCTAAGTGATGTGTGAAATATATGGATATAAGTGATCCTAGGTGCACGTGGTGCGAAGTGTACATGGATAATTTCTACAAGTGGGTGAGTGAGTAGTGATATAAACATGAGGTATATATGTTCAAGAAATAATAGAGGAGAAAAAGGGAACATACATATATGTGCATATTCACACAAGGAAACAAAACACCCGCGCAAATAGAGTATAGCCCTCTTATGAAGAAAATATCTAGCGGAGTTGCCACTATGGCCATCCCGACCGAGATTGCGTGTCGTTTCCTTTATTTTGCCTCTCGAATGGTGGAATGGGGGATCTAAAGGTCTCACGCCCTACTTAGGAATGCTTCGGCCATCGTCGATGTGGGGTAAATGTAAAGAGATGGAATCTCCGGCCTATTTTTCATAAAACAGACAAAAGAACATTTTCCCGCCTCGAGAGAGTGGCGTTGATGACAAACTGATGAATACGAAACCAATAGTTCGAAGGCTCGGGGGCTAAGTTACGGAATAGGAAGGTGTTAGGCACCCATCCTGCCCTTTCGGTATTTCTTCAAATTGTGTTATTATTTTCCTTCATTTCTCTATGAAGTGTGTGTGCATGAATATATAATGGAGATCGGAATTACCCAACTCATACCATGGAAGAGATAGAGTGAGGTCATCCATAGGAATGTTCCCAAAATAATATATAGAAAATATGATTTATGCGTTTATCGTGATATTGATCGTTATGATGAAACAACAATATGTGTTGGATGAAATGATAAAAAACATTATATGTATACTAATGCAAGAATATAAAAATGGGAGATTTAGGAAAATTGGAGGATTTAGAGAAATTGATAAATTAGAAAATTGAGAAAATTAAAAAATTGGAAAATTGAAAAATTAAAAAGTTGGACTCGAGTTTTGGGTTTTAATTCAAGACGCCTACGTAGCTTATAAAGGCATCAAAGTCCATGTAGTTTGAATGCAGCATGGGGTGGGGTTTATCCCATATATTCAAATGGGATTTTATAATGAGTACATGTGTAGAAACATTTACTTTAGTTTTGAAAAAATGTTATGGAGAATCCCATCCGGAATTTATGGGTGTAACCCTCTTTTTGTTTATTTTTTTATAGAAAATAAAATATGTGCAATATAGTAATAAAAATGTAGATATTAATGTGTATGATCTAAAGTAAGAACTAGATTATGAATCTAATGAAGTTTATGCAAAATAAGGAATTTAAAGAGAAAATGAAGGAATTGGACCTTCTTTCAAGCTTAATCTTTGATCTTGGATGAACTATCTTGACTATGAGATTAATGTTGGATGAGAGAGAAGGTGTTTTTACAATATTAGGTATGAAAAGGATGGGAATATAAGCTTGAATGGAACTTCACTGATTTCGAGAGAATGTTGATGAGATCACTAATGCTGATGGATCTGAGGTGTGTCCTGGAAATGAGGTCATGGCTTATTTTTATGGGGCCAGGGGTGGTGTCGATCAGCATTTCCCTAGTCCTTCCCATTAGCAGGTGACCCTAGACACATTGTCGATAGACAGGAAAATGGACCTGCCAATTGGAAGTCTCGTGTCGATTTTTTTTTAAAAATGGTCGTAGAACATAATCCGTTGATCCGAATTGCGCATGGGGAATACCGTTAGAAAGGTAATTCAGATACCTTCAAGAGTCCTTTGAACCTCTCTCGGGTCTGGGAGTTGACTTTGTGTCAAATGTGGCTCGGAAGCACATGTTGATTCTTTGGACGGGAGGTCGTTGGAAGGAAATGGATCAATAATGCGCATAGTAAGTCAGAATCGTGCACGGGATGGACCGTTGGAAAGGTCAAGACATATACTTCACAATTCCAAAGAGATTCACTTAGTTACAAAAGTTGACTTTGGTCAATCGGGGTCCTGGAGCGCTCAGTGACCTCCCAGAGTATAACAGATTGATCGTCCGCACCGTAAGTCAGAATTGTACATGGGGAGGACTGTTGGAGAGGGTATTCAGTTCCCTTTGGAGATTGATTCAGTCTCATTTGAGATGGAGGGTTGACTATGGCCAAATGGAGCCCGAGAGTGCCTAGTGGCCTCCGAATCGATATTCGGGGAAAAACTGATTGTTTGTCCAAACGGTTATGCCATTTCACACATGGGGTGGACTATTGGAAAGGGGATTCAGATCCCTTAGGATATTCAAAGATATTTCGCTCTGACGATAGAGTTGACCAGAGTCAAATGGGGATAGGGAGCCCCCCGATGGCCTCTAGATCGGTACTTGGGGTGTGACCTAGGATTTGTAGTGAAATAAGGAGGTGTTAGGGACCTAAGGAGTGACTTAGGGGGTCCTATAATGTTTTTTCTACACAAACTAAACTCGTAAAAGATTCACTTAAATTATACATAATAGCAGGAAAATGTAAATCGCAATATAAATCAATAGTCTAAAGCATATGTCTCTACATCAAAGAGAAAGTAATGCTGAAGACTTAGTAAGTTCGCACATATACTAAGGACACAAGAACTTGATGATCTAATACAACATGTGACACCACGCCTATTTAAATAACGGGTGGCTATCCCTATACTAAAATAAAATAGAAATCTCAGTTGGCTTATTCTTAGCATCCCTGTCGTAAATCAAATTAATTACTAATAACCTAATAATCCATGTGTCAAATTTTTAAACTTATTAACTTACCAAAATAAAACTTTCATAATAACAAACCATTTTGATAATTTAATTAAAATTCAATTAAATTAAATACACATTCACTAAGAATAATAACTGAATGCTGAAATAAACAAAATAATTCGAATGACCTAACAATCCTCAGTGAAAATACACTACAGTAATCCATCAAAATTGAATAAGTAAAGACTAAATTAATAATTTTCGATAATGGGAGACATGCCCGAATAACAATTGAATGAAATACAATCTAGACCTCAAAGATAGATGCCGCTAATAAAATCCTTGCAAGCATCCACAACTGTTGCAGCACCGTCTGACTGGAAGGAAAGATCAGGTCTGGTGTCCCTAGGGCGGGGTTCCTCAAAACTTTGAAAAAATTTTGATGTTGGTCCAAGCCCAAAATCCATTTAAAAGTATTTTTCAAGTATTTAAAATGCATTAATAAATATGAAATGCAATCTTTCATATTTAAACTGGCGTTGCACTCCCAAGAGATAATCATCACCCCTCATTTAAAGTGTGCACCTAATGTATGTATTTTAAACACCATAGTTATGCTACCCTGCCTAACTAGTACCAACATTTATGTTATCCCCATACGCTAACCTTCTAGCCAAACTGCATCACATGTATTTGTTCTTTTCTTTACTTCCTATTTAGCAACACATATGATAAATCCTTTTAGTTCTTATCCTTACACTACACCAAAACTGGCAACTTGTCACGGTCAAAAACCTTATCAAGGCATACTTTTTATGTTCAAACACCGTGACAAGAATTGTGGTGAAAATTCATTTATCACGGTCAAATTTTGTATCAAGAATTGAACTTGTCACGGACTTTGACAGTGACAAGTCCCTAACAAAGGAAACATTATCACGGACTTTTACCGTAACAAGTCCGTGACAAAGACAAACTTGTCATTCACTTGTCTCGATAAAATCCATAACAATTTTTCCTTTGTCGCGTTCAAAGATCGTGATGATTTTTCCTTTGTCACGAACTTGTCACGGTCAAAATTCGTGACAATTCTAGGCAGATTTAAAAAAAATTGTTGGGCCATATGACCACTACCACTGCCTAGAAGTATATTTTAACCTATTAAAACATATTTAAACCTGTTTAAACAATATATATCTCAAACAAGATTCATCAATTCATAAAAATTAAAGCCACGGACATTAATTCAATCGTATTATCAAACAATAATAAAAAAAATACCCAACATTCAATATTCTCAACCAACCAACAAATTCAAATGAAATTAATACTAATAATTGTTAAGGGGTTGAGTTTCCAATAATTCTAAGAAGGAAGGTAGGCCACACTACATACAAATTGAGACAATCCTCAAATTTCCAAACGTTGCATTGTTCGTCCAACCACAAGGGTTTATTATCTTTTTTGGGCGCAATATGCGTGATGCGAAACCTTGCCTTAATTCTCGGCCAATCAATTATTGACATAGGTCGTTCTAGAGGGGTAAATGTGGAAAATGGATCATATGCAGGCGATGAGGGGGTGCATATTGGCGATGTGGGTGAGGGAGATGGAGCAGTGCCATCCTTATCTACTGCTTTCCCCTTGCCCTTACATGAACTGAACCCCTACTAATGCTTCATGTACTCGAACATATTGGGGATTGTTACCTCCAACCTCTCTAACTTGTTGTCATGGGTGTCCACCTTACCAACCAGCCGAGTATTGTTCATCTCAATCTCGATGAGACTCGAGTTCCCCATCAGAGAGCTCACCCCCTTGTCTGCCTCTCGTTATCCACCCCAAGCACTTGGCTCAGTGCGCCCGTAGCCAAATATGCCTTGTCGGCATCAGACTGGGAGTTGTGCACTTCCTTAAGCTTTGCCTAAAATAGCAAAAAGTACACGATAAGTTGAGTTCATAAAAAAATTATAACGTAATTAAAAAAAGAAAACAATTGTAAGATATTTTTTTCACTTAAAATTTTAACGGCCATGCTTGGGAACACCTTCTTTTCGTCCCCTTCTTCATTCGAATTTCCACATAGGTATCGAGACTATGTGACCTACCCCTAGGTCCACTCCTCATCTCTTGAAATAAAATAACATAGAATTAATAAGTAATGCAAAGTAATGCTAAATTAGACTAACATAAAACTAAAATGAAAGAAAATTAAAAACTTACCATCCTGTGCTCAACCTCGGCGTAGGACGTACAACCGGTAATAACAAAGTAGTAGAAGAATACACGCTATTGCTTATTTCAAATAATTGGAATATTTATTACAAATATAATAATTATTTCAAGTAATTGGAATACGTATTACAAATCTACAAATTGTTTCAAATTTGAGTTATCATCTAAAATGGATTGATATTCGGTAGGAGCAGCCAAGTTATCCACACTATTGGTTATTATTCTAATTACTATATTGATATTGCTAAACGAATGTTACGTTCTTCTCGAGAAAAATTGGGATAATCATAACTCATCCTCTTCTAAGCTATAAAATTAATAGGGTGAGGCATGAGATTATCCCATACTTCTGTCCTAACATGCCAAGTCATTTTTTCCATTATCCATAGTACTGTTAAAAAGCACTTCAATCTAGGCCCCGAAAGAAAATATTTCAACACTTTTTGAGGCACTTTTGATCTTGTGTCTTTCTTGCCAGTAGATTACATATATCTAGATTCATCGCATACCGAACATCAATCGAGAATTTCATACTCCTTTCGGTATAATGTGCAATCATACACACAAGTATGAATTGATTTATACTCCATTACCAAACCTTTTAAACTTTTCTTCATAGTAGGTTAGCAATTAGAAGCGTATTCTACTTGGGTAACAAGACCTTTAGCTAATTCAAAATACATGTCACGCTATAGCCTGACAAACCATATTACCATGGCGTGTAAAGTTGTTTCATCTTTGTCACAACCAGAGTACAGTGGTTGGGTCGCCTTAAATTTTAAACTTTGGTAGTCATCGTCAAGGTTTATCCTGATATCCAAAACTTACCCCCCCCCCCCCAATGTAACAAGTCTAAGCCACTAAGAAGATTATTATACTGACATTATCCCGTACCAAACTGTCCAAACAAGATAATTCGATAGATCTCATTACAAGGGTAATGAATCTCGAACAGGTCTAAGGAATATTGAATTCGTACAAGAACTAGAAGACTATTATGTATGAACACTATATGTAATTTAAAGAAGTTATAAATTACCATGGTAAGTATGTTTCATTTATTCGGTAGTAATATTTATAGTGATGATTTATACATAGTTATGTTTTATTTCACATTATTAATTATTTAACAACAAGATTTTAAAATTTATTATATGCTTCACTTATATCTTATTTATAATCGGTAGCATCAAAACTCTAAATGTTATAAATGCCTAGGAACAATCAACTCAATGGCCATGTAAATATTCAAATCCACCAGTCAATAACAATTCAAGAATCCCAAAGAACAATTCAAATAATAATGCGAAATATTAGAAATACCAAGGGCCAACCAACTCAATGGCCATCTAAATGTTAAAATCCACCAATCAACAATAATTCAAGAATCCTAAAAAACAATTCAAATAATACTGCGAAATATAATAAATGCCAAGGGTTAACCAACGCAATGGCCATGTAAATGTTCAAATTCACCAATCAACAACAATTCAAGAATCCTAATAATGCAAAATATTCAATAAATGAGAGACATCTAAGTACAATAAGGTGACATGATTTCTCAACTAGCACAATAAGTAATTAGGTGACATCACTTTTAAATTAGCACAATAAATAATAAATTAGCTCAATAAATAAATAATAAATTAGCACAATAAATTACAAAACTACATGTGTTTGAAATTATTTTTAAGATTTCAAATTAATTAGGGTTTTCATTTGAAATCATTTTAGGGTCTTCATTCTACGTCGGGAGGGGGGGGGGGGTTGTGGTTATTTTAGCGTTTTCAAATTAATTTAAAATTAATTAGGGTATTCATTTGAAATCATTTTATGGTTTTCATTCTACAGTGTTTGTGTGTGTGTGGTGTGGTTTATACTTCTCTGTGTGTGTATATGTGTGTGTTTCGATGGGATGTTTTTTTTGGGGGGTGGTGTGAAGGAGAGAGAGAGAGAGAGACCTACCGAAAAGTGTGCACGGTCGCTGGAAAGAGAGGGGGAGAGAGAGAGAGATGGTTACCATTGTAGAGAGAGAGAAAGAGTTGTGTAAGGGTAAACAAAGATGGGGCTGCGACTGGTTCTAACTAAAAAACTTGTCATGGTCTAGGCACGGACTTAGACCGTAATAACTTTATAATTTTCCATGATCAAAGTCTATGAAGGATCATGACAAGTTTGTTTTCACGGTCATTGACCGTGACAGAAAAACGTATTTTATTATCACGGTTTTTTACCGTGATAACACTGGCTGGTATTAGAGTGACAAATATTAAATTTTGATGTAGCGATTAACCGACACAAATAACTTCACACCAATTATTAATTCAATATTCACAAATTTATTTTATTCACCCGTATATATTTATCACACTTATATACGTATATTCATATCACATCTCGTTCACATACATATATATCGCTCGTTATATACATATAACCGCACCCCTAGAGCTTTACCTCGTAGTTGCATTCTCTAGCATGCTATCAGGCTGCAAGGACATCATGTACCACACCTAGGCCACCGGGATGGAATCTCGCCACTGAACCCAAATCATAAGCGCATAATAGGAGACGGTCATAGTCATGCATTCGTAGGTCATAACCACACCATATTACACCACTAGACTCTAAAATCACATACAGTGGTCATGCGATAAACCTATAACCCAGGGAATTGATCCAACACCTGCTGGTCAATGACAGGTTGGATCATCCACCATGCACAACCTCCAACGAGAGCATCCCTAGAGTAAGTATGTTTCACATATATCAATCACATAGATATTCATAAATACATATGTTGTCTCTATACCCCATATATATACATAAAAATCAGCTAAGTGTGCATATATATCTCGTATCACTAGCCCATAAATCCCAAGTTTACCATGACTCCCTATTTATAAAGTATTCACTTACTTATTATTAATTCTCTAACTTCACATCTATGGACAACATGATATTATATCCAAGCACTTAGCCTAGTCATCTCGAAATCCTAATTTGATTTCCCGATTTCCACTCGTGATCATTTACTCACTTAGTCGCATATTTCCTTACATGGAATCCATCCTCATTTAGCTTACGACACTTCCTAAGTCTCTTGGGAATAAGTTAATTCGAGTTTTAAAAAGTCCACCCACGATCACCCATTAAATATGTTAAAATATAAGATTCCTTATCCCATTAGAACTCTTAAAAATAAAAAATTCACACAACTTTAATATTCTGCCAGATTAAACATATTTTACTAAAATGGATATCACTCCCTTCACGGAAGTCCAAATGACCTGATTCAAATCTCATGGGAGAGCTAAGATCCATACTTTTTTTCTATGGCTCATAGTCTAATTCAAAGTAAAAATAAAAGGCATGCATTTGATATGACGTCAAAATTTGTGAAAATCAGATATTCTAAAAGATTAAACACCTTTTACTACTCCCTCCACAGAAATCCAAATGACCTGATTCAAATCTCATTAGAAAGGTAAGATCCATAACTTTCTTTTCATCTAGGGCTCAGAGTAGAATTGAAAAGAAAAATAAAATGTCATGCATTTGAAGTGACTCCAATGTTTTTGTCGGATTCATCAATTAAATCAATATGTCATTGAATAGTAAACCCTAGTTTCAAGATTCTTTAAATTCTCCCAAGAACCATTCAAGATCACATCTTCTCTATGAATCAATATAAGATTTAATTCAATACCACATCTTATATATATATAAATCAATCTCAGGTTTTATATGGGATTATAATTAAATCATATTTTATAATATCATTCCCAAAATTCTCATTTTTATCATGTGAATCCCACCTAAAAATCCATACTTTTACACCAACTTTAATATAAATTATTGACATAGTATAAAATATGAAAGAAAGTTTAAACAATTTCCTTTAATCATAGAGAATTATAATATGTTTCTTGTGATCCTATATACATGTTGGTTCTAGCCCGAAAATTGGTCTAATTCTCTCTCAGATTGCCTTTCTTGTGTTTTCTCATGAGTTTCCCTTATCTTTTTTCCTCTCTCTTAAGTCTAGGTATTTTAGAATGATGTAATGGCTTCCCCATCATCCATCATCCCTAAATATCTCATAATTCTGAAATTAAGTTAAGTGCAAATATTAAAATGACTTGAATACCTCCATACGGGTCCCGTTTAGCCTAAAATGTCCTCGGAACCTGATTATAATCCCCGCGTACCTAATTCTGACTTTCTTCACCCACCTTGAATCATTTGTGCACTTGAAATCACCATACGTGACACCTATCATAAATTTTCCATCTCATTCCTAACACGACCCCACACATGCATCTCGAATGAGATACCATCAACCCATCGATTTATTCATTTATGACGTAATATTAAATAGCACGTTTTCATTTATTATCACAAAAGTAAATATAATAACACATAAATATTAATCCATTATTCTCTAATTAACATTTATTTAGTTCACTCTATTTCTCAAGTTAATTAAATTACGAGCATATGTGTAATTTAGAATATTTCCAAAAATATGGGGTGTTGCACTAAGTATCTTAGAGCATATTTTAGAATCAGAATACTCGATTCCATTAGCATGCGATTGATTACCTATGTCTTGCAGTCTAAGATAAAATTATCAAACTTTTCATCATCTTTCATAAACATTGAGTCATATAGATGTACTAAAAGTTGTGATTTAGTTTTTTTTACCCTTAATGTCCCTTTCAATGTAGTGCATGTCGAGATACGCTTAAACTCAGACCCAACCATCACTTGGAAAATAACATTTCTACCTTTATTTTCATATTATGACTTTCTCTTCTCCTCTTTTGTCCATTCACTAAGGGATTTTTTTATAAAAGTTTGAGCATCACCTTCACCAGTAGATTCAGTAGGTGTTGTAAAAACCCATTTCAACCATGTCCGATGCCTCATCTCCTAGTTGTTGGATGTGTGCAACCATCCTTACTTTCGAGTAAGCAAAGTTAGAACCATTAAACATAGGAGGACATACGAAACTACCATTATGGTCTTCAATTTAAAAATCGGTTATAAAAGAGTTCTAGATTTTATAGAGTAAAAAAATAGACATTTAATAAAAAGTAATCATGTTGCTCGGATACCACTTGAAATAATGTAATACACAAATGTGTCAAGATTTAATAAAACTCTTTTAACTCTTTGGTAAAAACCTTTTTAAAATTCAATGGTTAAAATACACACACAAAAACAAAAAGTTTACAAGTTGATGTGATGCCCGTTTTAGTCAACAAATATTCAAACGGAATAGGGGGAGGAGAAGAGGAAAATACAATGCATTTGTTCATGAGGAAATTAGATAACTGAAAAATCTCTGGTCCCTTAGTTCCAGGACCACATGCACACCCAAGTCCACTAATACTAATGTTTTATAACAAATTATAAAATAAAAAGTGTTAATTAAATAGCTTAGCCAATATAATCATTACACTAAGGATTAAACTAAATAACCTTATAATAGCTGAATCTGACTAAACAATTAAGGAAGTGATAAATTAGTAACACTCACACAACTTCACACTCAACACTGGAGTACCACTGAAGTTGAACACAACAAGATAATAATAATAATAATAAGAAGAAGAATTTGGTTTAATCAAAAGCTAAAAAGATTATAAACTCCAAATCATAAGACACATACAATGTTTTCTTTATAAGTTTATTATCAACAGAAATGAATAAACCAAAACATAAATCGGTTTAGTGTAAAGTCCAAATACAGAAGAAAAGAAAGAGTAGCCTTTAGGAATATTTTTACACAATTGAGATAAGATAACCTAAGACCAGTTTCACGTTGAAAATTAATTTAAATAGGTATTAGGTATTTATGACCAGTTCTAATAAAATGAGCAAAAGCTGTAAGAGTATAACTCAAATCATAAACAGTTAAAACTGGTTTTAAATTGAACAATGAACAAAAATAGGAGTTTAAAAGATACTCGGTTAAACAAGTCTTGGGACTATATATTAACATGCAGGTTCCAAAAATCCTTAATACCAGTTTAGTGATAGTTATAATCCAATTTAGATCAAACAATAATCAAACTTAAGACACGAACAATTTTGACAATTACTAATAACACATACACGTAGATTTTCTTAACACTTGTTATGAACCAGTTTGTTGTTATGAAGCAAAGTTTGGGACTAATGGAACATGCACATATACCAAAATTTGATTTAATAAAAAACTTTAGTTTAAGGTAGATCAATAAAAGTTACTGAAAATAAACAAGTCTACAAAAGTGTTTAATTTAAATTACCGAGTTGCAGTTTGGAACATGATGTTGAATATATATATAGATAAATATATATAAATATACAAACACACATGCGCACACACACACACACATATGTATGTATGCGTCTATAGGTATAGATCAAATAAAAGAGAGTAAAGATATTTTTACCAAGAGAATATCCTAAACTTATAAACTAGGATAAAGAACGAATTCCAAAGAGTCTTAGACCCGATCAAATCAGCAAATATAAACCCTTTTCAAAGCCCAAAATTTTTAGGGAAAACTTAAAAAATGTGTTGCTCAAAATCTCCAAATAGAAGTAACAAAACACTCAAAGCTCAAAGTCACGTATGCATATGTGAAAGTATATGTGAGGTGTTTAGTGATAAGGGTCTAAACATAAATTCTCTTAATCACATGGAAAACACCTGGAAAATTGGAGAGAGAAGTAGAGGAAAATTTCCGGCTGTGTTTGTACTCTCTTGGTAAATAATCTCATTATTTTTCAACTGAACCTAAGCCTTTATTTATAAGAGAATCTAGAAGGATTGAGAAACTAACAGGGAAAATCGTAAATACCATGAACTAAAAGGGTATAAAGGTAATCATCCATGGGAATCTAAGGGCATCGATGAAAGTCAAAAGTCAAGGGCACGTGAAGCAGGGGTAAACTAAGGGCATACTAGTCAATATCTAGCAAACACAACGGTCGACCCACAGATCCCTTTACAGCTCACGCGTGGTCAAGCCGCGTGAGCTATACAACCATCGTTGATTGGCCCTAATAGATAAACACATATCGACTAAAAACGGCCCACTAGACCATAAAACACTTCCATTTTAAATGTTTGTTAAAAATGTTTATTTAAGAAATAAAAATGTTTAATTAAAGGACATTTTTATCATTTTAAAATTCGAAAAACTATATAAAAGATATAAAAAAAATTGAAAATTCTTGAAATATATTGAAACCCACAATTGATAATATAAAAAAATATTCTGTGTAAAATATATATAAAAGTTACACTCACCAAAATAGATTAAATATTAATTTAATTTGAACAATTTTGTTTAGGTTTTTAAAAATTTATTTTTAACCAAGAATAAAATGCATGACAATAAATAGTGGTAAAAAAATTAATTTGTCTCAAAATGAAGCCAATATAAAATGGGATATTTTTAATATATATATATATATATATATATATATATATATATATATATATATATATATATATATATATATATATATATAATACATTATTCAAATTTTATACGACACGATATAAACACACGATAAGATATCTTGTCCACTCTAGATCAAACACTTGTAGAGTCATGTACATTTCCTAATTGTTTCATTTCGTAATTTATATCTTGGATATTTTGATTTAGTTATAGTTATAGGTATTTTGATTTAAAATACTTTTTATTTAATTTTTATAGTACATACATTTTTGTTTATTACGAGTGCACGACACTTGCCTGATATGAAAGATCAAATTTCTAATTAAGCACCAAATAGATTAATGTGATAATAAATTTGACCAAATTCAGTTTAAGGCTTGTAAATAGGCATATCAAATTATTACTAATTTTAATCTTGAATAACTTAATTCCTAAGTTTTCATGCAAGATTAATCGGGTAGTATTAATAAACATCAAGCACAATCATATAGGAGAAGACGATGTACGAAGAGAACCCAAATCGAAAAAACCTCAGACGGCGATGCTAATAAAAAATTTCACTATAAACAAGGTTTTACAGGAAGACTCAAAAGACTAACAACTCTTAAATCCTCAATCCTAATCCTATGATAATGAAGTCTTCACACCTCAATTTATAGCCGTTGCGCAATCGAGCGTCAGCCTCACAACAACTCCATGCCTCAAACTCCTCTAATAACCTCAATCGTCACCCAATCATTTGGAATCCACCATATAAGAAATGTATAACATGTTTTGGTTTGATCTTGGTACTATGATCAAGATAATTAAGACTGTATTTGGATTTAGGTCAAAAAGAGGTTTTGCACTCTATAGACATAAAAATGTTTTTGTTCAAAAATGGCTCATGAAATCTGAGAGAAAACCTTATTTTTAACAAAATTTTGCATAAGGAAAATGTTAAAATGGTTTTCTTGAAATTGAAAAGGTTCATTCTAACAAGATCATACCGTCGTTCGAGTGACTTTACATATTTCATTGGAATGTGATCAAACTTCCTTCAAACTGAATGATAGTAATTCTTAAAACGAGCTTCCATCGACTTTCAAATGATAAATGAAATGTTACAGAACCTAACTCGTTCTAATTTTGTTAGAACCTCGTTTGATTGAGAAAGCAATCTCGTTGGAACTCTCGTTCGAATGACAATCCCTTCTCGTTCGAATGACCTTATCGATGTCGTATGAACAAATGCGTAAACAATTTTTTTCAAAGAAACATTTGAAAGAACACAAATCCTCGAAATAAAATATCCAAATACACGTATATTTATTTTGATACATAGAAAGTCATATACCTGTATTCTCGAGGTGTTGCCAATTATATAAACGAAAATGTATCGGCTTTTATTTCTTGGATCATAGGAATGAGTAACAAATACATGACACAAAACTAAATCTACATATTTTTACCGATGGAATAAGTTAGTATATACATAAGAGTCAATTGGAAAATTTCCCTTATATGATATAACATGACACAAACTGTACTTAACTCTTAACCAATCGGTTATGAGTTTATTAGTTTTCTATATACGCTCGATATGATATGACACGATACTAAACAACCCATTTTCATGTCCACTTTAAATATATGTAGAATCATGTCCATTGCCTACTCATTTCATTTCTAGATTTATATTTTTGGTGAATTTTAGTTTGATGCCTTATTAATTTTCAAATATTTGATTTTAATACCATCATTTTTTTAGAATATATAATTTTTTTCGCCACCAAATGTCACATTAATAGCAATATATAAAAATTCAAAGGTTGAAAAATGTACCAATATTACTTAGGTTTAAATAATAAGTATGATAGTAATAAATTAATTTATTGTATCTACGTAAATAAATTATTTTTGTTTTAATAAGCATGAATTTCATGTATTTTGATGAAGTATAAGAATCCTTTGAATGCAACAAAAACTCAAAGACTATACTACTTCAATAAGAATAGTGGAATCATTAGTATAATTTTTTGTTAAATATTCTAATTTCGATGACCCATAGATTAATTAATCCCTCCATACTGTCCGTATTGAGAGTATGAAATATACAAGTTTTGCACCAAATTACACAAGATGGTGTGTAAAATTTCACAAATTTCACACATAAGTAATTCGATAATCATGAATAATAAAAACCTAATCACTCATAACACAATTATGTTGGAAGTTATAAAATCGGTGGTGTTCAGGGGCGGAACTATGAGAGGGCTGGGACGAGCACCGACCCATCTCAAACGAAAGAAAAAAAAAATAGGGGTTATTTTGGTGGAATTCCAGTTCAGCCCTCCCCCCCCCCCCCCCCCCCCCCCCCCTTTTAAGTCTTAGGTAATATTTTACTAAAGTTTAAAATAGAGGGAAAAATGTAAATACCCTAAAGATAAAAACAAAACACGGAGCAACCCTCCCCTATTCTCAAAACTCAAACTCAAAGTTGCTACTTCACTCCTAACCCTTTCAAAAGATTAAAACAAAACTTACCTTTTTTCTCATCTCTCCCTCTAGCCGGCCACCCCCACGAAATCAGAAGTTGCCCGTGCTAGGCTGCTACAAAATCAGGAGTTGCTCTCACCTTCTTGGTAAATTTTCAAACATCTTTGCTCCAAATGTTGAAATATACTATTGTTTCATTATCTGACTTAGTATCAAAATAATATATTGTTAATAAATAGTTACAACTTATAATTTTTAATTAGGGCTTTATCAAGAAAGAATAAAAAACATATTTGGTAATTTCTAATTAGGGCTTTTATCAAGATAATTTTTAATTAGGGCTTTGTTGAATATTTGGTGAATACTAAAAAATATTTAATTATATATAAGTAATTATTTGGTGAATACTAAAAAATAATCCCAAAAAAATTCGGGTCGGCGGCTCCCGCCCCCGAATCCCCGGAAATCACCGTTAAGGTAGCCCGCCCCTACGTGAAATCCTGGTTCCGCCACTAGTGGTGTTTGGTTAATTGGTTTATACTAGGAAGAAATATCACATATTCTTTTTTAACGAGCTTGAAACAAAAGTCAGTAAGACACTTTTTGGTTGACAAGGTGGAACTAATGTCCATGTCGTTGGTTTTCTGCAATTCAATTTTCACCACCCTTTAAGAGTTTAATTCCATGACAAATCAACATTATGCACTTTGGGTGTTAGCACCTTAATGTAAGTCGGAATTATTTTTCAGGATAAATATGTGCTATCAAACGCACCTAAAAACTGAAAAATGAGAAAGATTTCTTAATTTTGTGGAAAATATTGCTATTAAATGGAAACTAACATCTTTAATATATTTCATCTGAGAGACTTAGCCCGACCTATAGTTTCACAACTAATATTAGGACGCAATACAATCCTCTCACATTTTCGTTAATGCATTGAAAAATCTCAAAAACTTTCTAACGTCTTTCAATATTTAAAAAGATGCATAATTGTTGCAAATTTAGGTTATATGATCTCCCTCGTGAGGCGACCATCCATACCGAAAAGGCGGATGAAATGAAAAATATATGAATAAATTTAGGTTATTTTTCACTCAAACATGGCCATAAAAAGGAAAAAAACACAAAAAGTCCAATAAAAACAAAAGGGAAAAAACACCTTTTCAAACCCCAATCCTAGCCTTACCACAACCGTCCCATCCCCCACCACACAAACATACTACCCCCACCCTACCTCTTTCCCACTTTTCCCTAGACCCCCTTGTCTCTCTGTCTCCCTCTCCCCCTCCCTCTCTCCACTCACACACACACACAGCACACACACACACACACACAGATTAGAGTGTGCTTGTACCAATGACACGGTAAAAATATCAAATAGATAATTTTATATGTGAAACAAATATCAATACATTGATTCAAACTTGACATTTTTAAAAATATATTTATGTTGAGATTTACATACATGAATGTGTCATGTTCATTTCAAAATTTTCACTTGTTCTGTTAGTGGTGTATGAGAGTTAATATTTTAAATGGATTAACATGAATAAAAAAATTTATTCAAATAATTTTTGAATGAATTTGTACTGATAAAAAATTCTTCATTGACTTTGGTTAAAATTATATAGTGCTACTAAAAACTCAGTTATTTTAATCCACTCTATAAACTGTTAATAATTGTCATAATTCAAAATTTATTTATAGATATTATTGAGTAAACTTTTTGTAAAAAACTTTATAGAATTTAGAGAAAATCTTTTTCGAAAGATTTGTCCTTTTGAATATATGTGTATGCATCTGACAAACTTTGGCACCGAGCCTCGTGCCTTATTTGTTTGGGCGTTGAGTCAGTCAACTTTGATAACTGATGGATATAATCATACTTCTACTAACCCCAAGGAATGTTTAGATATAAAGTAACAAACCTTGAAGAGTAAGACTATACGACTTTGGTTTTCTACTTAAAATGTGTACTTAATGTGTGGTAATGTCACATCATTAAAATACATATATTTTTGTTTTGTTTTGTCAAATATAAATTGTCACGTTATTAAGATACATACTTTTTTTTTATCAAATATAAATTTATTTTTTTTAAATATAATTTTTAAGTCAAAAAAGAGTCTAATAAAAAAAATATGTTAAAAATGTATGTCTTAAAATACAACAAGATAAGACACGAAATACAAAAATTATCTTAAATGTTGTAAAAAAAAAAAAAAAAAATTAAGTTTCAAAATTAGGTGTGACGCGGGCGTTTTCCTTTAAAAATAAGAGAATATTGGATCAATGAGTATTTGAGGAACTAAACGAGTTAAAAATAATTAAAAAAAAGAAGAGAGAATAATTTTTTTGCTATACATATCACTCGAGCGGATCATTTTTTTCTAATATGTTGGTCCGCACCAGCGGTATGTATAACTGGTTGGAACACTTATACATACCATTGGTGCGACTCATTTTTTTTCAAATAGAAAAAAAATAGTAAAATATATTTTTTTACTATTAAAAAAATGGTCCTCGCCAGAGGTATATATAGATTGTCGAACCCCTATACATACAGCTGACGCGGACCATTTTTTTAAATAGTAAAAAAAATATTTTTTAGTCAAGTTTTTTTGTGTAGTATTCAAACATTTGATTTTTGTGTGGTATTCAAACATTTGAGGGGATCCATAAAAACTTATTTTACTATTTTCAAAAAATAATCCGTGCCAATGGTATGTATACATGCTCTTCCGAGTTTTTTTTTTTACTATTAATGCAGTATAATTTTTTTTATTATTATAGAAAATGCTACCTATTTTTTTTGTTCTCAAATGAATTTATGAATTTGTGGATGATGAGGACGGATGATGCTGATGACATGGCAGTGCCATGTCATTAAGTTTTGATTTTAAGTCCACAATGTGAGTCGCTCTAATATTTTCCAACCTTGAATTGTGTTGTGTCTATATCATCGTGTATGTTTAATGGAGTTTGTCAACTATATTTTCTGCAGAACAATCACTACCAATACCATCCTTACATACCTAAACATTTATCCTAAATATCATTTTTCTTCAGTTAATAACGAAGCATGGACTAAGTAAGCTATATGTAGCTCAAAATCACGAACAGTAATATAACTATCAAACTAAGTTGAACGAGTGTGATATATTTATAAATTAAGCTGAACTGAGTTGAACTATCAAACTAAGTTGAAAATTTACTTTGATTTGATCTCAATGAGGATGACACAATATGACAAACCATTTCTTATGTAGACTGCACAAAGTTTTTTTAGATATCAGTTATGTATGTTTTAAAATAGAGTGGTGCTACTTTTATGTAACCCTGTAAACGGATCGAATTCGGATCGAATCAGACAAATTCAAATTCATATCCGTTTATGTTAAACGGATTCGGATCTGATCCGTTTATTATTCGGATCGGATCAGGCAAATCAAAATCCATATCCGTTTATGTTAATGAATTCGGATCCGATCCGATTATCCATTTATGTTAAACTTGATTTGCAACATTTTTATTTTCAACGCTTATTTCATAAATTTATTTTACAAATGTGTAAAAAAAATAGACAATGAAATAAGGAACTATTATAATAAATATTTAAAATATTATTAAATACAATATATATATATATATATATATATATATATATTAAAAATATTAATCGGGTCGGATAATTAACGGATCAGAGTATATGAATCCAAATCCGTTCCATTTAATAATCGGGTAATCGGGTAATTGGATAATCGGATTTTAGGCATGATCCATATCCGCTTAAATGGATCGGATTTCGATTCGAATTTGGATAAAATCTGATCCAGTTACAGGCCTACTCTTACCGACTCCTCCCTCCCCATTCCATACCCAATGCAAAAGCTTCTTTGTTATTTGTTTTTTTTTCAATTGAAAAATTGTTTTGTTTAACAAAATCTGTATTTTTTATATAAAAAAAGTGTTTTATATATTAAAAAAAAAGAAACACAAACATGACTAAATTAAAATAATCCGAATCCGATCAAATTAATTGCGACAATTTTTTTTTACGAAATACAGACATGATCTAATTAAACCACGACATGACACGACATAATTTTTTTCGGTAATAATTATTTTAAGGTAATAATTTTTTTTTTGTTAAAATCTGTTTTAACACTATTTTTGGGGTGTTTATTGTTTTTTTGTTGATAAAATCAGTTTTATGTCCTATCTAATGTCAATTAAATTGTGTTCGGTAAGGAACGAAACAAATTTTTTTTGCTTGTAAAATCAGTTTTACCAAAAAAAAAAATTTGTTTAATTTGATGTCTTAGATTCGCGATTGATTAGTGCCGCTGGCGCGGACCCACATTCAACAAATGATGTTGGTTTGGGAATGTAGGTCCATGCGACACTAATCAATCGCGAATCTAATACATCAAATTAAACAAGTTTTTTATTATTAAAATTAAAACAAATAATTTTTTTATAAATAAAAAAACTATGTATACTATTAAAAGGTCCTTCACCACATAAATAAAAAAAAGTATGTTCCAAAAAATCATTCACCACATAAAAACACTCAATGTGTGCCGCTGGCGTGAACCTCTAAAAATAAGAGAATATTAGTTAAATTAGTATTTTGGAAATTTTTGGAACAAAATAAAAGAATTGGACAGTCTATCATTAAAAAATATTTGAGGGTCTTTTTGGTAATCGATCTATTAAATATTAGTTTAATGTAAAATTTATTTAATGCCACATAAATTAAAAGTTATGTTCCAAAAAGTTCCTACCCACATAAAAACACTCAATGTGTGCCACTAACGCGGACCTTTAAAAACAAGAGAATATTAGTTAAATTAGTGTTTGAGGACTTTTTTGAATAAAATAAAAAAGATTGGAGTAAATGAATAATTTATTTTTTTGAACAAAATAAATCATAACTCTAGTTATTTATCAATCTACATTTTTTTTAAAAGAATATCTTTTAATTTTAGTTTAAAATAAATTATAACTCTAAAAATATAATGCATTATTTTTAAAAAATAAGTTAAGGGTCAAGATTATTTTGGCACCTAATGAGATGAAGGGTTGAGATTGATTAGTATGAAATCGGTAGCTCCCATTCGGGGAGTCTGTCATTTTTCTTTAAAATATCCCATCGGCTTCCCAAGAATACTTTCCTACTAATACTTCCCTATGACATTACACTCAAAGTGTGTTGATGTTTTTTTAGGACCCTAATGGAAAATGGGTGGAAAGTACTATCAATACAAATCATTGAATATTCAGTTCAATTTTGCACTTTTATCGGTAGTAGTAAATTTTAAAAAAAAATCAGAATATAAACTTTAAAATGAAATAAAAAAATAAATAAGTCAAAATAATAAATGAAAATTGAAAAATAAGTAAAACAAGGAGTTAATGTATTTGTGTTGTACTCACCATTACAACATGTTTAAATCATTTCCCATTTCTCACATGAAAAAAAATATATTTATGATACTACCAATAACCCTAATGTATTGAGTATTATCAAGTTTTCTTATAATAATAAGTAAATAATACAAATAAGCCCACACTATTTTGAGTAAAGCCAACATCAACTCATTCATACCGAGTTGAAACCCACAAAGAATGAAAGGCTCACTTTAGTTATCAAACCCATATGAACTCCAACCCAGCTGAGCCTCACCTACCCCACTCCAACCACCAATCTATATAATAAAGAAGGAGGGCTTTTTTGGTCTCCCCAAATGACGATTGAGATTAAATCTCATGGATTTAGGTTTTTATCAACTGGTGACTCAAATTTAACGGTGAATGAGGGGACACGCATATACCTTTAATGAGTAAAGAGCACATGCTTGACATCAGCTGTACCTCAAGCCATTCAATTAGTAGTCAGACCTCGAGCCTCTCAATATGTAACCCACCCCAAAGAGCTTAGTTGACATCTCAAAAACACAAGTAGATATTTATTTCTGTTCATTTAAAAGTTAGGTCGGGAGCACTTCGCCATTTCTTCAACAAGAAAACATCCAGGTTGAAAATCTTTCATTCGAATCAGGCCACACATAGCACCGGTGATACTCCCGGTGGCATCATTTAGCGTGGACCAAGGCCAGAGTTGGTCGATACTCCCGACGGCATCATTTGATTTACGCCAGAGCTAGCGCCGACAAAGGTAAGTCAGGTAAGGTATTTTCGTGGGGGTTTCATTTTTATAGTTTATTTTTGGTTATGAGATAATTGGGTGTTGATAGATTTGCTCAGGTTGATTTGATATCATTTGATATCTCAGATATTTGGCTTATACCACAGTGATAGATTTGCTCATGAATTTGATATCTCAGATAGATTTTGATATCTCAGATATTTGGCTTATACCACAGTGATAGATTTGCTGAGATATTTGGGTGTTGATAAATCTGCCACAATGATAGATTTGCTTATGAATCAAAATTTTATCAAGAGATATATTTGCTCTGAACCAAATTTGGGTGTTGATATTTTGGTACTCTCCCACAGTGATAGATTTGATCTCCCACAGTTCTCGCCAATAGTGAGTGGTAGAGCTCATGAATTTATGAGGTAAAAAAATTTAATCAAGAGATTCAGTTGTTCTATTTTGTTCATGGTTTTAAATAACGGTATCGGGTAACGTAACGGTTGCGGTAGCGGTGTAATGGTATCGGGGGTATCGGACGTAATGCAATGGGAATCGGTTATCGCCAGCGTGATTTTTTTTCAACCATTCACAAATCCCATAAAATGAAATGATACCCTTATTTTGACTATATAACGTTGAATTTCACTAGGTTCATTATATAGTATTAGAGCACATAAAAATATTTTATTACTTAATCAATTACTAAAAACACATTACTCAATAACAACGTATAACATACTTAAATATAACAATTAATAATATACTTAAAGTCATTACGTAATTGTGATATCACTACAACAATAAACTATATATATATATATATATAACACTAATTATAACACTGATTATATATATTAAATGAAAAAGTTCTAAAATTTTTTAATATTTTTTAATTAAAAAAAAGTTCTAAAATAATAATTTTGTCCCTTTATGTTTTGACACATTTTGTTTGGATACATACATGATCTATCTCTCATCCGTCCGTTAAAAATATGTGGTTCTATTTTATTCTTTATTTTAAACACTTAAAAGAAGCAAAACCCTATCTTCCAACTCTCTCACCCATTTTTTTCATCCAGTTCTTTTTTCTTTCTCTCACTAGACGGTATCCAAGTCACACACCACACCCAAATCTGAAACTCAAGCCAAGCTAACCATAAATATAAAATACAACACCAAACCAAACTCACCTTGTGAGATAGTTCCAAACATGGAGAGAATAGAGAGAAACCAAAGTTGCAACCTGTATACACCCCATCCTGGGACCCCATTAAGTGTAGGAGAAAATTTTCAATCGAGTCAATTTTTTTGTAATAATTTCGGACAAAAGTGTTTGAGTCATAGGTTACTCATTGAGTTTTGATCCCACAAAGCCTCGGATGTGTTTGAGTCGTAGTTCTTGAGCACATTTTTTTTCAAGGAGTATTCTATGTACCATGTTCCGGGATGTATCTAGGGTAGAGATTGGGAGACGATCTTTTCTATGTACGATGTCATTCATCCCCACATCGTTTGTGAGTTCTATCTTCGGGCCACAGGACTACTGCAAGTTTGCAGTCATACATACGAGGGGTAGAGGTTGTCATGACCCCAAATCTCATTGCCCAAATGCTTCAGACTCCTCGAGATCAGGATGCTATTTTCCCCGGACGTGTCATTGATAATCCTGAGCCCAACGACATTATTAGACATTACTTTAAAGAGATCCCCCCCTCATACTTCTATCACATTTCACCAGCATTTCCATGCGGATTATCAAGTACTTAATTGATTTACATCATCTTTGGTCTATCATAGGACCAATCACACTCAAATTTCTTTTGATATTGTTCACTTCATGTACGCCCTTAGTCAGGGATGACACATTGATCTTCTCGCCATAATTATGCATGTCATGTCCTCCGTCCCTAATATAGGACCTACTCCTATTAGTGTTGCTCTTTCATTCGGTGTTCTTGTGACACGTATATGCAAGGCTGCCTAGGTCCCATTACTTTAGGATGAGGTGGAGCAGTTTGGTATTTCTCCTATTGATGCAAACAGATCTGAGAGTCATCTTCCTGTTGCCACTAGGCATGGATTTTCGGCGTCTGCATCATCTTCTTCAGGGGAGGTCACACTTCACAGCCTTCTAGCACCCTTCCCACTGGGCCACCTTATGACTGGATAGAAGAAAGTAGAGAGGAGTTTCAGTGATGATATGAGGAGGAGAGACAATAACGCATTCTTTTGCAGGTAGAGCTTGTGGAGCAGGGCATCTCACAGAGTCCAAGATGGATCAGTTTGATAATGAGGCGGCGCAGTGAGCTATGCAGCAGTTTCAGATTTCTTCTTTCCTTAATGGGATGAGGAGACAAAAATAACTGTTGATACCAAAATTAATATGCTGATATGGAAGAATAATATGAGAACACGTGTCAATCTACTTGGCACAATAGCAACGAGGAAGTTCATTTCCCCGACCAACTCATGTTCTCTCCGAGCAACGAGGATACACCGAGGAACTTCAGCACTCCGAGGTACTCTAGTGCTCCGAGGAACTCTTGAGCAATGAGCAACTAAGGCGGTCCGAGCTGCATCTCGGCCATAGCATTAATTGCCAGATAATCAACAGTTCAACTATTCATTGAATGTTCATCATCTTGACGCACACGCTGCATTAAATGTATTACTCTTTCATATGTATATCATTCAATGTATCAACCCTTTCATGTACAGCCTAAGGGCTATAAATACCTTGTATCGCCCTCATTCAAAGGGACCGAAATTTCTTGGTTGAACCACAAATCGAGAATTCCCAAATACTCAGCAATAACATAACAGTGGACATAGGCCATTCATATAAGGCTGAACCACTTTAAAAATCTTTGTCTCATTTTATTTATCTGTGATTGAATAATTAGAGCGATCTAATTTTTTACATCAACAGATTCATTAAATGTATTACCCTTTCATATGTATATCATTTAATGTATCAACCCTTTCATGTACAACCTAAGGGCTATAAATACCTTGTATCGCCCTCATTCAAAGGGACCAAAATTTCTTGGTTGAACCACAAACCGAGAATTCCCAAATACTCAGCAATAACATAACAGTGGATGTAGGCCATTCATATAAGGCTGAACCACTTTAAAAATCTTTGTCTCATTTTATTTATCTGTGATTGAATAATTAGAGCGATCTAATTTTTTACATCAACAGATTGGCGCCGTCTGTGGGAAATCGATTGTTACTATCATTTTTCACCAAAAATCATTCATCATCAATGGCGGATAATCCAGAATCTAGCAATCGAAACGCTGGAAATACTGGAAATCCTCCGAATCCCTCTGCACCTCCAGATCTGGTCGGGATTATGACGAATCTGGCTCAAGGACAAACCGCCATGCAGGAAAGAATGAGGCAACTCATACAAACCCTTCATGGCGGTGCACCTGCACGTTCAGGACATCGAAGTGGTCAGAGGCAAACTTATTTACTTTCATCACGATCCAGGCGTACTGAGTCATATCGAAATGAGGATTCTGATGATTTCTCCTATCAACCTGGGTGAACTTCGTCAATAAAGGCTACAGATACTGATCAACGTATCACTCTCTCTCCAGAAAGACCCAGTGCCTTGGAAAGATTGAGTAGGGTGTCTCCTTTCAGTCGATTAGGCCCTAGGAGGAATAGGAGTCCACCTAAGACCATGTCGAGGAGTTTTCGACGACCATCAGATCTAAGAGAAGGATCAGCATAATCACGACCAGTTGCTCGTCCAGATAAATCTCAAGAGGCCACATCAGAACAATCAATTGCTCGAACTAATAAGCCCGAGGAAGGAAACGATGCGTGGAAGGGTTCCATTCAGCGCTTGGAGGATAGATTGGGAGAAATGGCTAAGGCGAAGAATCCCTTACAACGAACTTTTGTTCAAGGGACACCTTTTTGTAATACCCCGTACTTTTGGCTATATTTATTTTTTTGGGATTAATTAATTAAATGTGAATTATTTGGAAATTAATCCGGGTTAATAATACTAACGAGATGCGAGTTGGTATTTGATTATGTGCATATATGATTATATATGAATTTGGAATTATGAAATTTTTCGTGAGATTTATATACGGCATTTTAGAAATTTTGTTGAGACGCGTGGGACCGCCGCGTCACGGTGTAATATTTTGATTATAAAAGTGATTTTTATTTATATTATCCATATGGTCATTTTGAGTGCGCCAACGCGTCCGGAAGGGTCGAGATAGTCAGAAAACACTAGCCGGGGGTGTAGTTTGGATTCCGGGGTATTTTTAGGCCATACCGGCATCATAAAGGGTATTTTGGTAATTTTACGTTTTGAGGAAGTAAAAGTGACGAAAATTAGAGATGTAAATCTGATGTGGATTAAACCCACTAACCTACCCATATTAACCTAGAAGGCTACGTAGGTTATTAGAAGAGTTTTCTAAGTTCCCCAAATCAAACCCTAGCCACCTTAAGCCACCATTGGACAAGAAGCTTGAAGAGAAGAAATTCTGTAGAAATCTTCACCAAACCAACATCAAAATCAGAAATCAACCAAGGCAAGTGACTTTATTCCATTTAATTTCAGATAATGTCCTTTCCATGTTAGAAATTGAAGAATTTTAATTGTTCTTGAAAGTTGAATGAAAACCCATGTTAATTGGATTTAGAACTTGAATATTGAGGACAAATCGCATGTAGAATTACATAGAGATAATTATTCTGGTATTAATGTATGTTGGTTGTAACAAAAACGGATTTAATTCGGGGATTTGATGATGATAAAGATCTAGGGTTCATGTTCTTATAAAAATTGGGGAAAAATATAGAATCTTGTGATTAAATGATGTATAGGGTGCAATAAAGCCTTAAAAGATGTTAGTTTATGACCTTAGCATGTTTTAGGATGATTAGACAACTTAAGAAATTGTTGGGACGAACTTTGGAGAAGATTTGAGGAGTAGAAATGGATGAAAAACGAGATTAGACAAATCTGGGACGAATCTGGTAGGTCGTTAGAAGCCCCTGCCCAGGTCGTTCGAACGAACTCGTTCGAACGAGCTTCTAACGAGTTGACCAGTCGCTGCTAACGAGAAGGGATCTCGTTCGATATCTCGTTCGAACGAGATATCATTAGAAGGTACAGTTCGTTCAAACGAACTGGAATCTCGTTCGAACAGCCTCGTTCGAACGAGACTTCTAACGAGTTGACAGTTTGGTCCTTTTTGGACTGTTTTGATTTTTGGAGTCCCGTAAACTTGGTCGAGGATATAGATAACATTCCGATGATGATGAAATGATAGAATTGGGACTTTTGGGTATTTATGAGAAGGAAATTATATACGAGAGTTAAATTAAATGGACGGTTTGGGTTGAGACGTGAGTGTCTACTACGACGTGAGAGTGAATTAGGGCGCGTATGTTTATAAACCGGAATAATATAAGTTGTAGATATTATAAGTTAGTACGAGAATGCGATATGTACTACGATTAAACTACGGGATTACTAAGACGTGTGTTTACTTAGTATTGGTATATGATTTGTGTGTATGACATACCTACCATACTTGCTGTCACGGGAGGTTTGCGTTCGCTTAGGGCCCTCTAATCCTTGTGTTGCACGGATTTAGACTGGTTACCTCGATGAACATAGGTCATAGAAAGACTTATTGGGATATTAATAAGTCCGCTGATCGTGGGAGCGTAGGTATGTGCGTGACCCATGTGATGTGACTGTGTTCGCCTCCATTATTTGTGATGTTGTTATCTGTGAACTATTCCTAAGAGATTAGGAATATGTGATCCTTATGTACGTGATGTACCGGGATGGATAGCAGAGTATGTGTGCACCACAGCTTAGTTCTCGGGGTGCTTGTATTGTATATTTATGATGTGAATAATATACACTTAATTAATGAGAACCTTCATGTTATTGTTGTGAATATAATTACGGTATTGTTTCCGAGAAATATAACGAGTTAACTGATAGTTATATATATTACATATTGAGCATCTGAGTTTATGTTAAACCCCTACTTATTTACGAGCGTTATTATGTTAATAGAACCAAGTAATAAGGGTAGGACCTATGACAGTCTAGCTAGATATGATGGTACTTAGCTAGTAGTTTGTATCACTCTAGATGGGTACTTACGTTAGGAGTGCACAGTTAGACGAGAGGTGAGAATATCATGTGAGTGCACGTCCTAACATGTACTTTTCATTTAATGTTTTAAATGTTTTTAAAGCACTTGCAGGTTTTTAAAATATAACTCCACATTCGGGCTCTGACCCGTTTGCTTTTCAAATCTATTTTTCTTTGTAAAACCATTTTAGGTGCCCAGCCACAAGGACACCATGCATAGGATATTCATTCAGGTGACGAGCAGTAGCTGTTGTGGAAGCTACAGGGATTTGCTTGTAGACGCCTCTATTCACTTGGCTTCCAGATTCATTATCTATCAGTTGTAGGGCCTGTTTGCCCATTTCTATTAGAGTTACATTTCCATTACAGTTTTCAGACTTTGGCATGTATTGTTTTAGTATTCGGTTTATTTATTTCAGTTGTGGGATTTGTGGTGAGGAGTTTTCCTCCAGACTTTATTTACGTTTTGTGATGGTTATTCTATTTACTTCATTATGGTGAATGGTGTTATTATTCTTTGTTACACTTGTTGCATGTTAATCAGACTTAACTTAAAATTTGGCACTTACTTTTTAAATTCTAGGTGGTTAGTAATCATAAAAATGTTTTCGACAGTGATGCTATTAACTGGACCAACTTGACATTTTGAATTAATTTGATAAAGGAGTAGCTACCCGGTATTTAATTAGTCGGGGTGTCACAGGTGGTATCAGAGCATCAGGTTCTAGTGTCCTTTAGGATCTGTACGGCTATTATGTTTCCGCTAAGTTTCTTTGATATAGAGCCCTATATTTTAGGACTGTTGTACTCTTTTTGTGTATGCTTCGTTCTTCAGCTATCTTAAGTTTATAAACAGCGAACTTATAAACTTTGTTCTTATTTCAGATGCCTCCACGACGTGCACGACAAGTTCCCAGGGATGCAACGCCCGAACCCCAGCCCGCTCCAGTTCAGGGCATGATGAACGTCGCTGAGGTTGCAGCTATAGTAGCCCAAGCGGTAAATGCCGCCATTGCCATTGTTCAGCAGGCACCACCTCAGGCGCCAGTTGCCGCGCCAGTACAGGCTAATGCATTGCCGTCTGCTTGGGAGCGTGTACGTGACGCTTTTCAGAAAGCGCATCCGCCAGAGTTTGCAGGTAGCTCAGATGTGGTAGTCTCGAGCCAATGGAGGAAGGATATGCAGAGGCACTTGAGGATGTATGAGTGCACGGACGTCCAGAAGCAGGTGCTAGCTACGTTCAAGCTAGTTGGATCGGAGCTACAGTGGTGGGAGTCTATTACCACCGCGGAGGAGAGGGATACTCTCACGATTCAGGAGTTCTGGGTGCGGTTCGACCGCAAGTACTTTCCGTCAGCTGTTCACACGGAAATGAGGAGGAAATTGATGAGTTTGAGGAAGGAGGGCAAGACTGTGGCCGAGTATGAGGCCGAGTTCACGAATTTGTTGAACATCGTTCCAGACGAGATACCAACAGAGAAGAAGAAGATTGAGAAGTTCACGGACAGGTTGACATGGAGGATCTGTCATCATCTTCTAGGGAACCTATCGTTGGCCACCTATTCTGAAGTGGTTAACGCTGCATTGTTTCACTGCCAGGACCACCGTTTTCATATGGCCGAGGGCAAGAGGTCGGGGGAGTCTAGCCATCAGGGCAGGACTGGAGGACATGGTGTCAGCGGGGCACAATCTGGTCAGGGGCAGAGACAGAATGATCAGGGCTCCCAGCAGGGGGATAATAAGAGGTTCCGGTCAGGGAACTACAGACAGGGACAGGGAGGTTTCCGTCAGGGCCATCAGGGTCCAAACGGCCATCAGGGCCAACAGGGGCAGAATGGGCAGCAGTTTCATCAGGGCCAGCAGGGCCAAGGGAGGAACGGTAACCGCCACCAGGGCCGGGGGAAGCAGGGGCAGAGAGGCGGGAACTTCCCAGGGAAGTGTTTTGTTTGTGGCAAGACTGGCCATAAGCGACAGGATTGTCCTGATAGGGGCAGGGCCCCACAGCAGCAGCAGCAGGGTGCTCGCCAAGAGCCACAGAGGCCTATGTTTCCCGCCGCTCTCCCCGCACCGCCACAGATGGCAGCATTGCCACCCATTCCAGCAGTCCCAGCTCAGCAGGGGCAGCTACAGTATGGACGTGTCTACAACGTCCACCAGGCTGCAGTTCCACAGGCACCGCCCGCGATTGAGGGTACATTTCCTATCCATGGCACTATGGGTCGGGTATTATTCGATACGGGGGCTACACACTATTTTATAGCTACACACTTCGCGAAAGCTTTAGGATTGTTAGCTACGACAGAGAGCACAGTGACGTGTGTCGACTCACCTTTGGGGAGTGGGTCACTTATATTCTTTATATGCCGGGGAGTGGGAGTAGGGATTGGTAGTCTCGTATTACCTGCAGATATGTTAGTATTAGATATGCATGTTCACGATGTGATCATCGGTATGGATTGGCTCGTAGCTTATAGGGCCATGATTGATTGCTTCAGCGGGAGCATTGTTTTTGCCATTCCGGGGCAAGAGATGTTCGTAGTGGTGATGCCTCGCCCAGAGGGAGGATCGACCGCTCATTTGTATTACCTAGAGGAGGATACCTCTAAGGAGGTTGTGATTCCTTTAGATTCTATCCCAGTAGTCAGGGAGTATTCAGATGTGTTTCAGGAGATACCAGGTTTACCACCCAGTCGAGAGATAGACTTTGTTATAGATTTTCTACCGGGTACGAGACCTATAGAACGTGCACCGTACCGTATGGCTCCAGCTGAGATACGAAAGTTACGGGATCAGATAGAGCAGCTGTTAGGTCAGGGCTTTATTCGCAGGAGTACCTCACCTTGGGGAGCTCCAGTTTTGTTTGTGAAGAAGAGGGACGATTCACTGAGATTGTGTGTGGACTACCGAGAGTTGAATAAGGTCACGATACGGAATAAGTATCCGTTGCCTCGAATCGATGACTTATTCGACCAGTTGAGAGGAGATTCTTTCTTCTCGAAGATTGATTTGAGATCGGGATACCATCAGTTACGTATTCGGGAGGAGGATGTCTCAAAGACTGCGTTCTTGTCGAGATATGGTTCTTACGAGTTTCGGGTTATGCCTTTCGGTTTGACCAATGCTCCAGCAGTGTTTATGGACTTGATGAACAGAGTGTTCAGGGATTTCCTAGATCAGTTTGTCATTGTCTTCATTGATGACATTCTGGTTTACTCCCAGACAGAGGAGGAGCACGCCGAGAATTTGAGGCAAGTTTTGCAGACACTACGTCAGAACGAGTTATATGCAAAATATGAGAAGTGTGGGTTTTGGCTGATGGAAGTCCAGTTTTTGGGACACATTATTTCCAACCAGGGAATATCTGTTGATCCGGGGAAAGTATTAGCGGTGAGGGAGTGGGGACAGCCCATGACACCGACTGAGATTCGTAGTTTCTTGGGTCTAGCATGATACTACAGGAGGTTTATTCGGGGTTTCTCGGAAATAGCAGGTCTTTTGACACATCTGACTCGTATGGGTGTGCCCTACATCTGGAGTGATGCCTGTCAGTTGGCATTCGATGAATTGAAGGAAAAATTGACCTCAGCACCTGTGTTAGCATTGCCGAGACCGGGAGTTGAGTATTTGGTTTACACCGATGCGTCTTTGCAAAGACTGGGAGGTGTATTGCAGCAGGAGAGACAGGCCATAGCTTATGCTTCCCGTAAGCTTAAGCCTCATGAGAAGAATTACCCCACGCATGATTTGGAGTTGGCGGCAGTGGTATTTGCCCTACGGATTTGGAGGCACTACCTTTTGGGGGAGAAGTTCCAACTATTCACGGACCACAAGTCCCTACAATACCTGTTCAAGCAGAAGGAATTGAATATGCGGCAGCGTAGGTGGCTTGAGTTTGTGAAGGACTACCAGTTCGACATCCAGTATCACCCGGGTAAGGCTAACGTGGTGGCAGACGCGTTGAGATGTAGGCCAGCAGATGAGGTGGCAGAGGTGTGGAAGGCAAAGTGGAAGGAATTGGGACACCAGGATGCAGTGGCCCGATCTTTCATGTCTGTGATGACCGTTACACCGCAGATTGTCACGAAGGTAGTACGGGCACAGGCTAATGACTCGTTCTCTCAGGAGAAGATAGTTCGATTACTAGCAGAGGGAGTCGAGTCCTATACCGTTAGCTCAGACGGGGGATTACGCTTCAATGGGAGATTGGTAGTTCCGGAAGGGGATGAATTGCGACACAATGTGATGCCAGAGTCGCACGGATCACGGTTCACGGTACATCCCGGAGGGGACAAAATGTACCAAGACATGAGACGCCAGTATTGATGGAGCGGTATGAAGAGAGATATCGCTGAGTTTGTTTCGAAATGCGCCACTTGTCAGCTTGTAAAAGTGGATCATCAGAGACCGACAGGATTGCTACAGCCATTGGAGGTCCCGGTGTGGATGTGGGAGAGCATATCCATGGACTTTATCACGGGGTTGCCTACGTCGCAGAGGGGTCACGACTCCGTTTGGGTAATTGTGGACAGGTTGTCCAAGGTCGCTCACTTTTTACCCGTAAGGACTGACTACACTACGGGACAGTATGCCCAGCTCTTCATTTCAGAGATTGTGAGACTTCACGGTGTGCCCCTAAATATCGTCTCTGACAGAGACAAGATATTTGTTTCGAGGTTTTGGGGGAGTTTCCAGGAGGCCATGGGCACGGAATTGCGGTTGAGTACGGCTTATCATCCGCAGACCGATGGGCAGACCGAGCGCACAAATCAGATGTTGGAGGACATGCTACGCATGTGCATTATTGACTTTGGGGGTGGATGGGAGCAGTACCTTCCACTGGTGGAGTTTGCTTACAACAACTCCTATCAGTTCACTATTGGCATGGATCCGTTTGAGGCATTGTACGGTAGGCCTTGTCGTTCCCAAGCATGTTGGTTAGAGGTGGGGGACAACAAACTACTTGGGCCGGAAGTTATTCAGGATACTTTGGCAAGGATTGAGTTGATTCGAAGTCGCATTCGGGTAGCTCAAGACAGGCAGAAGAGTTATGCTGATGCGAAGAGATTTTTCAAGGAGTTCCAAGTAGGGGACCAGGTTTTTCTCAGGGTATCTCCTATGAAGGGGATTATGCGTTTCGGGAAAAAGGGGAAGTTGGCACCGAGGTATGTGGGACCGTTTCCTATTATTGAGCGGATCGGACCGGTTGCGTATAGACTTGGACTACCGGAGCATTTGCATCGGATTCACGATGTGTTCCATATTTCCTCGCTGAGGAAATACCTTAGAGATAATTTGGCTCATTCTCACATTGCTGTGGAGGACATCGATCTCCAGCCGGATAGCTCCTACGAGGAGGGGCCGATTGCTATTTTGGACCGAAGCGAGAGGAAACTGCGGTCAAAGATAGTTCCGTTAGTGAATGTTCAGTGGCGACATCACAATGTCGAGGAGTCCACATGGGAGCGCGAGGATGAGATGCGCGATCGTTATCCAGAGTTATTTTTAGCAGGTACTTTCTAGTTTCAAATTTTGGGACGAAATTCAGTTATTAGGGGGGAAGTATGTAATACCCCGTACTTTTGGCTATATTTATTTTTTGGGATTAATTAATTAAATGTGAATTATTTGGAAATTAATCCGGGTTAATAATACTAACGAGATGCGAGTTGGTATTTGATTATGTGGATATATGATTATATATGAATTTGGAATTATGAAATTTGTCGTGAGATTTATATACGGCATTTTAGAAATTTTGTTGAGACGCGTGGGACCGCCGTGTCACGGTGTAATATTTTGATTATAAAAGTGATTTTTATTTCTATTATCCGTATGGTCGTTTTGAGTGCGCCAACGCGTCCGGAAGGGTCGAGATAGTCAGAAAACACTAGCCGGGGGTGTAGTTTGGATTCCGGGGTATTTTTAGGCCATACCGGCATCATAAAGGGTATTTTGGTAATTTTACATTTTGAGGAATTAAAAGTGACGAAAATTAGAGATGTAAATCTGATGTGGATTAAACCCACTAAACCCACTAACCTACCCATATTAACCTAGAAGGCTACGTAGGTTATTAGAAGAGTTTTCTAAGTTCCCCAAATCAAACCCTAGCCACCTTAAGCCACCATTGGAGAAGAAGCTTGGAGAGAAGATATTCTGTAGAAATCTTCACCAAACCAACATCAAAATCAGAAATCAACCAAGGCAAGTGACTTTATTCCATTTAATTTCAGAGAATGTCCTTTCCATGTTAGAAATTGAAGAATTTTAATTGTTCTTGAAAGTTGAATGAAAACCCATGTTAATTGGATTTAGAACTTGAATATTGAGGACAAATCGCATGTAGAATTACATAGAGATAATTATTATGGTATTAATGTATGTTGTTTGTAAGAAAAACGGATTTAATTCGGGGATTTGATGATGATAAAGATCTAGGGTTCATGTTCTTATAAAAATTGGGGAAAAATATAGAATCTTGTGATTAAATGATGTATAGGGTGCAATAAAGCCTTAAAAGATGTTAGTTTATGACCTTAGCATGTTTTAGGATGATTAGAGAACTTAAGACATTGTTGGGATGAACTTTGGAGAAGATTTGAGGAGTAGAAATGGATGAAAAACAAGATTAGACAAATCTGGGACGAATCTGGTAGGTCGTTAGAAGCCCCTGCCCAGGTCGTTCGAACGAACTCGTTCGAACGAGCTTCTAATGAGTTGACCAGTCGCTGCTAACGAGAAGGGATCTCGTTCGATATCTCGTTCGAACGAGATATCGTTAGAAGGTATAGTTCGTTCGAACGAACTGGAATCTCGTTCGAACAGCCTCGTTCCAACGAGACTTCTAACGAGTTGACAGTGGAATCTCGTTCGAACAGTCTCGTTCGAACGAGACTTCTAACGAGTTGACAGTTTGGTCCTTTTTGGACTGTTATGATTTTTGGAGTCCCGTAAACTTGGTCGAGGATATAGATAACATTCCGATGATGATGAAATGATAGAATTGGGACTTTTGGGTATTTATGAGAAGGAAATTATATACGAGAGTTAAATTAAATGGACGGTTTGGGTTGAGACGTGAGTGTCTACTACGACGTGAGAGTGAATTAGGGCGCGTATGTTTATAAACCGGAATAATATAATTTGTAGATATTATAAGTTAGTACGAGAATGCAATATGTACTACGATTAAACTACGGGATTACTAAGACGTGTGTTTACTTAGTATTGGTATATGATTTGTGTGTATGACATACCTACCATACTTGCTATCACGGGAGGTTTGCGTTCACTTAGGGCCCTCTAATCCTTGTGTTGCCCGGATTTAGACTGGTTACCTCGATGAACATAGGTCATAGAAAGACTTATTGGGATATTAATAAGTCCGCTGATCGTGGGAGCGTAGGTATGTGCGTGACCCATGTGATGTGACTGTGTTCGCCTCCATTATTTGTGATGTTGTTATCTGTGAACTATTCCTGAGAGATTAGGAATATGTGATCCTTATGTACGTGATGTACCGGGATGGATAGCAGAGTATGTGTGCACCACAGCTTAGTTCTCGAGGTGCTTGTATTGTATATTTATGATGTGAATAATATACACTTAATTAATGAGAACCTTCATGTTATTGTTGTGAATATAATTACGGTATTGTTTTCGAGAAATATAACGAGTTAACTGATAGTTATATATATTACATATTGAGCATCTGAGTTTACGTTAAACCCCTACTTAATTACGAGCGTTATTATGTTAATAGAACCAAGTAATAAGGGTAGGACCTATGACAGTCTAGCTAGATATGATGGTACTTAGCTAGTAGTTTGTATCACTCTAGATGGGTACTTACGTTAGGAGTGCACAGTTAGACGAGAGGTGAGAATATCATGTGAGTGCACGTCCTAACATGTACTTTGCATTTAATGTTTTAAATGTTTTTAAAGCACTTGCAGGTTTTTAAAATATAACTCCACATTCGGGCTCTGTCCCGTTTGCTTTTCAAATCTATTTTTCTTTGTAAAACCATTTTAGGTGCCCAGCCACAAGGACACCATGCATAGGATATTCATTCAGGTGACGAGCAGTATCTGTTGTGGAAGCTACAGGGATTTGCTTGTAGACGCCTCTATTCACTTGGCTTCCAGATTCATTATCTATCAGTTGTAGGGCATGTTGCCCATTTCTATTAGAGTTACATTTCCATTACAGTTTTCAGACTTTGGCATGTATTGTTTTAGTATTCGATTTATTTATTTCAGTTGTGGGATTTGTAGTGAGGAGTTTTCCTCTAGACTTTATTTACGTTTTGTGATGGTTATTCTATTTACTTCATTATGGTGAATGGTGTTATTATTCTTTATTACACTTGTTGCATGTTAATCAGACTTAACTTAAAATTTGGCACTTACTTTTTAAATTCTAGGTGGTTAGTAATCATAAAAATGTTTTCGACAGTGATGCTATTAACTGGACCAACTTGACATTTTGAATTAATTTGATAATGGAGTAGCTACCCGGTATTTAATTAGTCGGGGTGTCACACTTTTGTCCAGGCCATTGTGGGTTTTCCTACCCCGTCAAAGTTTAAAGCACCTGTGGTGACCCCCAAATATGATGGAAAGACAGATCCTGTTCTACACATAGAGCAGTATTAAGCTGCCGCCGATATCTATGCTGCCCCGGACGAGATGAGATGTAGAGCATTCTCAGGAACTCTTACTGGAGCTGCCCAGATTTGGTATAACAATCTTCCTCGGGGTAAGATTTGAACCTTCTTTCAGTTGGCTGAGTTGTTCATCGGCAATTTCTGTTTTGGAGCAAAGCCAGTAAAACGAGTAGCACATTTGTTAAGTGTTAGACAAAAATCTGGTGAGAGTACTAGAGATTACATAACTCATTTTAATAACGAGAAGCTGGAGGTCATAGATTACGAAGAGAAGACATCAATCACCGCTTTGATGAGTGGGTTGTTGCCTAATAAGTTGTATTATACTTTGGCGAAAGATCCACCTAAAACTATGTCAGAGTTAATGGCAAAAGCGGCCAAAATCATGAATGTCGAGGAAGCTATGGCTGCAAAGAAGAATATAGATAAAGACACCAAGGTGGAAGTCGACAAGTCTAAGAATAAAGAGCATAAGGGCAATGGCGGTGATAAACGCTCCAGAAATAATAAATCATCATGGGAAGTCTTGAAGAAATATGACAATTATACTCCTTTGAAAATGGGTATTCATCATGTCTTGGAAGAAATTAAGAACAACGAGGAGGTAAAATGGCCAAAGAAACTGAGGTCAGACATTGATTTGAGGAGTAAGGATAAATATTGCGAGTTTCATAAAGATCATGGTCACATGACCAAAAATTGCATAGCTCTTCAGAACGAGATTGAAACACTCATCCGAAGAGGAAAGCTAGGAAAATATGTTGATCGGGGAGGTGAAAGAAAAAATAATGACCGAGCTAGAGAGAGGTCTAGATCTCCTCGTCGAGCAGAGGAGAAAACGAAGAGAAACCATGAAGATGATCCAGAGGATGACCCCGATCTTCCCAAGAAACCAAGGCAGCCAGAAGGAGAGGTATTTTCCATACGTTTTGGATTATTTGATTGTAATGTTATTACAGGAGGAGATGTAGGAGGAGGAGACCATACTGCAGAAAGAAAAGCTTATCTCGGAGAGGCTCAAGCTTGTTAATATATTCAGCGAATAAATCTGGCCGAGGACGATCGTCTGAGGAAAGTAAACAAAGTGAAGCTGGTCATTGGCTTTTCAAAAAATGACCTGGCAGGTGTTCTTTATCCTCACGACGATCCTCTTGTGATCAAAATGAGGATGGAGGAAGTAGTGATTTCAAGGGTGTTGGTAGATAATGGAAGCTCGGCAGACATCATGTACTATTCATGCTTTGATAGCTTGAAACTAAAATTATCTCAATTGGAACCTTATCACAGACCCCTCCTGGGTTTTTCTGGCAAGAAATTTTTTCCACTTGGGATGATCAAATTGGATATATTCATTGGAACCTGGCCTGCTTGCCGAACAGAAAGAATACGCTTCTTTGTGATGGATAAAAATGTGCAGTCAGCTTATAACATCATCATGGGAAGAGTTGGTTTGAAGAAGTTCGAGGCAGTTCCATCTACAGTGCATCAATGCTTAAAATTCCCAACAAACTTTGGAGTAGGAGTTGTGAAAGGTGACCAAAAAGTAGCTCGGGAATGCTATTATTCATCTGCCGAGCAAGAGGAGCTTGAGTAATCAAGGAAAAAGACTACTACCTTCCAGGTGGAAGAAGATACAGAGATTGAAACTCTTAATCCTAGAGATGAATCCCAACTTGTAAAAGGACAGGTGGTGGAATCTACAGAAAATGTTATTCTGGACGACGAGCACCCTGAACGAGTAACCCAGATAGGTTCATCGTTGGATGCTTCAATAAAACAGGAGTTGATAACTTTCTTGAGAAATAGGAAGAAAACTTTTGCATGGAGTCATGAAGACATGCCAGGAATAGATCCAAACTTCCTATGTCATGAACTCAATGTGAATAAGGAGATCAAGCCCGTAAAGCAGAGAAGAAGGGTATTTAGCCTCGAGAAGAATCAAGCCATTCAAGAGGAGGTCGAAAAGCTCCAGAATGCTCAATTCATTGAAGATGTGAAATACCCGGACTGGTTGGCGAATGTGGTGATGGTAAAGAAGAAAAACAACAAATGGAGAATGTGTGTTGATTTCACTGATCTCAACAAGGCCTCCCCAAAGGATCATTTTCCATTACCCAGAATTGATCAGTTAGTGGATGCTACCTCTGGGCACGAGCTGCTCAGCTTCATGGACGCTTATTCAGGCTACAACCAGATCAAGATGAAACCTGAAGACAGGGAGAGTACTTCTTTTATTACCCCTAGGGGTACTTATTGTTATAATGTTATGCCTTTTGGTTTAAAAAATGCAGGAGCAACTTACCAGCCGCTGATGAACAAGGTTTTTGCCGAGCAAATCAGTTGCAATATGGAAGTCTATGTCGATGATATGCTGACAAAAAGCAAGAAAGCTGTTGATCATCTAGTTGATTTAAGTCAGACTTTTGATCAACTGGATAAATACCAGATGAAGCTCAACCCAACGAAGTGCACATTTGGAGTACGAGAAGGAATGTTCCTCGGGTACATCGTCAACCAAAGAGGCATTGAGGAAAATCCAGAAAAGATCAAAGCTCTTTTAGGGTTGCGATCGCCAACGACGAAGAAAGAGGTGCAGAGTCTTACAGGACGAGTTGCAGCGCTCAACAGATTTGTATCTCGAGCAACAGATAGATGCTTACCATTCTTCAAAACACTTCGAAAAACTTTCGAGTGGAATGATGAATGTGAAAAATCCTTACAAGACTTGAAGAAATATCTGGGAACACCTCCGCTGTTGTCGAGGCCAATAACGAGAGAAAAGTTGTACTTATACCTAGCAGTATCAGAGCATGCAGTCAGCTCGGCATTGATCAGATTGGAGAATGGAGTCCAGAAGCCAATTTATTACACAAGTAAGGCTTTCCGAGGTGCAGAGATCAGGTACCCAAAGTTAGAAAAATTGGCATTGGCATTAATTGAAGCAAGTAGAAGAATGAGGCCATATTTCCAGGCCCATACCATCATCGTGTATACCGACATGCCATTAAGACAAGCCCTTCATAAACCAGAAAAGTCAGGGAGACTGATGTACTGGGAAATAGAGCTCGGTGAATATGATATTGTGTATGAACCCAGGTCATCATTGAAAGGGCAAGCTGTAGCAGATTTTACAGCAGAGTTTACATATCCTGATACCCTCGAGGAACAAAAGTTGCTCACTGACCAACCTGTGGATGTTACAGGATCAACAGACATAAGTCCAGACCAACTCCGTTTGGTAAAAGGGCTTGTGGATGTAGAAAGATCATCAAATTCAAACCCAGACCAACTTCGATTGGTAAAAGGGCGAGAAGAAATGGTCAATGAGGAACGAAAATTAACAGAGGAGGATGGAAGAGAACAACAGATATTTCACCGAGGAACTCTATTGGAGAAGAAATTTGAAGACGAGTTACCTACATGGAGATTGTATGTAGATGGGTCATCTTGCACAGCGGGTTGTGGAGCAGGGATTGTTTTGAAAACCCCAGAAAAGATTGACATAGAATATGCCTTACGATTTCAATTCAAAACCTCCAATAATGAGGCTGAGTATGAGGCCATGATAGCAGGTCTTAATTTGGCAAAGATCATGGAAGCACAACAAGTGATGGTATTCAGTGATTCTCAATTAATTGTGAATCAGATGATGGGAACATATGCGGTTAAAGGAGAATTAATGGTCAAGTATCATGCAAAGGTGATGGAATTGCTGGAAGAATTTAACGCCATTCAGTTTATCAGAATACCCAGAACAGAAAATGCACAAGCAGACGCACTGGCCCGACTAGCATCAGCTACTCGTACCGAGCTGCGAAGAACGATACCAATTGAAGTACTGGAAAGTCGGAGCATAGATGAAGACTTGACGATGAATGTTATTACCCTTGATCTAGGACCATCTTGGATGGATCCCATCAGGGCATATATTGAAGAAGGAGGATTGGCAGAGGACAAGCTCGCGGTAAAGAAATTGAAGTTTAAAGATGCCCGGTATGTACTAACTAATGGTGTTTTGTACAGACGAGGAATTATGGTAGGTTTGCAAAGATGTGTACATCCCTCCGAGGTGAAAGAATTGATTGAAGAGATCCATGAAGGGTCATGTGGAGCCCATGTAGCAGGTCGAACACTTTTACAAAGGGTGATGACACAGGGATATTTCTGGCCGACGATGAGGGCTGATTGTATAGCCTACGCCAAGAGATGTGATAAGTGCCAACGTTTTTCCTCCATCCGAAGAACTCCACAAGCTTTGTTGACACCCATAACTTCCCCTTGGCCATTTGCCATGTGGGGAATTGATTTGGTTGGACCATTGCCGACCACTCGAGGAAGATTCAAGTACCTCGCCGTCGCAGTAGATTATTTTACTAAGTGGGTAGAGGCTGAACCCCTTATCGATATGACGTACGAGAAGGTATACCAATTTGTCTGGAAGAATATCATCTGTCGATATGGTCTCCCTCATGCCTTCATCACAGACCATGGAACACAATTCAACAACGAGGAGTTTGCTGCCTATTATCAATAATCAAACATCCTGAAGACTCATTCAGCACCAGGTCATCCTCAAAGCAATGGGCAGACTAAGGTGACAAACAGAATGCTACTAAATGGTTTGAAGAAGAGGATAAGTGAGGCTAAAGATAATTGGATTAATGAGCTACAGTCAGTATTGTGGGATTACCGAACAACTCCCCGAGCAGCAACTGGAGAGTCACCATACATGCTGGCATTTGGAAGTGAGGCTGTAATACCTGCTGAGTTGGGTCTCCCAACACACAGAGTGCTAAATTTCAATTCTCCAGGCAGTGACTTGATGAGAAGATTAGATTTGGACATGCTCGAGGAGGTTAGAGAAGAGGCAACCATTAGGAATGCTGCTTACCAACAACGCACACTCTGTTCTACAACAAAAGGGTGAAGAAATGCGACTTAAAAGAAGGGTATTATGTGCTAAAAAAGGTCATTCAGAAGCACAATAAACTTGAAGCCAACTGGCATGGACCTTACCGAGTTACAGAAGTTGTCCGACCAGGAACTTACCGAATAGCAACTCTAGAAGGAGAGGAATTTAAGAATTCGTGGAATGCTGAACACCTACGCAAGTATTATCAGTAATGTAAAATGTAAAGCAATTCCTTCATTATGAATAAAACGATGATGTTTCACCATCTCCTTCCTTTTATTACAAGTTTTTTGGGGAATACTAGTGTGATACACTACACTGATCGTACACTTGCGTGATCAACTTCGGTTGCTAAAAGAGCTTGTGGACAAGATAGTTCGAAAGAACCTGATAGTTCGAGCGTGATCAACTTCGGTTGGAAAAATAGCGAGAACAAATTATACTCCTTTGGTTAGGAGGCGTACACTTGCGTGATCAACTTCGGTTGGTAAAAGAGCTTGTGGACAAGATAGTTCGAAAGAACCTGATAGTTCGAGCGTGATCAGCTTCGGTTGGTAAAATAGCGAGAACAAATTATACTCCTTTGGTTAGGAGGCGTACACTTGCGTGATCAACTTCGGTTGGTAAAAGAGCTTGTGGACAAGATAGTTCGAAAGAACCTGATAGTTCGAGCGTGATCAACTTCGGTTGGTAAAATAGCGAGAACAAATTATACTCCTTTGGTTAGGAGGCGTACACTTGCGTGATCAACTTCGGTTGGTAAAAGAGCTTGTGGACAAGATAGTTCGAAAGAACCTGATAGTTCGAGCGTGATCAACTTCGATTGGTAAAATAGCGAGAACAAATTATACTCCTTTGGTTAGGAGGAGTACACTTGCGTGATCAACTTCGGTTGGTAAAAGAGCTTGTGGACAAGATAGTTCGAAAGAACCTAATAGTTCAAACCCACGACTAATTTTGGATGGTAAAAGGGTGAGAACAACATTCTTAAAATGCCAATTTTGGCTGGTTAAGAAACAAAATATGCCAACAAGTTGGTCAGAAGGTAAAATCATTCCAGAAAATACAAAATATTCCAAACTGAGCCAAGTATAGTTAGTCGGGGATAAAAACCCATTAATTATAGTTGATCAACGAGGAGAACTTATTGACGAGGAGGGTCCATCAACCTGGTTGGTCGGACACATTTTATGAAAACTCTCGCTAATTATACTTGGTCGACGAGTACAATTTTACAACCTTAGTTGGTTGGGAAAATTTTAAACATTTTTATACTCATTACTTTATCGAACAACATTTTTTGTAACTGTTTATTACTAAGTTGGTTGATGAACAGCACAAAATTGTTATCTTTTTAATAGATACATATGCACAGATGTAAAAGTGTTAGGCAAGCACAAAAGAATAGCAATACAGATTTGCAAACAGAAAATGAAAGTCTTTCATTAAAAATTCAAAATAAATTACAAGTTACATATATATATGCTAACTATTACATTGAAAATCCTATTCTATTGGTTTTTTCCCTTCAGCCTTCGACACAGGTTCCTCGCCAGCATGAGGATCATTTAATGTCTGAGGAAAATTGATAAAATTCAAATCCTTCAACATCCTGACATTCATTACTGAAGGAGTATCCAAGAGATGCTTGGGATGAGATAATTCAATCTGAGAATGAAGACTATAGTCACCAAGATATTTTGAAATTAAGCTCCGAGGAATAGCACGAGCTGGGATCCATTTCATGTCCAGTTTATAAGGCGGTACAGGCAAGTCTAGTAGCCCAGGAGCATGATAATTCCATAAATAATGGCCCTGCTCTAGCTTTAACACACCCAGTGCGTTCAACCATCCTTGTTTATAACCCTCATTATTGGCATTTTCAATACGAGCATCCAAGTGATAAAGGGCCTCATTATAACCTGCATTCCAAAATTCCCTGGGCTGCTTATGGAATTGGAAGGTTAATCTATCCAATTGTTCAAGAAGGTTTTTGGCGAAAAGGTCCTTGGTATGTAAAGCAGACTTCGTCGGAGTAAGTTGATCTTCCAAAGTCAGGATTTTCTTGGACATTTCAGACAGAGCACGATCTTTTGCTTTCAATTCGAACGCTTGAGTTTCCAAAGTAGACTGAGTGCGAGCCTCTTCAACATTACGGCTGAGAACTCTTGATCGACTCCGAGCAGGTGGAGAACTTTGCTCCTCGACAACATTTTGAACAGCTCTTCCTCGCCCACGAGAACCTCTTCCTCGTCCCCGAGCAGTAGCAGAAACACCAGACTTTCTTAAAGTATACAATTCTTGCCTTAATTTGGCTTTTTCAACCTCTAAGAATGAGACTCCTTCATTAGTGACCGGTACCAAGGCAGTAGAGGATGAAGCTGCAGACTCGTATTGCGCCAACTTTTTCTGCAAATTGTTGTTCTCTTATTCCAGCCGCTCGGCGATCTGTCTGCAGGCCTCAACTTCACCTTTTAGGGTTCTCTCCCTAACATCGTACCCAGCAATGATCTTTTTGTGACCTGTCTCAGAGGAAAGATGTTGGTACCTATTCTCATATTCCTTGTGCAACAAAGCAGTTGATTCATTGTGCTGACTCTGAAGAACTTCTAAGGTACAATGAAGCTCCTCAATCAAGTCATAGTAGGCCACGTTATTGGCCACAGCTCGGTTAAGTAAATCCTTCAAGTACCGATAAGCCTCAATTGCTTGTTCTGAAGCATCATGGCCAAGGATGTCAACAATTTTTGATACACTCAAATTTGTATGACCAGCCTTATAATATTCATGGCATTGCTGCATCAGCTTTGTATCATGTGCAGATATCAGTTCCATTCTAGCCACAAACTAATAATGAAAAGGAGACAACAGTCAACAAAAACAAATCATCAACAACAGAGAAGAACAAAGATGTATTTTATTAGATCATAAAAAGATTACATTGTTTGATTACAAATGATAATGAAAGATAGAAATGATACCGAACAACTTCACACCTTTTCCTTGTCTCCCAAGACTTTCTCGGGAGGCTGGGACGAGGAGCTTGGTTGCTCGGTGGTAACAGCAGCTTGATCAGCAGGAGTTGAAATTTTCTTAGGAGGAGGAAGCATGGAAGAAATGTCCTCGTTGGCAGAAGGTAAAGAGGCAGGGACTTGATCACCCATGGCCATGGAAGATTCATCAGAGATAGCCTCATCTTCTTCTTCTTCTACAATTGGCGGGGGAGGACCAGGGAGGTGTAGCTGAAATAGCTCAGAGTCGTCTTTGATCCTCAATTCCTGTAGGGCAGCTACCCAGCCATCTCGGAAGTATTTCAACTTCCCGTATTGTACTTGGGATGTCATCGTAGCAATCCCTTTGTCCCATCCTTTATCCCAGCCAGCGCTGAAGGATTTTTTAACTGCGAGCTTTCTTTTCAGTTTATCCGAGGAGAGCTTCTCGGATAGAAGATCCGCGACAGTCTTTAACTTCGCATCCAATTCTTCTTTTTGGCGCTTGACATCTCGCAGGACGGACAACTCTTCCTCTGCCTTTTTCAGCTTATCTTCAAGCTCTCCAAATTTCTTGAGCTTGTCATCATATTTTTGATGCTCGACCTCTAAACTTTTCACCTTATTCTCCAAACTCTTGGAGATCTCAGCCAGCTTCACCTTCTTAGCTTCAACTATAGACAACTTTTTCTCCCAGTTAGCTTTGTCCTCATTATACTGCTGACGAGAATCCTTCAAGGATTGGGTCAAACCCAGCAGAGCATCCTCTACCCCCGACGAGGAGCTGGAAGCTTTAATTGCTTCATCTTTCTTCACGATGTTGTTAAAACAATTCACCAGATAAACAAGGGAAAAAGTGACAGATCAGTACAAAAATACACGTATTTAAAGAAAGAGAGGAAATTCAGAGTGTGAGAAATTTACTGAAGCCAGGTGACGGGTAGCTAGGGATGTCAGCATATCCCTAGAAATCTTTTCATCAGTTCCTTGGACCTCGGGTATGATCCAAGTTTTTACCGAGCTCATGGCAGAGCTCGGAGGAATGATGGTTGGAACACCAACACCACCAGCTGTTAGAGAGGAGATGGTTTCAGCTAGATTGACAGTTTCAGCCAAATTGACTGAGGACGATTTTCTCAATCTCCTCAAAGGGACTTCAGTAGTTTCAACTAAGGAAGAGCTCTTGGTCGGAGAGATAGCAGTCATCTCCACAGGAGTAACCTTCTTGCTCGGAGCCACTGGAGGCTTCTCGGTAACTTTGGAAGGCACAACATCCACCTTCTTAGTCCCCTCTGGGACATCAATTTTGCTTTTCTTGGCCTCAGCAGCAGAAGTAGTGTCATCAAATAGAGCAGGAGGAGCTCTTTTCCTACCCATTTTCTGGCTCAAAGGAATATGAGATTCTGGATCAGAGTCTTCAGGAATTTGCACTGGATCACTGGAGCTGATCACAGGGCGAGCAGTAAAAGACGACGTATAACTCCTGTACTGCAACAAGTATGAGGCAGACCTGATATGCTCGTCTGCAATCTTCTGATGCAAGCTCCAGATATGTTTCAATTGCCTTATATTAACTTCTGATTCTTTAGGAGTTTTTCTCTTGCTACTAACTGCAAACAAAAACAATTTGAAATGTCAATCATGCATTTATTCAAACATGACGAAGTCATAATTTCGAGAATAAAATAAAATGAAAATAACCTATCCCATTGCCATAGGGGGCATTTGGGACCTTCATACACTCCGTCTCCGACTAAAGGAGCATGTTGACAATTTTTGAAAACTAACCCATGTTCAAAATAATCCCTGTTGGCATCAGGGAGATTGAATACTAAAGCTCTATTCAAAAATCTGGTTTTTAAATAATAGACGTTGTCTAAAATAGCCCATCTATAGCAATACATAATCTCAGGAATTCCTATGCGAGTTCCATGAGTCTGATTTAATTTATGCACCCCGTTAACTATTCTCCATGTATTGGGGGCTACTTTTGCAGGAACAACATCGAAATGTTGGCAGAATTCTAAGCATAAAGAGTTGGGTGGAAAAGAAAATCCACACTCAGCAATAAAGAGGCTGGGGAACCAATGTCCCTCAGCCAATCGAAAATAATCTGAAGGCTCAGAAAGAACCTCCAGAGTTACCCAGGAAGGAATGGAAAAATCGGAATGAAATTTCTCAACAGATTCCACAAGATAAACCATAGTGAATAAAAGAAATACAGAAGAAAAGAAGAGAATCTTACAGGAAAAAGGAAGAGCTGACAACTAGCGAAGGAAAAGATGAACGCACAAGAGAGAGAGAGAACAGAAAGCTTGAATGTAGACAATTGGAAAAGGTAGAAGACGGTATGGTTACTTAAGAAGTTTAAATACTTTACCTTGGGAAGCTGCGAAGGAAATGATTACACAAAAGAAACTAATACGCCACCGGCGGCTAAAAGGACAAAAATGCACGAAGATCGAAGCACTCATAAAAATTCGAAAAAGCGGATTCTGCGAATTTGGAAGGAAATTCAAATATGAAGAAAAGGCTCCTAAAACCCAGGAAAGTCATTTAATATCGCCATATACCGAAAAATAATGTTCCATACTCCTCAAAGTTCGAAATATGAAACATTGGGGGCTTCTGTTGATACCAAAATTAATATGCTGATATGGACGAATAATATGACAACACGTGTCAATCTACTTGGCACAATAGCAACGAGGAAGTTCATTTCTCCGACCAACTCATGTTCTCTCCGAGCAACGAGGATACACCGAGGTACTTCAGCACTCCGAGGTACTCTAGCGCTCTGAGGAACTCTTGAGCAACGAGCAACTAAGGCGGTCCGAGCTGCATCTCGGCCATAGCATTAATTGCCAGATAATCAACAGTTCAACTATTCATTGAATGTTCATCATCTTGACGCACACGCTGCATTAAATGTATTACCCTTTCATATGTATATCATTTAATGTATCAACCCTTTCATGTACAGCCTAAGGGCTATAAATACCTTGTATCGCCCTCATTCAAAGGGACCGAAATTTCTTGGTTGAACCACAAACCGAGAATTCCCAAATACTCAGCAATAACATAACAGTGGACGTAGGCCATTCATATAAGGCTGAACCACTTTAGAAATCTTTGTCTCATTTTATTTATCTGTGATTGAATAATTAGAGCGATCTATTTTTTTACATCAACAATAACACAAAGGATCGGGGACTTCTAAGAGACGTAGGGATGCTTAAACATATATATTGATGATGATTAAGAATGCTAATTTTGAAATTAGTTTTTATTTATTTTGAGATACATTATTATCATTATATCTGGATTATATTCATTTCGTTTATGATGTACTTGGTTTGTACCGAGTGATTGTACTTTATTTTGATATATTTATTGGATCGTCTTGTACTATTGGAGATTCTTGACAAATTTCTTTTATATATGTTGTCTTTATTTCACTTCATTGAGGCTTTATGTTTTATTGACATCTGATCCCATTTATCTATTATCTATTCACTACTTTAGTCATATATTATTGTTATATTGTAGATATTTATGTTATACCATTGATTTTCTCAGTTTATCACATGATTTCTCATTGTGATTATCTTATTTCTATGATACATATCTAAACATGATGTTCATTCTTGTCTTGTAGCTAGATATGTTGATTGTGGTTTATCTGTCCCACTATTTGTCTATTCGAGGCAAAAATGGGGAGAGACATGTGATGTCAGGAGAGTTTTTATACTGATATTATTTTTATATTTTTATTCCTCCATACTTCACTGGGTATTTTTTTTGTTTCATTTATGTAATGATTTTCAGAGATTTAGACATCTTGACCACATCACATTCAGGTATGTTTATGCTTCACCGATTTTATCTATATTAGTTCATGTCCTGTATTTTTCCTTTTTGGGTTTATGGGATGGGGCAGAGGTTTTCGGGTTGATGGTCCGGCTTTGCATTTCACTATTTTGTTTTTTTCCCTAGAATAGCCAAACGGTGAGGTTTGTAAGGGAAAATTTTCAATCGAGTCAATTTGTTTTTAATTTGCGTAATTCCGAACAAAATTGTTTGAGTCGTAGGTTAGTCATTGAGTTGTGATCCCAAAATGACGATGTGATGTGTTGAAGTTGTTGTGTCAAAGCTTTGAAGATTACATCATGCCGTGTTTAATGCCTATTTTATCTTCACACACTAGGATTTATCATAGATCTCGCCGATAAGAATGCTAAAGAATTTTGAGATCTAGGATTTTGTTTAAGGATGTATTTTAAAATTAAAATGTTTTGGGACTTTGAAAAAATAATTTTGGAAACGCATTTTTTGAGTTATTTTTTATTTAAAAAATTGAGGTTGTTTTAACTTAAAATTATTTTTTGTTTCCAGTTGTTCAAACGAGATGAGAATGTCATTTGAACGAATGGTCTTTTTCATTTGAAGTATCGTTAGAAGCATTTATCAAATGATCATAGATTGAGGGCGTACTGTTTTACTCGTGAGATAGATATTGGTTCAAACGAGATTGATATGTCATTTAAACGAGAAGAATTTCATTCAAACACGATAGCATTCTCGTTCGAACAAGGCCAATTTTTCGTTCGAACAAGACGTTACCTCAAAATTCATTTTTTTGTATTTCAGGATGTTTTCCACTTAAAAATCAGGAGGAGCTTTTGTCGAAAAATGTCTCTGCGCCTGTTTACATAAGTTCCCACATATTTCACACATCTTTAGTTTTCAATATCCAAATCTCAATATTTTAAAGCTCTAGTGATCTTGATTAGGGCATCGAAAATTGTTCTTCCTATTTGAACAACTGTTTTCATGTAATGGACTCCGTACGTGGTGATTGTGAAGAATAAAAAATGGACTCCATGTTCGAATTCGTAGACGGTTGCTAAGCTGCATCTGTGGATACCAAGGTGCAGGTGGAATCGTATACTGTGGACACTTGCATTGGTGAAATCCTGCATGGCACTATGAAGGAGCGATAGAAGAGGAGAAGAGGCGTCCAGGCTTATGAGTGATCGAGTTGTTGAGTAAGACTATATATCTCTTTGTAATTTTTCGTATCATAGTGATTGTCTGGCCAAAGATGTTTGAGAATATTTCCCTTAATGGTTTCCTTAAACATCGACTTCTTGTGGTTTTCTTGATTTATTTACTTTTATCTACTTTGTCACTCTAGATGCATACAATAGGGTTAACAAGATAAAACTAGTAAATGGAATTGTTTGTCACAAGATAAAGTTTAATCAGTGCAATATGAAATTGTAATTTTTTTAAAAAGTTAGTGTTTGCCTAAAGAAATATACTTATGGGCCTTCTCATACTCCAAGTACCAATTTAGAGGCCACTAGGTGCTCCCGAGCGCTGTTTAACTCCGGTCAACTTCCACATCTAAGCTGAAGCTTAATGAATCTTACAAATTCTCTGAATCCCCTTTCCAACAGTCCACCCCATGCACAAATCGGACCTACAGCTTAGACGAGTGGTCCATTTCACCATAAAAAATTGATCTAAAGGCCACTAGGCGTCCCTTTTATACTCTAGCCAACTTTTTGGTCTGAGAGGAATCTTAATAAATCTTCGAATGGATCTGAATAGCCTTTTCAACAGTCTGCCCGTGCACAAATCGGCCTTACGATTTGAATGAATGATCCATTTTACCTAAAAAATTGGTCTAGAGACTAATGGGCAATTTTGGGCCCCGTTTGACCTTGGTCAACTCCGGGACTCAGGAGTTGCTCAATGGATTCTTGATGGGATCTGAATACCCATTTCCAACGATCTAACCCGTGCATGATTCTGGCTTATGAATTGCATTTTATGATCTTTTTTCAAAAAACTTGTCCCAGGCTGCCGAATGGAACCCTTAAGGGCCTATCAGCAGTGTGCCTGAGGTGATGTGCAGATAGGCACATCTAGGAACATGTTGATCAACAGTATCCTTGACCCTATAAATATAGGCTATGACCTCACATTTAAAGCAAAATCATGAACATTCCCCTAATATATATAGAGAACATTCTCTCGATTTCAGAGTTGTTCCTTTCATAAAAAGCCTATTTCCCACCTTCCATTCGATCATTTTCATACTTCATTTAGTAAATTTCCCACATCTCTTCATACCACCCTCATCCCATGGCAATATTAGCATATCTATATTCAAGATCAAAATCAAGCATTCATAAGGAAGTCCAATTCGTCATCCTTTTCTCTAAATTTTCTTATTTTCGTATTATTTGCTTTATTTCTAATTTAGCACTTTATTTCATTTCATCACATATATTAATCTCAAACCTTTATAAGTAGTAATTTCACATACTTTATTTTCATAAAAAAAAAGAACAGAAAATAGGGTTTATCCATAAATTCCAAACGAGGGATTCTCATCTCACCTACCCACTTTTAAAACACGTTTATCTCTTCACAAACAAAAAAGATTAATCTCACATTTGGATTTATGGACTAAACCCCGCCATATGTTATGGGAGCGGGAAGATGAAATAAAAGAGCGATATCCACACCTTTTTGGAAATTAATGTAAGTAAAGTTTGGGGACCAAACTTTTTATAAGGAGGGTAGGATGTAATGACCCCATTTTCTTATGCCAATATATAATTGTCTTCTTTCAATTTCGTCATACTTACTATCTAATAATTATATATTATTACATATATGGTATTCCGAGTTCTTAATATGATAGATCCCGTTTTTAAATTTTAAGAATCAACGGTAAAATGGGTCAGATTGAGATTTTATGGCACATCCTAAGCTAAGTGATAAGTTTTGGGGTAGAAAATGTAATTTTATGAAACTTTAGGGACTTGGTTTTAATAAAGAAAGTTTCAGGGATCAAAATGAAAAATAAAAAGGGGCCTTTTTGTAAATAAAATATTTTCAGGGACCTATAAGAAATATTGAAAATATTTGGTGTGAAATTACCAAAATGCCCTTCAGGTCCGAAATGACCCTTATACCCTTAATACCTATCCACCTCGTGCTCGGTTTTGACACCTCCACCGTACACGTGTCATCGTTAGAGGAGAAGCCAAAACACGTGTCGTCGTTAGAGGAGAAGCTAAAACACGTGTCGCAGTCCGGTGAAATAAGACTACAAGACGCCTCCGTTACGCGACACGTCAACGCTGACTCCCATTGTAAAAGCTTGGTCAGCATGGACATGTGTCAACCGTGGGATATCTTTGGAAAACTATAAATAGGTCCTTTGGGGGATCATTTGAAACTCACACCAATTCCTTGAGAATTATTGAAAGAAATAGTGAGAGAACGTGTGAGAAAGTTTAAGAAGAAGTTCTTAGGGATATTCATCTTAAGGTAATCTTAATGTTATAATGCATCTTTATAGTTTTAATTTATTGTTTTATAGCTTTATTTAGTAGTTATGCTGGTAAAATACAATAAAGAATTCACTAATCAAAACTTAAAATTTAGAACAAATCCAAGTTGATTTTATAAACTTGTTTGAAATTATACGCTTTTAAAAATGATTCTTTTTAAAGAAATTACTCGTTATTATGGAATCCGATTTAAGTAATTCCAAAGTCAGGCCCGGTGAAGTTCTGCCTAGATGAGATAGTACTTAAGTGGTGCCCCTGTGACCCTCCATCTCTACTGGGAATGAATCCGAAATGTTCTGTCTAGATGAGATGGTATTTAAGTGGTGCCCCTGTGACCCTCCATCTCTATTGGGAACCGACTGATGAGGAAAGACTATGAATTGAATTCTTCAATTACGATCAATGAGTTTTAAAAGTTAACAAATAGGGATTCAGTAATCCTTTAAAAGAAGAGGTTAGTATAGTCTAAACTGGACCTTAGAATCTGTACTTAAATCTTTATCAGATTAACGTGTGATCGAAGACCAATACCAGTAAATTTGACCTCCATTTTGGGTGAGTACTCTGACATTCCTTGTGCGTTTTGATTATATGATATTATGCAAACTATATATATTTTGTGAACTGATTTTATTCTCAAAATTCATGTGATACCGATGATTGATTCATTTGTGATATGTTTATATTTGTCCATATAAACATACTGATTAAAATGATTATTGAAAAGGATATTGAATATTGAAAATATGATTCGGCCTAAGGGACCTCTTTACTGACTGACCTTCCCAGCTGGGTTATCACTGGTGTGCCCTAAATAAGGCGTTGTGACGAACATGTTCGATTGACCCTCAACTACCGGGGTATAATACGGTAGAAGAATACGGTATTATAGTGTACTTGGCCATTAAAATGATATGATTCAAAGAAAAAGATATCACATTTGATTTGTTGCATTTTTCTTATTCTGATCTATCCAATTGTGATATATATACTATCATTTCAAAATATATATCTATTTACTGCAAGTTCCTCTCCATATAGGTATATGCCTTCTCTTTTGACTTGAATAGGTATCTATTTTCTGAAAACCCTGGAATGTTTGGAGATTGAACCTCATTCGGCTTTTAGATGATGTTTCATAAATAACCATTTTTCAGGAAACGTTTAGGCTCACTAACGGAACGAAAATGGACTATATTGAAGATTTAGCTTTTAGAGATCTTTTTGTAAAATATTTATTTAGAGCATGTCTGGCTCTCTTGTAATAAGGTTTAAATTTTCTCTTAAGTTGTAACTCGTTGTTACTTTTAATATATATGAAGTTTCCTTTAGAAAGCTCTGATGACGTAATTCCTTTACTTTCAGTATTTTACGATTCATAACCATGTGATAATACATCTGTTGCATTTATTTAAGGAAACAATTAAATCAAAATATTTGTTGTCTTGGTGGCATGTCAAGACACTCGTTCCCTAATACTATTTTGGGTCGGGGTCGTGACAGATCTATATTGACTTGTGATTCGACAAACACTCATACCATGTTTGGAATTATTATTTTTGGGAACACTCCTAAGGATGAATTGACTCTGTCCTTTTCCATGACACGAGTTGAACGATTGCATTCTCCATCTATATTATGCACATAAGCACACACTTCACGAAGTCTAACAAGAAAAGATTAACACATACCCATGAGACACCGAAAGGGTAGGATGGATGCCTAACACCTTCCCATTTCGTAACTTAATCCACAGACCTTTGAACTACTTTGTTTCTCAAGCATCAGTATTGTCCCTGATTTCATTGTCTCAAGGTGGAAATATTTTTTGTCATATTTTGCGCAAAATTGGCTAGTGAATATATCTCTACATACTATCCCACATTGACGATGATCGATTGCCTCTATAAAGGGTGCACACCGAAGGGAACCCCCAGCAAGAAATAAAGGAAAATGGGAAAGCCCTCGGGATGGTCACAGTGGTGACTCTAATAGGGAGACCTTTTTTCAGAGGATTAGACTCTATTTTTTGCATGGGTGTTATTCTTTTCTACATGTATGCATATGCACCTACCTGTATATTCTATTGTCTCCTCTATTTACTTTTTGTGTATATTTACCTCATGAATATATCACATTCCACTCACTTATACACTCACACACCTTTATATACGCTCCCTTTTCAGTTGACACACTCACACTTGGCTTATCGTCTACTAACATGTTACACATACCACTTAGATTATCCACTCTTCGACTTCATTATCACACACTCACACTTCTCACACTTATATATATCTCCATGCTCACTCGCATAGATCACACAACACTTGTAATTGATGCACCTATAGGCTCACTACAAGATGCATTCACTTTTAAATATTCACATGTCACTCACTCACATGTATATGTCCCCATCACCATGCATAGTATACTCTCCATGCTTCATGCTAGACTTACTTTTCATGATATTTGTATATACCCCCTCATTAGTGTAGTACTTACTTTGCTCATTATGCAAATAAATAAATATACTCCCTCTCTCTCTCCATAATATACAAATTAAGACTCATACATTTTTTCACACTACATCACTAAGCTCTTGGCAATATTGACCAATAATTTGTCCCCCGTATATATCGGCGTTGGTCCTGGGGGGTGAAGTTAGTTTAAGGGATATGACTCTCACCTTACATTGGAATCATACGTTCGATGTATATCGAACAGTTCCCCCCATATTGTACCGCTTGATTGAACTCACGACGGGAGGTGTATACCAGGGAACTCATTCATGTACGTCGAGTATATCTAATTAGCCCTAACATGTACCGTCGCACTAGGTATATCTTGAGGCAATTCACGTACATCGAGGTATATCAAATGGCTTTTCCACATGTACCAGTGAACGATTTCCCTTATAGTCAAGAGGTATATCGTGGAAGTCACACCAAAGGGGGGAACCCTTCCACTAGCCCGACAAATGCATAAACCTCATATAGGAATCAAACATAGGGCACTCATATTTAGTTTGCCCGTCACCATGCTAAACTCTCTCAAAATTATTGTTCGGCATAGTGCTCGAATTTTCCCTCTATTTTGTCTTTTTTCAAAACATGACCCTGCCCGTGAGGCTGGAAACAACCGTCTTAAATATTTTCAAACCCTATCTACCTAGGCTCGGGTCCTGTTCGGCATTTTCACTAAATTTAGGCAAACCTAATACAAGTGAAAACATACTAATACTAATACTAATACTAATACTAATACTAATACTAATACTAATACTAATACTAATACTAATACTAATACTAATACTAATACTAATACTAATACTAATACTAATACTAATACTAATACTAATACTACTACTAATACTCTCCTTTTTCCCTCCTTTTTCAAAAACCAAAATGCCAAAACCCTTTTCCTCATCCATTTCTCAAAATTATCATAAAATCTCTCCCTCCTTCTTTAAAAAATAAATTCGAACTATTTTCCCTCTCAGGTCAATCGCATACCCAATTTTGGCCTTGACCTTATTGGCTTCGGTTTTCCATTAAATCACCCCAAAGCTCTGATGCCTCGTTTGCTACTTCGTTCAAATTTATGATCTACCTCCACGAGCTTTTCATGGAAATCACCGACCAAGCATCAAATGATCATCCAGAGACAATGGTCATCAGCGCCAAGATTTACAACCTTATGAATGAGTTCCAAGAAATACGACACCGAGCCCAAATTCCCAAAGAACCGAAGGTTCACATTCCTCGTGCTATGGGTCCAGTCGTTATCAAGCCTATCTGGTCCTAGAAGAATACAAGCATATTTCGCGCAGCTCGCTTGTAAATGGGCCACCACCTTCTCAACTCTTAATTTCGATCCTCATCCAACCAGAGGATAATCTTCCCGTACCCATTCATCCCAAAGAGGAGGAGTTGAACAAAGTTAAGAAAGACCTCAAACTACTGTCAAAGAAGTTTGACCAAGTCAACATATTCGGGAACTACATAGATTACACTCATATATCTCCTTATCCTAAAGATAAACTTCCAGAGAAGTTCAAGATTCCAATCATCGACAAGTTTGGGGGAAGTGAACCCCCAATTATTAACTTTTGAAGCTATCGTCGAGCCATGAACTTCTTTGTGCCTCGAATAAATAATGACACAAATGTTTCAGCAAACCTTGAAAGAAAGTGGCCTCTTGTGGTTTTTTCCCCTTGAAAAATCCAAGATTCGTAGCTGGGAGGCTGTTGCCCAAGAATTCATGTATTATTACAAGTAGAATGAGGAGCTAGAGGGTACGCATCGGGATCTAGAGCTTCTTAAGAAAAGCCCTGGGAAAATAGTCAGTGTCTTCATAGCAAGATGGAGAGAGAAAGCTGCTACCATAACCAACAGACCCCCCAAAGAGGAATAAATTAGTATTGTGAAGAATAACTTCTTACCTCATATTTAACCATCCATGGGAGGACAACATTACCCACACTTTGTATCCTTTCGAGAGGTTGGTATAGAATTTAAGGAAGGCATTACCAAAGTGTAATTTGAACCAAAGAAAGTAACCAGATATTTCATTACCCAGAAGTATAAAACGCTTGCTAGTGCTACAGTCTTGACCATTAACAATATTTCATAACCTGTTAACTCTTGGGCGCCCGAAAGTCACCCTACACCTGCCAAGAAAGAATACATCATGCTCCATGCTCCCCTATCCAAAGTCTACCAGGTATTGTTAAGAAAAACTCTCACCAAACCCTAGGACCCCCGTCCATTACCAAATCCACTCCCCAAAATATCAAACCCGATGTTTGTTGTGATTTTCACCAATCCCTAGGTCATACCACTGACCAATGCATCCACCTTAGAAATGTTATCCAATAACTAATTGATCAGGGTAACATCGCCCCACCAGATAATCCTAAACCCAAAACCACTTATAACCCACTTCCACCACATACAAATGCTATCTTTCAAATGTGACCTAAAATTCCACCCATCTACTCAAATCGTTCCCAACAAAGCACCCATAAGTTTTACATTCTCATCCAAACCACTTAATGCTTGACCATTTATCTCCTACACCTACATGCATCACAAATAAATTTTTTTCACTCCTTACGAGGGCCTGTATGGCCATTCATACCCAATCCGAGGGGGAATTTGGTCTGTATTGAAATAACTCTTAGAGTTTGGGCTAAAATTATTAGTCGAGATAAACATTAGTTGTCATAAGCTAACAACTTGTTCATGGAATCGCAAAAATGGGATTAAGAATCAGATGAATGGGTAAGTACTATTGAAGAAGTCAGTCTAGATGATGTGGTACAAAACATGGCCAATATACTTTGACAAACAAGTGAAACATCTATGAGTTTCTCGTCGCTTTGAAGCTCTAGGTACGATTAGTCCCTTCACTCACGTACTTCCCCATTGAGTGGGAAAATTTATACGATGAAGTCATTGAGTTCGTCAAGTGTATTGATTACTCTTAAAAAAAAGACAGATTTGCCACCGGAAGGGGGATAATTTTGACACCTCATATGATGAACCATGTAAAGAAGATGCTAGTCTAAATGAGAGCCTGTGTGGAATGATATATTTATAAGATCTATTGGGGTAAATCAATAAGGTGAACATTTAGCCCGAGATAGAACAAGCCTTGGCATCCTTGTTATTTCTCGCTTCCATGAACCACATGACCAAGTCAGGGAGACACTAAAAAGATCCAATTCCTTACGCAATTGAAACAGATAAAGGAAAAGTAGTTGATGAAGAATTTACCATGTCAGAAAGGACCATTGAAGAAAGTAAAGTCCTCGATCAACTCAAGAATATCCAACCCAATATCGCCTTATGGGGGCTTTTCATGTCCTCACAGTTGCACCAGAATAACTTGATAAAGCTCCTCATGGGACCCATAATCCCTCTTTCCACTATTTCCAAAGAATTCATACATATAGTTAGGTCCCTATCTTCTGTCAGACTCCTTTACTTTTTAAGGAAGAGATATTGAAGTTCGACCTTGATCATAATTATATTCTCAACATCTTTATTTAAGTCTTGGGAAAGATAATTGTACCATCACTTATCGATAATAAATCTGTTCTCTCAAAACCTTTAACTATTTAAGACTGAAAGTTAGTGATCTCACTCCTACCTCCACCGTCGTGCATGCATATGATAATAATCACTGAGAAGTAATGGATTTTATAAAACTCACACTAAGGGCTGACCATATCAATCTTGTCACTGAGTTTCAAGTCATTAACATACATCCATGCTTCAATTTACTTTTTGGCCGTATATGGCTTCACAGCATCAGAGGGTTATCTTCTTTTCTTTATTATAAACTAAAAGTTTTCGTCAAACTCAGGTTATGACTATTTTAGGGGATGATGCAGTACAGATAATGTTAGCATTATCATTAGAGTATTGAAAATCTAGTATGGGACTAATGAAATGCTCCTCTTTGGTTTCATAATTGATCCACTTCCCCTCCTAGTAGGAGATAACTTTAAAGATGAAGTCTATTAAGAACACAACCCTCATGGAAATGTCAATGTGCCTCACATGCAAAAAAACATGCAATTCATGTATAAAATGGTTCTAGAGCAATGCTAACATGGGATCCTTGATTCGGCACAAATATTGCATTTATTCACCCCTTAAACTTATGCATTTTAGCCCCCTCGAGTATCTTAATTCCTATATTTATGCTCGTTAAATAGACATCCGCCATTTTATATGATTAGCATGATTTATGAGGTATAATTAAACTTTTGTAGGTATTACGATGCTTAGCATGAAGTTCAAAAGCGTTATGGGAAAGTTTCATCGATAACCATACGCGCAAGGGCATTTTAGTAATGTTATCATTTGGGTATCTACCCCAATGTATGCATGGAAGTTTAAGCCCTCTTTATCATCTTCGTGTGGCCATTGACGGTGCATAAATCTAATTCCTAATGAAGATGTTATGGGCTTTTCTAAGAATGGGAAGTAAGTATAAACCAAAAACATGGGAAGGATATAAGTGAAGATAGTCTGAATCGATTCGTCCTCGTACCGAATCGATTCGTTTTGAACACAATAGCTAGATTTCCATTTTTGAATCAATTCAGCTTCTCACCGAATTGATTCACTTTTCTAATAACTTTGAATTTTCCCCTTTTCGAATCGATTTGGTTTGAACCCAAATCAATTCAGACCCGTTTTTACTATTTTCTTTATTTTCAATTTTTCCATCTAGGGTTTTGGTATAAATACTCATCTCTTCATTTTTGAAGAGATATATTTCATTTTGTTTAAATTTTAGGGTTTGTATTTCAGATCTGTTTCCCTTCTCCCACTTTGGGTGTATACCCTTTTGTATGTAAGTATTGTTTTTACTATTTATTGTCTCTTTGCTTTCTTTTACGCTTTATTTCCATTATGTCCTTACTTTATATGCCTAAATAGTTTGTTGTAGTTAATTTATTTCTTATTTGCTTTTTTTAATTAGTAGTTTTATTTTTTTAATCATGTATTGTAGTTAGTTTAAGGGTTGGGGTCATGTCTTCGCCATTAATGGGTCTCGAGCTCTGAAAGTTAAGTTTTGTGTAAAATTGTGTTTGATTGAAACCATTTGTATTGAAGTTGGACTATTATGTGTTTAAGTTTCTTTGTCCTGTAATGTTAGTGTTTAAAGCGATATTTCGAATTTAATCCGCGTGTGACCATGTTCGATTAAATGTTTTATTTTGCATTTTTGGATTAAGTTCGTTCATGCGTGATGTTTATAATTAATTGATTATGCTCCGTTAAGTATTTTAGAATTGAAATTCCAATTATGCACCATTTAGCCCATGGTGAGGATGTGATCACGACTCTCATTTTATTTATTCTTATTTTGCATAGTTAACTTATTATTTTTCCTTTTTCCCTTTTTACACCCATCACCTTTTACGATTTTATTCTTGAAGTAATAAATATCTTATAATCTATAAAACATTCCCGGTGGATTTTTGATACCCAGACTGGCCACTATACTCCCTTGTCGAGTGTAGTCATAGTTTAGTTTTTTTGGTATTGAGGCGGTGAACCGAAAACAATAATAGTGCTTTTACACGAGCACATGGTTCGTGCTCAATTTTTTTGAGAAATTAAAATTTTGCTGCCTGTCGCTTTCTTGCATTGCCTAATTTGAAATATCTCGCTATAACTCTTTAGATAACCTTAATTGTTATGAGAATATTTTTCTAAGTTACACTCCGAAGACTATGAGAGAATGCCTACAAATTCTTGAAAATGAGCGCATTGAGCATGAAATTCAAGAATATGTAGGTAATCCCTCATCGCCTTGTGAGGAAAATTTGGGAAACGGGGAATCCGTTAGCTATGAGAAAACCTCACAAGAAGATGTTATGTATTACTGTTGGTTTAATCAGGAGTTAATGGTAAAGGAATCTAATGACCGATTCGAGAGTTCTGAGGCTTGGTATTTAGAAATTAATGCCCAACTCGATGAGAGTATTGCTTATTTATAAAGGTCGGTTGAGGTTGAAAATTGCGTTTCAACTCCACCCCTTTTTTAGGAATAAATAACCAAGAGTGATCGAAGCACTTTCGAATTTCAACCTCTTACTAATTCTTCCAATTGTATTGAGGTTGATGGTCCTTCCTTTCCCTAATTCCTTACTACACTCGAACCGTTAAATTTATCTCAAGAATCGGTTGAAAGTCTTGGGGAATTTGACCCAATTCTTTAATGAGAATGTTATTTTGAGATACTTCATCTCATGGAATATTCTCTTGAACTTTCCCCACATACCCTTCCAATTGAAAAACCTTGGGGATGTGATTTCAATTTTCCCAAGATCATTGTGATATTGTCACCCTTAGTATCCAAATCCTCCATTGTCGCCCAAAAACTTTTAATTGATGAGGGTTCCTTTCTTCTGCCTTACACATGTCTTCCATTGTTCAAATGGAATTTTTTATTTTTCGGGAGGCATGCTTTCAAAGGAGGGTACGTCGTTGATCCTCCAAAGTCTAATTGTATTTCGGGTGGACCCTAAAATTTTTTGACTTCTATTGTATTGTTAAATATAAATTAAAATAGTAGGTTGTAAATTAATAATTTTTTTTCCTCATTTTTCTTTATTTTTATTTTGAGACTAGTGTAACTAGTTTGACTTTTTATTCTTCTTCTTTGTTATGCTTCATACTATCATGTTTTGTAGATTTAATGGTGATATGCCCCAAAGGTACCACTTCGGCTCTGAGGCATCAACCTCAGCCATGGTAGTGGCCGACAATTGGAAAGGCCTTAGATCAATGACTAGTGGCCTCGTCCCAAGCAAGGTCGGCTATGGCCTACGTTACTACCAACCTTGTCAGGAAAGGCCTTTAAGATCATTGGGAACAGTATTCATCAGGCCAACCAGGGGATGGCAACCTCGACTGGGAGTAGGCTGAGGTTACAACTATGCTTCCATAAAAGCTAGCTTCGGTAGGGAATCAGCCAATATTCCTAATCTGTATCAGTTCAACCTCTGCCCAAGCCGACCTTATGATAGTGTCTACCCAACCTCGGCTTTGTTTAGGCCAAGGTCACCAAAACTAACCTCAGATAGGGTAATGGCTAAAGTTTACCAACCTCATACTCTTCCAGGCCGAGGTTGTGACCAGGCATGGTTGGCCAAGCTCTTATGCGCATGTATTTGGATAAGAACACATGTACACAAATAAGTTATAACAAATCATTCTCCTCACATGGGGGAAATATTTCATCATCATTCTCTACATGTGACAGGGACATCTGTCTTCATCATATTGGCTAGATCAACACACACATGCTCATTGCATGCATAGGGGGTAGACTACACCCCCCCAGCTACTATATATACTTGTCTTCTCCTTCTTAAAGGGGATTCGAAATTATCAACCCTAGCTGAAACCCTGTTCAAATACACAGTAGAGAGAGAAAGTTTGAGATATTGTATCCATGGCCATTAGAGCCCTCATACAATGATACACATCATACACTTGCACAGTGGACGTAGGCTAGATTGGCTGAACCACTTATATTTTGGTGTGAATCCTCTTCTCCTCACCTCCCTCTACTATATGTGTATATACTCTTATGCTGCCATTGTTAACATTGAATTGAGCTTACGAAAACCTTGAAGGGTGGTGCTACTTCTAGCATCATCATTTTGGCGCTGTCTGTGGGAACGAGAAGATGTTTCTTCCTCTTCTTTCGCTTAGCCTCACCGGAGACTCTGGTGGTGAACTAGGCCCCACCCCTTGTGTGGAGTTGTTTCACCATTGAAAGAGGTCCTTTAAGGTATTAAGCTCATCTGATCCTCAAGCTCTTTAGTGTTAACGTATGTAACCAGAATTACCACCGCCTCTTCCTCCACCTGGTGTGGGAGGACCTAGTTACAGCCAGGTACCGCCTCAGTCCGAAATGGCGGAGGTGGCTGCAACTTTGAGGTCTTTGGCAGCAATACAACAGGCATTGAATAAGTAATTTTCCCAACTCAGCCAAAACATCATGAGATGACGTGGGGTCTCACCGAAGATGATTACTCCGGTGGCGGTTTAGCCCCATCCTGAAGCCATGAGACCACCCCAAGCACCACGAATAGACCAGCCTACTCCCCAATGGAGGAGGGACGTTGCTGACCCTAGGCGTTTACGCCTGGGGAGGCAAGAACATCATTGCCCTGAGGATAGGTATGATGATGTGGACGCTGAATATGTTTCGAAAGACTGTTAGGAGCCGTATGAGGTTTCGAATAATACAGTGCATCCTCTTCAGCAGAGCTGAGGTTGTGGTGGCAGAAGAGGTGAAGAGGCCCAACAACGAGGATCAACTTTTGATCGATTGAGCAGAGGGTCAGCCTTTGAAAGGATAGGCCCAGTAAATGACCTAAGACAGAGGTTATCAAGGTCGAGAAGTGCAGCCAACTCGCAAAGAGAAGACGGTCAGCGTTGGCTTCAGCAAGGTCGACCTCATACAGAAAAAGGCAGAGACCAGGAAGAGGTCAACAACCGACGTTGTGCTGTGGCTGGGGAACCCTCAGTCCACCCCTTGGAGGTGGCTGGAGACAACCTCGGCCAGGACGATGTTGCAAGACCCTGGAATAAATCTATTCAACATCTTGAGGAGAAGATAGGAGACCTCATCAAAAGTCGAGACCCACTGCAAAAAGGCTTCTCTGAAGGCTCCCCGTTTGTGGCCAAAATAGTGAGTTTTCCAACCCCTGCTAAATTTAAGCCACCCATGGTGTCTCCCAAGTATGACAGTAGCACTAATCCTGTACATCACATTAAGATGTATTAGTCAGCGGCGGACATCTACTCAATACCTGATGAGATGAAGTGTAGGGCCTTCTCTGGGACTTTGACAGGAGCAGCGCACAATTGGTTTACTTTTCTTCCAAAGAATTCAATTGAGAATTTCAAAGGCTTAGCTGAACGATTCATTCACAACTTCTGCTTTGGGGTAAGACCTCAAAAGAAGACCACTCATCTGCTATATGTCAAGAAAGGCAAAGACGAGAGACTAAGAGACTACATCGCCAGGTTCAACAAAGAAAAGCTTGAGGTTAAAGATTACGAAGAGAATATAGCCGTGATCGCCCTCATAGGAGGTCTTCAGAAAGGGAAGTTGTTATGGAAACTCGTGAAAGACCCTCCCAGGTCTATGGCAGAGCTATTGGCAACTGCAGGAAAGGTCATGAATGCCGAAGAGGCAATGGATGCCAAGTATGAGGATGAGAACCACGGTAGTAGCGGGAAGCCCAAAGAAAGAAAGATGGAAAGAAGAGGTCGACCGATGACAAGTTCGCACACTATACTCCTCTAACTGTGAGCTGTGAACATATCCTCAATGAGATCAAGAATTACAAGTCTCTTAGATGGCCGAAAAAACTGAAGGCTCCTATGCATAAGAGGAACAAGAACTTGTGGTGCTAGTTCCACCAGGACCATGGCCATGTTACAAACAGGTGCTTCGCCTTGAAGGATGAGATTAAAAAGATGTTAAAGTCTAGAAAGTTGAAGAAGTATGTTGATGGCAAGGCTCCTAAAGGTGGAAGAGATGACCCTAAAAAGAGAAGAAACGACAGATATCGTGATGATGCCCCAGCTAGAAGAGACAATGATTTGGAAGGTGATGATAAAGACGATCCGAACCTTCCGCTGAAAGATGACAACACCCCGGTAAAGAGGGTTGGCATGATCTCCTTTGGTGTTGACACTATATGCGGAGGACTTGCAGGGGTGGGTCTAAAGTGGCTGACAGAAAAGATCATGTGGCAGAGGCCAAGTCAGTGGCCAATCCTGAAGTTGTAAATCTAACATCTTCTGATACAGTGCAGAAGAGAAAGAAGGTGGACATGGACACTCTTATAGTTGGATTCTCCCGACTCGACTTCAAAGGAATCTTATCCCCATATGATGACCCTTTGGTAATAACAACAAGATTGCATGGATGTGAGGTGCATAGAATCCTCGTGGATGGGGGAAGTTCAGCAGACGTGATGTTTTGGCCCTGCTTTAAGGGCCTAGGTCATATCAGAGCTAGGTTGGTACCCTATCACCATCCTTTAATGGGCTTCAGCGGTGAAAAGGTCCACCCATTGGGCTTATATGATATGGAGGTACGGATGGGTGATGAGTGGCCTAAGAGGTTAACCCGGAAGATCAATTTTTTCATTATGGATGAAAATATCTTCTCAGCCTATAACCTCATCATAGGAAGAGTATCCCTTAAGGAGTTTGAGGCCGTGCCGTCGACGATTCATCAGATGCTAAAATTCCCGACCCCCTATGGGGTAGGGGAAGTTCAAGGTGACCAGACCATATCACGGGAATGCTACTTCAACTCGGTCGAAGAGAGAGAGGCCCATAAGAGGGCAACCACCACTTATAACATTGATACACTTGACCCAAGAGATGAAATAAAGTTAAAGAAGGGAGAGGTCGCGAAATAGGTAGAATCCATCATCCTCAATAAGTAAGAGCAAAAAAAACCGTCCACATCGGCAAAGCTTTAAAAGAAGAAATCAAGGAAGAGCTGATAAACTTCCTAAGGAAGAGACAAAGTGTCTTCGCTTGGAGTCACGCGGACATGCCCGGCATGGACCCTGAGGTTATGTGTCACAAGCTCAATGTGACTAAAGATGCCAGGCCTATCAAACAAAGGCGAAGAGTTAATTCCAGGGAGAAGTACGACGTCATCCGAAAAGAGGTTAAAAAATTAGAAGAGGCTGAATTTAGCAGAGAAGTTATATATCCAGAGTGGCTATCGAATGCAGTCATTGTGACCAAAGCCAATGGAAAATGGAGAATGTGCGTTGATTTTATTGACCTGAACAAGTCTTGCCCGAAAGACAACTACCCTTTACCTCGGATAGATCAAATGGTAGATGCTACTACAGGGCATGAGGTCATGAGCTTTATGTATGCGTATTCGAGATACAATCAGATCTTCATGGATACAGAAGACTCAGAGAACACAACCTTCATCACCGACAAAGGGATATATTTCTACAAGGTGATGCCCTTTGATTTGAAAAATGCAGGAGAAACATATCAGCGTCTTATAAATAAGATGTTCGAAGACCAGATAGGCAAGACTATAGAGGTGTATGTAGATAACATGTTGACAAAGAGCTTAAAGGCCCGCACTCACGTGGAAGACCTGGAAAAGACATTTGATACCATGGACCTATATAAAATGAAAATCAACCCAACAAAGTGTGTCTTTGGGGTAGGAGCTGGGAAATTCCTTGGGTTCATCGTTAATCAAAGAGTAATAGAAGCAAACCCTGAGAAAATCAAGGATTTGCTTGACATGAAGACGCCAAGGAGTATCAAGGACGTCCAAAGGCTCACGGGGAGAGTGGCCGCACTCAACAGGTTTGTTTCCAGATCAACGGACAAATGCCTTCCATTCTTTAAGGTGATTAGAAAGGCCTTCCAGTGGGACAAAGAGTGCAAAGAAGCTTTTAAAAACTCAAGACTTACTTAGGGTCTCCCCTGTTATTATCTTGGGCCATAGTAGGAGAGAGATTGTATGTTTATCTAGCAGTCTCTGAATCGGCTATAAGTGCAGCCATAGTACAAGAAGACGTTGGGATCCAAAGGCCTGTGTATTTCAACAGTAAAGCCCTTCAAGGGTCTAAGAAAAATTATCCTCGTATGGAAAAGTTAGCCTACGCCCTGATACATGCTTCGAGAAAGATGAAGCCCTACTTCCAAGCCCATTCCATGGTCTTCCTCACCGATTCCCCGCTAAGACAGGTCCTCCATAAACCTGAGAAGCCTGGAAGATTGATGACCTGGGCCATTGAATTGGGAGAGTATGACCTTACTTATCAACCTAGGGTAGCCATCAAAGGGCAGGCCCTCACAGACTTTATTGCCGAGTTCATATGGCAAGAGGCCGAGGTAAAGAATGAACTAGTGAATGCTGAAGGGTCAAACAACAATGTCTTTCGGGAACCAGAAGAGGTTGCACCAAATGTCCTCCGAGACCGGGAAGAGGTTATATATAAGAAGATTAGGAACGCAATAGGTGAGAACGAGGAGGGTCGATACCTCTTCAAGTAAGGAATCATGTCGGAAGGTGCCTTCTCATCGGATAAAGACATCTGGAACCTCTTCGTTGATGGCTCTTCCTATAACAGTGGAAGCGGTGCAGGGCTAATAATTTCAGTTCCAGATGGCGCCAACATTGAATATGCTTTGAGCTTGAACTTCAAGGCATCTAATAACGAGTCAGAGTATGAGGCCATGATAGCAGGTCTCTCATTGGCAAAGACTCTAGGAGTAAGATGACTCCTACTTCATAGCGACTCAAGGTTAGTTTTCAATCAAGTATTGTGGGTCTATGAGGCCAAAGATGAAAGGATGGCTAAGTATCTGAAGAGGGTGAGAATGATGTTAGAATATTTTGAAGAGATAAAACTGAAAAGAGTACCTCCGTAAAACAACAGCCACGCAGATGCATTGGTAAGGTTGGCTTCAATAACAAAGACAGACATCAGAAGGACAGTTCCAGTCGAGGTCTTACCAAAAGCGACCATTGAGGAAGAAAATGTTAGTAACCCTTGATTTAATTTTAACCTAGGAGACTCATGGATGGACCCCCTCATCAGATATATCAAAGAGGGAGAGCTACCAGAATCCAAGCTAGAGAGGAGGAAATTAAGATAGAGGGTTGCCAAATTCTCCATAGTAGGAGACGTCCTATATAAAAAGGGATTTCTATTGACTCTCCTCAGATGTGTTCATGCCACAGAATTTACCCACGTCTTACAGGAATTTTATGAAGGTTATTGCTCCAGTCACATAGGAGGAAGACCCTTGGCCAAGAGAATTATTACACAGGGGTACTGGTGTCCAACCTTGTCCAAAGATGCTGCAGCTTACGTGAAGAGGTGCGATAAATGTCAGAGATTCTCAAATATTCCTCACCCACCTCATCAACCTATGACATCAATCACTTCCCCTTGGCCATTTGCAGTATGGGGAATTGACTTAGTAGGACCAATGCCAAGAGCTGCCAATAATTATCGGTTTCTGATAGTTGCCATTAATTACTTCTCAAAGTAGGTGGAGGCAGAACCGATGATAACGATTACAGAATAAAAGACCTTCCAATTTATTTGTAGGAACATAATATGCAGACATGGCCTCCCAAACACTATAATATCAGATAATGGAACCCAGTTCAAGAACTCTTCCTTAGAGAAATATTACGAAAGAGTTGGGATAAAGCAGTTTTTCTCTTCTCCTGGCAGACCTCAGGCAAACGGACAGACCGAAGTCACAAATAGAACAATACTCGATGGAATCAAGAAGATGTTAAAATAATATAAGGGGAGATGGACTGAAGAGGTTTATGTTGTGCTGTGGGCGTACAGGACAACGGCAAGAACACCAACAGGAGAGACCCCGTTCATGCTAGCGCATGGCTCAGAGGCCGTCATACCAACAGAAGTGGGACTTCCTACTCATAGGATTCATACCTATGACCCTGATAAAAATGGGGAAGAGAGAAGACTAGACCTAGATCTGATTGAATAGAGAAGGGAAGACGCAGAAATCAAACAAGTAGCTTACCAGCAGAGAGCAGCAAAATTCTACAATTAGAGGGTGAAATCAAGACCCATTACCGTGGTAGACTTAGTACTGAAGAAGAAGTTACAGAAAACGAACAAACTCCACCCAAACTGGCATGGTCCCTATAAAGTGATCGAAGAGGTTGTGCCCGGGACCTATAGGCTAGAAAACCTAGAAGGGGAAACTTTTGCCAACCCTTGGATTACCGATCATCTAAAGAAGTATTACATATGATGTTGTAATAAGTTTATGTAAATTTATCACCTTATGAAGAGATTATTAATGAGTGATCACTTTCCCTGTCAATTCTTGCTTTATTGTGATCTAATGGTAGAATCTATGAGGATAACGTCTTAGTTGACGACCTCAGACCTTATAACATCATAATGTGGTGACAAGGTCTGAGGTCAGACATCATACTTGGATGACCTCAGACCCTTAACATCATTAATTTGGTGAAATTATTCATGAGGGTAACATCTTAGTTAATGACCTCAGACCTTATAACATCAAAATGTGGTGACAAGGTCTGAGGTAAGACATCATACTTAGATGACCTCAGACCCTTAACATCATTAATTTGGTGAAATTATTCATGAGGGTAACGTCTTAGTTAATGACCTCAGACCTTATAACATCATAATGTGGTGATAAGGTCTGAGGTAAGACATCATACTTGGATGACCTCACACCCATAACATCATTAATTTGGTGAAATTATTAATGAGGGTAACATCTTAGTTAATGACCTCATACCTTATAACATCATAATGTGGTGACAAGGTCTGAGGTAAGACATAATACTTAGATGACCTCAGACCCTTAACATCATTAATTTGGTGAAATTATTCATGAGGATAACGTCTTAGTTGATGACCTCAGACCTTATAACATCATAATGTGGTGACAAGGTCTGAGGTAAGACATCATACTTGGATGACATCAGACCCTTAACATCATTAATTTGGTGAAATTATTCACGAGGGTAACGTCTTAGTTGATGACCTCAGACCTTATAACATCATAATGTGGTGACAAGGTCTGAGGTAAGACATCATACTTAGATGACCTCAGACCCTTAACATCATTAATTTTGTGAAATTATTCATGAGGGTAACATCTTAGTTAATGACCTCAGACCTTATAACATCATAATGTGGTGACAAGGTCTGAGGTAAGACATCATACTTGGATGACCTCAGACCCTTAACATTGTTAATTTGGTGAAATTATTCATGGGGGTAACGTCTTAGTTGATGACCTCAGACCTTATAACATCATAATGTGGTGACAAGGTCTGAGGTAAGACATCATACTTGGATAACCTCAAACCCTTAACATCATTAATTTGGTGTAAATTATTCATGAGGGTAACGTCTTAGTTGATGACCTCAGACCTTATAACATCATAATGTGGTGACAAGGTCTGAGGTAAGACCATTTATTGAGTTTAAACAGACATCATTGCACCAAGACTTCAGAGCTGAACACATCGCATGGCAAAGAAGCATTCAACAAACAAATCAACAAATAAAGAAATAAAAACCCTCCTCAGAGGTTGTCATCCAATTATAAATGTAAAGATGTAAAGTAACGATGTTCATCAGAGGATTACGACAAATCAGGGGTTACAAAAAATTTCTTTACAAAAACTAAGTGTTCACAGCTTCAGGGTTGGGGGTTACGCCTTCATGTGCCTAGTTGGAGGTGGCTACTTCGACCCCTTCATCTTGAGCACCGACATCTTCAGTCATGGTTTCTCCTTGTGGGGAAGTCTCGGTAGGGGTAGCACCTCCCTCTTCTTCAACCTCCTGCAAGGCCTGAGAAAACTTAGGGTCGGCAGAACCCAGTCGATAAAGTCGATAGCTACAAGACTTCCTGACTCCTTCTCTTTCATGGAAGCCCATTTGCTAGTTGCCTTGACAACACTTTCTAGATATTCAAAGCCAAAGCTGACGAACTCATCAGAGACCTTGTACTCCTCCAAGATCTTCTCAGAGGCATCTTCTAAGGCTGCCTTAACTGCAACATCGACTTTGTGCTGAAGAGAGTTAGCCTGAGCTTTCATATCAGTGTCATGATCTTCCTTATGCTTGTCCATATCCTTTTTCATCCCCTTTACACTTGCCTCGACCTTCTTCAGAGCAACCTTCAAACGATCCACTTCATCATTTAGAGTGGCCTCTGTCTTCTCAGCCTCTTGGCCCTTCTCTATCATAGGGAGTTTCCCCATGGTCTAGTTAACGTAGTGATACATTATGACAAGACCCTGTAGATCATAAGCAAAGGAGTTAGTCTAGAGTCTGATGTAGTTCAAATACCAATGTTACACTTGTAAAAAGAACTCAAAAGAATAAACCTAAAGTCTTACTTGGATGGAGCGATAAAGAGAGAAATCGACAAGCAGAGGCTTATCCATGGACCGACAGAAGCGCTTATCAGACTCGGTCATGACACCGCCGATAGCATCCAAGGCCTTCAGACTCTGGACAATGACACTATCACCTATCTTTAATTGCTCCAGATGAGCAATCAAGGCATCCTCACAGGAAATGGGGATGGCACGATCCCCACCTTTTTTCTTCTTCCTCTGATCCTCAGGGGCAGCGTCAACAACCTTCCTCTTCTTAGTGGCCTCAGCCCTCGATGTAGATGGAGGGGGAGGAGGAACATTCAGACCTATATTTTTGACGAGTCTTGTAAGACTTGGGGCGGCCATCTCCCATAACTTGTCTGAAATTCCTTTTGGGCGCGCTGCAAAGAAGAAAGGTCTGAGTTAGAAAATTAGATATATATCAATTCAGAGGTATAACTTGGAATAAAAAGAACTTACCAAGCTCGGCCATTGGATCTCCCCCTAGACTAATCTTAGAGAGGTAATAGGGGGTCATCAGGTGTTCAAATCTTACGAGCAGACCATGTGCCCTTGATCTTGAAGGTCTTTGACCTTCTGAAGATTTTGCTGGCTTAGACCAGGGTTGGCCTTAGCAGCCATTCTAACTTTTCCCCATCTTATAGGCATCCTCGACTCTAATGAGGAAGAGGGGGCACATGGGATAAATTCCCATGGCCCTGAGGCAAAGAAATAGCGTGGATTCCAGTAATAGTTTGAGGTTTGGGTTATCTGAAGCATCTTCTTTTTTGGCTTTCGAGCTACGAAATGGTAATAGCTCGGATGATTTCTGGCAGATAAAGGGACATAGCATCCTCTAAAGACTTGGAAAGGATGGTCTGAGTGATGAGCATCCCTACATAAGACAATGGTACCAATTATCACCCTCCAAGCATTAGGTGATAACTGGGAAGGGGACAAGTTGATATAGGCTAATATAGGGCTGATGATGGGATAGATGGGCAGATGAAAGCCCAACTTGAACATCTGCTCGTATAGGCAGATCTCACCATCCCGGCCGTTATAAGCCTTCTCTTCCCTCAGAGGTTTCCTGAGTTGTATGGAGGGGCTTGTGGAGTATAGGTATATGCAGCAAAGAAGGTCGACCTCACTGACTGTACTCTCAATCTCGGCCGCCTCAGAGGTATCGACATCACTCTCGGCACCATCGTTATCATCAAACTCAGTGTCGGCCTGATCAGATGGAGGGGGATTACTCAAAAACCTCTGAGCAAACTCATTCCCTGTGACAACCGACAGGGGAATGGCTTCAATAATTGGAGGGACAACCACACTTGGTCCAATATTTTCAACCTCCGAGGAAGAGGTTGACGTACTTGAACTTTTATGGGACGAGGCTCGACTGGAAACCTCTGCCTGGTCAAGGATCTAGTCTTGTCGAGTTAAGAAATTCATGGCCTCTTGAAAAGAGTCCACAGACATAGGGTCTGAGGTAGATGACTCAGACTCAGACATTGGTGAAGGCTCAGCTTGGGCCTCTGCTGGGTTAGCTAGTTCGAATAGTTCAGCGTATATAACCTTCAGAGGTTGTGGAAAAATAGGTCTGAGAGGGAACGCCTCTGACCTACGAGCTTGCTCTTGGGCTCTTTCTACTTGTCTAATTTTCTCAATGGACTTCTCCCTAAGAGAGGGGAATTCCTCTAAGAGTTCGTAGAGGGGTCTGAGCATATGAGGTAGACGTTACACTTATATCACTCTCCTTAATTCAAAATTACAAACAAAGACTGGAAAAGGGAATGATGGAATGAAGGATCAAACTACTAAATTTTGAGCAATAACCATGAAGAACATGCAAGAACAGTTCGCCAGAAAAATGAAAACCTCACCGAAAATCTCTTAAAACTCACCAAAAAAAGTAAAAACAATACCAAGGCAGAAAAATGAATAAAAAGGGATGGCAAGGGGTACCTGAAGAAGAGCGAAGAGAAGCAGGAAAAGGAGCACCCAAACGCACTTCAAAACCAAGAAGTTCTTCTAGAGAGAGAAAGTTGCAGAAATTACTCAAGGCTGGAGAAGGAGAGAAATGAGGAAGAAAGAGAAAAATTGGGGTTTTTAAACCTTAAGTGTGGGTGCACACTTCCTAAGGCCCATCATTGCCCGGGGAGCCCAAAAGACGGCCATCATCAAACCTGTCAGGCACGCTACCTACTCCAATGGTTGACACTTGTCAAGAGGATATTTGACACCTTAAGAAATACAACCTCGAACTTATACACCCCTTAGATCCCTGACCACACAGGTAACTAAGGGATAGGGGGTGATTAATATGCCCCAAAGGTACCATTTTGGCTCTGAGGCATCAACCTCGGCCATGGTAGTGGCCGACAATTAGAAGGGCCTTAGATCAATGACCAGTGGCCTCGTCCCAAGAAAGGTCGGCCATGGCCGACGTTACTACCAACCTCGTCTGGAAAGGCCTTTAAGATCATTGGGAACAGTATTCATCAGGCCGACTAGGGGATGGAAACCTCGGCTGGGAGTAGGCCGAGGTTACAACTATGCTTACATCAAAAGCCAGCTTCGGTAGGGAATCAACCAATATTCCTAATCTGTATCAGTTCAACCTCGGCCCAAGCCGACCTTATGATAGTGTCTACCCAACCTCAGCTCTGTTTAGGCCGAGGTGACCAGGACTAACCTCGAATCGGGTAACGGCTAAAGTTTACCAACCTCGTACTCTTCCAGGCCGAGGTTGTGACTAGGCACGTTGGCCGAGCTCTTATGCGCATTTATTTGGATAAGGACACGTGTACAGAAATCAGTTATAACAAATCATTCTCCTCATGTGAGGGGAATATTTCATCATCATTCTCTACATGTGACAGGGACAACTGTCTTCATCATATTGGCTAGATCAACACATACATGCTCATTACATGCATAGGGGGTAGACTACACCCCCCCCAACTACTATATATACTTGTCTTGTCCTTCTTAAAGGGGATTCGAAATTATCAACCCTAGCTGAAACCCTGTTCAAATACACAGTAGAGAGAGAAAGTTTGAAAGATTGTATCCATGGCCATTAGAGCCCTCATACAGTGATACACATCATACACTTGCACAGTGGACGTAGGCCAGATTGGCTGAACCACTTATATTTCGGTGTGAACCCTCTTCTCCTCACCTCCCTCTACTATATGTGTATATACTCTTATGATGCCATGGTTAACATTGAATTGAGCTTACAAACACCTTGAAGGGTGGTGTTACTTCTAGCATCATCAAATGGACTCATACTTATCAGGATTCGCTCCATTTTGGGTAATATCTATATTTTCCTCTCTTTATGTTTGTGTTCTCGATTTGCATTGAGGATAATGCAACATTTAAGTTAAAAGGTGGTATATTCTATCCATTCATTGTTTAGATGACATGTTAGTTACTAAGCATGCTTTTATTGAAAAAAATTGAAAATTTAAAAATATTTTCTTTATTTTTTCTCCATTATTGGGAATTTTGCCATTATTTCCGATGATAAATTTTTATAAATGACCAATCCAATGGAAAATTCAATGATGCATGTTCTCAATTTTAGAACTTATTAGACTTTAGTCCTCAAATCATTGATATTATGAATAACTTCATGAATTAAACTTTAATCCCATGAACACATGCACTTTTCTTGTTTTATTGATATGGTTTAATATTTTTATAACTCGGTAATCTTTTACTGCATTGTATATACATGCACCGAGTGAGCTTTGGGATTTTCTTCATTTGTGAGTGTTATACACTACTCTTTCCTCCTTGAAAACGTTGATCTCATCGGTAATCTCGCTATTCTTTCATTGATTGTTCATTAATTGAGTTGATTTTTGAAATGTGTTACTTGAGCATGATTTTCAAAGTTGTTTTGACTCGAGAATTGCTTAAATTTTAGGAAATGATCATGGACATCTTTGTTTGACCTTAACCTCACCTTATATGCTTTCTCTAGTCAACCCCTTTGAGCCATAATATAGCCTTTCGTTACATAACCCCAAATCCCATAACCCTTATTGGAGTTATAAGCCATATATATTACCTTTCATACCTTTGTTGGGAATGATACTCAGGATTGAATGATGTTATTGTCTCGTGGTTGAAATTAAACGTGTGAGAGTGAAAAAAATGAAGAAAAGTAAGTAGTGAAAAAGAAAAGAAAAGCTGAAAAAAAGAGTAAAAAACAAAAGAAAAACAAAATAAAACAAAAGAGAAACAAGAGAAAAAGAAGAAAAGAAAAGAAAGAAAAAGTTGTCTATGTTGTAGATAGTTTTCAATAACCTTTGTTTACTCTCTCCATTGTTATATTCGATGCTTGTATGGATATTTTATTTCAATTTTGTAAATTTACCACTATTTTCCATTATCCCAAGTTTTTCATTTCCGAACACCTTTGAATCCGTAAATATACCCTTCCTTTCATAACCTTAACCCTAAACCTATATTACAACCCTATACAAGTCCTATATGATCTTAAGGTGAATGGAATTCAAAAGTTTAAATAATTGTGATAATCTGTGAAAATACATTTCACCTCCTTTAATGAGCAGTATCTTTCATCGAGATTACATGTTTTTCATTTTATATATAAAGTTCTTCATTTGTGAAATCTGCACGTCCTAGTTTCCATTAAAATTTACTCTTTATGACCGCATGTCCCGTGTATTACCTCCCTTTTCATATTGATTTCATTTATTGAGTGTAATATCCAGCGAGGATTGATTTATATGCACACTTTAATGTTTGTCCGATTTATATAAGTTTTTACCAAATCATACTTTTCATGTGCTTGCTCTCCTCCCACTTTTAATGTTTCAATTCTATGAAGTTCGTTCAATAATATTAATAACAACGGACTTTAGTGTGAATTCATTCCCTTTGCTAATAATATGTTTGAAATCCTTTTCGTTATTGTTGTGTTTTTTGCATGTGATTGGGCATACATTTTGAGAAAACTATGATGTTTGTGGGTTTCATCCCTAAAAACCCTCACGAGACATCACTCGTCCACTAGGGCAACCTAGGGTATTAACGGATTAATGCATATGCTAAATGCAATCGCTTGCCCGCAAAAGTGGCTTTTATCTATTTTGTATATATCTCATGTCTTGTGGTTTACTTGTAGTTCTTTTTGCTTCCTATTTCATTACTAGGGGCTAGCAATAAGTTAGAGGTGTGATTCGGCACGAATGTTGCATTTGTTCACCCTTTATACTTAATGCATTTTAGACCCCTTAGGTACCTTAATTCCTATATCTATGCTCGTTAAGAATACAAACTCTGTTTTATATGATTAACATGCTTTATGAGGTATAATTGAGCTTTCGCATGCATTACGGTGCTTAGCATGAAGTTCAAAAGCATGTTGGGGAAAGTTCTATCGATAATTTCACGCACAAGGGCATTTTAATCCATCTCTATCATCTTCTCATGGCCACTAACGGTGAACGAATCGAATTCCTAACGAAGAAGTTATGGGCTTTTGTGCGGATGGGAACTAAATGTAAACCAAAAATAAGGGAAGGGTCCAAGTGAAGAAAGTCTGAATAGATTCGGCCTCCTGCCGAATCGACTTGTTTTGAGGATATTAGCCATATCTCCATTTCAAAATTGATTAGGTTTCTCACCAAATCGATTCCCTTTTCTAGCATCTTCGAAGTTTCCCCTGTCTGAATCGATTCGATTTAGACCCGAATCGATTCAGACCTGTTTTTCCTCTTTTTTTTTTATTTTCAATTTTGCCATCTAGGGTTTTGGTATACATACTTCTATCTTCATTTTTAAAGAGATATATTTAATTTTATTTAGTTTTTAGGGTTTGTATTTGGGATCTTTTTCCCTTCTCCCACTTTGGGTGTATACCCTTTTGTATGTAAGTATTGTTTTTACTATTTATTATCTCTTTGCTTCCTTTTATGCTTTATTTACATTATGTATTTACTTTACATGCCTAGATAGTTTATTGTAGTTAATTTATTTCTTATTTGCTTTTTTTAATTAGTAGTTTTATTTTTTTAATCATGTATTGTAGTTAGTTTAAGGGTTGGGGTCATGTCTTGGCCATTAATGGGTCTCGAGCTCTGAAAGTTAAGTTCTGTGTAAAATTGCGTTTGATTGAAACCATGTGTATTGAAGTTGGACTATTATGTGTTTAAGTTTCTTTGGCATGTAATGTTAGTGTTTAAAGCGATATTCCGAATTTAATCCGCGTGTGACCATGTTCGATTAAATGTTTTATTTTGCATTTTTGGATTAAGTTCCTTCACGCGTGATGTTTATAATTAATTGATTATGCTCCGTTAAGTGTTTTAAAACTGAAATTCTAATTATGCGCCATTTAGCCTATGGCGAGGATGTGATCATGACTCTCGTTTTATTTATTCTTATTTAGCATAGTTAACTTATTATTTTTCCTTTTTCCCTTCTTACACCCATCACCTTTTACGATTTTATTCTTGAAGTAATAAATATCTTATAATCAATAAAACATTCCCTGTGGATTTTTGATACCCAGACTGGCCACTATACTCCCTTGTCAAGTGTAGTCATAGTTTAGGTTTTTTGGTATTGAGGCGGTGAACCAAAAACATTGATAGTGCTTTTATATGAGCACATGGTTCGCTCTCGATCCATCCTTGAGTCCATAGACCTAATGAGGCCTTCCCCCCATGTGGCTTGGGTTACCAACCTTCACCGGATGAACTTAAATCCATCCTTCGATCGAGAGAGAAAATAATTTTGGAAGATAAAAGAATGTTTCAAGAGGCTCTTTGAATGGAAGATTTATCAAGGAGGGCGAAGACTATGGCTTCCCTAAACTATGGTATGACTATATTGATAAGAAGATGAAATTGGGACAGGAAATCTTCTTTCAAAATAGTAACTCTAGGGCTAAAGACTACAAACATGAAGTGAAACATCTCACCAAGCAAGCTATGACAATTACCAAAGACTTTCAGGAAAGTGACTTCGAAGAATACTACGACTTGTAGACACTGGAGGCTGAGTCTCTCCATGATCCACTCAGATGCCATGTTGTCAAATCGATCCGCTAAGATCACAACTGCTGACATGCCTCTCCTCAATTGAATTTTTGTACCTGTATAACCTGCTCAGATTCAACCTAACACTATTATTTACCTTATTCAAGTCTCTTCACTTGTTTTTATTTTTACTTTTCCTGATATTAATGTAACTGAGACCTCTTTGGACGAGGTTCTCAATCCTATTTTTCTCGAAAATAAAATAAACGAGGATTTATAAATGCAACGGTTCCTCTATGTGCATCCTTCTGGTGAAAATAATTTTTCTTTTCAAAAACTTTTTCCAATTTTATCAAGGACCAATTTCTTGAAACAAAATAATTAATCCAATTTTATCTTCATAACCCTAAACATTCTTACAGTGTGGTTATGTAAGATAAAGTAAAAAATGCTCATAAAAAATGTCGATGTATGAGAAAACACAACGGGAAAAAACCTTGGGTGACCCAGGCCAGACAATCACTATGATATGGCTTTATAAAGGAATATTACAGTCTTACTCAACGACTCAACCCCCATAACTATTGATGCCTCTTCTTATCTTCAACCGATCCACCATAGTGCAACGCAGGAGTCCACCTAATCCAGGCCCACAACACACGAGTCCACGTGTACCGCAGTATCCACAGATATAACCAGTAACCATCAATCAACAAGTACGGAGTCCACAAAACGAAACAGGTTCTTCTAGTGATGAATAATGAAACAATGGTGTAAACATAAGATCTCTATAAAATGAGGTTATGCAAAAATTGGTTCGTGTAAACAGAAATGATGTTTTTAGATTTGGAAACCTTTGTTAAAAAAAATGCAGAAAACGTATGGGTTCTGTGTAATTCAGTATGTTTTGCACACTTGATTTTTTGAGCAAAATACACCTTAAATAAAAAACTTTGAAGCGGCGTGTTGTTAGAATGAAATCAGCCTGTCATTCGAACCATATGGGCATCTTGTTAAAAAAATTCCATGTAGTTTAAACAGTAACATGATGTCATTTGAACTATTGATAAAGTCGTTTGAACCATTAAAAGTCAAAGAAAAGTTCCATAATAATCTAAACATGAATTATCTCATAAAATAATTTTAAAAACATTTTAAAATCAAATTAAATTAAAATTACATCCTTAGAAAATATTTACCAAGTGTCCATAAACCAATATGCACCCATACCTGAGAGAATCTCGAAAAATAATGTGAAGACATGAAATGTGCACCAAATGTACGACATGATCTATCTTTGAAACTTAACTTCTACATCTTCCGTAGAATGTCATACACATAATGGGAATCGTGACAAATAAAATCTATCCATGACTTAAAGTGATTTTTGTCCAAAATAATGCCAATACATACAAATTGACACTATTTGGATATTTGTCCTTACAAATCTCCCCCTTTGGCTATTCCAAGACAAAAACAAAAACAGTGAAATGCCTACGCTGGGCCGTCAAGACATATGACTTGAATCCCATCCCATAAATCTAAAAAGAAAATATATGACATGGATTATCAAATGTAGCTATCAAATGTAGGATAATCGGCAAGAATGAACTGTTTACATGTGATGTAGTAACAAAATCTCGAATCGTTGAACAATAACTAAACACACGAAATAAAGAATTTTCATGTGAAGTATGGAGGAAAAAATGATAAATAAGCAATACGATAACAATATAAAAATACTACGAAAAATATCCCCTTACATCACATATCTATCTTCCCCCCTTTTCGTCTCGAATAGACAACTAGTGAGAAAAGTAAATATCATTAAACACATTTTTAGCATGAGAATAATCATATGAAGCATATCTAGATAAACATGGTGAACTAGCTAATAATTATCAAAATATGTCAAATCATAGATAGTAAACAGTCATATTCATTTGACTGAACAAAAACTCAAACAATAATGTAGTGTCTGAACCAAATCATGAATAATAAAAATCGATTGCATATTGACTGTGCAAAATAAGCCAGTAGTATCAAACTAAAATATCAGTGTAATATATATAAAGCACGTACAGAAACTAATCAAAAATCACAAAAACCAAACATGTCGTTCGAACGATATATAAGATCGTTCAAATGATAAGGTGATGTCGTTCGAACCATGTAAGATCTCGCTTATAATGACCTAAATAGTAGCACGTCATTCGAAACACCTTTCTAAAGGCCCATCTAACGACCATACATGTATGTCGATTCTAGGTTGTTTGATACGTCGTTTGATCCATTCATCTAACGATAGGGGACATGTTGTTCAAACGAAAACCTAAAGTTGTTCTAACGACATATCAAAACCTCAATTCTAGCTCAAATTTTATGTGACATCTGCCTAGTGAAAAATTATCTGATAAAAGGAACTGGAAGTATTAAAACAGTAGCAAAATAGACTCAAAAATGAATAAGTGAGTTACACACTAACATAATATCAATGTGCTCAAACATGGAATGGAATGAATGGATGTAGCTAACACAAATGAATCACAATCCAAACACAAAGATATGTTAAAGAACCTATAATTGATCGCTAAATATCATCAAACTACGTTTTAGCCATATATGACAATTAAACTTGAACTTAATGAACTAAACAAACATCACACACACAAGTCTAGAATTTTAACAATTCAACAAATAATAGCGTCATGATACGACTTCTTAAACCAAGGAATTGTTAGTGAAACCCCTTTGATCTTCAACTAAAACTCCCTCAAACATAAGAAGATAATTCTATTCTATTCATTTCCCTTTTGAAGATCTATTTTCTCTTTTTAAGAGATTTCCTATTGGTCCCATCTTTGGCATATTTTTATTTTTATTGCCTTAATTTTTTCTTGGACTCTTTCAAACGGTGTCTTTCATGACTGATACGCCGTAAATATTGCGTATTTCACCCGTTAATCGACGCGTTATTAGCCCCCTCGGGTATCTTAATCCCTATATTTATGCTCGTTAACCAGACAACCTCGGATTTCTATGTTAACATGTTTTGTAGGGGTTAATTGAGCTTTTGTAGGTATTTGGATGCTAAGTATGAAGTTCGGATGCATTCCGGTGAAGTTCCGTACGCAACCGCACGTTCAAGGGCATTTTAGTCTTTTCACAGCTTGGGTACCTGGCCCAAAATCTCACGAAAGTTGTAGCCCTCCTCGCTAGCTTCGCGTGTCCCCGAACGGTGCGCGATTCCGATACATAACGAAGAAGTTACGGCGATTTCAGCGGAGGAAAACCAAGGAAGCAAAAGAGGAGAGGGAGAAGAAGAAGAAAAGAAGCAGGGGCTGCTGCTGCATTTTTCTGCCCTGCTTGATCGATCGATCGATCATAAGGATCGATCGATCGACCTTTCAGATTTTTCGAAGTTTTGCCTTGATCGATCGATCGACCAAAGGGGTCGATCGATCGATCCCCTGTTTTCTGCAGATATTTTTCTTTTCTTTTCTTTCTTCTTTTCTTTTATTCCAACTTACTATATAAGCCAAATTTTGGTTTTGTAATAGGGGGCAGCCCAAAATACGATTTTAGGTTAGTTTTAGCTTAGGTTTTTGGGGTTTTGATTAGTTTTTCTTCTTCCTCATTTGGTGTGACAACATTTGGGTTGTAAGATTGATCTTTTCTTATTCCCTCTCCATTAATATAGTTGTATTTCATTGTTTTATTGCTTTGTAGTTAGTTTACTTGCTTTATTTATTGCTTTTCTAGTTTAATTTAGTTAATTCACCATGCACCCTTAGATAAATAGGGTCGGGATTTCATTTCTGCCATTTACGGGCCCCAAGCTCCGAAAACTAGGTTTAGTGCAAAATCGCGTTTAATTGAAACCGCGCGTATCAAAGTTGGATTGCTAAGCTTTTATCTTTCTTTGTCACGCAACGTTAGAGTTTATTGCGACAATCCGAATTTAATCCGTGTGTGACCATTTTCAGTTAAATGTTTAATCTCGCAACTTTGGGTTAAATTCCTTCTTGTGTGATGTTTATGCTTAATTGTAAATGCTCGATTAAATGTTTTCGAACCGTAATTCTAATTAGTAGTTGTTTAGCCCGTGTGGTGGAATGCGATCCCGATCCTCGCTTTACTTTATTTTAGCGTAACTTCTCTTTTATTTAGTCACCATAAACACCATATCACCTTTTCTTATTTCTTTTACACCCTTTTATTTTCAGAAGTTTTAAAACAATTAAAGTCTAAAATTTAATCACTCCCTGTGGATTTCTTACGATACCCGACTTACCGCTGTGCTTGCTTGTCAAGTGTAGCCGTAGCTTAGGTCTATTCTTTTGCATGTCGAGCGGGAGCCGAAATCAACGATAGTGTCCCTACACGAGCACTCGGTTCCCCTCGCGTCAAAATGGCGCCGTTGCCGGGGAGTGTGTTTTAGATAGTAATTGTTTTATTATTTCGTAGTATTTTTCCATTTGTATTTGTATTCTTTGCTTTAACCTTTTTTGCAGGATAGCATACTTGAGCGCTAAGAAACTTTGATTCGCGGTTGCTCACTTTCTTGCTCGGATTCTCCATCTACAAACACCGAGGTAATCATGTCCTACTATTATAGTTATAGCGGTCATTCTAATGGTTCTTACTTTGGGGATAGTTTTCAAGTTTTCCATTTTCAAGATTTTCTTGAAAATGAAAGACTTGAAAACATTTATCGAAATGAAAATCGTTATTGGGAACTTGAGTTGGATTCATTATTCGAATCCAATGACGATTCTTATTTCATTACTTTCGAAGACGAGTTTCAACCAAATGAGGAGTCCGAGGCTCTTGAGACGAGGAAACCTACTTTGGAAGAAACTTTTCTTCTTTACTCCCAAGGTTTGGAAAGCTTAAATGATGCTGGAATGAGACTAGGTGCACTTTCCGATGAGATGAATTCTTATGCACAAAACAACGAGGAGGTGGAAACTTGTGTTTCACCTCACTTTTTCAGAGAATTTCTCATCGAATGTGAATCTTTCTCCTCCGAATTCAATCTCCTTCTGACGATGAGTCGATTGAGATTGAATTTGTTTCATCACCATATACGTTTTCCGTCATTGAACCATTAGAATTACCGGTTGATTCCTATGAGTCGGTAGAAACTTTTAAAACTTCTACACTTTTTTCCGATGAGGACTCTTTACCGGACTTGTTTTCGATGGATCCTATCCCCGTATGTGCACTATCTCCCATTCCACTTGAAAAACCTTTGGGAGATGAATCGACTTTTCTTGGATCTCTAGTGTACCTTTCCCCCTTGTTATCCAAATCCCGCATCGTCTGCCCAAAATTTCAAATTGGCGATGGTTCACTTTTTTCACCACCCACATGCCTTCCGTTGTTCAAACGGAATTCATATCTTTCGGGAGGCATGTTCACTTTGGAGGGTCCACCATTGATCTTTCAAAGTCAAATACATTTTTGGGTGGACTCTCAACTATTTAGACTTCTAGTGTATAGTTAGTGTGAAGTCTAAATAGTAGGTTGTAAATAGTTAGCTTTTTAATTTTCTTTCTTTCCTATTTTTCTTTCCTTTTAATTTAGTCTAGTGTAATTAGTTAATTTTTGTTATTTGTTTTTGCTATACTCGGTACTAACTTGTTTTGTAGATTCCTTTGGACTCGCGCTTATGGAGATCGCTCCAATTTTGGGTAATATCGTTCTTTTCCTCTCTTTGTGTTGTGTTCTTAATGCGCATTGAGGACAATGCAACATTTAAGTTAGGGGGTGTAGGATATTCTATCCATTTCATGTGTAGTCCATGGATTTGCTCACAATTAGTTACTAAGTATGCCTTTTTGTGAAAAATTTGAAAATTTTCAAAAATATTTTCTTTCTTTTTTCTCCTTTGTTGGGCATTTTGCCTTGTTTCCAGTGATAAATTTCAATAATTGCCCGATCCGATAGACAACTCAATGATGCATGTTCTCGATTTTAGAAGTTATTAGACTTTAGTCCTTAAATAATTGATATTGTGAATAACTTCATGAATTAAACTTTATCCCATGAGCATATGCACTTTCCTGCTTCTATTGATTTGGTTTATGATTTTTATAACTCGGTAATCTTTTGTTGCATTGTATATACTTACACCGAGTAAGCTTTGTACCTTTCGTCGTTTGTGAGTGTTATACACTATTCTTTTCTCATTGAAAACGTTGAATTCGTTGGTAATCTCTCTATTCTTTCATTTGACCGTTCATTAATTGAGTTCATACTTGAAATGTGTTACTTGAGCATGATATTCATATATTGTTTTGATTCGAGAATTGCATAAACTTTTGGAAATGATCATAGGCCATCTTTGATATATCACCCATATTAGCCTTGACCTCACCCTTATATGTTTACCCTCGTTAACCCCTTTGAGCCTAAATATAGCCTTTCTTTTCATTACCCAAAATCCCATAACCAACTCTAAGTTGGAGTTATAAACCATACATACACTTTCCATACCTTTGTTTGGAATGTTACTTGGGATTGAATGCTGTTGTTGTATTGCGGTTGCAATTTTAGGCATATGAGAGTTTGATAAGCAAAGAAAAGAAAGTAGTGAAAAAAAATGAAGAAAAAGAGAAAGCAAAAAGCAAAAGAAAATAAAAGAAAAAGTGAGAAAAAGAAGAAAAGAAAAGAAAGAGAAAGTTGTTTATAGTGTTTGTAGTGTTTCAATAAGGTTTGATTACTCTCCCCGATGATATATCTAATGCCGTTTTGGAACTTGTTTTCCAATTTTGTTATTGCACGCATTATCCCATTATCCCGAGTTTTCATTCCGAACACTTTGAATCCGCATATACATTCCTTCCTTTCGTACCCTAGCCTATCCTACATTACAACCCTATTACAAGTCCTATGTGATCTTAGGGTGCATTTAATTTAAAAGTCATAATAGTTGTGATAATCTGTGAAAATGCATTTCGCCTCTTTTAGTGTGCGGTATCCTTTCATTGAGATTACAAGTTTTTCATTTCCTATATATCGTTCTTCATTTGGGACATGTGTGCGGCCTAGTTTCCATTTACATTTACTCTTTATGCCCGCATGTCCCGTGTGTTACCTCCCTTTTCATAGTGAATTCATTTGTTGATCGTAATGATCGTGAGGATTGAATGTATGCTTGCTTTGATTAGTATCCGGTTTATATAAGTTTTTCGCCAAATCACACTATGCATGTGCTCTCCCCCCTCCCACTTTTAAGGTTTCAATTCTATGAGGTGCATTCTATAATGTTAATGATTTGGACTTTTGTGAGAATTTGCTCAATATGCTAATAGCCAGTTTGAAATCTTTTTCGTTGTTGTTGAGTTTGTTGCATATTGGGTTGGGCATATTTTGAGGAAACTGTATGATGTTTGTGGGTTTCATCTCTGAAAACCCTCACGAGACGACACTCGTCCACTAGGGTAACCTAGGGGTTTAACGGCTTATTGCATACGCTAAATGCAATCGAATCGCCCGCGAAAGTGGCCTTATCTTTTTATTGCTTTTATACCATACTTTTGTACTTCTCCTGCTTTTGGTTTACTTGTTTTTCTTGTTGTTTCCTATTTCATTGCTAGGGACTAGCAATGTGTAAGTTAGGGGGTGTGATACGCCGTAAATATTGCGTATTTCACCCGTTAATCGACGCGTTATTAGCCCCCTCGGGTATCTTAATCCCTATATTTATGCTCGTTAACCAGATAACCTCGGATTTCTATGTTAACATGTTTTGCAGGGGTTAATTGAGCTTTTGTAGGTATTTGGATGCTAAGTATGAAGTTCGGATGCATTCCGGTGAAGTTCCGTACGCAACCGCACGTTCAAGGGCATTTTAGTCTTTTCACAGCTTGGGTACCTGGCCCGAAATCTCACGGAAGTTGTAGCCCTCCTCGCTAGCTTCGCGTGTCCGTGAACGGTGCGCGATTCCGATACATAACGAAGAAGTTACGGCGATTTCAGCGGAGGAAAACCAAGGAAGCAAAAGAGGAGAGGGAGAAGAAGAAGAAAAGAAGCAGGGGCTGCTGCTGCATTTTTCTGCCCTGCTTGATCGATCGATCGATCATAAGGATCGATCGATCGACCTTTCAGATTTTTCGAAGTTTTGCCTTGATCGATCGATCGACCAAAGGGGTCGATCGATCGATCCCCTGTTTTCTGCAGATATTTTTCTTTTCTTTTCTTTCTTCTTTTCTTTTATTCCAACTTACTATATAAGCCAAATTTTGGTTTTGTAATAGGGGGCAGCCCAAAATACGATTTTAGGTTAGTTTTAGCTTAGGTTTTTGGGGTTTTGATTGGTTTTTCTTCTTCCTCATTTGGTGTGACAAAATTTGGGTTGTAAGATTGATCTTTTCTTATTCCCTCTCCATTAATATAGTTGTATTTCATTGTTTTATTGCTTTGTAGTTAGTTTACTTGCTTTATTTATTGCTTTTCTAGTTTAATTTAGTTAATTCACCATGCACCCTTAGATAAATAGGGTCGGGATTTCATTTCCGCCATTTACGGGCCCCGAGCTCCGAAAACTAGGTTTAGTGCAAAATCGCGTTTAATTGAAACCGCGCGTATCAAAGTTGGATTGCTAAGCGTTTATCTTTCTTTGTCACGCAACGTTAGAGTTTATTGCGACAATCCGAATTTAATCCGCGTGTGACCATTTTCAGTTAAATGTTTAATCTCGCAACTTTGGGTTAAATTCCTTCTTGTGTGATGTTTATGCTTAATTGCAAATGCTCGATTAAATGTTTTCGAACCGTAATTCTAATTAGTAGTTGTTTAGCCCTTGTTGTGGAATGCGATCCCGATCCTCGCTTTACTTTATTTTAGCGTAACTTCTCTTTTATTTAGTTACCATAAACACCATATCACCTTTTCTTATTTCTTTTACACCCTTTTATTTTGAGAAGTTTTAAAACAATTAAAGTCTAAAATTTAATCACTCCCTGTGGATTTCTTACGATACCCGACTTACCGCTGTGCTTGCTTGTCAAGTGTAGCCGTAGCTTAGGTCTATTCTTTTGCATGTCGAGCGGGAGCCGAAATCAACGATAGTGTCCCTACACGAGCACTCGGTTCCCCTCGTGTGGGTTTCATCCCTGAAAACCCTCAGGAGACGACACTCGTCCACTAGGGTAACCTAGGGGTTTAACGGCTTATTGCATACGCTAAATGCAATCGAATCGCCCGCGAAAGTGGCCTTATCTTTTTATTGCTTTTATACCATACTTTTGTACTCTCTCCTGTGTTGGTTTACTAGTTCTTCTTGTTGCATCTTATTTCATTACTAGGGACTAGCAATGTGTAAGTTAGGGGGTGTGATACGCCGTAAATATTGCGTATTTCACCCGTTAATCGACGCGTTATTAGCCCCCTCGGGTATCTTAATCCCTATATTTATGCTCGTTAACCAGACAACCTCGGATTTCTATGTTAACTTGTTTTGCAGGGGTTAATTGAGCTTTTGTAGGTATTTGGATGCTAAGTATGAAGTTCGGATGCATTCCGGTGAAGTTCCGTACGCAACCGCACGTTCAAGGGCATTTTAGTCTTTTCACAGCTTGGGTACCTGGCCCGAAATCTCACGGAAGTTGTAGCCCTCCTCGCTTGCTTCGCGTGTCCGCGAACGGTGCGCGATTCCGATACATAACGAAGAAGTTACGGCGATTTCAGCGGAGGAAAACCAAGGAAGCAAAAGAGGAGAGGGAGAAGAAGAAGAAAAGAAGCAGGGGCTGCTGCTGCATTTTTCTGCCCTGCTTGATCGATCGATCGATCATAAGGATCGATCGATCGACCTTTCAGATTTTTCGAAGTTTTGCCTTGATCGATCGATCGACCAAAGGGGTCGATCGATCGATCCCCTGTTTTCTGCAGATATTTTTCTTTTCTTTTCTTTCTTCTTTTCTTTTATTCCAACTTACTATATAAGCCAAATTTTGGTTTTGTAATAGGGGGCAGCCCAAAATACGATTTTAGGTTAGTTTTAGCTTAGGTTTTTGGGGTTTTGATTGGTTTTTCTTCTTCCTCATTTGGTGTGACAACATTTGGGTTGTAAGATTGATCTTTTCTTATTCCCTCTCCATTAATATAGTTGTATTTCATTGTTTTATTGCTTTGTAGTTAGTTTACTTGCTTTATTTATTGCTTTTCTAGTTTAATTTAGTTAATTCACCATGCACCCTTAGATAAATAGGGTCGGGATTTCATTTCCGCCATTTACGGGCCCCGAGCTCCGAAAACTAGGTTTAGTGCAAAATCGCGTTTAATTGAAACCGCGCGTATCAAAGTTGGATTGCTAAGCGTTTATCTTTCTTTGTCACGCAACGTTAGAGTTTATTGCGACAATCCGAATTTAATCCGCGTGTGGCCATTTTCATTTAAATGTTTAATCTCGCAACTTTGGGTTAAATTCCTTCTTGTGTGATGTTTATGCTTAATTGTAAATGCTCGATTAAATATTTTCGAACCGTAATTCTAATTAGTAGTTGTTTAGCCCGTGTTGTGGAATGCGATCCCGATCCTCGCTTTACTTTATTTTAGCGTAACTTCTCTTTTATTTAGTCACCATAAACACCATATCACCTTTTCTTATTTCTTTTACACCCTTTTATTTTCAGAAGTTTTAAAACAATTAAAGTCTAAAATTTAATCACTCCCTGTGGATTTCTTACGATACCCGACTTCCCGCTGTGCTTGCTTGTCAAGTGTAGCCGTAGCTTAGGTCTATTCTTTTGCATGTCGATAGGGAGCCGAAATCAACGATAGTGTCCCTACACGAGCACTCGGTTCCCCTCGTGTGGGTTTCATCCCTGAAAACCCTCACGAGACGACACTCGTCCACTAGGGTAACCTAGGGGTTTAACGGCTTATTGCATACGCTAAATGCAATCGAATCGCCCATGAAAGTGGCCTTATCTTTTTATTGCTTTTATACCATACTTTTGTACTCTCTCCTGTGTTGGTTTACTAGTTCTTCTTGTTGCATCTTATTTCATTACTAGGGACTAGCAATGTGTAAGTTAGGGGGTGTGATACGCCGTAAATATTGCGTATTTCACCCGTTAATCGACGCGTTATTAGCCCCCTCGGGTATCTTAATCCCTATATTTATGCTCGTTAACCATACAACCTCGGATTTCTATGTTAACATGTTTTGCAGGGGTTAATTGAGCTTTTGTAGGTATTTGGATGCTAAGTATGAAGTTCGGATGCATTCCGGTGAAGTTCCGTACGCAACCGCACGTTCAAGGGCATTTTAGTCTTTTCACAGCTTGGGTACCTGGCCCGAAATCTCACGGAAGTTGTAGCCCTCCTCGCTAGCTTCGCGTGTCCGCGAACGGTGCGCGATTCCGATACATAACGAAGAAGTTACGGCGATTTCAGCGGAGGAAAACCAAGGAAGCAAAAGAGGAGAGGGAGAAGAAGAAGAAAAGAAGCAGGGGCTGCTGCTGCATTTTTCTGCCCTGCTTGATCGATCGACCGATCATAAGGATCGATCGACCGACCTTTCAGATTTGTCGAAGTTTTTCCTTGATCGATCGATCGACCAAAGGGGTCGATCGATCGATCCCTTGTTTTCTGCAGATATTTTTCTTTTCTTTTCTTTCTTCTTTTCTTTTATTCCAACTTACTATATAAGCCAAATTTTGGTTTTGTAATAGGGGGCAGCCCAAAATACGATTTTAGGTTAGTTTTAGCTTAGGTTTTTGGGGTTTTGATTGGTTTTTCTTCTTCCTCATTTGGTGTGACAACATTTGGGTTGTAAGATTGATCTTTTCTTATTCCCTCTCCATTAATATAGTTGTATTTCATTGTTTTATTGCTTTGTAGTTAGTTTACTTGCTTTATTTATTGCTTTTCTAGTTTAATTTAGTTAATTCACCATGCACCCTTAGATAAATAGGGTCGGGATTTCATTTCCGCCATTTACGGGCCCCGAGCTCCGAAAACTAGGTTTAGTGCAAAATCGCGTTTAATTGAAACCGCGCGTATCAAAGTTGGATTGCTAAGCGTTTATCTTTCTTTGTCACGCAACGTTAGAGTTTATTGCGACAATCCGAATTTAATCCGCGTGTGACCATTTTCAGTTAAATGTTTAATCTTTCAACTTTGGTTTAAATTCCTTCTTGTGTGATGTTTATGCTTAATTGTAAATGCTCGATTAAATGTTTTCGAACCGTAATTCTAATTAGTAGTTGTTTAGCCCGTGTTGTGGAATGCGATCCCGATCCTCGCTTTACTTTATTTTAGCGTAACTTCTCTTTTATTTAGTCACCATAAACACCATATCACCTTTTCTTATTTCTTTTACACCCTTTTATTTTCAGAAGTTTTAAAACAATTAAATTCTAAAATTTAATCACTCCCTGTGGATTTCTTACGATACCCGACTTACCGCTGTGCTTGCTTGTCAAGTGTAGCCGTAGCTTAGGTCTATTCTTTTGCATGTCGAGCGGGAGCCGAAATCAACGATAGTGTCCCTACATGAGCACTCGGTTCCCCTCGTGTGGGTTTCATCCCTGAAAACCCTCACGAGACGACACTCGTCCACTAGGGTAACCTAGGGGTTTAACGGCTTATTGCATACGCTAAATGCAATCGAATCGCCCGCGAAAGTGGCCTTATCTTTTTATTGCTTTTATACCATACTTTTGTACTCTCTCCTGTGTTGGTTTACTAGTTCTTCTTGTTGCATCTTATTTCATTACTAGGGACTAGCAATGTGTAAGTTAGGGGGTGTGATACGCCGTAAATATTGCGTATTTCACCCGTTAATCGACGCGTTATTAGCCCCCTCGGGTATCTTAATCCCTATATTTATGCTCGTTAACCATACAACCTCGGATTTCTATGTTAACATGTTTTGCAGGGGTTAATTGAGCTTTTGTAGGTATTTGGATGCTAAGTATGAAGTTCGGATGCATTCCGGTGAAGTTCCGTACGCAACCGCACGTTCAAGGGCATTTTAGTCTTTTCACAGCTTGGGTACCTGGCCCAAAATCTCACGGAAGTTGTAGCCCTCCTCGCTAGCTTCGCGTGTCCGCGAACGGTGCGCGATTCCGATACATAACGAAGAAGTTACGGCGATTTCAGCGGAGGAAAACCAAGGAAGCAAAAGAGGAGAGGGAGAAGAAGAAGAAAAGAAGCAGGGGCTGCTGCTGCATTTTTCTGCCCTGCTTGATCGATCGATCGATCATAAGGATCGATCGATCGACCTTTCAGATTTGTCGAAGTTTTGCCTTGATCGATCGATCGACCAAAGGGGTCGATCGATCGATCCCCTGTTTTCTGCAGATATTTTTCTTTTCTTTTCTTTCTTCTTTTCTTTTATTCCAACTTACTATATAAGCCAAATTTTGGTTTTGTAATAGGGGGCAGCCCAAAATACGATTTTAGGTTAGTTTTAGCTTAGGTTTTTGGGGTTTTGATTGGTTTTTCTTCTTCCTCATTTGGTGTGACAACATTTGGGTTGTAAGATTGATCTTTTCTTATTCCCTCTCCATTAATATAGTTGTATTTCATTGTTTTATTGCTTTGTAGTTAGTTTACTTGCTTTATTTATTGCTTTTCTAGTTTAATTTAGTTAATTCACCATGCACCCTTAGATAAATAGGGTCGGGATTTCATTTTTGCCATTTACGGGCCCCGAGCTCCGAAAACTAGGTTTAGTGCAAAATCGCGTTTAATTGAAACCGCGCGTATCAAAGTTGGATTGCTAAGCGTTTATCTTTCTTTGTCACGCAACGTTAGAGTTTATTGCGACAATCCGAATTTAATCCGCGTGTGACCATTTTCAGTTAAATGTTTAATCTCGCAACTTTGGGTTAAATTCCTTCTTGTGTGATGTTTATGCTTAATTGTAAATGCTCGATTAAATGTTTTCGAACCGTAATTCTAATTAGTTGTTGTTTAGCCTGTGTGGTGGAATGCGATCCCGATCCTCGCTTTACTTTATTTTAGCGTAACTTCTCTTTTATTTAGTCACCATAAACACCATATCACCTTTTCTTATTTCTTTTACACCCTTTTATTTTCAGATGTTTTAAAACAATTAAAGTATAAAATTTAATCACTCCCTGTGGATTTCTTACGATACCCGACTTACCGCTGTGCTTGCTTGTCAAGTGTAGCCGTAGCTTAGGTCTATTCTTTTGCATGTCGAGCGGGAGCCGAAATCAACGATAGTGTCCCTACACGAGCACTCGGTTCCCCTCGCGTCAATGATGAGTTCACATGCCTCTCACAGCCCTTTCCCGTGAACACTCATCATTTTTTAAAATGCAATATAAATCCTCACGAGAAACGGTTCTTACATGCACAACTCCTTCTAGGTCTAATATGCATGTAGATGATAAAATTGAGAGGAGAACATGTAATCAAACTCAAATATGTATGAGAAGTTAAACAGTTTTATAAACTCGTGCATGTGCGCAATGTTATATACATAGTGGAATCTAAATTTAAGTCAACTTCATAACAACCCCATAAAAGAAATAGTTAAGATCACTCTATGTATCCAAAATAATGACCAAATGTACTAGCCACGTGTAAAGATGAAGTGGTAGGGGTCCAAGCACATCAATATGCCACATCAAGTCTAAACTCACGATACAAATATAAATCAAAAATCTTTATGTTTTATAAAAAATATCTTCAACTAAAAAAAAATCTTTTTGTATTTTCAAAAACAAAATCTTTTTGTCTTTTTCAAAAATATATGAAACAAAAAATATTTTTTGTGTTTTCAATTTTTTTTTCAAAGTAACATCTTTTTGTATTTTTATAATAAAACTCAAATACAAGAAAAAATATATAAAAAAAGTGATAAACATATCGTAACACTAGAAACGATATTTCATGAAGCAAGACTAGCATATGATAAGCATGGTAACACAATCATCTATAAGAAGTGTCACGTGCAAGCAAACGAGATTCATGAAGATTAATTCCTAAAACCTCTAAGTACAATTTCCTAACCAAAGTAGGTGTATATAGTGCATGGGGGTTTTAGGAACCAAAAATATTTTATTCTTAAACTCCCTAGGAGAATTCTTAATGTCATAACAATAACGCCTAAGGTGACCCTTCCAACAACAATGAGTGAAAGTGTAAACACGACGATAAATGTTACCTAAATGTGGACCTCTCCTAATGATTATATTAGGATCTCTCACACGATTAATATTGGCTTTGGGAATGGGAGAAATGCGATTATTGAATCCTATACCACACCTATCATCCTTGATTTGGATGATGCATAAAATCCTACCCAACCTTTCCGACCTAGCCTCCAATCAAACTTCACCTTGCTCGAATCTCTCAATATCTCCTCAAGCTCACTAATCCTAAACTCGAGAAACGCCTAGACTCCTTAAACTCTAGAACCTCCTTATTTATAGCCTCCATAAAACCACGAAGACTATCTTTCTCACCCTCAAATTACTCCTGTTTCTATCAAAGAATCCTCTCATATGCCCTACTATCCTCAATCAATGTATCATTATTTTCTATGGCACTTTCTTTCAACTTAGCATAAAACTTCAAGTTTGCCTTTTTCACCATCACTTTTTGTTCATACAATTCACTAACGGCAACTTGTAAATCACTTTCCTCTACATCCTCATCCTCACTCTCTTCACCCTCACTCACTTGGGACTAACAAACTTTGGCCTCGAAAGTTTCTATCACATGAGTATCTTCATAAGAAGATTTATCGTCGCCGCTCACATGACAGACCATGAACACTGTGTAATTACGCTCAATGGGGGTACCCTCTCCCTTTTTTGATTCACTACCACTAAGGATGGCATTATATGCAATAAGTTTCTTTCCCTCGTTCTTAAGTCTAGTGGGGCACTCCACTACCCTATGGCCATAACCCTCATAACCAAAACTACTATTTGACTCGTCCATCTTATCATCCCCACTTCAATTTTTAGGGATGTGACCACCCTTGTTGTTCTTGAATTTCCCAAGTCTTTTGGCATCTTTCAATTTCTTTTAGAACTTAAGAACCTTTTTTAACTTCTTTGCCAACAAGGCTACATATTCGAAATTGGTGTCGAATTCATCCTCCTCCCAAACTTTTGTTTCCTCCTTTCGCACTTTCAAAGTGATGTCCTTCTCTTTCTTTGGCATTTTCTTAGAGGTAAACGTGTCAAGTTCATAAGTTTTTAAGTCACATACAAGTTCTTATAGTTTAGTTGAGTCAAGTAAACCTATGTAGTTCAAAATGGTCACCTTTAGATCAAATCTATTAGGCAACGACCTTATGATTTTTTTTATGATTCAGTTATTGGGTATTTTCTCCACCAAGTAAACGATGAGTTGACAATATGGGACAATGTAGTGTATAACTCATCAAATGTTTGAAGTTTAGACACCCTAACAATGATAGTTTCATTATGGTTATGAGTAAGTTCAACGACATCCCAAGCCTCTTTCGATGTCCCACAAATCATAATACGATTATAGTCTTCCAATGTGGCAGACGAGGAGATAGCATTTAAACCTTTGGAATTGTATTATGCAAGTCCATGTTCGGCTTCGGTCCATGACTCAACATGTTTTAAACGTGTGGCCTCATCCTCTCTCACGACTGGTGGTGTCCACCCTTTTTCTACCACTAACCAAAGACGCTCATCTATGGCCCTAAGTGCACTCTTTATTTGCATCTTCCAATAAGCATAATTTTTCCCATAAAAAAATGGTGTTCTAAAACCTTCATAAATATCGAAATTCATACCTGAAGACACGTGGGATCCCCCACACAATAAAATAGTGTTTCAATATCTCATGCCAATTTGTAAACGCAAAGGTACCTCTATGTGTGTCCTTTAGGTGAAAATAAATTTTATTTTCAATTTCTTTTTCCAATTTTATCAAGCACTAATTTCATGAACAAAACTAATTAAGAAAATTTTATTTTCTTAACCCTTAACATGCATTTAGTATCATTAAGCAAGATAAAGAAGAACAACTCACAAAACACGCAAATGCAGGAGGAAACCACAACGAAAATACCCTCAGACGGCCCAGGCCAGACAATCACTATTATACAGTTTTATAAAGGAAGATTACAGTCTTACTTAACAACTCGATCCCCACAAGTCTTAATGCCTCTTTCTCTCTTCAACCGCTCCTCCATAGTGAAACGTAGGAGTCCACCTACACCAGGTCCATATCACCCGAGTACACTCGTACCTCAATATCCACCGATAGACCCAACCATCAATCAACAAGTATGGAGTCCAATACATGAAACAAATTCTTATTATGATGAATAATGAAAGAATGGTGCAAACACAAGATCTCTATAACATATGGTTATATAAAACCTCAGATCTTGTAAACAAAAAGGATATTTTTAGCTTTGGAAACCTTTGGAAAATAATTGCAGAAAATGTATGGGTTCTGTGTTATTCTATATGTTCTGTACACCTAATTTTTTGAGCAAAACACGCCTTCAATAAAAAACTTTGAGGCGGCGCGTCATTAGAACGACATCAACCAGTCATTCGAACCATATGGGCTTCTTGTTACAATGAAAATTCCATGTTATTTGAATGACAACATGATGTCATTTCAATGAGTGCTAAATTCATTTGAACCATTAAAACTCAAAGGAAAGTTCAATACGACTCTAAAGATGAATAATCTGAAAAAAATCATTTTAGAAACATTTTAAAATCAAATTGAGTTAAAATAACATCCTTAAAAAATATTTACTAAGTATCCATAAACCAATGTGCATCCATACCTAGGAGTATCTCAAAAAACAATGTGAAGATGTGAAACATGCACCAAAACTACGGCATGATCTATGTTTAAAACTTGGCCGCTACGTCTTCAACACAATGTCATAGACTTAACGGGAATCGTGACAAGTAAAATCTATCTATGACTCAAAGTTGTTTTTGTCCGAAATAATGCCAATACATAAAAATTGACACTATTTGGAAATTTTTCCTTTTAGGATTTTGTGTATCTTATTATGCTTTACATTAATTATCTTGATTCTAATCAAACCTTTTATGATGATGATTTTAAAAATGAAAAATTCTTAACTGATCTTAGTAAGGAGAATAACAAGCAACATAATCACGTCCAAATTAATGATGATGAGACTGTTGCTATTAATCTCAATTCTACTCGCCACTAGTGTGATATTCGGATAGGGTCAATCCTTAAAGAGAAAGAGCATGCACAGCTTGACGAACTACTAAAAGAATTCATGGACGTCTTCGCATGGTACATGATGACATGAATGACATTAACTTCAAAAAATCCCAACATGAGATCCCGACATCTTTCGATTGCATGCCGATAAAAAAAAAAGCTAAGGAATATCTACACATAATGGTCGCTCAAAGTCAAAGAGGAAGTGGTCAAATAGTTGAACGTGGGCTTTATTCTCATAGTTGAATATCCTACATGGTTTTCCAATACCGTCCCCAATAGATAATTAGCCATTACCCAACATCGATTATTTGGATTCGAATAAAACATCCCCAAAAGACGATTACCCGTTATCCAACATCGACATGATCATGGAAAACATATCCAACCATGCATGTCATTTGTTGATGGATTCACAAAACATAATGAGATCAAAATGCATCGTGACCATCAGGAGAAAACTGCCTTCATCACCTCATGGTGAACCTTTTGTTATACTATCATGTCATTCAGACTCAAGAACATCAGGGCTATCTATCAAAGGGCTTCCGCAACTACCCCGCATGACCTTATTCACAATGATGTCAAAGTCTATATGAAATCATGATCATTATGTCCAAGACTTGGTAAGGTCATATTCCTACCTTTCGAAATTTCTTCAAGTGACTGCGACAATACCATATGTGACTAAATCCATTTAAATGTGTGTTTGGCATATTGAAAGGAAAAATTTTGGTATGCATGGCCAGTGAGAAGGGACTCGAAGCAGAACTTGCCAATATGAAAGCCATACTTGAGATTCCACTACCATGGACAGAGAAGGGAATCCGAGGATTTTGGGGTAAACTACAGTGCATCAGTTGGTTCATTAGCCAACTGACTTCTATCTGCAAATCCATTTTAAAACTTCTCTGGAAGTATTCAACTAAAGTCTAGAATTAATCATGCTAAGAAGACTTTGACTGAATCATGTGATACCTCACCCGACCTCTTGTGCTTATACCCCCGCAACCAGGTCTCCCCCTCCTCCTATACTTAACCATAAAGGATACAATAGTAAGGGCATTGCTAGCCAAATACATTAAAGAATTCCACATGGAAAGAGACATTTATTACGTGTAACGACAAGTATTTCTGAGGATATTAAATTTAATTAATTCGGTGATATATGAATTAATTTATGTAGAGAATTTAATTAAATTAGTGAATTGAGATTTAATTAATTCAGGTTATTTCAAAATTTGCATATGTCATAATTTGAGGATGTGATTTGAAATTTTAGTAAAGTAACTTAGATTACGATTCTGAGTGCACAGTTGATTCTAAATCGGTTGAGGTAGTTGAAAAAGAGTACCCAGGGGTAGTAATTGGGTCTTAGGACGTTTTTAAGCATAATCGGGCTCACACGAGGGTGTTTGAGTCATTTTAATTTGGACCATAGTCTTAATTTTGGTATTAGCAATATAAAACCTACATTAAGGAGTTTGTCGCTGACACAAATCAAATAGAAAACCCTAGTTTTGCAAAGGATAAAAGAGGGAGAAATTGGGAGACCTTTTGGGAGCCAAACCAGGAGAAGAGGGGTGTGTTCTTCATCAAATCTTCATCTACATTAGAGGAAATCAAACCGTACGAATTTATTCAGGAGATTAGTTAAATTGGATTTTATTTAATTCGTTGTATTGCGATTCATAATATGGTGGGTGTAAATCATACACGTTTTGGGTGGGCTATCGTATAGAAAATGGTTGTTTGTGAATTGGGCAGTTTACATAGATTAAATAAGAAATTAATATTGTGTTATGGGTCAAAAGAGTTGACAATAATTTCTATTAGTAGGCAAATAATTTATGTTTAAATTTGGAGTTTTGAAATCAAATTTGAAGAAATGAGTGTAGGAAGAAAATCGTGATAAACCCAACTTTGTTGTTTACTGTGATTGCTATAAATCGATGGTGTAAGGGCAAAATCGATGGTTTGAATCTGTTTAAGACAGGAATTATTGTTGGATAAAAATTTATGGATTTGAATCAAAGCTTGGGGGTTCGTTAATGGACAAAACAAGGGTGTGGGGAAGAAGAAGAAAAAGCTGTTGGATGCAGCGTTGAACAACATGGGAGGTCGTTCTAGTGACCTTGCATGTCGTTCAAACAACAGTGCAAGTAGTTTGAATGACAAGGGGGAATTTTTTGCAGTTTCATCCTTTTTATTTATTCTTTTGGGGCCTTTAAAAATTTAATTAGAGAACAATTAAATAGGAGATTAATACCTAGGATATTGAGAGGTAGGTAATGAAAAAATTAAATTGGAAAAGTGTGTCCAAATGATTTTCGAGAATTTATGTGATAAATTCTAAAAGGTTATGATACGGACCAAGGGGGTGAGTCCGAGCATTTTGGTTGAGTGATGCCATTTGATAAATTAATTAATGTGAAAAAAATTAAAGTAACAATCAGGGTTTTGACTCGGATATCTTCAGGCTAGTGTGACGAGGGGGAGGCACGGAGTAGCCGATTTAATTTATTATAGAGATATATATAATAAATTATCGAATATTAAATTTCATGAAGGGTGTTAAACTTAACAATGGGATTCTGTGTAACAAATTCTAAAGGGTGAAGATAAGGACCAAATGAGTGGGTCTGGGAATTATAGTTAGGTGACACTACTTAAATGAAAAATAAGTAATGTGAGATTAATTAAATTACAAGTCGGGATATAGACTTGGGTATATATTTGGGCTAGTGCTATGGGTGTTAGGCACGAGTTATCCGGACATTATTAAATATATGTGTTGATGTAAAAAATTAGATCACTGTAATTATTCAATCACAGATAAATAAATGAGACAAAGAATTTTTAAAGTGGTTCAGCCTTATAAGAATGGCCTATGTCCACTGTTATGGTATTGCTGCTTGTATTGGAATTATCGATTACAAGTTATCTCAAGAAATTTCGGTCCCCCTTTACAATGAGGATTGTACAATGTATTTATAACCCTGGGGCTGTAATGTGAAAGGGTAATATATTAAATGATGTACATATAAAAGGGTGATACATTCAATGCTCCTTAAGCGTATGCATCTGAATGATAAGCATTTAATGAACAGTCAAACTGTTGGTTATCCCGCTATTAATGCTTTGTTCGAGGTGCAGCTCGGACCGCCTGAGTTGCTCGGACCAGCTAAGCTTCTCGGTGCTTAAGAGTTCCTCGGAGCGTATGAGTTCCTCGGGGAAACAGTGTTCCTCGTTGTAGTATGGTTCCTTGGAGCGTGTGAGTTCCTCAAAAGTATTTGTTGTTGCCACGTAGACTGCCACGTGTCTTTACTTTATTGATCCATGTCAGCAGACTAAATTTGGTATCAACAGAAGCCCCCAATGTTTCATAGTTCGAATTTTGAGGAGTATGGAACATTCTTTCTCGGAATATGATAGCTTTAAATAGTCCTCCTGATTTTTAGGAGTGTTTCCCTTGTATTTATTTCTCTTTCCAAATTCGTAGAATCAGGCTTTTTGAATTTTCACAACCGCCTTGATCTCTGCGTACTTTTTGTCCTTTTACCCGCCGGTAGCATAATCGTTTCTTCTCGCTTCGATTGCCGCGCCCTTTTTGTTTCCCTAGCCGCCGGTAGCGTAATCATTTCTTTTTGTAATCATTACTTTACCATTTCCCAAGGCAAGGTATTTAAACTTCACAGACACTCCCATTGTCTTCTACCTTTTCAAATTTGTATTTTCGAGTTTTCCATCGTCTCTTTCTCTCCTGCGTATTCATCTCTTCCATCGTCCGTTGTCATCAGATCCACTCTTTTTCTGTAAGATTTTCTTCCTTCTTCTTCATTTCTTTTATTCATCATGGTTTACCCTGTTGAATCTCTTGATAAGTTTCGTTCTGATTTTTCTATTCCCTCCTGGGTTGTTCTGGAAGAGCTTTCTGAGACTTCTGATCATTTTCGTTTGGATGAGGGACATTGGTTCACCCAATCTCTTTATTGCTGAGTGTTGATTTTCTTTTCCACCAAATCCCTTATGTCTGGAATTCTGTTAGTACTTTGACGTTGTTCCTGCAAGAATAGCCCCGAGCACATGGAGAATAGTTAATGGGGTGCATAGATAAAATCAAATCCATGGAACTCGCATAGGAATTCCTGAGATTACGTTTTGCTTTAAATGGGCAGTTAATGATAACATTTTTTATTTGAAAACTATATTTTTAAATAGAGCTTTAGTAGTCAATCTCCCTGATGCCAATAGGGATTATTTTGAGCATGGGGTTGTCATAAAAAATTGGCAACATGCTTCTTTATCTGGAGATGAGGTTTATCAGGGTCCTAGATGCCCTCCTTATGGAAATGGGATAGGTTATTTTTATTTCATTTGATTCATTTTGAAGTCATGCTTATTTTGTGATTGATAAAATGTGCCACTGATATTTTAATGTCTATTTATTTGCAGTTGACAGTAAAAGAAAGTGCCCAAAAGAAGCAGATGTCAATGTAAGGCATTTGAAACTTATCTGGAGTCTGCATCAAAGTGTTGCCGATGAGCACATTAGATCAGCCTCCTATCTGTTGTAGTACAAGAGTTACACAACCTCTTTTACTGCTCGCCCAATAATAAGTGATGCAGAGTCAGTACCAGCTTCCACCAGCTCCTCGCCTGAATCTCACGTCCCTTTAAGCGAAAGGATGAAGAGAAGAAGACCTCCCAATCTGTTTGAGAAACCTGCCTCTGGTTCTGGTGAGGCAAAAAGAAGTAAAGTTGATGTCCCAGGGGAGAGGACAAAGAAGAATGATGCACCTTCCACGGCTGCTGTTGTGAAGGTTACCGAGAAGCTTATAGTGGATCCGAGCAGGTCTGCTTCTCCTGGAGAGGTGATTGTAATATCACCGACCAAGGGTTCTTCCTTGGTTGAATCTGTTCCTGTTCCTGTTCATGTTCCCCCGAGGAGGCTGAAGAAGAGCTCCTCGGTCAATTTGGCTGACACCATCACTCAGCCCCCAGCTACTGGAACTGGGGTTCCAAATTTTGTTCCCCCGAGCTCTTCCATGAGCTCGGTAAAGTCCTGGATCATTCCCGAGGTCCAAGGTACTGAAGAAAACCTTACTCGGGACATGGTCACTTCGTTAGCTGCTCGCCACCTTGCTTCTGTAAGTCTTCTTACTTTGAACTTTTCAATTTTCTTTTGTTATTTCTATCTCTGACTTGCTTTATTTTTACTTTCACAGTTGATGAGCTGCTTTAATATAATTCTGAAGAAGGATGAAGTAATTAAATCTTCATGCACCTCGTCCAGTGTGGATGGAGCTCTGGAAGAAGCTATCAAGTCTTTGGACGATTCTCGCCAAATATATGCTACTGACAAAGCTATTTGGGAGAAGAAGCTTGCCTCCACCGAGCAGGAGAAAGGTCAAGCTGTTGATGTCTCCAAGGAGTTGGATAAGAGAATAAAGGAGTTAGAAGGGAAAAATAAAGAGCTCGATGAGAAGCTCAAAATTGCTAGAGAGTTTGAAGATAAACTTAAGGCTGCCGAGGAGGAGCTGGCTCAACTTCGGGAAGTAGGTCGGCAGAAGGAGGAGATTGAAAATAAATTGAAAGATGCTGATACCATGCCGTCCGAGAAGCTTTCCTTGGAGAAGTTGAAGAGGAAGATGACTGTGAAGAAGTCCTTCAGCACTGGATGGGACAAGGGGTGTAATAAGGGGTTGGCTGCCATGGTGTCACAAGTGGACTATAGCAGCCTTAAATATTTCAGGGATGGATGGGTTGCTACTTTATAGGAGCTGAAAGTGGATGAAAACTCCGAGCTCTTTCAGCAACACATCCCTGGTCCCCATCCAACTCCTGAAGACTTAGAAGAGGACGAAGCTTCCTCCGAAGAGTCTTCTATGGTGATGGGAGATCATTCTTCAGCCTCTCAGCCTGCTGCCGAGGAACTTCAGTGAATTGGTACTTCCTCTGAGCAATTGCCAGTTCTTCCCAAGCAACTATCCATTCCCTTTGAGCAACCTACTTCCTCGTTCCAGGCTCCCGAGAAGGTTGTAATACCCCGTATTTTTTTATAATATTAATTTATGGGATTAATTGAATTAAATGTGTATTAATTGGAAATTAATCCCGATTAAAAATACTAGCGAGATGCGAGTTGGTATTTAATATTAATGAGTATATATGGCTATAAATCAATATTGAACTATGAAACTTGTCGTGAGATTGAAATACAGCAATTTGGGAATTTTGTTGAGACGCGTGTGACAGTCACGTCAGGAATATAATTATTTTAATTGTAAAAGTGAATTTTATTTCTATTAACTGTATGGTCATTTCGAGTGTGCCAACGCGTCCGAAAGGGTCGAAATATTCAGAAAACGCTAGCTGGGGGTTTAGTTTGGTCCCGGGGCATTTTTAGGCCATACCGGCAACGTATAAGGGTAGTTTGGTAATTTTGGATTTTTAGGAATTAAAACCCACGAAAATTAGGAATTAATATCTGATGTGGCAATTACCCACTAAACCCACTTATAACATAATGGGCTACGGAGGTTATTGGAATTAGTTCCAAAAGAGTTCCTAAGGCAAAACCCTAGCCACCATTATCACCTTGGAGAAGAAGGCTTGTAGAGAGAGAAGAGAGGAGAATTCTGCAGAGAGAGAGAGAGAAACTCATCAATTCGTCATCAAATTCAGAGATACACATAAGGCAAGTGGTTTAATTACATACTTTGCAAAGAATGCTTCTTCCATGCGTAGGAAATTTACAGAATTTCATTGTTCTTGAAGAATGATAAAAACCCATTGAATTGGATGTAGAGATTTATAATTTTATGAGGAGATTGTATATAGAACAATGTTAGGATGATTAGTCAGTGAAAAATACATCATTTATACCATAAAAACGGATTTATTTATGCCTATGGATGAATTTAATTTCTAGGGTTCATGTTCTTGAGATTGGGGAAGAAGATGTGGAGATTTAATATTTGGATGAGATTTAGGATGAATTAATCCTACCAAATACGTTAATATATGACCTAAGTATATTTAAGATTGACTAGAACCCATGTACAATTGATGGTTTGATGTTTAGAGGAGATTAGAGGTGAAGAAAAGTTGGAAAAACGAGTTAAGGAATTTCTGGTCTCGAAACTGGCCTCTCGTTAGAAGACCTACCCAGGTCGTTCGAACGAGCTCGTTCGAACGAGCTTCTAACGAGTGGACAATTTGCCTTATAATGAGTTGAATGTTCGTTCGATGCCTTTCGTTCGAACGAGATCTCGTTAGATACCCAGTTCGTTCGAACGAACTCTCGTTTGAACAGCCTCGTTCGAATGATACTTCTAACGAGCTGACAGTTTAGGCTTTTTAGCCTGTTTTAATCCCGAGTGTCCCGTAACCTTGGTTATATGTAGAGATAACACTCATTGTTGATTAATTGATATATTTGGGAGATTTGGGACATAATGAGGACTATAACTTAGAAGTGTAGTCTGAACCTAAGGGAAATTATGAATTAGGACGTGAGTGTCTATTACTATGCGAGAATTATTAACAGCCTAAGTTATTATATTAACCGGGAACATATAAATTGTGTAGCATTATATGTCGGTACGAAAATGAGAAGTATACCACAACTATATTATGGTGACTACTAAGTTGTGTGCATACTTAGTTTATGTATGTGATTTTTGTGTATGACATACCTACCATACTTGCTATCACAGGAGGTTTACGTTCGCTTAGGCCCTCTAATCCCTGTGTTGCCCGAATTTAGACTGGTACCTCGATGAACATAGGTCAGAGAAGGACTTATTGGGATGTTAATAAGTCTACTAATCGTGGGAGCGCAGGTATGTGCGTGACCCATGTGATGTGACTGTGTTCGCCTCCATTGTTTGTGATTGTTGTTATCTGAGAACGATTCTTGAGAGATTCGGAATGCGTGATCCTTATATACGTGATGTACCGGGATGGATAGTAGAGTATGTGTGCACCACAACTTAGTCTCGGGGTGCTTGTATTGTATATTTATGACGTGAATAATATACACTTAATTAATGGGAACTTTCATGTTGGTATTCTGAAAATAATTATGGTAATGTTTTGAGAAAACATAACGGGTTAACCGATAGTGAATTGTATTACTAATTGAGAACCTCAGTTTAAGTAAAGCCCTCTATTTAATTGATAACATTAGAATGTAATATGGGAATCGAGTAGTAAGGGGTAGAACTTATTACGGTCTGGTTAGATATTTATGTTCTTTAGATGGGTACGGTACGTTAGGAGTGCACATATAGTCGAGAGGTGAGAATTTCATGTGAGTGCACGTCCTAACATGTATTTTGCATTTAATGTTTTAATGTTATTAAAACCCTTGCTTTTTTTAAAATGATTTTCACTTTCGGGCTCTGACCCATTTTCTTTCAAATCTATTTTTTTAAGAACCATTTTAGGTGCCCAGCCACAAGGACACCATGCTTAGGATCCTCATTCAGGTGACGAGCTGTAGCTGCTTGTGGAAGTTACAGGACTTTGCTTGTAGACGCTTCATCTATCTTGACTCTATATTCAACATTTATCAGTTGTAGGTCATGACGCCCATTCCTTTTAGAGACTTTTCATTTATTTTAGTTATTCAGACTTCTAGTATGTAATTAATTCACGATTCAGACTTGTCATATTATTTTCAGTTATGGGATTGTTGTGAGGAGTTTTCCTCCGGACTTATTATTATTTGTTGGTTATTTCATTACTTCGTTATGGTGAATGGATTATGTTGTTCTTCCATTATTCTTTTTTGCATGTTAATCAGAATTAATTAAAAATTTGGCAACTTACTTTTTAAATACTAGGTGGTTAGTAACAATAAAAAAAAATGTTTTCGATAGTGATGGTATTAACTGGACCAACTTGGCATTTTTTAGTAATTTAATAAAGGAGTAGCTACCCGGTATTTAATTAGTCGGGGTGTCACAGATGGTATCAGAGCATCAGGTTCTAGTGTCCTTTAGGATCCGTACGGCTTATTATGTTTCCACTGAGCTTACTTTGATGTGGAGCCCTATATTTTAGGACTGTTGTATTCTTTTGTATATGCTACGTTCTTCAGCTATTTCAAGTTTATAACTGCGAACTTATAAACTTTATTCTTATTTCAGATGCCTCCACGACGTGCACAATGGATTCCCAGGAATGCTACGCCAGAACCACAGCCCGCACCAGTACATGGCACGATGAATGTCGCCGAGGTTGCTGCCATTGTGGCCCAAGCTGTAAATGCCGCACTAGCCGTAGTTCAGCAGGCACCACCTCAGGCGCCAGTAGCCGCGCCGATTCAGGCACATGCATTCCCGTCTGCTTGGGAACGTGTACGTGATTCTTTTCAGAAAGCACACCCTCCGGAGTTCGCAGGTAGCTACGATGTTGTGGTTTCTAGTAAGTGGAGGAAGGACATTCAGCAGCACCTGAGGATGTATGAGTGCACCGATGTCCAGAAGCAGATACTAGCTATCTTTAAGCTAGTGGGGTCTGCACTGCAGTGGTGGGAGTCTATTACCACCATGGAGGAGAGAGATACTCTCACTATTCAGGAGTTTTGGGTGCGGTTTGACCGCAAATACTTTCCGTCAGCTGTTCACACGGAGAGGAGGAGGAAGTTGATGAGCCTCAAGCAGGAGGGTAAGACTGTGGCCGAGGATGAGGCCGAATTCACTAATCTTCTGAACATTGTTCCGGATGAGATACCGACGGAAGAGAAGAAGATACAGAAATTTACAGACGGGTTGACTTGGAGGATTCGTTAGCACTTGTTAGGGAACCTCTCATTAGCCACTTATTCTGATGTGGTTAACGCTGCACTGTTACACTGCTAGGATCATCGCTTTCACAAGGCTGAAGGCAAGAGGTCAGGAGAGTCCAGCCATCAGGGCAGGACTGGGGGAAATGGTGCCAGTGGGGCACAATTTGTTCAGGGGCAGAGACAGGGTGACCACGGTTCCCAACAGGGGGATCACAAGAGGTTCAGGTCGAGAAATTTTAGGCACGGACAGGGAGGTTTCCGGAAGGGCCATCCGGGTTCGAACAGCCATCAGAACCAGCAGGGTCAGAATGGTCAACAGCAGTTTCAGCAGGGCCAGTGGAGGAACGGTAACGGCCACCAGGGTCGGGGGCAGCAGGGACAGAGAGGGGGGAACTTCCCAGGGAAGTGTTTCGTTTGTGGCAAGACTGGCCATAAATTCCAGGACTGTCCTGATAGGGGCAGGGCCCCGCAGCAGCAGCAGGGTGCTCGACATGAGCCACAGAGGCCACTTTTTCCACCTGACCTCCCAGCTCCAGCCCAGGTGCCAGCACTACCAGCCATTCCAGCAGTTCCTGTGTAGCAGGGGCAGTTATAGTATGGACGTGTCTATAACGTCCACCAGGCAGCAGCTCCACAGGCACCACCCGCGATTGAGGGTATGTTTCCTATCCATGGTACTATGGGTCGGGTTTTGTTTGATACGGGGGCAACGCATTATTTTATAGCTACACATTTTGCGAAAGCCTTAGGGTTGTTAGCCACATCAGAGAGCACAGTGACGTGTGTAGACTCACCATTGGGGAGTGGGTCGCTTATTTTCTTTATATGCCGGGGAGTGGGGGTAGAGATTGGTAGTTTGGTATTACCTGCAGACATGTTGGTATTAGATATGCATGAGCACGATGTGATTATTGGTATGGATTGGCTTGCAGATTATAGAGCCATGATTGATTGCTTCGGTGGGAGCATTGTTTTTTCCATTCCGGGGCAAGAAATGTTTGTGGTGGCGATGCCTCACCCAGAGGGAGGCTCGACCACTCATTTGTATTACACAGAGGAGGATACCTCTAAGGAGGTTGTGATTCCTTTAGATTCGATCCCAGTTGTCAGGGAGTATTCCGATGTGTTCCATGAGATACCAGGCCTACCCCCCAGTCCAGAGATAGACTTTGTCATAGACTTATTGCCAGATACAAGACCGATAGCACGCGCACCGTACCATATGGCTCCGGCAGAGATGCAAGAGCTACGAGATCAGATTGAGTAGTTGTTGGGTCAAGGGTTTATACGGAGGAGTACTTCACCGTGGGGTGCCCCTGTGTTGTTCGTGAAGAAGAGGGATGGATTGTTGAGATTGTGTGTGGATTACCGAGAGTTGAATAAGGTCACGATACGGAATAAGTATCCGTTGCCTCGAATCGATGACCTATTCGACCAGTTGAGAGAAGCTTCTTTATTCTCGAAGATTGATTTGCGATCGCGATACCATCAGCTGCGTATCAGGGATGAGGATGTCTCGAAGACTGCGTTCTTAACGAGATATGGTTCTTACGAGTTTCGAGTTATGCCTTTTGGTTTGATCAATGCTCCAGCAGTGTTTATGGACTTGATGAATAGGGTGTTCAGAGAGCTCCTTGATCAGTTCGTCATTGTCTTCATTGATGATATCCTGATTTACTCCCAGACAGAGGAGGAGCACGCCGAGCATTTGAGGCAAGTTTTGCAGACGCTACGTCAGAACGAGCTGTATGCAAAATATGAGAAGTGCGGGTTTTGGCTGAAGGAAGTCCAGTTTTTGGGACATATTATTTCCGATCGGGGGATATATGTTGATTCGGGGAAGGTATCCGCGGTGAGGGAGTGGGGACAGCCCACGACACCGATAGAGATCCGTAGTTTCTTGGGCCTAGCAGGATACTACAGAAGGTTCATTCGGGGATTTTCGAAGATAGCAGGTCCTTTGACACATCTGACTTGTAAAGGTGTGCCGTTCATCTGGAGTGATGCCTGTCAGTTGGCATTCGATGAGTTGAAGGATAAGTTGACCTCAACACCTGTGTTAGCATTGCCGAGACCGGGAGTTGAGTATCTAGTTTACACCGATGCGTCCTTGCAAGGACTTGGAGGTGTATTACAGCAGGAGAGTCAGGCCATAGCTTATGCTTCCCGTAAGCTTAATCTTCATGAGAAGAATTACCCACTCATGATTTGGAGTTGGCGGCAGTGGTATTTACCCTTCGGATTTGGAGACATTACCTTTTGGGGGACAAGTTTCGATTGTTCACGGACCACAAGTCCCTACAGTACCTATTCACGCAAAAGGATTTGAATATGCGGCAGCGAAGGTGGCTTGAATTTGTGAAGGATTATCAGTTCGATATCCAATATCACCCGAGGAAGGCTAACGTGGTAGCAGACGCGTTGAGCCGTAGACCTGTTGATGAGGTGGCAGGGGTGTGGAAGGCCAAGTGGAAGGAGTTAGGACACCAGGATGCAGTGGCCCGATCATTCATGTCTGTGATGACTGTTACACCGCAGATTATCACGAAGGTGGTAAAGGCACAGGCAAATGACTCGTTCTGTCAGGAGCTGATAGTTCGATTATTAGCAGAGGGAGTCGAGTCCTATATCGTTAGCTCAGATTGGGGATTACGCTTCAATGGGAGATTGGTTGTTCCGGAAGGGGAGGAATTGCGGCACGAGGTGATGGCAGAGTCGCATGGCTCACGGTTCGCGGCACATCCCGGAGGGGACAAAATGTACCAAGACATGAGATGACAGTATTTGTGGAGCGGGAAGAGAGATATTACTGTGTTTGTTTCTAAATGCGCCACTTGTCAGCTAGTAAAAGTGGATCATCAGAGACCGACAGGACTTCTACAGCCATTGGAGGTCCCGATGTGGATGTGGGAGAGCATATCCATGGATTTTATCATGGGGTTGCCTACATCAGACAGGGGTCATGACTCCATTTGGGTAATTGTGGACAGGTTGACCAAAGTCTCTCATTTTCTACCCATAAGGACAGACTACACTACGGGACAGTATGCCCAGCTCTTTATTGCAGAGATAGTGAGACTTCACGGTGTGCCCCTAAATATCGTGTCTGAAAGAGATAAGATATTTGTTTCACGGTTTTGGGAGAGTTTTCAGGAGGCCATGGGCACGAAATTGCGGTTGAGTACGGCGTATCACTCGCAGAAAGATGGGCAGACCGAGCGTACAAACCAGATGCTGGAGGACATGCTACGTATGTGCATCATTGATTTTGAGGGTGGATGGGAGCAGTATCTTCCACTGGTGGAGTTTGCCTACAATAACTCATACCAATTCACCATTGGCATGGATCCATTTGAGGCGTTATACGGTAGACCTTGTCATTCCCCATCATGTTGGTTATAGGTGGGGGACAACAAACTACTTGGGCCGGAAGTGATTCAGGATACTCCGACAAGAATAGAATTGATTCGGAGTCGCATTCGGGTAGCTCAGGATCGGCAGAAGAGCTATGCTGATGCGAAGAGATTCTTCAGGGAGTTCCAAGTGGGGGACCAGGTTTTGCTCAGAGTATGTCCTATAAAGGGGATTATGCGTTTTGGGAAGAAAGGGAAGTTGGCACCGAGGTATGTGGGACCATTCCCTATTATTGAGCGGATTGGACCGGTTGCGTATAGGCTTGGGTTACCGGAGCATTTGCATTGGATTCACTATGTGTTTCATATTTCCTCGCTAAGTAAATATCTTAGAGACGATTTGGCTCATTCTCACATTGCTTTGGAGGACATAGATCTCCAGCCTTATAGCTCCTATGAGGAGGGGCCGATTGCTATTTTGGACCGAAGTGAGCGGAAACTACGGTCAAAGATAGTTTCGTTAGTGCGTGTTCAGTGGTGACATCATAATGTCGAGGAGTCCACATGGGAGTGCGAGGATGAGATGCGCGAACGTTATTCAGAGTTTTTCTTACCAGGTACCTTTTAGTTTCGAATTTCGGGACGAAATTCAGTTATTAGGGGGGAAGTATGTAATACCCCGTATTTTTTGTGATATTTATTTATGGGATTAATTGAATTAAATGTGTATTAATTGGAAATTAATCCGGATTAAAAATACTAGCGATATGCGAGTTGGTATTTAATATTAATGAGTATATATGGCTATATATGAATATTGAAATATGAAACTTGTCGTGAGATTGAAATACGGCAATTCGGGAATTTTGTTGAGACGCGTGTGACAGTCGCGTCAGGAATATAATTATTTTAATTATAAAAGTGAATTTTATTTCTATTAACTGTATGGTCGTTTCGAGTGCGCCAATGCGTCCGGAAGGGTCGAAATAGTCAGAAAACACTAGCCGGGGGTTTAGTTTGGGTCCCGGGGAATTTTTAGGCCATACCGGCAACGTATAAGGATAGTTTGGTAATTTTGGATTTGTGGGAATTAAAATCCAAGAAAATTAGGAATTAATATCTGATGTGGCAATTACCCACTAAACCCACTTATAACATAATAGGCTACGGAGGTTATTGGAATTAGTTCTAAAAGAGTTCCTAAGGCAAAACCCTAGCCACCATTATCATCTTGGAGAAGAAGACTTGTAGAGAGAGAAGAGAGGAGAATTCTGCAGAGAGAGAGAGAGAAACTCATCAATTCTTCATCAAATTCAGAGATACACATAAGGCAAGTGGTTTAATTACATACTTTGCAAAGAATGCTTCTTCCATGCGTAGAAAATTTACAGAATTTCATTGTTCTTGAAGAATGATAAAAACCCATTGAATTGGATGTAGAGATTTATAATTTTATGAGGAGATTGTATGTAGAACAATGTTAGGATGATTAGTCAGTGAAAAATACATCCTTGATACCATAAAAATGGATTTATTTATGCCTATGGATGAATTTAATTTCTAGGGTTCATGTTATTGAGATTGGGGAAGAAGATGTGGAGATTTAATATTTGGATGAGATTTAGGATGAATTAATCCTACCAAATACGTTAATATATAACCTAAGTATATTTAAGATTGACTAGAACCCATGTACAATTGATGGTTTGATGTTTAGAGGAGATTAAAGGTGAAGAAAAGTTGGAAAAACGAGTTAAGGAATTTCTGGGCTCGAAACTGGCCTCTCTTTAAAAGACCTACCCAGGTCGTTCGAACGAGCTCGTTCGAACGAGCTTCTAACGAGTAGACAGTTTGCCTTCTAACGAGTTGAATGTTCGTTCGATGCCTTTCGTTCGAACGAGATCTCATTAGATACCCAGTTCGTTCGAATGAACTCTCGTTTGAACAGCCTCATTCGAACGAGACTTCTAATGAGCTGACAGTTTAGGCTTTTTAGCCTTTTTTAATCCCGAGTTTAATTGATATATTTTGGAGATTTGGGACATAATGAGGAGTATAACTTAGAAGTGTAGTTTGAACTTAAGTGAAATTGTGAATTAAGACGCGAGTGTCTATTACGATGCGAGAATTATTAACGGCCTAAATTATTATATTAATCGGGAACATATAAATTGTGTAGCATTATATGTCGGTACGAAAATTAGAAGTATACCACAACTATATTATGGTGACTACTAATATGTGTGCATACTTAGTTTATGTATGTGATTTTTGTGTATGACATACCTACCATACTTGCTATCACGGGAGGTTTACGTTCGCTTATGGCCCTATAATCCCTGTGTTGCCCGGATTTAGACTGGTACCTCGATGAACATAGGTCAGAGAAGGACTTATTGGGATGTTAATAAGTCTGCTGATCGTGGGAGCGCAGGTATGTGCGTGACCCATGTGATGTGACTGTGTTCGCCTACATTGTTTGTGATTGTTGTTATCTGAGAACGATTCTTGAGAGATTCAGAATGCATGATCCTTATGTACGTGATGTACCGGGATGGATAACAGAGTATGTGTGCACCGCATCTTAGTCTCGGGGTGCTTTATTGTATATTTATGACGTGAATAATATACACTTAATTAATGGGAACTTTCATGTTGGTATTGTGAAAATAATTATGGTAATGTTTTGAGAAAAGATAATGGGTTAACTGATAGTGAATTGTATTTCTAATTGAGAACCTGAGTTTAAGTAAAGCCCTCTATTTAATTGATAACGTTAGAATGTAATATGGGAATCGAGTAGTAAGGGGTAGAACTTATTAAGGTCTTGTTAGATATGTATGTTCTTTTAATGGGTACGGTACGTTAGGAGTGCACATGTAGTCGAGAGGTGAGAATTTCATGTGAGTGCACGTCCTAACATGTATTTTGCATTTAATGTTTTAATGTTATTAAAACACTTGCTATTTTTTAAATGATTTTCACTTTCGGGCTCTGACCCATTTTCTTTCAAATCTATTTTTGTAAAAACCATTTTAGGTTCCCAGCCACAAGGACACCATGCTTAGGATCCTCATTCAGGTGACGAGCTGTAGCTGCTTGTGGAAGTTACAGGACTTTGCTTGTAGACGCTTCATCTATCTTGACTTTATATTCAACATTTATCAGTTGTAGGGCATATCGGCCATTCCTTTTAGAGACTTTTCATTTATTTTAGTTATTCAGACTTCTGGGATGTAATTAATTCAGGATTCAGACTTGTCATATTATTTTCAGTTATGGGATTGTTGTGAGGAGTTTTCCTTCGGACTTATTATTATTTGTTGGTTATTTCATTACTTCGTTATGGTGAATGGATTATGTTGTTCTTCCATTATTCTTTTTTTGCATGTTAATCAGACTTCATTAAAAATTTGGCAACTTACATTTTAAATACTAGGTGGTTATTAACAATAGAGGAAATTTTTTTTCGACAGTGATGCTATTAACTGGACCAACTTGGCATTTTGTATTAATTTAATAAAGGAGTAGCTACCCGGTATTTAATTAGTCGGGGTGCCACAAAGGTTTTGGGAGATAAGGAAAAGGTGTAGAGTTGTTCAAGTTTATCTTTACATTTTGTTTTTCTTTTATCAAATGTAACCCAGAACTTGTAATTCTGAACTTTATGATCTAATAAAACTTGGACTTTTTACATACTGTTGTCTATCATCTATTCATATTCTTCCTGTACTTTTTATTAATGATTGCTCTTTCTTTCTCTGCTAGTTTCTGTCCATGATGGAATTACTATCTACCCATGATACAAAGCTGCTGGGACAATGTAATGAATACTTTAAGGCTGGTCACACAGACCTGAGTGCAACACAAGTCGTCGACATCCTTGAAAAAGATGCTTCAGAACAGGTAGTTGAAGCTTATCAATATCTGAAGTGTCTCCGTGATCAAACAGTGGCCAATAATGTGGCCTATTATAATATGATCGAGGATCTTTAAGTCACCCTCGAGGACCTTCAGCTACAATACAAAGAATCCACTGCCCTGTTTCATGAGGGGTACGAGAAGAAGTACCAGCAACTCAATGATGATAAGGGGTACGAGAAGCGCTTTGCTGGCTACGAGGTGAGGGAGAGAACTTTGAGGGGCGAGGTCGAGGAATGCAGACAAATTGCCGAGTTGCTAGAGCAAGAGAACAACAACTTGCAGAAAGATCTATCATAGTTCAAGTCTGCAGCCTCTTCTTCAAAATCCTTAATCCCAGTGACCGATGAGGGATTCTCGTTCTTAGAGGTTGAGAACGCCAACTTGAGGGACGAGTTGGAAACCTTGAAGAGGTCCGTTCCTTCCACATCTTCCCGGGGATGAGCAAGAGTACCTCAGATTCCTATCAAGGAACAAAGGACTAAGTATGCCCTAGAGAATCAGGCCTTCCAGTTAATGGCGAAGAACTAGGCGTTGGCTAAAATGTCAAAGAAGATCAGGGACTTGGAAGAGCAGCTCTCTGAGCAGAAATCTACCTTGGAGAATAAAAAGCTCTTCGTTAAAAATCTCTATGAGCAGCTGGACAGATTAACATATCAGTTCCACAAACAGCCCAAGGAGTTCAGGATGGCTGGATACAACGAAGCTCTTTTTCACTTGGATGATCGTATCCAGAATGCCCATAATGAGGGCTACAAGCAAAGCTGGTTGAATGACTTAGGTGTGATGCAGCTTGAACAGGGTCATTACCTGTGGGACTACCATGATCCCGGGCTGCTCGACTTACCTGTGCCACCATACAAATTGGACATGAGTTGGATCCCTGCTCGGGCCATTTCTCGGAGCTTGATTTCCAAATATCTCGGTGACTACAATCTCCATTCAATTATTGAATTATCTCATCCCGAGCACCTTCTAGATCGACCATCCGTGATGAATGTCAGGATGTTAAAGGATCTCAACTTCATAAATTCTCCTCTGGCTTTAAATGATCCGCCTGCTGACGAGGAACCTGTGTCAAAAGCAGAGGGGAAAAAACCACTAGAGTAGGAATTTTGATGTAATTGTTATTATACATATCAATGTAACTTTCATTTCATTATCAATGTAATTTGTTTTGGATTTAATGAAAGACTTTCATTTCTATTCGCTATTGTCTTATAACACTTTATATTTATGCATGCATATCTGATAAAAAGATAACAATATTGTGTAGTTTGAACTTCTGATAGTCATTTGGCAAAAATAATATTTTGTTTCTCGATGAACTTAGTAAAAGTTACGAGTATAAGAAATGTTGCTTGATCACTTAATAATAAAGTCTTATTTCTCGACCAACTTAGTAATAAAGTTACGAGTATAAAAATTGTTTAAAAATATTTTCGACCAACCAAAGTCGTTAAATTCTCCATGTCGACGAACTACAGTTAGTGGTTTTTTATCCCCGACCAGCCATAGTTAGTAGATTTTTCTCTTAAATGTTTCCGACCAACCAAGGTCGGTAAATGTTCCTTGTCGGCCAACTACAGTTGGTGGGTTTCTATCCCTGACCAGCCATAGTTAGTCTTTTTGTAATAATTTTACCTTCCAACCAACTCAAGTTGGTATTTTCGAGAATATATTTACTTCCTAACCTACATAAGTTGACAGTTTTAGGAATACTTTTATTTCACGAGAAACATATAGTTTTATTTCCCTTAGGAATACAAATTTTACTTCCCGAAGGAATACAAGTAGCTTTACTTCCCGGAGTAATATAGGTAGCTTTACTTCCCATAGGAATATTGGTAGCTTTACTTCCCGGAGGAATATAGGTAGCTTTACTTCCCGGAGGAATATTGGTAGCTTTACTTCCTAGAGGAATATTGGTAGCTTTACTTCCCGGAGGAATATTGGTTTCTCGACCAACCTTAGTTGGCATTTTCGAGAAAAAATTTGAGTAGCCGGGGCTTTGTCGAGTTTTGCCCCGAGTAGTGTGTAGCACTATTCCCCAAAAAACTTTCAATAAAAAGAAAGAACTCGGCTGAATGCCTTCATTTTATTTATCACTGATAATATTTGCGTAGGTGCTCTGCATTCCAGGCATTCTTAAACTCCTCGCCTTCTAAAGTTGCTATGCTAAATTTGACTTCTGAACTTCAATAGTATGTGCATAATAACTCCTGAATATGCCTCCTGAACTTCAATATACCTCCTGAACTTCAATAGCCTCCTGAACTTCAATATAAAAAATAATTCCTGAGCAAGAAAAAATAACTCCTGAATGATAATTAGTCGGGGACCCGACCGTGTGAGTTTGTGGAGTTGAATTTGATGCTCGAGTGCATGGTGTTATAAGAATGTGCCACGGAATGAATAAATATATCTGTAATAGAATCCCCAAAGTGTGGAATGTGAACTTTGAATGCTTTTTTCTTGATCGCTTTCACATACTTATAAAATGTTTCCGACCAACTGTAGTTGACAGCTTCTTATTTCTGACCAACCTGAGTTGACATTTTTGGGAATAGATTTACTTCCTAACCAACATAAGTTGGCATTTTTAGGAATATATAGTTTTACTTCCCGTAGGAATACATTTACTTTCTAACCAACATAAGTTGGCATTTTTAGGAATACATAGTTTTACTTCCCGTAGGAATACATTTACTTCCTCACCAACATAAGTTGGCATTTTTAGGAATACATAGTTTTACTTCCCGTAGGAATACATTTACTTACTAACCAACATAAGTTGGCATTTTTAGGAATACATAGTTTTACTTCCCGCAGGAATACATTTACTTCCTAACCAACATAAGTCGGCATTTTTAGGAATAAATTTTTGATAATAAATGATAGATACTTCCTCGGAGCTGACCAACGGATTGTTGGGAATAAGATATAATAAATGCTGGAGACATCCTTGGAGATGACCAACAGATTGTTGGGAATAAGATAATATATGCTGGAGACATCCTTGGAGCTGATCAACAGATTGTTGGGAATAAGATAATATAAATGTTGGAGACCTCCTTGGTGCTGACCAACAGATTGTTGGGAATAAGATAATATAAATGTTGGAGACCTCCTTGCTTAAATAAGAATATAATATGCATCCAAATAGATATAAAGAATAATTAAAAATAATAAAATGCCTCGTTGATCTGTCGAGGTAGAATTATATAATGCCGAACAAGCATAAGATCTTCTAGAACATAAGAATATGGCCGAGAACGTTGTCAGGCCTGAATATAAATAAGAATTATCCGACCAACTATCCGTTGGGGGTGAAATACAACGAATGTTTTATTTCTCCTTAAAGCTGAATCAGTATCTTGTCGAGGCACAATTGCATAATGCCGAATAAGAATAATATTTTCCAGAACATAAGAATATGGCCGAGAACTTTGCTGGGCCTGCATATAAATAAGAATTACCCCGACCAACTATCCGTTGGTGGTGACATATAATAAATGTTATAGTTCTCCTCGGAGCTGAATATGATAATAAGTATCTCGTCGAGTTCCATGTTGAGATGAATATAGAATATGAATCCCAAGGGATATATAGAATAATTTGTGCTTGAGCCGATATCTGGGCCTGAATATAAATAAGAATTTCTCCGACCAACTATCCGTTGGGGGTGACATATAATAACTGTTGTAGCTTTTCCTCGGAGCTAAATATGATAATAAATATTTCGCCGAGCTCCATGAAGAGATGAATATAGAATATGAATTCGAACGGATATATAGAATAATTCGTGCTTGAGCACAAATCAAAGCAATAATAAAATATATAGTTCCTTGCTGAGGTGAAATTTCATAATGCTGAGCAATGATAATAGTTTCCTGATTATTTCCGAGCATTAGTTGGCGTTGAGTCTTGTACCTGTAAAAATTAATATCTTGCTCTACCATTTGTGTAGGCTGAATTGATTAGTCATGAGAATAATTTACTTGAGAAATATATGATATGTATATGCTTGAGAAATAAAAATATTAATTTCAAAAAATGAAATAATATATGTTGGCTGATATGTCGAGGCACAATTTCCTGATGTAGAGAAATACTACTTTTCCAGAGGTTTACGAGAGCTTTCATCGGGATTGAATCTCGTCCCTATGAAATTTTCATAAGCTTCCCGAGCACCAGTCGAGACTAGAGAAAATAATTATTATCATGAGAATAATTATTCAGCCAAACAATATGTGATGTGTATCAGCATAAAATAATAAAAATTTCAAAATATGAAATAATATTTTTATGCCAAATGTGTGTGAGATGGACAAATTTTTATCAGATATGCATCATAAATAAGACGTAGACTTTTTTGTAAAGTTATTTAATCTCCAACAACTAATCAGGTATAAGTTGCTGTTTGAAAATTATTTATCACTTGGTTTTAAAATTATTTTTGGGGTGATCACAAGTTAAAACAGACTTAAGCCCCTGTTTGTCCCCGAGCTGAACTCGTGTTTAAAGAAATATCTGGGGTGCTTCGCATTTTTTAATACCCCAAGATTCTACTGCTGCCGACAAATGGCATGGATGTTGCCGACCAACATTTAAGGATATCTCAAGTTATAGAATATATGGTGTCGACCAAGAAGCAAATGGTCCCCGACCAGCTGAGCAATTTCGCCGATGAACAAAAATGGTGCATTGATATTGCAGACCAACTGTTAGATGGTCATCGAACAACATCAGATGTTGCGGACCAAGAAGTGGATGGTTGGATAGTTGCCGACCAGTAAATTGAACCCTCCGAACAATACTGAGATGTCGCCGATCAAGAAGTAGATGATCTTCGGCCTAAAATTGGTTCCATCGAGCTACAATAAGAGTCTGTGACCAATAATAAGATACCTCGTAGTTGGATAAAATTATTTCAACCTTGATGCTGGATCATCACATCTTATCTCCGACAAACAAAAATGGTCTGGTTAAGCTTCACTTTAATAAAAGATGGCCCAAGATGATGCCGACCAACAATATAGATGGCTGACCCGAATATCTCGAATCCTTAGATCAGAAAAAATAACATTCGATGTAAAATTTAAGCATTAAGAATGTTAATTAAATGAATAATTATCTAATCCACTATATCGTGTGATTTCGATAAAGAAACCCCGTGATGTGATGAACGAGGGGCCAACATATCAAATTTGTGCCCAGAGTCTTGATATGGTCATGATTTGTTTTACTGATCCTCTTTTACAAGAGGTGGGTAATGATTTTTCAGGTGAGAGAAAATTATTTTTTATATTGATCCTCTCCTATTCCCTATTTGGAGAGATAAAAATATGTTGAATGATCGAAGTTATTACCAAATTTATATCAAAAATCAATCAATTTGACTTTTTTGACATAGATGGAAGATGAACCAAATTAAGTATATAGTTCATAAAAATGAATGCAAAGAGAGTCAAACTTGAAGAGAGAGAAACTAGATCTGGGTCATGATTTCCATGAGAAATTTTTTTATTGTCTTTAATCTTTTCCCATTCTTTGATTAAAAATATGATGGGAATTTGAATAGTCATCAAAGATCTTTCAAAAAATATTTCAAAATCAACAATGAAAATTATCAAATCCTATCACCGTCGTATATATTGGTATATGTAATCATTTAAAATATTGATTTCATGAGATAAAATTTTAACTTGAGAATCAAGCCAAAAGTTTTTATTTATGAAATCCACCATTTCACATATTTCTCAACAAGAATTAATTTAACAGTTATGATTTTGAAATCATGATATGCAATTTTTGCAGATTTAATAAATAAAAATTGGACAACTAATTTATGTATATAAACATAAAAATCATGATTGAATCAACAGATGTATGTATAATTGATTATACGTAGAGAAAATAAAAACTTAGCTTTTGATGGAGAACAATGCTTGTAATACGTTCCCACAGATGGCGCTAATCTGTTGATATAAAAAATTAGATCACTCTAACTATTCAATCAGAGATAAATAAATGAGACAAAGAATTTTTAAAGTGGTTCAGCCTTATAAGAATGGCCTATGTCCACTGTTATGGTATTGCTGCTTGTATTGGAATTATCGATTACAAGTTATCTCAAGAAATTCCGGTCCCCCTTTACAATGAGGATTGTACAATGTATTTATAACCCTGGGGCTGTAATGTGAAAGGGTAATATATTAAATGATGTACATATAAAAGGGTGATACATTCAATGCTCCTTAAGCGTATGCATCTGAATGATAAGCATTTAATGAACAGTCAAACTGTTGGTTATCCCGCTATTAATGCTTTGTTCGAGGTGCAGCTCGGACCGCCTGAGTTGCTCGGACCGCCTAAGCTTCTCGGTGTTTAAGAGTTCCTCGGATAGTTCTCGTTCCTCGGAGGGTATGAGTTCCTCGGGGAAACAGTGTTCCTCATTGTAGTATGGTTCCTCGGAGTGTGTGAGTTCCTCGGAAGTGTTTGTTGTTGCCACGTAGACTGCCACGTGTCTTTACTTTATTGATCCATGTCAGTAGACTAAATTTGGTATCAACAATATGTATACAGTTTTGTATGATAGTGTATATATATATATATTTTCTCTATAGATATAGGTGTGAATGATATTTATATGCATACATACTCCTCTAGTGCTATCATAGGAGGTTGTGCAATATAGGTGAATCCCCTGGCTTGAGGAGCAGGGAGAGTATAGTCTCCAGGTCATAGCGTCCAGTATTTATATGTTGTGATTATTTTCGAGGTGAGACGTATTGGGTATGATTCTGTTTCACACACGGGGAACTATGATTACCTCCGCTACACTAATTATTATTTTTCTCAAGATCAAGAGTGATTTCAACTTGAGGTAGCTGGGTTAGAGTGACCAGGCCTGGAACATGATAGCATTTTAGAGAAAGCATTTAGTGATTTATTACTTGGGAACTGATGTTTATTATACTTAACATGTGTGTGAATGTTATAGAATATTAGCACGTATATAATATGAGTAGATAATTATATACGAGATTAATACATTAGTGTGGATGTATGTCTTATATAATTAGTGTGAAAGTTGTATGACTTAAAAATGGGTTTCTATATAACTAGTGTGAAGGTTAAATTAGTTAAAAAAGGGGTTTCTTACATAACTAGTGCGAAATTTATATGCATTGAAAAAGGGTTTCTATATAACTAGTGTGAACATTATATGATTTATTCTAGTTGAACCGATTAATAAGTTAATGAGTAGATAACTTAATAATCAAAGTAAGAATACTCGGGGTAGAGTACTGGGTAGAAAGAGTTGTGATGTGGCTAGTTCGCTGGGGGTAGCTTAGCTAGGAAGGTTAGCAGGAAAGTGTTAGGTGTTCACATTAGATGATGGGTGAATTATACCTCAAGAGAGTTCGGCACTAACTTAAATATGAAGAGTGTGCATGCATATTTAATTACTGCAATTTAACTACAGGCTAAATATTTTTAAAATGTTTTACTTGGGTTTTGACCCATGTCAAAATCTTTTCCAAAACATTTTAGGTGTCCAGCCATAGGGATGCCTAGTTTGAGGATTCTCTCTTGGGATGTGCAGCTGCAGGTCATGTGGTAATTGCTGGACTTTGCAATAGATGCTTCGTTCATTTATTCCTAGGGTAGGATATTTACTTTGGTACTCATTTGGGCATGGCACCCTCATATTTAGTTTTCAGTTATTAATTTGACCCTGCATATACGGGTTATTGTTTCAGTTTATTGTTGGATTTTAATGGTTGAACCGATAGTTGTTTCGATAAGCTTTATTTAAATTATTCATTTGTGTTGGATCCCATTATCAGTTTGTGTTAATGATTTAATTATTATTTATTTCCGCATGTTGTTTATTAATGAAAGATAAAATTTGGCACTAATATATTTAAATTACTAGGAGGTTAGTAACTTAAAAAAAAATTCGACAGTGATACTAAGAATGATTCATACAAGACCAATGTTTTATTTTGATCATGGGCTGGCCACCCAGTATTTTAGTAGGTGGGGTGTCATATTACTCCAGTCGAAAACTGGCCATATACAAAGTCAACTACACCGCTTTGGATAAATATATGTTGCCCTGGTTTGGGTCACGCAGAAATTACGGCACTACATGCTTTCCTTCCCCATCAGACTATTATCCTAAATAGACCTCATCAAATACCTTCTAGAAAAATCCTCTTTATCCATCCAAATGTCCCATTGGTTGATGTTGTTAACCGAGTATGATATAGTGTGCGTCATGTAGAAGGCTATGAAATGGAGTTCCATCTTTGACAACCTTATTAACTATCCTATGCAAGCAACCGATGTTTGGGAATCTAAATTCCTGGATGAAAACAGTCACTACACCTCTCAGGAGGACATTAGATGGAAAATGTTTTTTGATGGAGCTGCCAATAAGAAATGATACGTTATTGGGATACTTTTGATCGTCCATGATGACCCTCACACTCCATGGCCATCAAGATATACTTCCTTTGCACCAACAACATGACTGAGTATGAGGCATGCACCATAAGCCTTAAAATAACCCTTAAGAAAGGAATCCCTAGGAAATGGAATGTCAAGGACAAGAAGATCTTACCCATCCATGCCCACCTAGAAGGGCTTTCCTACGAGTTCAAAGATGTCACCTTCCACTACCTATCTCATACAAAGAGCAACCTAGATGATGCCCTTGCTACACTGGCCTCCATGGTCGACATGCCTGAGGGAATAATAATGGCCCCTTTCCTAGTTCAAAAACACGCTATGCCCACCCACTACTACCACATTGAGCTCATTATTGAGGAAGATTCCGATATGGACGAGTTATGGTACTATGACATTTTGCACCTCCTCAAACATGGTAGGTATCCTCACGATGTACGTAAGAAAGACGGTGCGAACCTTCGCAAATTGGCTGCCTAATATATCAAACATTGATGGAACCCATTTGAACACGTAGCAAGGGATGGTATTAAAGAAATAATGCATAAGATACACAGTGGGGAATTCAAGCCCCATATGAATGGTCATATGCTTAATAAGAAGACCATCGGTCAAGGATAGTATTGGACCACCATTATTCAAGATTGCGCTACCTATGTTCAAAGATGCCGCAAATGTCAGCAGTTTGCCAATCTCCAACACTTTCCTCCTTAAGAACTATACAACATGACTTCTCCCTAGACTTTATCCACCTGGGGCATTCACATCATAGATAAGTTTAATCCTAAAGCTTCAAATGGTCATGAATTCATCCTTATCGCCATTGATGACTTTAACAAATGGGTCGAAGCTGAGTCATACGCAATGCTGAATGCCAAGAAAGTGGACAAGTTTATAAAAGGAACATCATCTACTGATAGAGAGTTCGCAATGAGTTAGTATCAGATAATGGACTCCACTTAGAATCTTTGGTCTCAGAACTAGTCGATGAATACGGTATTTAGAGACATAAATTTTCTCCCTATTAACCCCAAACAAATGGTGTTGTCAAAGACATCAATAAATATCTAGAAACCATAATCAATAAGATAACCGAGAGTTAAAAATATTGGATGAACGAAGTTCCTTATGTCCTCTGAGGATACTGCCATTTAATCAGAATGCCTACTAGGGCTACCCTTAGTCTCTAGTGTACGACATGTAAGCAGTCCTACCCAATGAGCTAGAAATACATTCTTTATACGTCATGCTCCAAAGAAAAGTTAGCGAAGAAGATTGGCACCAGAGATGATTTGATGAATTGTCACTCGGGGATGAAAAGAGGCTTAAGGATCTATACCATATACAAGGGTATCCTCACCGGATAGTATGAGCATTCAATCAAAAAGTTAAGAAGTGTGTTACCCAGGAAATATACCTTGCCCTCAATGAGATCATAGAAATCGTTTCGGACCCTAGAGAGAAATTCAAACCGAAGTGGAGTGGCCTCTACATTGAGAAGAAAATTCTTTCAGGTGTCACTACTATGCTCACGGGCCTTGACGGAGAAGAGATGGCGTGTCCTGTCGACATTGAATGCCTTAAGAAATTTAATCTTTATTCTAAAATCTTAGCATGCGATGACTCTTTTCATCCCTCTTATATACTAAAAAAAATCTTCATTTCTCCCTACCCAAAACTACATGGGAATTGATCCTCTCAAAAACATTTCTTTTCAAAAAGAGACACACAAAAACTTTCAAACCCCCCCAAGGCATGTTAGCAACTTGTACGCTACACATGGGCACGAACTTATTCTTTTTCACAAAATGCTATTATTCTCTAACTTATGAGAATAGCGACGTATGTTATTATCTACATGAACAAAAGGATTATTTATGCCTTAGATATTTCTATAGATAGTTCAAAATGCAAAACTCATCAAGAGGCACAACAAAATATGATCAAAAATATTTTTATTCCAAATAAAGGAATACATCACCATTACTTGATATATCAATGAAGGGAGTTAAATAGACCACCCTCGTTCCATTGACAACACCATCTTACACAAACCTATATAATCCTTACCAGCTTTACTAAAAATTATCCTTAGCCCCAGAAAAAACACCAAAATCATTCAAAACATAAATTACCCTATCTTAATAAAATGTTACCCCAGCTTCACAAACATTGTCTTCAACTACTCGACTGCCCCGCTTCGGCATCAGTTTCGGCCCTCGGAGGTCCTCTAGTCTCCCACTCTTGGTTAAAACTCCATATTCTCTCTATGTAGTAATATGCCCTAACAAGATTGAATGAATCCTTCTTGATGATGACGAAAACAATATAACTTTGTCCAATATTTTCCTCCATAATCTTCTCCATAACTACTTCAGGTAGTCTCTAAACACATGATAGTGCCCTCTTAAAAATTATGATGGACGGGTAGGCGACTGGAAATGCTACCATAGGGAGACCAACATCATCCGTAATGATTCAGTCACGTCCTCCACTAGGAAAAAGTTCATTATGTGAGGAGGCACAATTTTTTCCCATTTGACTTGACACATAAGACACTAGGGGAAATAAAAGGAAGTCTGAAGAAGGCTAACCACCAGCATATATCGGTACTTGCTTAACTACAAAATAGGCTGTAAGTCTCCCCACCATGGCACCGACCAACGAAGACATTGGAATCTGTTCTCCACAAATAAGTTGAACCAATTCTCTACTAATGGGCTAAAACTGAAGAAAGGATGGACAAATAAATTGGGCACACCCACCAAGGGATACTCGGGAAAGGTCTCCAGATGAAACCTTTCTTCTATCCACATGAACAACATTATCGAGATTCCCCTTAGAAAATAAAAATGACCCTTTTTCCAACTATCAAGACCATTTAAGTTTTTTGCCAGCACCACTGCCAAAGTATTTTGGTGTTAAGACATTCATATCACTATCACACTCACTTGAGGGTCAAGTGTCAAGTCCCCTATCACCAATAAAAGCCTCGCAGCAAGGCCCAAAGAAATAACTCCATCAAAACCGACATCATCAAATCCCCCCAGGACCATTAAATACATAACCCCTTGAGGAGAAATAGTCCCTCCATTAACCAACGATTGAGCCTAACACCAGAAATGCTCGGGGTGAATGAGAAAAATCGTGCATAATTGTCACAACACTGGGGCTAACCCCCAATATTGTTGAGAATTCCTCGCAGGTAGGATAAACCTCATCTAGGCCAAAACAGAAGACATGGTCCATAATGTACCAGAATTTTACTACCCCTGCTAGCCTATTCCAGTGTATTACTCTATTAAAGCCACGAAGAAATTCGACGCAAGTTAAAGGTATCATAGTAAACATTGTAAAGGCACGTGGCCTCCAGACCTTCAAGATAAAAGGAAAATTCTTCGTACATGGGAATAGTCATTTGGGGAATAGTAAATGAGAACAAAGAAAAGAAATATGGGTGTTGGTGAAGAAATCACACCCCACACTCCTCCTTTTATACCTAAAATCATTAGAAAAAAAATAAATTTCTAGAAACCCGTTTAATTCTCAACCCTACAGAAGTACACTAGTATACAAGAAAGTGCAATCAAAGCCTAGGGGTGATTTTAATTGACCCCCGTGTCGATAGGTAGGTCAAGGGGTATGTCGATCGACATCCCCTTATTTTAGAAAATTACATTTTCCCTCTTTTACCCAAAATCAATTTCCAAAAAAAAATTATTTTAAAAAATTACCCCGGGGTCATTCCTTTTAAAATTACTCATTTTCTCTATTTATTTAATAAATGTTTTCCTAAAAAAATCTTACTAAAAAAAATCTTTTCTTTTTTTGATCAAAATTATTGCTTTGAAAAGAAATATTAACCTCCGAGTTAATTACTTTTACTCTCCTGGAAAAAAAACATTTTTCCATTCATTATCATACTTATCTTAGCAGAAAACTGGAAGTGCATATAGGATAACTCGTTCAATCAAGAGAAAAATATCACAAAAGAAAATGCATTTGTTTTCCATATATATTGTTGCATGATTACATTTTTTTGCAAGAAATAGAAAAATAAAAGTAAGAAATACTAATGGGGCTTCGCCTGTACCCTCAACCTCCCCCTCAGACCTTCAACCTCCAAGGAGAACATTCTTTCCCTAACAACAAGCAGTGGGTCCTCCCCTGCCAAAACCAGAACCCTCATCTGAGGTGGCAGATAAGAAAACACATGAAGAAGCTGACTTCTTGATCTACCCAGACATGGACGATATCCAACCCTTGATATTGACCCGAACTTACTGCAAGGAAAAAGAGCAAAGAGAAAATAGATAGAAATAGAAAGATAAAGATAAAGATAAAGCATTTACCTCAAGTAGAAGGTCCTCATCCGTAAGCCTCATCAACTCAGATACTGATGTATGAGTATAGTGTGGCACGCTCAGTGACTCTCCGCTACTCAGTCAAAAATTGTATAAAGAGGGAGTAACTTGAATGATTGAAGCCTCCTTTGCGGTCGTCACAGATGTACCACCACCTGTGTTGTGGGCAGATCCCATTAGTGCACTGGTACCTCTACCTAAAGTTGTGTCAGGTGGAGTCATGTTCTCCACATTATAGACACAACAGGTCATCAACCATCTCATCATAAAGTCCAAATAATCATAGCTCACCACCATATCGGTATAGTATGTGTAGGGCTTGACTACATCATTGTTGCCCTAGTATACTCTAATATCTCCCTCACCCGCCTCATATACATGAGGGTATCGACGATGGGACCACCACCTCATCCTCCATGATCTTCCTTATCACTATTTCTCCCAGGTAGTAGACATACTTGAAATCAAACGCAATCAACCGTCGCATCTGCGTATGAATGTAAATAAATCCCATATCCCATGGAGTCACACTCCATGGGTAAAAGGTCACCTGCAATCCCCAATAGAGAATCAACATATACACAAAAAAAAAGATGCAAAGAAGAACTCAGAAAGGAAAAAGGATAACCTGGTCACTCATCATGGAATTTTAAAAAAACCACATTTTCGCCAAAGATAATGAATGATTTGACTATCGATTGGACTTCTGCCACCGAAAGATACGACAAAAGTCCCTCAAATTTTCATCATTCATGGCCATCAACCCTGCATTGTGCCCATTCATCTCATAATTGAACCACGTCTGTAAAAGAGAGAAATTAGCAAATAGAACAAAAGAATGATGCAAGGAACTGAATAAAGAAGAAAAAATCCAAAAGTTACCTCGAGAAGGTACATGGTGTTGTATTCGCGAATATATAAACTTTTAATGATAAATAAGAATTAAATAGAACCACAATTCCAATGCAGCGAAATTGAAAAAACTTTTATCAGGGAGATGCCTGGCATCTTATTACATATTCGAGTCTGACAATAAAAGAAAAGAAAATATAAATTATCGATGCCCTACATAAATTTAAAACATCAAAAAACACTCAGAGTTCATAAAAGCTAATAGGTTGTGGTGTATATAATCCAATGGGGAGAACCATCTTTCTCTGTCACTGCCCATATGTACATAACTACATATATTTTTGGAGGTAGAAACGAATAAAAGTTTGAAGACGGGGGCGGTAATTGATCGTTTTTATGCTCATCATCCACATGGAATGAAAAAAATCAAGAAAATATGCCAAGTAAATAATTTCTATTTCTATACAAGATTTGGAAGGTGATAAGGGGTTAGAAAATAATAGAAGAATATTCTTGAATTTATACCTGTTAAAACAAACTGAAATATCATAAGACTATTAGGGGTATACTGAAGCTTTCTGATATGTAAATGAATAATATGGTGAAGATAATTGGGTAACTAAGTATCAAGTTACTATGATATTAGTTCAGATTATAACACAATAACCCATAAATTATTGGTTATAGGGATTTAATAGCATAAACATATTGTTACAACATCGCTCAAGGCATAAAATTAACTTGAACATGCAATCCAAATTATGGTGGAATAGTAAAATATAGCAAGACACACTTAGCTACGGTGGCACTCATACGCATGTAGCAGTACACAAAACTAGGCAGTCAACATATGAGTCCTACAAGCCAATTAGATTTACCGTGGGTATAGCAAGTCTAGTCCCCAAATAACAAGGTATGCTAATAGGGGTTTTCACTGATAAGGAAAATAAATTGTAGGGTTATACGCAATTAACAATAGATTGCAGAGTTATGCCATGTTGAAGGGGTTGAGTGGTTTGGTATAACATTTTTATTAAGTTCGAGAATAATTAAGAATAATGAGGGAATCAATATTACGGTATAAGTTTGAACTACTCAAAGGAGTTTATATTGAATATGGAGTTCAAAACTATCAGAGAGTGATATAACAATCAGTAATTGAAAGACATAAGCTCAAAATTATCTAATATTAAAATTTAAATCACTTACTTTGAGTATTATGAATTCAGATTGGTTGTGCTGCTAAATTGTTGGTGGACTTGGTAGTCTAAAACCATAACAAGTGTAAGTAGGCTATATAGGTCTAAAATGATGTTTACGTAATGAAGTATGATGAAAATTAAAAAGGGATTTCAGTGTAAAAATAATTAAAAGGGTTATAATATAAAATTTCAAAACATTTTTAAATAAATGTTTTCTCGTTATACATTAGGATTCAAAATTATGGCCAGGAGATGAAATAAGTCTTATTATACTCAAGTAATTATAAAAAAAGTTTGGGGATGTTTTGAAATACTAGAAAAAGTAGGCAGGGGACTTTATTGAGAAAATAATTTGCTGGAATCTAATTAGGGTGATGTAATATACCAATTTGTTCTGAATTAAAAAATAAAAATAGTGAAAAAAATTAAAAAACTTTAATTGGAGATGCGCCCTCATGCTCCTAGTCAAATTTGGGACGTACCTGGTTTGACCTACACTCATGCGTGTGAGGTTTAATCATCATCGAGTTCAAAAACTTTGACCTTGTTTTTGAAACGTTTTAGAATTACTTTCAACTTTATTTTTGAACGAAAGTTGTCTAATTTTTAATGACGAATGCAACCATATTAGTTTTAAGAATTTTGGTGGGCTAAAGCGAGCTATTGGATTCCTATATACTGGTGAAATTTTTACCAAATGGAATTTTTTGAAAGTTATGATTCTCATTATGGCATTATAAAGGCGTTATTCTACATCAAAACGGGAAAGACTAAACTTAGTTTGAATGATTTTGGTCGAGTAGAAATTGAGAATTTGATTTCTGAAATTTTCAGGGCCAAATACCGTGACATCCCTCTTATTTTAACTACGGGTGATAAATACTTTATTATAACAAACAGTAATCTCATTTGGTTCATTCTTATCATTACCGTTGAAAACTTTTTCACTTACTAACCACTTATGTTAAATTAAACTGGTGCCAAATTTTATCCTGTAGTAATATAAAAATATGTGGAAAATAAATATATTTGCCAAACCATCCACGCGATATAATAGTCTGAACCAATCACATAATAAATAACTAAATAGATAATACTAAATAAAGCATTGATTCCCATAACAAAATACAACTATACGTGTAAGGTAAATAAAATTGAATCTAAAATAAAGTCTGATAAATACTCAAATGCTGAATTGTCTGAAGGGGAAACATGCCCAAATAAAATACTGGAATGAAAATCCTAATCTAGGAATGAATAACTGAAGCGTCTACATCAATATTCCTAAGCCTCCACAAGTACTGCAAGTAAGCATGCCTGGAATGAATCATCAAGCTTGGTGTCCCTGTGGATGGACACCTAAAATGTTTTGGAAAATAAATTTAACAAGGGTTAGAGAGCAAAATATTTTGAAAATATTTCAAAAGCATTTAAATCACAGTTTAAAAGGAGTTATTAGATACACACCTAAGTTCCACGTACACTCCCTTAAGTTCCTCACATCTAACTAAATAGATAATACTGAATAAACCATTGGTTCCCCAAACAAAATCCAACTATAAGTGTAAGGTAAATAAAATTGAATCTAAAATAAAGTCTAATAAATACTCAAATGCTGAATGGTCTGAAGGGGAAACTTGCCCAAAAAAATACTGGAATGAAAATCATAATCTAGGAATGAATAACTGAAGCGTCTACATCAATATTGCCAAGCCTCCACAAGTGCTGCAAGTAAGCATGCCTGGAATGAATCATCAAGCTTGGTGTCCTTGTGGCTGGATACCTAAAATGTTTTGGAAAATAGATTTAACAAGGGTTAGAGACCAAAATCTTTTGAAAATATTTCAAAAGCATTTAAATCAAAGTTTAAAAGAAGTTATTAGATACACACCTTAGTTCCATGTACACACCCTTAAGTTCCTCACATCTTAACTGAAGTTTACACCTAACGTCTCTTACTTAGCTATGCAACCCCCCCAACAAGACACGCGTATCTACTAAGTACAAAAGGTTTAGCTCCCCGATATCTCCAATACGATACATTATTGTACTACTAATAATTAATATTACTCACATATTATTAATGAATCATTTATTTAACTTTTGCTACTTCAATTACTTTTAGATATACACAATCTATCAGTTATACCATCACACATACCTAGATTAATCACACTTCTATATATTTACCACACTTATAATATATACAATTATATCATCCCCTGGAATGACCCATGTACCTCTCTTACCATATCAAGGGCCATCAGTTCAAAATGTCACCTCGAACCATAAATCAAATAACACGCAATGGAGGTAAATATAGTTCTAAGCCTTTGGGGATAGGCACATACATAATGTACCCAAATGACCTACTAGTCCCACTAATACACAAAACATCTAAAGCTTCCCTAAGTTTTATGTTCTGGGGAACAAATCTACACCTCACTTGAATCGTTAAGGTGGGATCTCCCTCTGCACGGAACCTCCCGTGATAGCTGGCAACGTATGTATGTTCATGTACATAACCAAATCATAACAATAGGTATTCACCCAACGTTTATATACATATATTCAGTAGGTACACACACAACCCATCATATAAACACGTATATAGTATATCTCTCTCGAATACTCAACGTACTACCGATGTAAAATTATAGCTTCTTATTGTATATTTTCAAGTATCGCTCACTAACCGAAGGGTCTTAGTTTCCCTTTAATTTATTTCAGTAGCTAATACACTCATAAACTACTGGTGTAAAGCATAGGTCCACTCGTACTTTTCGTGACCCGTTCTAAGTCTCGCGAATTTATTAAACATCAGAATATGCCTGATAATTACTGGCTCTACTTCTTCTTAATTGGGTAAACATCAACCCTACCATAGGCCTACTGTAATTTACTATATCCATCACTACAGTTTAAGAACATCCCAAAAGTCTCCCGATAAATTATTTATGGATTCAGGGCATAAAATAAAGAAATTTGTCAAATCTTGACAGCTGAATCGATTCGATGGAGAACCTGAATCAATTCTCCTACCAAATTGATTTGGTTATCAAGATGAATCAATTATCCCCTGACAGTTTTGTCTTCTTCGTTTTACTGTTACGAGTGGTAGCCATGTCTAACTATTCAAACCTCTATTAGACAATGCCAAACTCCCAACCAATATTATCAAACATCAAATATATGTGTATGGATGATTTATAATGTAAAAAACACATTAAATCCATAATAAATCTATCCAATAACATATATAAACCCCATAATCCTCAAAACCCATGTTTATGGTGTTCTTGATGTGTAATCGTCAAGATACCCAGATTTTATTTGTTTCATTCATCACATATCATCTCATTTCAAATCTTCCACTCAAAGGAATTTATTCTACATGAATTCGTATATAAAATCATGGATGACCCCTATCCAATTCCAAAGAATTCATTCAAAAACATTACGGTGCCCCTACTAAACTCGAACTAAGGGTACCACCTTAGATCACAACTTATGCTCTCTATGATCAAATATAGCCACTAGTCTATCCTCATACGAGATGTATGGCTGCAAGTCGATCTCCTCTAATGGAACCTACCAAAAATCTCTCTTTCTCCTCCGACATCTCTTCAGTGATGACATGTGGAACATAACATGAATTCGTTGTGAGTGCTCTGGTAGGCCCAACCTATTCATAATTGGTCCCACCCTCTCAATGATTGAAAGAGGTCCCACATATCTTGCTGCTAGCTTCCCTTTCTTGCCTAATCTTATGACCCCCTTCATAGGAGACACCCGTACCAAAACTTGGTCACTAACCTCTAGCTCTATGTGCCTACTATTTTCATCGCGGTAACTCTTCTACCTGTCTTGAGCTATACGATCATATCAATCTTAGGAGGGGTGTCTTGAATGATCTCTGACCCTAATATTTTGGTGTCCCCCCACCTATAACTAGAAAGCATTCGAAAGATAAGACCATCCATACAATGCCTCAAAAGTCGGCATACCGATGGTGAACAAGTATACAAAAATTCCACCAAAGGAAGATACTTATACCATCCTCCCCCGAAGTCAAGTATGCACATCCTCATCATATCCTAAAGCATACGACTAACTCGCTCCATCTTCCCATCTGTCTGTGTATGACATCCTGTACTGAACCATAAATTCATGCCCATGGCCTACTGAAAGCTCTGCCAAAAATGGGACATAAAAATCTTATCCCAATCCCACACAATATTAATCAGAACATCATGTAGCCACACAATCTCATCAATAAACAATTGTGCATATTGTCTCATCTCAAAATCCGCATGAAGGGGTGGAAAATGGGCCACCTTAGTAAATCGATCCACTATCACCCATATGGGGTCTTAACCTCGTTGCAATGTCGGTAGTTCGTTAATGAAATAAATATAGATACTCTCCCACTTTCACACTAGAATCTCGAGTGGATGAAACATCCCCCATTCATCTCTATTCGTTAACCTTCACAAGTTGGAAAGTATCTATCTTCGAGACAAACACTGCTATGTCTCGCTTCATCCCCGACCACCAATACTAGCTACGCATATCTTTGTATATCTTATCCCCATCTGGATGTACTGCAAACCTCAACCCATGAGACTCTAACATCACTGCATATCTCAAATCCTCATCCTTTGGAACCACGAGTCTCCCATAAAAGTGAAGTCTTCCTTAAGAACTAATCGAATAAGACTTTGCCCCATCCACTAACAACTGGTGAACTCTATCCTAAAAATACCGATCCCTTGTATGTGCTCTCACCACCCTCATAAAAATCTCTAGAGTGACAACCAAAATGGACCTACAAGATTTGGCAACCTTATCATCGTGTCAAATCTCTATCCATTTCGCCTTCGAAACCTCTCGTATCTCCCCAACAAGTCATTAGCATAATGCGTTTGCTACCATATTAGCCCTCCTAGGATGATACTAAATATCACACAATTAATCCTTCATGAACTCTAACTATCTCCTCTGCCTCATGTTTAGATCGTTCTGTGTGAACGGATACGGAAGTGATTTATGGTCGTGACAAAGGTAAACTTCTCTACCAAAATATAATACCTCCAAATCCTCAAGGCAAACACAACTGCTGCTAACTCCAAGTTATGCTTGGGGTAATTCCTCTCATGGGGATTAATATTATGAGACACATAATCTATAGACCTCTCCTCCTACTGTAACACACCCGCAGTCCCTGGAAGGATTCATCTGTATAGACACGGTACTACACTCCTCCCCGAGGCAGTGCAAGCATAGGTGCTGAGGTAAATTTGTCCTTTGGTTCATCAAAATCTAACTGACAATGGTCATCCCAAACAAATGTTAAACCCTTGCCATTCAGATTCATCATTGGACCCGCAATCTTTGAGAAACCCCTAATGAATCACCGATAATATTTGGCTAGCCCTAAAAAACAAGAAACCTTGGTCGATGTTGTGGGCTATCCCCACTCCCTCACCATTGATACCTTACTCAAATCAAATGTAATACCCCTATCAGACACAATGTGGCCTAGAAACTACACCTCTCGAAGCCAAAACCCACACTTCTCAAATTTGGTATACCATTGGTGCTCCCGCAGTGTTTATTAAACCATTCGTAGATGCACGGCATGTTCCTTCTCCGAACAAAAGTAAACCAGAATATCATAGGTGAACATGATCACAAAATGGTCAAGGAACTCTTTAAAAAATAGGTTCATAGGTCCATGAACGCTGCTGGTGCATTGGTGAGCCCAACGACATCACCCTAAACTCCTATGAACTTTATTATGCCAGAAAATTAGGCTTAGGCAATCCATGCTCTCTGACACGTAATTGATGATAACACGACCTCAAATCTATCTTGGAGAAGTAGGCTACTCCCTTAGTTGGTCAAACAGATCATCGATTTGAGGTAACAGGTACTATATCGGATCGTGGCCTTATTTAAATCCCTATGATCGATACATAACTGAAGTGATCCATCCTTATTCTTAAAAAATAACACCGGCGCACCCCATGGTGATGTACTCTGTCTAATGAAACCCTACCCCATTAGCTGCTAAATCTCCTCATTCAACTCTCACATCTCAAATAGGGCCATACGATAAGGTGCTCGGGTGATAGGCCTCGTACCCGACACTAGGTCAATAATAAACTCAATTTCCTATCTAGGTGGCATCCTAGATATCTCTTGAATCATGTCCTCAAACTCCCTCACAAATGGAATTGATTGTATAGAGATAACCACCTCTTGTGAAGTTTCCTACTCAATGTAATACAAATGTGTTCTCAACCCTCCCTCAAGAAGAGGCTTCGCCACTAAAAACATATCCTACCTTATGATAGAGAACACAATGGTCCTCCTGAAACAATCCACTATCTCCTAATATCCAGCTAGTTAACCCATACTTAAAATGACATCATATCTCTCCAAATCTAGCAGTAAAAGATCGACGGCTAAGCATAATCTCCCCACATCAATATGAACACCCCTACAGATCTAGTGTATAAGAGACCTACTACCCAATTTCGACTCTACACACATAAGGAGGCTACCAACTATCTTTAATCGACCGATAGCTCATGTCAATCAGGTTGTTATAAAAGAGTGTGATGCCACCGTATCAAATAAAATCCTACTCTTAACCTCATGAATAAGAAATGTAACCTCTACTGGTAGTGGCCTCCGTGGGGCCTACTATATCACTGCATCTCAGACGTTATAGATACTTCCATACTGTAACTGACCCTGCTGCGATGGGGATGGTGGTGTTGGTGCTGCTGGGAATAACCGTGCCTATTACCCTTATTGGGTACCTTACTGCTATGGCGCTCTATCCTGTTGTGGTTAGTCCCTCCTCTTGTGGACCGTCTATCCACAAGTAAAGCAATGCCCTGGTAACTCTCTCTGCCTTTGGCCCTGTCGAGGCTACCCCGGGTGGCCTCATCCCTTGTGGCCTCCCCTATTATTTCTATGGACCTTATGACCCTAAGGAACCTGTTGTTGCTGGGACCCTATAACCCTACTTGAAACCTCCATTGAACCGATAGCCCCAAGATCTAAACCTCTTGGATGAATCCCATTACTAGAAATTCTTTCTCTCATATCTGCTTGTCTATTACTACTACGATGTTCCGCTATCACCGATCCCACCCGCCTTCCCCGATTGTCTAGGCTCACCTCCTTTTTTACTTCCCTTCAGATGGAAGCGATGGTCTTAGCAATGTAGGCGTATGGCATTGACGACACCTATATAGGCTCTTAATGCTGGTTTACCTATAAAGTGTTTCCTGATCCTCCAGGATAGCCCATCCATAAATCTAAGCTTCTTCTTCTCTTCACTATTCACCTCGTCTGGAATAACATTAACCAAACGTGTGAACTCCACCTTGTACTCAGCCATAAAACGATCTCACTTAACCACCTCAATGAACCTCTGCCACATCTCTAACTTGATGGCTGGCAAAAAATATTTTTGATCAAACCACGCCCATAACTCAACAATGGACATAGAGTCCCTATCCTCGACAGTGGTAATAGACTCCCACCACTGCAAAGCTTCCCGAGCCAGTCTAAAAGTGGCCAACATATTTTTCTCCATGTCTTTACAGTCAACCAAAGCAGGTGGCGCTAAATATTTTGGCATGCTAAAATCATGTTTGAGCTACCCTAAAACTCGGGTGGGTGGCCCTTATGAAATTCATCCCTCACTCTCTACCAATCTGAGGGCCCTATGTAGGCCATTACAACTGGTGCCCTTGGATGGTTGTACTGAGGAAAGTGGAGATCCATGGCAGTAATAGCGGTGGTAATTGCTTGCGCCATAATATCTGGCACCTCTATGGCTGACACTGACCCCTACGGTGGCTGTGGCTACATTGCCAGTGGCCCCTTTTGAGCCTCTCTCTCTCTTCGTCTCTAGCCACTATCCTCGCTTATCGTCCTCTCCTAGGTGCCATTCGAAATCATATCGAATTGTATGAGTTCACAGTCAATACAAATATAATAGCAGAAAAACATAATCATAAATACAAAATCATTAATGCAACAGTCCTAATAATACGGTTCTATGTCTAAGAACGCTATGCTGAAATCGTAGTTAGTCGTATAGATCCTGTGGACACTAGGACCTAATGCTCTGACACCCCTCTTACTTTAACCACAAATTATGAGTCCTTTATTCAAACAAACATGAATCTTATTTGGTTCATTCTTAGCATCATTGTTGAGAACTTTTTAATTTACTAACCGCATGTGTTAAAATAAACCGGTGTCAGATTTTATCTTGCATTAATATAAAAAAATGCGGAAAATAAATACAATCACCAAACCATTCACACAATATAACAGTTTTATCGGGTATGGGAATAATCGAGAATATCGAGGGAATTAATATTACGGTATAAGTTTGAACTACTCAAAGGAGTTTATATTTAATTTGGAGTTAAAAAATATCATAGAGTGATATAGAAATCAATAATTGAAATATATAAGCTCAAAATTATCTACTACTGAAATTTAAATCAACTACTTTAAGTATTAAGAATTTCAATTGGTTGTGAGGCTAAATTGCGGATACACTGGGTAGTCTAAAACCATAAAAAGTGTAAGTAGGCTATATAGGTCTAAAACAATGTTTATGTAATGAAGGAGGATGAAAGTTAAAAAGGGATTTCAGTGTAAAAATAATTAAATGGGTAATAGAATAAATTTTAAAACCTTTTAAGTAAACATTTTCTCCTTATACATTAGGATTTAAAATTAGTGCTAGGAGATAAAGTAAGTCTAATTATAGAAAATGATTGGGGAATTTTTGAAATACTTCAAAAATTAGGCAGGGGTTAACTGTAAATAAAAAAGTTAAGATTTAAACCTAAAACTAACTTTCACAAGAAAAAACTTTTCTAGAATCCAAATAGGGTGGTGTAATACAAAAATTTGTTCTGAATTAAAAAATCATTTTTTTTATTTAGAGATGCACCCTCACGTGTTAAGCCAAATATGGGACGCGCCTGGCTTGACCAACACTAGCGCGTGTGAGGTTTAATCATCTTCAACCTATCAACATTTTAACTTTAGGGTTTTAAAACTTTGACATTGATTTTGAAACGTTTTAGAACTGCTTTTAACTTAATTTTTGAATAAAAGTTGTCTACGTTTTGAAGACGAATCCAATCATATTGGTTTTAAGAATTTTTTTTTGTTCAATCGAGCTATTAGATTTCTGTAAAACGGGTGAAATTTTGACAAAATAGAACTTTTTGAAAGTCATGATTCTCATTCTAACATTATAAAGGTGTTATTATACATAAAAAATGAGGAAGATTATCCTTAGCTTGAAGGATTTTGGTAGAGTAAAATTGAGAATTTTATTCCTGAAAGTTTCAGGGTTGAAAACTATGACACCTCACTTATTTTAACCACGGGTGATCAGTCCTTTATTAAAACAAACAAGAATCTCATTTGGTTCATTCTTAGAATCACTATAGAAAAATTTTGAACTTACTAACCACCTATGTTAAATTAAACAAGTGTTTAATTTTACCTTGCATTAATATAACAACATGCAGAAAATAAATACATTCACCAAACCATCCACGTAATATAATAGTCTGTATCAATAACATAATAAATAACTGAATAGATAATACCAAATAAACCATTGGTTCCCTAAATAAAATCAATCTATAAGTCTAAGGTTAATAAAACTGAGTCTAAAACAAAATCTAATAAATAATGAAATGTTGAATAGTATAAAGGGGCAACATGCCCAAGTGAAATACTGAAACAAAAATACTACTCTAGAAATGAATAACTTAAGCGTTTACATCAATCATGCAATCCTCCATAAATCTGCAGCTATGCATATCTAAAATGAATCATCAGGCTTGGTGTCCCTGTAGCTGGACACTTAAAATATTCTGGAAAATAGATTTGATAAGTGTTAGAGCCCAAAACCTTTTAAAAATATATTGCAAGCATTTAAATCACAGTTTAAAAGAAGTTAATAGATATACATGCTAGTTCCACGTACATTCCCTGGAGTTTCTCACCTCTCAACTAAAGTTCACACCTAATGTATCCTACCCAGCTATGCTACCTAGCCTAACTAGACAAACATATCTACTAACCACAAAACGTTTAGCTCCCCGATACTTCCATACCATACATTACTTTACTACCAATAATTTATATTAATTGGGTATTATTATTGAATCATTTATTTAAGTTTCTCTACATAAATTACTTTTAGAAATACGCAATCCATCGGTTCTACCACCACACACATGTTGATTAATCACACTTGTATATATTTATCACACTTATAATTTATACAACTATAACATGCCCCCAAATGACCCCCTAGATGCTTGCATAATGTGCTATGATGTCCATGTACCGCTCATACAATATTAAGGACCATCGGTTCTGACTGTCACCTCAAACCATATATAAAATAACACACAATGGAGGTGAATATAGTTCTACTTATTTTGTATTGGAACATACCTAACATACCCAAATGACCTTCCAGTCCCACTAATACACATCACACCATGAACCGCCCTAAGTTCTATATTCTGGGGCACAAATCCAGACCTCACTGAAATTGTCATGGTGGGATAGCCCTCTACGCATAACCTCCCATGATAGCAGACAATGTAGTCATGTTCACACACATAAACAAATCACAACAATAGGTATTCACCCAACCTATATATATATATATATTTATTCGGTACAGACATATACCATCATATAACCCGTACATAGTATATGTCTCTTGAACACTCAACGTACTATCGATTTACAATTATAGCTTCTTATTATATATTTTTGAGTATCGCTTAGTACTCAAAGGGTCCTGTTATCCATTGAGTTATTTCAGTAACTAAACACTCATATACTACTGGTTTGAGTCATAGGCTCACTCATACTCTTCGTGACCCATTCTAAGTCCCGCGCATTCATTATTTATCACAATATACTGAATAATTCCTATCCCTAATTCTTCATAATTGGGTAAACCTCAACCCTACTACAGGCCAACTGAATTTACTATATCCCTCATTATAGTTTAAGAATATCCTAAAAGTCTTCCCATAAAATATTAATGGATTTAGGGCATAAAATAAAGAAATTGATCAAATATGGGAAATTGAATCGATTCGGTGGAGAACCTGAATCGATTCACCTACCAAACGGATTCGGTCATCAGGTCGAAACGATTAGCCCTTGACAGTTTCATCATTTTCATTTTTGTGTTACGAGTTGTAGCCATGTCTAACTATTCAAACCTTTATCAGACAATCCCATACTCCCAACCAACATTATCAAACATCAAATATATGTGTATGGACGAATTCTAATGTAAATAATACATTAAATCCGTAAGAAATCTATCCAAGAACATATTTAAATCCCATAATACTCAAAACCCTAGTTTATGGGGTTCTTCATGTGTAACCATCAAAATACCCATATTGCTTTCATTTTATTCATCACATATCATCTGATTTCGAATCCTCTACATAAAAGAATTTATTCTACATACATTCCTATATCAAATCACGAATTACCCTCATCCAATTCCTAAGAATTCATCTAAAGATATGAAATTTAAACCCGACCCTACATGGGTATTATAATATGCTTAAATAAATCGCAAGATAAACACATGCGTTGAAATAATATTCCTTATTTCGTTTTCTTTTGATAAAAGTGCCTTCCTCTCCTTCTGATTTGTACTCCAGTGGTAAATGCGATGCAATAATGTTGTTGAATCTCCAAGAACTCTCTCTCATTCCTCGCTAATGGACTCTCCTCTCTTAAGATAGTAATAACCCTAGCCTCTATCTCAAAGGGACTGATATAACCTTTCAATTTTGGGATTTCTTTCTACCCTAGTCTACCAAATGACCAGAACGCCCACATATGATGTCGAGTTGGTCTAAAATTGCCCGGGACCCAAGCAATACACCCTAGTATACTATTTTGACAGCTTTGACTCATTTGAAGTCAATCGTGACCTCAATATCATCAGCCAATGCACTATATAATAATTTACTATCTCGATCTCATATAGTCTACACACGACACCCGATTGAGGTATAACACTGTCACATTACTATCACTCATTATGACGTAAAATAATTATTTACTATTCATCTAGTAATTTAATTAATAAACATCAATCATTATCGGACTTGATCAATATTTTCATCCACACATAATATTTAATTCAATTAAATTAAATTACGACACATGTGTCATTTAAAATAACCAAATTTATTTAATTTTATATACTCAGAAATACGGGGTGTTGCAAAAACTTCAAGTCCTAATTATAGGTATCAAGAGTCATTCATGGTTCAATTAAACACATACCTAGGTTCCTGAGAGCCTAAGCTCAACTTACCCCACTTTGAAACTAGTTCTATGTCAGGGAAGAAGAATCCACCATTGAAGCTCAAGCTCGAATGGTGTTTTCTTATTTTTAGAGCTCATAGAGAGAGTATACACGTCAACTAACACTTGTAAAAATGTATTTATACTATAAACATATGCAAAAACACAAACACATTCAAGAATCAAACATTCATTCATAAAATCACAGAAATGTAAAAACTCTCAAAACATTACTTTAAAATCGCACTCAGCTGGTATGGAATCCGACTGAGGTAGTTAGAGGTATTTATAGGTTTCATATATGAAAGTTCATTTGTTAAATTTGAGGTGAATTTTGGGTTGGTTTACATTGGTTTCTATCATGTTGCTATTGGATGTAAAAAGGATACCTTATGTAACCCCCATGGTGCCACCTATGCTAGCTAAGCAACTAGTGGCATTCACCAGGGTTTAAAGTCTAAACAAGTTTGGGTTTAAGTTTGGGTGTTTGGGTAGTTTTCATGTAAGTTTTATGATTTATAAATTATTTTATCAATGTTTAGGGAATTTTATGTAATTATGAAAACTTAAGGGATTGGTTAATTAAAATTCTATAAAATATATGTTCTCAAGTTAAACTTTGATTGAAAGTTAGTCTCAAATAGGCATATGAATATATAAAGTAACCTAATTCTAATTATAGGGCCACTTTGGTAATTTAGGAGAATTTTGGGGTTAAGTGGGTTGTTACACTCTTCCTACCCCAAAATAATTTCATCCTCGAAATTATCTGGGAAAATCACGGGGTATTATTGTCTCATCATGTCTTCGGTTTACCATGTAGCTTCTTCAGTTCCATGATGTTGCGAAAGAACCTTGAATAGTGGTATGGTTTTTCACTGGATTTTTTTTTCTTATTGGTCCAGAATTTTGATAGCAATCTCTTCAAATTCTTGGTTGGGTTTAAATGAGACATCTTTCAAGTAATGACATGATTGGTATTCGGGATGTATTTTGGCAATTGCGAGACGTGAAATACATTATGAAGATTTGATAATTCGGGAGGTAATTCCAGAAGATACGTTACTAGTCCAATGCATTCAATAATTCGAAATGGACCAATATAGCGGGATGATAACCTTACTTTCTTCCCCAAGAATAGTATTCCTTTTCATGGAGATACTCATAAAAATACTTGATCATTGATTTAAAATTTAAGGGGCTTCGAATGGCATCTACATAACTCCTTTATGGACTTTGGGCTGAATGTGATCTTTCTCGAATGAGGCATATCTTGTCCATAATTTCATTGATGATTTCTCATCCAAAAGAATGATTTTTCCCAGATTCATTCCAACATAAATGTGAACGACAGGCTCATCCGTGCAGTGCTTCGTACGGTGTGGTTTGAATGCTAGTTTGATAATTATTATTGTAGGAGAATTCAATTAAGGCAAGATGATTGTTCCATGAACCACAAGAATCTAAAGTACATGATCATAACATATCTTTTAAAGTTTTAATTACTTGTTTAGATTGACCATCTATTTGGGGATGAACGATTGTTCTTAAATAAAGTTTGGATCCTAAGGCTGTATGTAGAGCTTGCTAAATTTTTCCTATAAATTTGTGGTCTCGATTGGATATGATAGAATTAGGTAAACAGTGTAATCTCACAATTTACTTAATATAAAGTTCACTTAATCGTTGAAAATATCAGTGGATTTGACTGGTAGAAATTGGATAGATTTTGTAAGGCGATGAACGATAACCCATATCGTATTAAAACCTTGTATTATTTAGGGCAATCTGCTGACAAAATACATACTTATATGATCCCATTTCCATTCTAGGATATAAGTGGTTCAAGTAGACAATTGGGATGTTGGTGCTTAATTTTTACTTGCTGGCAGGTTAGACACTTTGCTATGAAGTGTTCAATATCTTTTTTTAGAATGGGCCACCAATAATGTTGCTTAAGATTCTAATACATTTTGGGGCTACCGAGTGAACCATGAATTTAGAATGGTGATATTCATGTAAGATTTCTTCTCGCAATGAAGAGATGAGGGGAACATATACTCAATTTTTGAATTTCAACCCGTGCTCGGGGTCCAGAGTCCAATCTTTTTTGGGAGGTTATTTTGAAGTTTCTTCTTTGGGCATAAAGATTAATCTCGGTCATAAAGATTGCTGATTTTATCGTGCAGAATGGGGTGAGCAATAATGTTCTATAACATAATTTGGTTTATAGAGGAGTTTCATCGTAAATTAAAATCTCCAATAGTTTCTAAAAATAGAAACAAATTGTGAAGGCCTCCTCGGGATTTTCATCTTAAAGCATCAACAACGATATTAAAATTTTTGGGATGGTAATGTAGGTTAAATTTATAATCATCTAGAAATTCTATCCATCGTCATTGTCTAAGATTAAGATCTTTATAGGTGAATATATACTTCAAGCGAGAAAACCCGAAACTCTTCTCCCTTATTATTAACATCTCCAAATAGTTAAAGCAAAGACTACTGTAGCTAATTTTAAATCATGTAATAGATGATTACGTTCATGAAGCTCTAGTCGTCGAGAACAATACTCGATCAATTTACCTTGTTGCATCAATACACAATCGAGTCCTTGTAAGGAGTCATCGGTATAATCAACGTAACTAATGTTATTTTAAGGAATGGTTAGGATGAGGGCGGTGGTTAATTTTGAGAATACACTATATATTGACTCACTCGAGTATACATATATAGGAGTTCCAACTAGTTTGGATATATAGACAAAATAGGTTAGTATATTTTGATAAGTCCATCTCCTCAAAGGTACATGCTACATGAAGAAATCCAAGTTTAAGAGAGTCTTCAAAGGGAAGTTAATTCTAAACCTAAAACCACAAATAGGACACTTGCACTGCATCCTACATATCACCTATGTGCTTGAATGTTTTATCTACACTTGAAATCATTTTAAAACCAATTTATTTCCAAACAAATCATTTCATATAATTTTAAACATTTTTTAAATGATTTTTGAGTTAATTAAAAATTGGTTTTAAAAGTTTTGTGGGATAAAATGAAATTTCATAAACTTGAATTCTTTGCTGATTATTTGCCTGGGTAGAATCCGAAACCGCTAGAGAGTTGTAGGTGTTCCTTGTAATTAGTTTCAACACGCATTTTTTATTGCATCTGATGCGTACATGTGTTGGCTTTCCAACGATGTGATTTGTGTTTTCTCTTAGACACAAAATGCTTATTCAATCTCTGCTATTGGATCATCTTCATCAATGCTCTTCATGCTTTTACAGTTAATTCGTATGAACCAAGCTTTAACCAATCACTGTTAGTTTAAACCACCGCTTGTGATGAACGGTTGGATCGAAGTCAAACCAGTTTGACTTGATCTCAGCCGTAGGATTGATTCTAATGTTCTTGATCCTTCTTCTCTCAGTATAAAAGGAGACCAACCCATAGCATTTTGAGACTTTTTCCAATTTGTTAAACTTGAGAGAATGGAGAGAGTAGAGATAAGAGAGAGAAGGGAGAAGAGAGAAAAAAGAGAGGAAACCCTAGTTTTTTCGTAGATCCAAACCTTTGTGAGATTTCTCCCTAATCAAACACTAAAACCTAAAAGCCCCATACATCAGGAAACCCGTCTTTTGAGAGATAGATATTTATAGGGATTCTGTGTTGTTTGCTTTGTGTTCTTCATTTGAAGACCTCTTCAAATACGTTGATTCTCCATAACTGATCTCTAGATTTAAGTTTCATTATTGAAACCGAGTATTTCTAAAAGAGAAAATCTCACGATTATAGTTTTCCATTTCTCTTTTTAGATCTGATTTCTTAGATGTAATCTGTTTCAACTAGTTTTTGAAATAAAATTTTTAGTTTCAAAAATAATTTTCAGATCTAGTAAGTTGTGAGTGTTTCCAATTTTTTATTTCACATTTTATGAAATACTAGTGTATAAAAATAACAGGAACACAAATGAACTCGTGCTAAAGTTTTAAAAGAAATCAGATCTGAAAAATAAAGTTTTAGATCAAAACTTGTTGAACCAGTCCTTGCATGTTAAGTCTGAATATGATTTGATAAAGTAGACTTCTACATTAGTTGGATCTGCAATTGGAGGTTTACAATTTCAAAAATATTTTGAAAACCCAAAAATTGTATAAGACCTTGAACCGTCTTCCGAGCAAGATATCCTTGAGATCTGTGGTTATATAAAAGATCAAGAAGTCTTCGATTGAGAAATCAAGATCCAGAAATAACTTTCATATTAGAACTGTTGTAATTTGTTAGAAAAGTTTGTATAAATCTTAAGAGGGTGAGTTGCATGTTTTCATGTAGTAACACATCACAAACACTATCTCACACGAACACTTAGACACTGTGGTTCTGTCTGAGAATCTTGAATTTGAAAGAGTTGCTGGAATCTTAATTCAAAGAGAAGGAAATTAAGGAAAAGACAAAGAACCATCAAGAAAGGCTCATGTTCCAAGTCAGAATACCTTTGAAGTGGAGAATCTCGTGTAGAACTTAGGTTTGGATCTTTGTGGTTTGATTAAGTGTTGTAACGTGATTTTTATTGTAGTGAATTTTTATTTTGTACCATAGAGGGCACCATGGATGTTTCCCTTGCTTAAGGGTTTTACCACATTAAAAATTCATGTGTCTATTTCTGTGAATGTTCTTAATTGTTATTGTGATTGGGACTGCATGGTAAAAATAGTAGCTGTTTATTAAAAATTAAACTTAAGGTAATCAACTATCGAATTTAATCCATACATTCAGAAAAAGATTTTATAACACATCTTGTGTTTTTCGAAAATGGTTTTTCCTCAAAAGTTTGTTCGGAGTTTACTCAACTTACAACTATTTGTTATTACTGTAGTAAACAAAAGGATTTTAGTATTAAGGCTGTTTTTCAACTAGTATCAACTTGAGAAATTATTTTCGAAGTTTTTTTATGAAAATCTCTCAGTATGGAAGAAAAATTTTAGAAGTTGGGTAACCTATCCAGACCACCACTCTTTGATGGAAACAATTTTTCGTACTGGAAAGTGCGAATGACTGCTTTCATTCAAGGAACACTGGGTGATGAAGTCTGGGAAATGATTGAAACATGGTATGAACTTCCTACTAAACCTACCTCTGCAACTGATCCAACAAAGATTAAGAAACTTCTCAGTGAATTTACTAAGGAAGAGAAAAAACGGTCTCTTTATATTAACAAAGGAAAAAATGCCATCTTTATGTCCATTCATGAACATGAATTCAAAAAAATATCCATTTGTTCTACTTCTAAAGAGGCATGGGACACCTTAGTCATTGCTCACGAGGGTGATGAATGTGTTAAAGCTGGAAAAACCCAAATGCTTATTCAGAATTATAACACCCTGATTATGAATGACAATGAATCATTTGACGAATTCTATATAAGGTTAATTGATATTTTTACAAAACTTCATGCAAATGGTATAACCTATAGTAGAAAGGATGTAACAATCGAAGGTGACCCCAATTTTAAAACTCTGTTAAAATAATATTTCCTTTATGCGGAAGCGTAAAAGGTGATGGTTCAACTTAAAACAAATTTAATTTCTTCTTTCAAATTAAAATTAAACACAAGTGAAATTATGATTAATCCAAGTCCTAGAATGGCCAAACCAGTTTTAACAATAGACTTGAATTAAATAAATAATTACTCAAATTTAATTAGCACCCAATTAAATTAAGTGTGACAATTAAAACCAATTTTATCTAGAATTATCCCAAGCATGAGTTCTAAGTTATTATGCAAGATAAAAATAAATCAATCACATTACGCCGCGATGTACGAGGAAAAACCCACAACTCGAAACAACCTCGGACGGCCCTAGCCTCAAATCCATTAAGTACGGAATTTATAATTATAAGACAAAAGACTTACATCACACGACTCGATCCCTCTTAAGCCTCGACACTCCTTCTTGCAAACACCTCAACTTAGCGAATAACCCCGGAGCTCCACCGCGGTCTCGGAATCCATCGATCAGACTTTATGTGGTCACCGTCACCCGAACTAGGACCCTTTCTTCAAGTGGGTAAATCACGAAAAACATCTTCTTCTTTGTGGGATTCAAAAGAAAACCCAAACTTCTCTTCAAACTAATGTAGAGATAAACCCGGTGCCAAATTCCAAGCAAGATGTATATATATGAACTTGGATAAACAAAACAAAAGTGTATATTGATTTTTCTTTGAAAATTCACACTTTAAAACAATGAACCTTTCCCTAAAGCAATTTTTTATCTCAAACACTCTCTAGATGTTGGTAGGATATGAAAATTTAAGTTTGAAAAAGTTGTTCCCGCACATTATAAGTTCTGAAAAAAGTTAGTGGAGAAAGAAGTGGGGAAAGTGGGTAAAAACTGCTAAAAAATGTTAGAAATTTTTCCCGCCTAAAATCTCATTTGAACGACATTCTCGTTCGAACGAATATTCTAACTAAGTGTCAGTATGAACTCGTTAGAAGATCGTTGGAAATCTCGTTAGAACGACCATCTCGTTCGAACGACATTTTGAACGAAGTTCCAGTATGCCATAATGGGAAGTCGTTGGCAATCTCGTTCGAACGACTTGTGGTTCGAACGACACTTTCGAACGAACTCACAGAATGTTAAAAAATTCTTTTTAAGCCCATAAACTTTTATATAATTTATATATAATTTTTAATAGAAAACATTCTGAAAACCAAACACAGTTTTTAAAAAACTAACACCAAATATAAATCATTCCTATATATATATATATATATATATATATATATGTAATGCATTCATACCTTTGGAGCATGGAACCACTATTGATGACGTAGAAACGAGGCACTTAAACTCGGCATTTTTATGAAGCTTTATACACTTGGCCGCTACGTCTTCAACAAACACGTCATAGGCTTGAAAGATGATCAATATACTCTATCCTATGACTCAAACATTTTTGTTCAGAATTGAGCCAAAACAAACAAAGGACTCAATTGGAAATTTGTGTCCTTACAAAGAAAATTGTGTCAAAGATTCTTAGGTCGTTGCCATATAAATTTGACAACAAGAGATATTCTATTGAGGAAATGAATGACCCTAATATGAATCCTGAACTACTTATCAGTAAACTTAGGACTGTTGAATTGGAATTGGACTTTAAAAATAAATTGACCAGATAGACCAGTAGAGCCTCTAGTTCTAATGTTGTGTTTTCATCTAAATTACCAGTGCCTAAATTGAAATTTATAGAATTTGACACTATCTATCTTGAAAACTCTGATTTAGAAAACCTTGACAATGAAATAGCTCTTATGAGTAAGCATTTCAAAAAGATTTTGAAATTCAAAAATGTTGTAGCCTCTAAACAAGGAAAATCAAATTATCAGGGTAATCAATCTCACAGACCTCATGATAGAGACAATACCAAACACACTTATGGCGATATGATGAATTATGACACCAACAGACCTAAAACTGACATAAAAGATGTCAAGTGTCACTGTTGTGGTAAACTTGGTCACTATGCTAGTAAATGTACAGCTAGTTTTAATAACAACAACAAGGCCAATATGTGTAAGACATGGGATGACTCTAGTGATTCTGATAAGTATGAAACTGCGTCAATACAGATGAATGAGAACTGCATGTCTTTCTCTGCTAAGATAATATATAATGATGATGCATGCTTGTCTATTCATGAACCTACTATGCTTGTTGATGTTGTTAATGATATTGATGATAATTCTATTCCTATTACTGCTGAAAGATTGTGTGTGAGTCAAAGTGAGAATGTTGATGACGAATTGAACGTGTGTGTGAGTAAAGAACCTAAACAAATCATAGGGGACAATTCACACTATGCACATAGTGAGTCTGATGATGACCTTCCTGATTTACATAAATTGTACACTAAAATGGTTAAGAAGAGTGCTCGCCTAGAGAAAATGACAAAAACCTTAAGTGAGCGTATCGAATTGCTTAACCAAACCATTAGGAAGATCAGTGAAGATTATACTGCCCAATGTGTTGCTCATGAGACTGAGATTGAGAATTACAACTTGAAAATAAACTCTTTGATTCAAAAGAACCATGAATTTGAAAAAAAAAATACAAGGCAACCCTTATTAAACTAGAAGAGTCAAAGAAAAAGGTTTCAAATGTTTTTAAAAAATGTCAACATTTTGAAACACAAACCAAGACTTATGAAAATATTATTACTGGAAGTAAATTTGACTCTGAAGATAAGTCTGGCCTAGGTTTTGGAGAAATAGTGCACACAAGTAAGACCAAAGTTTCTCTTGAAAATGTTGCTTTTGTAAAACAAGGCCAAACTTCTCAAAATGTTCAAAAAGGTGAACCTAGTCTCAATGTCTCTCAAACAACACATAGTCAGTACAATCAATAGTTGAAACCAAACTGTCAAACCAAATATGTTTGTCCTTTTTCCAGAGACCAAAGACAACAACCTGAACCTAATGATGACTGGACTGTTGTACCCAATAAATACAAGCCAATTTTCAAAGACTTTAATAAGAAAGTCAAGTCCTATACCCATCAGTACTGTTCCTATTGCGATATTTTTTGACATACTCTAGATAAATGTTTCCAGAAAAGGACATACACTCCTACCTACAAGAACTTTAACTATTTTAGGAAATTCAAAAATACTTATATACTTCCTAGACGGTCCAAGACTATGAAGAAATCATTTAGAAAGACCCCTAAAATATTTTCAAAGTCAAAAGGCAATAAAAATTTGAAAACTAAGCCTATTTGGAGTAGAAAAGATGATTTACTACCCCATCTCAAGTCCACCATTGTCATTTATGCTTTAAAGGCACATAACATTTCAACTGGATGGTATTTAGACTTCGGATGTTCTAAACATATGATCGGGGATGAAATAAAATTAAAAAATAAGATAGACTTCCTTGGAGGTAGTTTCTTGTTTGGTGATGTTGTTTCATCTCAGATCATAGGTAAGGGAACATTGAGTGAGCAAGGGCTTCCTGAACTAAATGATGTTTTATTAGTTAAAGGCCTTAAAGCCAATCTCTTAAGTATATCATAATTTTATGACTCCAATCACTCAGTTACCTTCTCTAAACATGATTGCACAATTATAGATGAAAAGGGAAATTGAATTTTGACAGGAAACAGAACCCCAAAAAACTATTACACAGTAATTCCTAATTCTGAATCTTGAAAAATTGCTAGACTAGAGGATTCTGATCTTTGGCACAATAGATTGGGACACACAAATTATGATAATCTTAGAAGATTGAGTTCCCAAGAGATAGTTAGAGGCTTACCAATAATTAAAAATTCTTTTAATCCTGTATGTGGACCTTGTCAAGAAGGAAAAATAAGTAAATTCCCACAATAGAAAGTTAAAGATGTCCTTACCACTAAGCCCCTAGAATTTTCCACATGGACCTCATGGGTCCCGCTAGAACTGTTAGTTTCTGTGGAAACTCATACATCCTAGTTATATTAGACGATTATACAAGATATACATGGGTAGCTTTTATGAAGCACAAATCAAAAACCTTCAATGAAATCTTAAGAATCTTCTTAAAAATTGATAATGAGAAGGATACCCAAGTATGCCGTATTAGGAGTGATAGAGGTGGAGAGTTTAAGGACTCTGGGATTTCTGAGTATTGGGTAGATAATAGCTATAAACATGAGTTTAGCGCTCATAAAATCCTGCAACAGAATGGTATAGCTGAATGTAAGAATAGGACTTTACAAGAAATGGTTAGGGTTATGTTACATGATAAGAATCTCCGTAGATACTTTTGGGTAGAAGCTGTCCAAACCGCGCGTCACATTTTTAATCGTATCTACCTCATGAAAAATTCCAAGGAAACATCTTATGAGTTATGGTTCTACAAAAATCCTAATCTAAAATACTTTAAGACCTTCGGTAGTATCTGTTATATTTTCAAAGATAGAGAGCATCTTTCAAAATTTGATACCTGAGGAGAAAAGGGATTTTTTCTTGGATATTCCCAGAATAGTAGGGCTTTGCGAGTTTTTAATCATATAACCAAAACTATTATGGAATCAATTAATGTAATTGTAGATGACACAAGTGTTAGGAGTAGTGATAGTCAACCAATAAAATTTGATGAGGACAATCCTGTTTTACCCCCTGATCCTCAAGATGATATTGATTCATTTCCACCCGAGGATCCCTCTATACCCACCTGGGTTTCTAAAGATCATCCCATCGAAACCATTTTTGGTAACCCTTCGAAACCAGTTCGAACTAGATCCCAACTTCGTCAAGTGGCACAATATTCTTATTTTGTTTCTCTTGAGGAACCTAAAAATGTTAATGATTCCCTTAATGACTCAATTTGGATAAATGTTATGCAAGAAGATCTAATACAATTTAAGAGTCACAATGTTTGGAATCTGGTTCGTAGACCTAAAGATTCGAAGGTTGTTGGCACAAGGTGGATTTTTAAAAATAAAACTAATGAAAATGGGGAGGTCATTAGAAATAAAGCTAGGTTGGTTTCATAAGGCTACTCTCAGATTGAGGGAATTTATTTTAATGAAACCTTTGCACCCGTTACTCGTCTAGAATTAGTTCATCTCCTTCTAGCAATTTCGTGTCATATGCAGTTCAAATGATTCCAAATGGATATTAAATCCGCTTTTCTAAATGGAATTTTATCTAAATAAGTTTACGTAGAACAACCAAAAGGATTTGTTGATCCAATTCACCCGGACCATTTCTTTAAGCATCAGAAAGCTTTATACGGTTTGAAACAAGCTCCTAGAGCTTGATATGAGATATTATCGACCTTCTTAATATATCACAATTTTATCCGTGGAGGAAATGATCAAACATGATTTGTTAGAAAGGAAAATCAACACGTCTTAATAGCTCAAGTATATGTGTATAACATTATTTTCGGTTTCACCTATCTTAAACAAGTAGAAAAGTTTTCTGATATCATGCATACCGAATTTCACATGTCGTTAATGGGTGAACTCCAATTTTTTTTGGGTTTACAAGTAAAACGATGCAGTGATGGTCTTTTTATTTCTCAATCCAAGTATGTTGTAGATTTAGTTAAAAAATGTGTCTTAGATAATGCTAAACCATATAGAACCCCCATGATTACTTCAACCAAACTATATAGGGATGATAATGGGAAAAATGTAGATCCCACTCTTTATAGAAGTATGATAGGGAGTTTGTCGTATCTTACTGCATCTCGACCCGATATATCTTTTGCCGTGTGAATCTGTGCTGGATATCAATGTAACCCTAAATATTTTCACTTATTAAGCGTAAAAAGGATTATTAAATATGTTAAGGGCACTTTAAAATTTGGTATTTGGTACACAAAAGATACAAGTAATTCTATTATTGGATATACCGATGCCGATTGGTTCGGTTGTTTTCATGACAGTAAGAGCACTTCTGGTGCTTGCTACTATGTAGGCAATAATCTTATTGGTTGGTCGTGTAAGAAACATAATTGCATTTAATTATCTAGTGTTGAATCATAATATATAATAACTGGTAGTTGTTGTGCTCAATTACTATGGATTAGACAAATGCTTAGTGATTATGGTCTCACAAAAAAATAATTAACCATGTTTTGTGATAATCAAAGTGCTATTAATATTTCTAAAAATCCTGTTTTGCACTCACGAACTAAGCATATTAAGATTAGACATCACTTTATCCGTGAACTTGTTGAATCCAAAGACCTCATTATTGAATATCTGAACACTCAAAAACAGCTTGCAGATCTCATTACACAACCATTAGATAACATTCGTTTCGAGTATTTGCGTACTGTTATAGGCATGATTACTCTCAATTAATCTCTATTTGTTTTGTTATTTATACCCCTTGTATATTTGAGAAAAATTGGGGGAGAAGATCTTCAGTATTCCTTAGCATTTTTACTATATATTCCTATTCTAAAACAACTAATATGCCAAATTTAGTGTTTATCTTATCACAGGCATTTCAGACCCATTGTACATCTTGTTTATGCTATGTAGGATATTGGTCTTAATGTAGTTGAGTAATGAATTTTTTTACCTTATTTTCGATTCTAGGATGGGAAAGGGTAGTTAGAATTTTTGTATAGGACACATTGGATTTCTTTTTATTTTTTGACCCAAGAGTACTGAATACTCAAGGGAATTTTGTCTCTAATATCCAAAGGGGGAGATTGAGAACACACTATATATTGACTCACTTGAGTCTGCATATATAGGAGTTCCAACTAGTTTGGAAAGATAGACAAAATAGGTTATTATAGTTTGAGAACTCCATCTCCTCAAAGGTACATGCTACATGAAGAAATCCAAGTCCAAGAGAATCGTCAAAGGGAAGTTAATTCTAACCCTCAAACCACAAAGAGGACACTGTCACTGCATCCTACATATTACCTATGTGCTTGAATGGTTTATCTATACTTGAAATCATGTTAAATCAATTTATTTCCAAAAAAATTATTTTATATAATTTTAAACATTTTTAAATAATTTTTTAATTAATTAAAAATTGGTTTCAAAAGTTTTTTGGGTTAAAATGGAATTTCAGAAACTTTAATTCTTGGCAGATTGTTTGCCTGGTTAGAATCTGAAAGCGCTAAAGAATTGGAGCTGTGCCGTGTAGGATTGATATTGATGTTCTTGATCATGCTTCTCTCAGTATAAAAGGAGACCAAGCCTCAACATTTTGAGACTTTTTTCCAATTCGTTAAACATGAGAGAAAAGAAAGAGTAGAGAGAAGAGAGAGAAGGGAGAAGAGAGAAAAAAGAGAGGAAACCCTAGTTTTTTCGTAGATCCAAACTTTTGTGAGATTTCTCCCTAATCAAACACTAAAACCTAAAAGCCCCATACATCAGGAAACCCGTCTTTTGAGAGATAGATATTTATAGGGATTCTGTGTTGTTGGTTTTGTGTTCTTCATTTGAAGACCTCTTCAAATACGTTGATTCTCCATAACTCATCTCCAAGAAAGATTTAAGTTTCATTATTGAAACCGAGTATTTATAAAAGAGAAAATCTCACGATTATAGTTTTCCATTTCTCTTTTTAAATCTAATTTCTTAGATGTAGTCTGTTTCAACTAGGTTTTGAAATAAAATTTTTAGTTCCAAAAATAATTTTCAGATCTAGTAAGTTGTGCGTGTTTCCAATTTTTTATTTCATATTTTATGAAATACTAGTGTATAAAAATAACAGGAACACAAATGAACTCGTGCTAAAGTTTTAAAAGCAATCAGATATGAAAAATAAATTTTTAGATTAAAACTTGTTGAACTTGTCCTTGCATGTTAAGTTTGAATCTGATTTGATAAAGTAGACTTCTACATTAGTTGGATCTATAATTGGAGGTTTACAATTTCAAAAATATTTTGAAACCCAGAAATTTTATAAGACCTTAAACCGTCTTCCGAGCAAGCTATCCTTGAGATCTGTGGTTATATAAAAGATCAAGAAGTCTTCGCTTGAGAAATCAAGATCCAGAAACAACTTTCACATTATAACTGTTGTAATTTGTTAGGAAAGTTTGTATAAATCTTGAGAGGGTGTGTTGCATGTTTGCATGTAGTAACACATCACACACACTATCTCACACGAACATTTAGACACGGTGGTTCTGTCTGAGAATCTTGAATTTGAAAGAGTTACCGGAATCTTAATTCAAAGAGAAGGAAATCAAGGAAAAGACAAAGAAGCATCAAGAAAGGATCATGTTCCAAGTCAAAATACCTTTGAAGTGGAGAATATCGTGTAGGTACATTCTGAACTTAGGTGAGGATCTTTGTGGTTTGCTTAATCATTGTAACGTGATTTTTATTCTAGTGATTTTTTATTTTGTACCATAAAGGTCATCGTGGATGTTTCCTTTGCTTAAGGGTTTTACCACGTTAAAAATTCCGGTGACTATTTTTGTGAATGTTCTTAATTGTTATTCTGTTTGGGACTGCATGGTAAAAATAGTAGTTGTTTATTAAAAATTAAACTTAAGGTAACTATCAAATTTAATCCCTACATTCAGAAAAAGATTTTATAACACATCTTGTGTTTTTTGAAAATGGTTTTTCCCAAAACGTTTGTTCAGAGTTTACTCAACTAATAATTATTTGTTATTAATCTGGTAAACAAAAGGCTTTTAGTATTAAGGTTATTTTTCAAATTTTCTTTCAAAATATGGATAACTTGTTTGCACCGAGGATTCCAGGTAAATCATATATCTTTTCTATTTAACTTTATCAGGAGTAGGGCTATTTGGGAAAACCTTCGACAAAACCTCGATAGTATCTGATAAGACCTTGTAATTCTATGATGGTGATTAGTTGATTCCATTCAAAAATTGCAGTGGTTTTGGCGGGATCTACATGTAATCCTATTTTCGTAACTACATGTCTAGGAAATTTCACTTCTTTCATGAGAAAATCAAATTCTTTTTACTTTTCATACAACTCATGGTTATGAAGATTTTCCAGTACTATACACAAATGTTCTTCCCGGGTCGTAGAATAAATTAAAAAGTCATCGATAAACACGATAAAAAACTGATCCAAGAAAGGTCAAAATATTCTATGTATTAGATCCCTGAAGGCAGCAGGGGCATTGTTCAAACCAAAGGACATCACCAAAAACTAAAAATGTCCATAGTGGACTTGTAAAGTTATTTTGGATATATCTTCTTCCTTTGCAAGTAATGACTGATAACCATATCGTAAATCAATTTTTGAAAATATTCTTGATCCTTATAGTTGATCAAACAAATCGGCAATCCTAGGAAATGAATATTTATTTTTTTAGAATAACTTGGTTCAGTTTTCGATAATCAATGCATAACTAAAAATATCCATCTTTCTTTTGCACAAATAATACCGGGGATCCCCATGGTGATGTACCGGGGTATATAATTTTTTTACTGAGTTCGTCATCCAACATTGTTTGAAGTTCTCTTAATTCTAAAGGAGACATACGGTAAGGGGGTATTGAAATATGGGAAGTACTGGGTAATTGGTTGATGAAAAACTCAATCTCTCAAGGAAGAGGTAAAACCAGTAAGTCTTTAGGAAACACATCTTTGGATTGGTTGAAAAAATTAGAAAGGGATGAGGGTTGATGGGAGTTTCTTACTTAAAAACAAAACAAAGTTTGGTGAGGTTGTTTGGACATTACTGTCTTCATATGAGAGTCAATGTGGGCATAATTTGGAGATAAAATGTCCATTCCTAGAATTAAGTCGAATTCCGTTAAATCAAGGACGATTATGTCTAGGGTTACTGTCCTGGCTCCAAAACGGAAAGTATGATGTTTACAGATTCTATTGGTAATGACCATTTTTCATGTTTTGCGTTCGATAGTGAAAGGATAAGATAACGGACTATGGGATAATTATAATCTGGTTAGGAATGACTGACTAATGAAAGAATGTATGGGTCCTAAATCAAACAATGCATGTGATGAAATATTATAAAAAGGAAGATTACCTTTGACCACACTGTGGTAATTTGTTTTTTTTGTTGGGAGAAGGGAGGAATTTTGACTTTGATTTTTAGTAACTGGTTCTGGATTTCTTTCACGAGGATTTGATGGAGCCGTATGGTTAAAAATATGTGTGGATTTTTTTTAAAAGAGGTCTAACAAAGTTAGGCAAGGTACATGAAGGAGGAATTTGTAGGTTCGGGAATTGTGTTGTGTTGCATTTGGTTGCATTCATGGTAACATATAAAAGGTCTGCTGGTGTTGTGTTGACTTTGGATGAAGTTTATGCCATCCTTAGGATAATTATAAGGGTGATCTCAGTGATTTGGTTGATTCCTAATAACATAGGGATTTAGAGAAGGATTAGGCATGCCAAATAGGTTACTAACTACATGAATTTTATCTATAGAAGAGGATATTATAACAATACGATTAAACTCTCGGATCTGTAAAGGGATAAAAAATGATTTTATGGTTTGGCGTAAACCAAATTGAAAATGCTTTCAACTTTTAGGCTTGATGTCAACGTATTCTTAAGCATATCAAGATAATTTGGTAAACTTGGCTTCATACTGCGCCATGGTCATTTGCTGCTATTGTAGGTTTAATAAATCCATAGTCATATAATCTCTCGCGATCTCTGAAAAGTACTTGTTATAGAAAATTCTTTAAATTATCCCCAAGTTAGTTTATTCATATTACGGGAACATGTAATGTATTGAAACTAAAAGTTTGCTTCTCTTTCGAAGAGGTAAGAAGATAAATTTACCCTAAGGTCAGGGATATTTATAACTCCGTCAAGTATCTTGAGTGTTTGGTGAATCCCTTTCTTTGCTTCCACTGCGTCAAGATTTACAAGAAATGACGGGGGTTTCTGTCTTACAAAATCTTTAAGAGAATTCATCCTTCATGTTTCGTCAAGAATTTCATTATTCACAGAAGGTGGAGGTATAGTTTGTTGTCGCTGAGTTAGGGTAATTAACTCTCGAAGGCAGCGTAAGATTCCTTCATTTGTGGTAGTTGGATTTGACATTTAGGGAATAGATTGTTCTTCTTGAGTTCCAATGGTAGTTGCTCATGTAGTGACCATCCTATATATACAATATTGTAATAGATAAATTATAAGTAAGGATATAGGAACAATTCGTCTTTTTATATCATATTATATTTTTCAATATATAGTTATCATAAAAATAAAACAAACGAAAGGGAAAAGAACATAGCCATAAGTTCTATTTTACAACACACTAAAAAAATAATAAAATAACTATTAGGTTATGCTATGGTAGTAAAGATCGTCTACTTGCACACTTGAACTTTATTTTATTACATTCACCCTCTGGTGATCAGCTTAAGCCATTCGAGGAACTACTTTCTCATATACGGGATCATCATCATCTTCTGAAGGATTGAAGTCTTCATTGGGGAGTCTGGTGATGTGGTGTTATAGGGAGGAGTAAGGATTATAGTAACGGGAGAAAGCAGTGCATAGTCTATGGGGGAATCAAAAGGAGTCACATTAACTTCATTGGGTGGCACCACGTCCCACGCGAGATGGATTTATTATTCCAGAAATTTTGGATCTTTAGAAAAAAAAAATCTTGTCAAGTGGCCTCAACTTCTCCCATTAAGTGGCCAATGAGTAAACTATGATTAATCTCTGGGTTAGAAATCATCCAATCCCAGTCGATGCTTCGTATGTGTTGGCATAATGTTGCATATCCAAACTCTTTGATGTCTCTCTCAAAGTGTGCGTTCATTGAATCATGAATGTCGAGATAAACATTGGCACAAATGTTCATTGCTGCAAAACAATATGAGTAATAAAATATAATAAGGAACATATTTAAAAATAATAATCATTCCCATACTTAGGCAAAGATTCTCATAAATGTCCCATATAGGCATAAAACCCGATTATGCTCTGATACCATGATGTCGCATCTGTGAATATTTATGCCCTTGATAATAAATAAGAATAAAATAGAACCATAATTTTAATACAAGGGAGTTGAAAGTACTTTCATTGGGGAGATGTCTGGAATCCTATTACATATCAGCGTTTGACAATAAAAGAAAATACAATATTAATTATCCGTACTCTACATAAATTTAAGCAATCGAAGAAACACTTGGAGTTTATAAAAGTTGATTGGTTGCGGTGTAGATATTCTAAAGGGTACTACCATCGTTGTTTATCACTTCCCATACGTACATAACATCGAATATTTTTAGAGGTAGAAGCGAATAAAAGTTCAAACATGCGGGAGGTAACTAATCTTCTTCAGGATAATCGTCCATTTAGAATGAAAAGAATTAAGCAAATATGCCAAATAGATAATTGCTATTTTTATACAAGATATAGAAGATGATACGGGGTTATAAAGTAATAGAAGAATATTCTTGAATTTATACTTGTTGAAGCAAACTGAAATATCATAAGACTATCAGGGGTATAGTGAAGCTTACTGATATCTAAATGAATAATATGGTGAAGATAGGATAACGAGTATCGAGTTACTATGATATTAGTTCAGATTACAACACGATAACCCATAAATTATCGGTAGGGCATTAATAGCGCAGACATAGTGTTACAATATTGCTCAAGGCATAAAATACACTTGAACATGAAATCCTAATAAATGGGGAATAGTAAAATATATCTCAGTATACGTGGCTAGAGTGGTACTCATATGTATGTACCAGTACACAAAACTAGGCACTCAACATATAAGTCTACATGCCAATTAGATTTACTATGGGTATACTGGGTCTAATCCCGAAATCACAAGGTATGCTACTAGGGGTTTGCATTGATAAGGGTAATGAATTATCGGGTTATATGCAATTAAAAATAGATTGAAGATTTTTGCCATGGTGAAGGGGTTTAGTGGTTCGGTATAACAGTTTTATTGGGTTCGGGAATAATCGAGAATATCGAGCGAATTAATATTACGGTAAAAATTTTAAATATTCAAAGGAGTTCATATTGAATTTGGAGTTCAAAACTATCACAAAGTGATATAGCAATCAGTAATTGAAAGATATAACCTCAAAATTATATATTATCGAAATTTAAATCACCTACTTTGAGTATTATGAATTTCGGTTGGTTACACGGCTAAATTGTTAGTAGACTGGATAGTTTTAAATCATAACAAGTGGAAGTAGGCTATATAGGTCTAAAAAAATGTTTATGTAATGAATCATGATAAATATTAAAAATGGATTTCAGTGTAAAAATTATTAAAATGGTTAAATTGCAAATTTCACGACCTTTTTTAATAAATGTTTTCTCTTTATACATTATGATTTAAAATTAGCGCCAGGGAACAAAGTAAGTCTAATTACACTCAAGTAACTATATAAAAAGTTTGGGAATGTTTTTAAATACTTGAAAAGTAAGTAGGGGGTTAAGTGTAAATAGAAAAGTTAAAATTTATGCTTAAAAGTGATTTTCTAGAGAAAAAACTTTCATGGAATCCAAACAGGGTTATGAAATATACCAATTTTCTCAGAATTAAGAAATAAAAATATTGGGAAAAAAAATAATTTGAGACGCGCCCTCATGTGCCTAGTCAAATCTGAGATGCGCCAGGTTTGACCTACACTTGTGTGTATGAAGTTTAATTATCTTCAACCTCTCGACATTTTGACTTTAGGGTTTTAAAACTTTGACCTTGAATTTGAAATGTTTTAAAATTCCTTTCAACTTGATTTCTTAATCAAGGTTATCTAATGTTTGTAGACGAAGCCAACCATATTTGTTTTAAGAATTTTAGTGGGCTAAATCGAGCTATTGGAATTGTATAAAACTAGTGAAATTTTGATAAAATGGAAACATTTGAATGATATGATTGTCATTCCGGAATTATAAAGGTGTTATTCTACATCAAGAATGGGTAAGTTTAAACTTGGTTTGAAGGATTTTGGTGGAGTAGAAACTTAGAATTTGATTCTAAAAAGTTTAAGGCCATAAACTTCATTTCTTGATTTGAGGTATCAAGAGTCATTCATAGTTCAACTAAACATACACCTAGGTTCCCGAGAACCTAAGATCAAATTAACCCACTTTGAAACCGGTTCAAATTCAGGTAAGAAGAATCCAATATTGAAGTTCAAGCTTTAGTGGTGTTTTCTAGTTTTTCAGTTCATACAGTGCATATACACGCCATTTACACAGGAAAGAAATTATTTCTACTCTAAATATACGCAAAAACATAAACACAATCAAGAATCATACATTCATACATAAAATCACAAAAATGTAAAAACTCTCAAAACTTTACTTTAAAATTGCACTCACTTGGTATGTATTTCGACTGAGGTAGTAAAAGGTATTTATAGGGTTCTTTTAGGAGAGTTCATTGGTTAAATTGGAGGTGAATTTTGGGCTTATTTACACATGCTTCAAGCACGGTGCTATTGGATGTAAAAGGGTACCTTAAGTAACCCACCACCTATGCTGGCTATCTAGCTGGGGACATGTCACCAAGGGTTAAAGTCTAAACAAGTTTAGGTTTAAATTTGAGTCCTTGGGTAGTTTTCATGTAAGTTTTATGGTTTATAGATTGATTTATCAAAGTTTTATGGATTTTATGTCATTATGCAAACTTAAGGGATTCACTTATGAAAATACTATAATATATATGTTCTTAGGTTAAACTTTGATTGAAATTTGGGGTCTTTAGGTATAACAATGTATAAAATATCTTAATTCTAATTATAAGGGGACTTTGGTAGTTCAGGAGAATTTTGGGGTTATCCTATGAATTTTAAAGGACTAAAGGTTAATATAAAGTAGTTTGTTACACATGGCTCCTATAAAGTTTTCTAATAGGACCAACTGAATGCATCCAAAGAGGAGTAGACAGACACCAAAGTCAGGCTCCGACAATCATATAGTTGGACGTCAGAAATTCTCCTCAAACACTGTAAAAACCAAAGGTGGACGACATCACCACTCGTCACCACAAATAAACCACTACGCAAAAGAAAAGTAAAGAAACGGGTCGTCTGTCTCACCTGTCCCCCATCGGTCACATCCACCCTCCTCCTAAAAATCGTATCCCTTAAAATAAAAATTCGAAAAGAATCCCCCGTTACAATACAACCCATGACCCCCAGAGTTTCCTACACCGCCTTTGGTGTCACCCTCCAAGTATAGTCCACCACTATAAAGAAACCCTCACAATAAAACCCCTTAGCTACTAGATGTCAATGGGAGTAACGATCATCTCCCCAAATCCAAAATGGAATGTGTGGGTAGTGTCCCACTAACTCTCCCTAAGAGCACATAACATCGCAGTGGAATACAGTGTCTCATCCAAAGCTTGAGCTAATGGTCCAAACCTAGCGTATGATACCAACCATCACACAAGAGTAGAGAGATTCTCCCAAATATCCTTCAACCCAGTTATTCCCCGAGACCGAATACTCAAAGAAGTTATGTCAGTTTGTATGGAAATAGAAGAAAAACCCTTCATTACGTGCAAGGAACAAAGAGAAAAAAAAATTAGATGACCAAAAGTCACCATAGTTACATAGAAACTAGGGTAGATGAACAGTCATATGCGATCTTTCGTAGAAGGATGCTCTAATAAGATACAGGCTTAAATAAATAAAAAGAATTATCATTACCCAATGTAAGGGGCACCCTAGGTCACTACTCTAGGCCGACCCAGTCATCAATATCCAACCACTCATTATTATACATCTCACTTGAAGAGCCATCCATTTGAAGTCTTAAGGAAAAAAGGGAACAAGAGTGGATTTTAGAGATATAAAACAAAAGTTTAAAACACTTGAATGTGTGAATTATGGGGATGGATCGCCCATTTTTTAAACAAGGTTACAAGGCATACCGATCGGCAAAGCCTTGTCCATACTGATGGACAACTGCTTTTTCCTCTTCCTAAGGAAGCCCTAGAGTTTGTGCCATTGTTGATTGGCACCCCCTCAAGCCTTCCTATCACCAGTCCCCTAAATATTTTGTACAAGAAATGCCAAAAAAATCAAAAAATACAAAAAAGATTCTTAAAATATGGAACATTATTTTCCCTAAAAAAAATCATTTTTAGAGCACTAAGCCCCTTGAAACTCTCAAAATCCCTAGCGGGATTAATCTTACACTCTTATACCCCATATAATCCCTAGAGGAACCAATAATGTGGCCTCATCCAAGTTTACTACAATTCCCCAGCCAGAACTTGAGTTTTGAGTCAACACAATCCCCAGAGGAACCACAAGTGTACCTACACCCCCAAGATAATTTCCCTAGGAGATCTGTTCCTCGAGCTACAACTCTAGGTCACCCTAATTGACCCCGACCCTTAGAATTGGTCATCCTAACTAAAGGTTCTCAGATTGAGCTCAACCCTCAAAATTGGTAGTCGTGACTTAAGGCCCTCTGAATTGACCTCGACCCTCAGAATTAGTCGTCCCAACTTAAGGTCCTTAGAATTGACCTCGATCCTCAAAATTGGTCATCATAATTTTAGGTCCTCAGAATTGACTTCAGCCATCAAAGATGGTCGTCCCAAATTATGGTCTTGAGAATTGACCTTGGCCCTCAAAGTTGGTCATCACAATTTAAGGTCCTTAAAATTGACCTCGAGCCTCAAATTGGTTGTCCCAACTTTAGGTCCCCATAATTAATCTCGACCCTCATAATTGGTCGTCATAACTTTAGGTCCTCAGAATTGACCTCGACCCTCAGAATTGGTCATAGCACCAAAAGGTCCTAAGAATTAACCTCGACCCTCATAATTGGTCATGACAACTTAAGGTCCTAGAAAGTGACCTCGATCCTCAAAATTAGTTGTTACAACCTAAGGTCCTCAGAATTGATCTCGACCCTTAGAATTGCTTGACCCAACTTTAGGTCCTCAGAATTGACCTCAACCCCATCTTTAGGTACTCGAAATTAATAAGGGTCGTCAAAATTGGTCATAACAGGTTTAGGTCCTCATAATTATCCTTTACCCACACAATTGGTCATCACTACTTAAGGTCCTCAGAATTGACCTCGACTCGCAGAATTGGTCACCCCCAACTTCAGGTCCTTAAAATTAACCTCGACCCTTAGAATTGGTGATTAGGCATAAATTCTTCCCAATTTATCCCTTTAATTTAGTTACTTTTAGCACCTCGAGCAGCGTAATCAATTTGACTTTATCTCAAAACCTTGCTACTGACTTATTCTAACGAGTACACCGAATTTTTGGTATTTTGTACTAATTTTGCAGGTATTTAATGTCAATAAAGAAAGAAAGAAATCGGAAGAATCGAGAAAGAAAAGAAGGAAAAGTCAAAAGGGCAAAATTGTAATTTTTACCTGGAATTCGGATGAGGCATCTAAAGAGAAGTTGAAGACATCAAGTTCATGAGCATGTAGGAAGAAACGTAACCTCAATCGGAGTCCCGGTGTGAAAGTTATGAGCAATCAAAGTTTGAAGAAAAAGTCAAAGGAAATCCGGACCGGTCCGGTCCGGACCGATCCACAATGTCAAATTCCAGACAACCCCGGACCGAAGACGGATCGAAGTTGAAAGAAAACAAATGAACCGATCTTCACCATACCGATCCACATAAGAAATAAAAGAACCGATCCGGATTCCAGCCAGACCGAACCGAGGGAGGACCGGACCGGTCCAACTGTCGAGTTTTTATTTTGTTATCCTCCTCTAATGGAGAGTCCTAGTGCAGCTAAAACTCCAGAAAGTTTTGTAGGGTATTTAAACCGATTTTCTTATCATTATTAGAATGAAGAATTTATCTAATTTTCCATTCTTTTCAGAAAAACCCTAGTTTGGAGATAGCTTATTATTTTAATTCCAAGATTGAAGATTGTTCAGATTTCAGTGATTACCAGTAATTGTAGTTAATGCTTTGAGTGCTTTGGTAAGATTAGTGGTCAGTTTCCTCTGTCTAATTTTCTGTTTACATCATTCCATAAATTTTCCTTGGTTTAATCATGGTTTTCTGCAATTCAAAAATTGTTTTCATTAGTTTCAGCATGTTAGGCTCGATTTTCTAAGGTTGGGATGCATAAACCCAACCTGATGTGATGGTTGTATGTACATAAAATTAATCCTCTAAATTTAATGGTTTGATTATGACCGTATTAGGTATAAATATGATAATTGTAGATCTTTGGATCTTATTTTCTTTCGGGTAACCGGGATGCTTCAGAATGCAATTCAAGTGTAACTATCACAATACCGATTTACTCGTCCTCTGATTAAGTATGGTGCGGGCTTGAACCTCATATACATAATGCTTGGGAGTACTAAATTTTGGGTCTAATTAATCATTCAAATTTATGATTAGTTTTATATCTGCAATACACTAGGGTTGAGGGATTGTATTCCGGTCCTGTTTTCTTCATCATATAGTTAAGGTTTCAAATAATTCTGCATCAATATTTTAGGTAATTTAGAATAGTTGCATTTTTCATAATTTCATAATTGCATCTAGTGTAGCTATTCTATAAATCAAATCACTTTTTCTTTTTCCTTTAAAGTCAGAGTTAGGATTTCCTTATCTATCCAACGTCGTCACAACTCTGTTGTCCTATTTTCCTATGGATACGATCACGACTTACCGGGTTTATTACTAACGCGACAGACTTGTAGGTGAGCCTAGAGAGTACGCACTTCTGAGACACATTCTTAGTCGCATCAAGTTTTTGGCGCCGTTGCCTGGGACTTAGGTAGACTTAGGATTAGATCGAGTCAATCTAAAACTTTGACTAAAAATTTCCAAAAATCCAAAAATGTAAAAAAAATTCAAAAAGCACAAAAAGATTCATCATCATCTCTCATAAGCTATTAATGAAAAATTCTGAGCTCACTCCAACTCCCCATAATACTCAACCCACATTCACGAAAACCCAATTGTTGTGTACGATCCTAATATCCCTCACACTCCTAACGCTCCACAGTTCTGGGTTCCACCTCCCACACCGTCACACTCAATCTCAAATAACATGTAATTTTCCTTCTTAGGAGACACTTCAGAGAGCACTCCTAGTATACCAAGTGGGGATACCGAATCTTTCAGAGAGAGAAATATGTCACAATACGATAGTGCAGCTGCCGACGAGGAAGAGGCCCTATATTTTCCTTAGAGATACGTCTTATATCCCGAGCGTACTGTCACTTTGGTATGCATTTTACTCCCGTATGATGCGGGATAATTTTGCTTTAGGAATGGGATGATCCAGATACTTCGCACTTACCATGGAATGGATTCAGAAAAGCCATATGCCCACATCATGGAATTTGAGGAGGCGTGCGATACTCTTAGCGATCAAACTTGCACAAAAGATGGGCTCCGTCTCAAACTCTTCCCATTCTAGCTTAAGGATAAGGCTAAGACTTGGCTATGGTCTTTACCACTAAATTCGATTTCATCATGGAATAAATTACAATCCAAATTTCTCAAGAAGTTCTTTCCTCCACATCGAACGAATTCCATCAAGGCTCAAATTCAAACTTTTCGACAATTAGAAAATGAGTCATTCGAACGATGCTATGAGCGTTTCAATGAGTTAATTGCCTCGTGTCCCCATCATGGTTTTGATAAAATGCAAATCATTTCCTTTATCCATAATGGGATGAACATTAAGTCTAAGTAACTCGTTGAAACCATGGTTAGCGGTCCGTTTATCGACTTAGACTCCCACGATGCTGAGCTTCACCTGAGGTATGTCGTCGAGACTACCCAATCCTGGGATACATCTGACCCTAATGCTCAAAATCGTAATCGTCAAGTGACCACCACTCCATCAGCGTCCAGCCTATTTCATGTAGAAAATAATTCTATAGTGGATAGTCGACTCAATATGCTTGAGAAAGGACTGCAAGACCTACGTGAGGAATGTGGAAGAGGACCAACCGGATCCATCCCAAACCCCGTCAAGAAGGTGTGTACGATTTGTGAGGCAGGTCATTCAACTGAGGAATGCCCGACTATACCCGCCTACAAAGTGATACTTCAAGAGCAAGTCGGTGGCATAGGAGGCTTTAAGGGTAATTTTGGTGCCCCGCACGGGAATTCCTACAACCCTTTATGGAAAAACCACCCTAGTTTTAGCTATGGGCAACAACATGCTGTGATGAATCCTAATTCACATGTTGCCCCTCCTCCACCACGACATTTTCAACAAGCTCCACACATGCAAGGACATGTGCAAGCACCACCACTTCAAGGAGCATACATCCCTCCGCCACGACGAAGTCTCGAGGATACGATCAACCACTTTATCAATACCCAGACTGCAACTAATTCTAGGCATGAGCGCATGATGAATGACATGAATGCGAGCATCTCACAGTTGCAATCTTTATTGAGTATCAAAGATAAAGGCAAGTTCCCTGCCTAGGGCCAAAGACCGCCCCAAGGTCAAACTAGCGTTAGCTCCACCTTGAAAGAACATCCGGAGAAATGTCAAGATGTGACCACTCTTCGTAGTGGGATAGTCGTTGATTTATCACCTCCCCCACACAATGCAACCAAAGACAAGGAGATTTCGCCCGACACGAAAGAGGCCGAAGATGTCCCCTTGAAGGAGAGTGATAAAGAGGACACTAGTGAGCCCGAGGTAGTAGTGAAACCACCCACCGCGGCATCGTTTCCTAAAAGGTTGGTTCCTTCCCACAAAGGAAACCCCTGTGATGAAGTGCTAGACGTACTAAAGCAAGTGAAGCTAAATTTACCTTTCCTCGATGCGATTAAGCAAATTCTAGCCTATGCAAAAGTTATCAAAGACTTGTTGACGTAAAAAGAAGGATGAAGGTAAAGAAAAATGTCTTTCTAGCACAGAATGTGAGTTCCATCCTACTCAACGATCTCCCACACAAGTTCAAAGATCTCGGTGCACCCACCATTTCCTGCATCATTGGAGAAAATACAATTGAGAAAGCCTACTTGATTTGGGAGCAAGTGTCAATATTCTCCCGTATGCCATCTATAGGAAACTTGATTTGGACGAACTCAAGCCCACAAAGGTCACTCTCCAATTACCGAATCGAACCATGAAAATCCCAAGAGGTATAGTTGAGGACGTAATCGTCCAAGTTGACACTTTCTACTTCCCAATAGTCTTTGTCATTTGGGACACGGAGCCCTCCTTCAACTCGAGCAACCATGTTCCCATCATTCTTGGGCGCCCGTTCTTAGATACGGATAACGAAATCATCAATACTCATAATGGGAAAATGCAACTCACTTTTGGGAACATGACTTTAGAGACTAACATCGTCCATATCGCCCAATAGACGAGGGGAAAAGATGATCTTCACGCGGTGAGTCTAACAGACGAGATCGTAAAGGATTGTTTCGAGGAAACTTATTATGGAGACGCATTGGGGTCCTGTTTAGTGTCGAGCCATGAGAGTGAGGGGACATGCACCGTTTTTGAGAGGGAGGTTGAGGAGTTGAGAGAGTTATTTGATGAGAGAGCGTCGGACGAGGACGCGAGAGATGTAAGTTGCGTTTCGAGATTCGAGGAATTACCGTCGAGGGATACATGCATGGTTCCCTCTAACGAAAAATTTCCAACCCTCGAGTTGAAGAAACTCCCCTCCCATATTAAATATGCATACCTAGGAGAGGATGATACATTTCCTGTTGTTGCTAAAGATATGCATACCTAGCACTTTGGTGTCTCCTCTAGCCTAGACGAAGATCAGGAGGTTAAATTGCTAAAGATTCTGAGGAAACACCAAAGTGCTTTTGGTTGGTTCATTGCTAATTTGAAAGGGATAAGTCCTTTGATTATCACCCACAAGATCCATCTCAAAGAGGATATCAAGCCCTCTAGAGAAATGCAAAGAAGGCTAAACCCTAATATGAAAGAACTGGTGATGATCGAAATAATTAAGCTATTGGATGCCGGGATTATCTACCCAATCTCGGATAGCAAATGGGTGAGCCCTATTCAAGTTGTCCCGAAGAAGTTGGGCATAACAGTGATTGAGAATGCTAAAGGAGAGCTAGTCCCCCAACGTACCACCATCGGGTGGCGCATTTGCATTGATTACCGAAAACTCAATACGGGAACTAGGAAAGACCATTTTCCCTTACCATTTATTGATGAGATGCTTGAGAGAGTAGCGGGCCACCCTTACTATTGCTTCCTTAATGGTTAGTCCGGATATAACCAAATTGAGGTAGATGTACTTGACTAGGAGAAAACAACCTTCACTTTCTCTTTTGGTCTGTTGGCTTACAAACGTATGCCATTTGGCTTGTGTAATGCACCCGCGACCTTTCAAAGGTGCTTGTTGAGCCTATTTAGCGACATGGTCGAGACAAGACTTGAAGTGTTCATGGACGATTTCAGTATTTTTGGCACCTCTTTTGATCTTTGTCTTGAAAAACAGGAAAAGGTACTTGCCCAGTGTGTGGAAAAGAACTTAGTGATGAATTGGGAGAACTGCCACTTCATGGTTACCGAGGGAATCATCCAAGGGGATAGAAGTTGATAGAGCAAAGATAGATGTCATAGTCTATCTACCCCGACCAAAATCTCTCAAAGACGTGCGCTCCTTCTTGGGCCACGATGGGTTTTATCGAAGGTTCATTAAGGACTTTAGCGCCATCTCTAGACCCTTAATACTACACCAAATCTGCCTAATTATCACGGTCATTGACCTTGACAAGTTCAACTTGTCAAGGTCAATGACCGTGACAATTCGGGGCGAGGCAACTTTTTTTGTCACGGACGTGTCACGGTCATTGACCTTGACAAGTTCGTTAGAATTGTCACGGTCGTGTCACGGGCCATGACCATGACACGTTTAGTCACGGTTAATAACCATGACAAAGCCTTGACCCTTTTTAAAAAATTTGTCACGATCAATGACCGTGACAATCTTATTTGTCAAGGACTTGTCACGGTCATTGATCGTGACAATTCTGGGCAGAATTTAAAAAAATTTGCTGGGCAGTATGGCCACTGCCACTGCCCAGCAGTATATTTGTACCTATTATAGCAGTGTTGTACCTGTTCAAACATCATATATATCCAAACAAACTAAAGATAATGCAAATATATATTCAAAATAGAAACAATATACATGACGATATAATTCAAATGTACCAACTTAAAAATAATGTCACTACATGTCTGAGGTAAATGTGAGGAGGTGATTAGGCCACACAATATACGAATTGACACACCCACTAATATACATCGTGCCGCATTGTTCGCGCAACCACAATAGGGAGTTCTCCTTCCCGGGTATCACATGCGTGACGAGCACTTTGGACTCGATCTCTTGAAGCGCACGTCCATGAAATATTCCACCCTGGATGATATTCGGGTCCCTCTACCCACGCCCTATCCGTTGGCCATCAAATACGTCCAATATGAACACGCTCGGCCAACCAATTTTTGACATCGGTCTGGGGAAGGGAGCCAAATAAGGAAGTGGGTCATCGAAGTACGCACGTGTCGATGATGAAGCAGCGAGGTCCAAATCCTCGTCATCCTGCTCCTCGTTCTCCCGCATCTCCTCCTCCACCACTTCCTTCTCCTTCCCTTTCCCCTTACGGTCTCCGCCCAACGTACGCTTCATGAATGAGTGCATATCTTGGACCGTCGCCTCCAAACGGGACAGCTTCGCGTCATGTGAATCCACCGTTCGAGCCAATTCGGTGTCGCTCGTCTCCAATCCGATGATCCTAGATTTGGCCACCCGCGAGATCACTCCCTTGTCCTCCCCTTGCGATCAGAGCCAAGCACTTGGATGAGTGTGTCTATGGATAAAGACGCCTTGTCGGCATCAGACTGCGACTCATGCACTTCCTTACGCTTTGCCTGAAACGACAAAAAGCACATGATTAGTAAAATAAGTAAACTAAAAAATTATAATGTAATTAACAAAAATTAAACTGTCGGATTACTTACAATCGTGGCCGCGACGCTCGGGGACACCTCCTTGTCCTTCCCCTTCTTCGTCCGAAGAGCCACATAAGCATTGAGCCTATGTGGCTTACCCCTGGGCCACTCCCTACACCCTGAAATAAAATAAAGTAAAATTAGTATCGACCCCGCAAAGTAAAATAATGAAGAATAATATATTTTTGTAGTTATAGAAAAATTAAATCTTACATTCATCCTATGCTCCACCTTGGCGTAAGACGTCTAGCTGGAGTAGTGCACGTCTGTCTTTTTTGCCTGATTTTCCCTCCCTGATTGGCGAGATGCCAATTGTCGATCCTCGATCTCATTGTCAATGAGCTTTTGTCACTGTGCCAATGAGATCGGCTCCTTGGGCGGGACGGATCAACGCCATTGGATAATGGACTCTCGTGTTTTCCCAAAGTACCGTGTTCCCATATTTTTCTTCCACGTCTTGTGTTGCTCCCTCAACTACTCCAAGACGGAATCACATAGCTTTGGATCCATGTTGAGTTATTCCTGTCCAACAAATACAATGTTACTTGTGAATAAATATAAATATAAAATGAAATTGAAATATTCATATAAATATAAATATATTACCTGTAGTGCCGTCCAAACAGCTAACTTGAGCTCATATGGAACCTCCTTCCAACTCAAAAACCCTGGGACGGTGACCGTCTTTAGCAGCTCGAGGGATATCACTAATAGCTCCGACTTGTTCTCGATGGTAATCCCAAATTTGACATATTTGGGGAGCCTAGGGGCCGAGGAGCCCTCGTCGCCTCCGCTACCACCAAGCCCAGACGACATCATCATAACCAGCATCATCATCCCCGCCTTAATACTTGAAGGAGACATTTTCTATAAAAAAATGTTATTAGTACAGATAAAAAAAAATGTTATTAGTACACACACACACACACGCAACCCCCCACCCCTACCCCACCACCCACCCCCATCCCTTCCCCCACCCCCACACCCTCACCCCACCCCCACCACACACACGCACACGTACACGTACACACACCCACCCACCATCCATGGCCCCACCCCCTCCCCCCTCCCCCCACACCCACCACACACACGCACACGTACACACACCCACCCCCCATCCCTGCCCCCACCTCCACCCCCTCCCCCCTCACCCCACCCCCACCACACACACGCACACGTACACATACACGTTGCAAAATTATATATAGTATGTTTCATTTAATTATGTCTTATTTATATTCAAATTTAATTATTCAAAAGTTGAAAAATCTCACCCCCATATGGACAATAACCCAGTGGTCATGCTACTTTTAAAACTAACCAACCCAACATTTACTAAAAAAAATAATCCAACAGCAATGTCTACAACAAATGTGTATATTCAAATTCAATTATTAATAATTGTATGTAGTATGTCTTATTTAATAATTTCTTATTTATATTCAAATTCAATTATTAATAATTATATATAGTATATATTAATTTACTAATTTACAATAAGAGGCAATCATATATTAATTTACTAAAAAACTTAATAATCAATCAATTTTTTACAAGGGATACTATGCGCGCACACACATAGACACACACGCAGTCCCCCGCCCCTACCCCACCACCCACCCCCATCCCCGCCACCACCCCCACCCCCTCCCCCCCCCCCCCCCTCACACCACCCCACACACGCACACGTACACGTACACCCCCCACAACCCCACCCCCACCCCCTCCCCCCACCACACCCCCTTCCCCCTCCCCCACAACACACCACCATACACGTATATATACACACATACACACATATATACACACACATATACACATATACATACACACATCTATATACACACATACATATACACACATATACACACACATAGAAATGAAATAGAAAGAGAGGAAAAAAATTTACCTTGAGAGAGAGAGAATCACTTGTAGAGAGAGAGAGAAAGAGGGAAACCAAAAACGGTGGGAAAAAAAAGAGTCTAGGACTTTTTTTACTGAAGATATTGTCACGGTCATGTCAAGGTCCTTGACCGTGATAATTATTTTAATAATTGTCACGGTCAATGATCGTGACAAGTCTGTGATAAATATATTTGTCACGGACTTGTCACGGTCTTGTCACGGTCAATGATCGTGACACAAAACGCGAGATTTGTGTCAAGGTCAATGACCGTGACAAGGGTGGCCGGCTGAAAGGTGACATTTTGGCCATTTTGGTTTAGTGTAAGCAACCTACTTATGAAGGACAACCCATTTGAGTGGACGGACGCATGCCAAAGCGCTTTTGAAAAACTGAAAACCATGCTTGTGTCCGCTCCAATCATGTAAGTTACGGATTGGTCTTTACCATTCGAACTTATGTGTCATGCTAGCGATTATGCGATAGGGGCTATTTTGGGCCAAAGAAAAGATAATAAGGCTCATGTCATCTACTACGCTAGCCGGACTCTTACCGGACCATAACTCAATTACTCCACTACCGAGAAGGAGTTGTTAGCGGTAGTCTTTGCCCTTGACAAATTTTGATCCTACCTTATCGGTTCTCCCATTACTTCCTTCACAGACCACGCGGCATTTAAATACCTACTTGCGAAGAAAGACGCAAAGCCGCGCCTCATAAGGTGGATCCTACTCCTAAAAGAGTTTAATCTCTCTATTAAAGATAAGAAAGGAGTACAAAACGTCGTTGCCGACCACTTATCACGGCTCTCGTCCGACGTACCTAGTGATCCAATACCCATAGGCGAATACTTTCCGAATGAGCAATTCTTTGCTACCTCTTCTTTGCCCTGGTTTGCGGATATAGTGAACTACCTTGTCACAGGAGCCGTCCCTCCCAACTGGACACCGCAAGATAAGAAGAGGTTTATTACTTGGTCGCGCATGTTTTTCTCTGACGATCCCTTCCTGTTTAAATATTTCCCCGATCAAATCATCCGACGATGCGTACTGGATGACGAGATCCCAAAAGTCATCCAATTTTGTCATTCGGAAGCTTGTGGAGACCACTTTCCGACGAAAAATACGGTCGCTAAAATTCTGCAATACGACCTCTATTGACCCATAATATTTCGGGATGTGAAAAATGCTTGTAAATCTTCCAATAGGTGCCAATGGATGGGAGCTATTACCCGATGAGACATGATGCCTCTTACCCCTTACTCATTATTGAGATCTTCGACTGTTGGGGTATTGACTTCATGGGCCCTTTCCTCCCATCATTTGGTTTCCTATACATCCTTGTCGTGGTAGACTACGTTTCTAAATGGGTGGAAGCTATAGATACCAAGACAAATGACAACAAAAAGGTGATTAGGTTCCTGCCGGAACACATACTTTCCCGCTTTGGTGCTCTGAAAGAGATAATTAGTGATAATGGCACGCACTTTTGCAATAGGCCATTCGCGAAGCTCATGAGATAGTATGGTGTCGTTCACAAGATTGGAACGATTTATCACCCACAAACGAACGGGCAGGACGAACTAGAAAATCGGAAAATCAAGAACATTCTTAAAAAGACCTTCAATCCTACGCGAAAAGATTGGTCACTTAGATTGAACGATTTGCTATGGGCCTATCATACTGCATACAAAAATTCGCTCGAAAAGTCCCCTTTCCGCTTTGTGTATGGAAAACCTTGCCATCTTCCTATAGAATTACAGCACAAGGCGTATTGGGAAATTAAGGAGTTAAAATATGCCATGGATAAGGCCGGTGAAGCTCGCAAGCTTCAAATAAATGAGTTAGAAGAGATACGCAATGATGCGTATGAGAACACTAAAATCTCCAAAGAAAGGATGAAACTCGCTCACGATAACATCATTCGACGCAAAGAGTTTCTTCCCGGATAAAAAGTGCCTCTTTATAACACTCGGCTTCATCTATTTTCGGGCAAGTTGCGGTCACGATGGTCCGGCCCATTCGTTTTGAAGAACATTTTCCCTCACGAAACTATTGAGTTAGACGATTTGAAATAGAGAAATACATTCAAAGTAAATGGACAAAGCCTAAAGCCATATCTAGAGGCGTGTGTGGAAGAAGTTGACACCGTTTGCTTGTCGGACCCCGTTTACGGGGTAGAGTGAGCTGCTACAATGAGGTCGTCACACCCTCGACGCGTATGGGGTGAATTCTTGTGTATAGTAGATGAGAGTCGTGTGAGTAGTGAGAGTTCTTAGGATTAGGGTACAATATGGTGAGAGCATGCAAATGTTCTGGGAAATTGAGTCAAGTTGCATTGACCATAGATATTGAGAGAATTTTGAGTCAAAACTAATAGGGAGAATGACGAGAATTGAAAAATTTCGGAGGAGAGCGATCGAAATTAAGTTAGGGGAAAAATCTAGCTCAATACAAGAACCCGAATTGGTTCTTTTCTTTTTGAGCCGGATCGGTCCGGCCCGGATCAGTTCCTTTATTTTATAGCCAAATCGGTCCAGTTTTTAAAAAGCTCGAGGATTAAAGGACCGGACCGGTTCGGTCCACAGCCGGATCGTTCCGTTTTCTGCATAAATGGATTTCCCCTATTCCCTAGGTGCACCCCCTTCTCCCCAATACCTTCCCTTCCTTACCAATTCGTTTCCCCATAACCAATCCTTAAATTTCCCTCCCAAATACACTCCATCTTTCCCTCCAAACCCTTTCACTCCATTTCCCAAACTACCCATCCCGCCCCTATAAATACCCACCCATAGCCTCCAATTTTCTTTACACCTTCAACGAAATCACTCCTCTCTTCTCCCTACATAATATTACAACAACCTCTCCCTGTTATCAAGGCCCATCGACCTGCGCCCGTCAAATACGACTCCACCGAAATCATTCCCTCCGGCCATGGTGAATTCCATTCCCTCCAAGAGGAGCGGTAGTGCAATCGGTTCTTTGGTCCAGATCGCAAACCCCATATGGAGCACGTTGTCCAATGGCCAGGGCTCCCCAATTACATCACCGCCCTCTTCATGCCTAGGGATTGGTGTTGATTCCTTAATCTTTGGGCAGTCGAGGTCCGATCTTTCTATGGATCCCTTGTTCAAATGGGCCAATTTGAGTCTCAATCATATGTTGATGGTACCGTCATCCCTTTTTCGTTCGCCCTTCTCATGGACAAGTTGGCCGAATATGACATTCCCTATGTTCAAGATTTCAACTACCCAAGGAATGTTGCCCCGGTCGCCAAAGAACTGATTATGGAGCGCATTGCGCCCGATGTTGCATGGATGGGCAAACCATCATTGTTGTCCATCTTAACGAGAAAGCACGCCTCACCTTCCAAATTGTGTGTGAAAATATTTTGCAAACTTCTAATTATTCAGTGATGCGTCCCTGTCAGGCCACATTGACCTACCACCTCTTCGATCTCACTATTTCCATTAACCTGGCTCGCACCCTATACGCCGACATCATGGTCGCGACCCTGGATGAGAAAGGTGAAGCACCACTTCCATATGCACGTTTGATTACCTCCGTCCTCAAGGACACTGGCATTGAGGCACCGCTTGATTGTACTCACCTCCTCGGTCCTTTTGGACAGGGAACCCTCATGCGGAGTGCCAAATAGCAAGCCATCCTCCGGGCGAGGCGGGGAAGTGATGACGAGGATAATGATGCCTCAAGTGAGGAAGAGGAAGATGAAGACGAAGCCGAGGAAGCAGGTGCTGATGTGGAGATGGGTGACGTAGGTGCGGATGAAGAATCGGCCGAAGAAGAAGACGACCCGAATTTTGAATGGGCGGGTAGCGACCTCACTAACCGTATGTCGTCCCTTGAGATAAGATTCAGAAGCTTTTTGATTGACTACCGTTACGATACAAGCATGATGTTTCGTTTCCAAGCGAACTTGTATCGACGCCAAGGGGATCCCAACGAGCCATTTCCATCCTACTTCTATGACCCCTATGGACCCGACGCGCCCAGCTCTTCCCAACCACCGCCCCAGCGAAGCTTTGTTTGGTTGTGATAGTTTTTAGTTGTTTCCCTTGTTTACATGCTGTATGCTCTTTGATGTTTTTGTACCACAGTCATGTTTTATAAAAATCTGCATTTTCTCCATTTGTTTGTTTTATTTATCGTACTTCTTATTTTGCCTTGTTTAGATTTTATTATTTTTTCTTGAGGACAATGCAAAAGTCTAAGTTGGGGGGGTCACAAGTGCGTATTTCTAAAACTTCAAAAAAATTTCAAAAATGCCAAGAAATTTAAAAAAAATCATAAAATTTTGAAAAATCCAAAAAATATTTTATGTTCGAAATAAATAAAAATGTGAATTCAAAATTTTCAAAAATATCATTAAAAGTTGAATTGAAGTCTCAAGTTGTAAAATTCAACATTCACAAAGCCGAAATTGACGAAAGATGGAAATTGAGCGAAAATGGACGACTTAACGAATAAGTGTGGAGATTAACAAACCCGGTGAGATTCGATCCTTTCATCTTTGTAAAATTTATAAATCAATCCGAGTTAATTGTTAACTCAAAGTTATTTTCAGCATCTAAAAAGTCGTCGAGGATCTCAATCCTTTCATTTCGATCGGTTATGAAAATTGTGTGTGATATTGCTTTGAAAAACATACCAAAATTGATCTCTAATCCTAATTCATCTCGAAACACATATGGTAATGCAATTAGTATTTTGGACAATGAAGTAGGCCCTCGTTTGTTAGCCAAAAATATTGGCCATAAAAAGTTGTGAAAAATTATCCCTTTCATAACCCAAATTGAGCCGAATAACAATTATCCTTTTCGTTTGGTACCCCGAAAAACCCAAGTACCTTGGAATTGTGAAAAGGGAATATCCAATAAAGTCCGGAAAGTGCATAAAAAGGGGCAAGAAAAAAAATTAGATATGCTCAACAAAAATAGTAAGAAAAGAAAAGAAGTGAAAAATAGAAAAATAGAGAAAAAGAAGAAAAAAAAATGAGCAATAGCCCAAAAAAGGCTCAAATGGACATCTTAAATGACTTTTCCAATTCCAACCTTCCCTACCATTTTCATTTTACCCAATATACCTCAAAACCCGAAAAAGTCCTAACCGAGTCCGAAGTGCAAAATTGGTTACCGCGTGGAGAGCTAAGACACCAAAAGATAATAAAAGAGATTGAATGCGTGAATAAGAGGCAATGTTCCTGTTTTTAAAACCATAATCCGTTGATGAGATCCTATCACTATAAAATTTCCGTCTTTCTACTTGTATGCGTGACTTTGCGTCCATTACATTTACTCTTTTTATAGCGCATACCATGAGAATAGCCACAATCCGAGTGATTCGTTTGTGAGTGAATTCGTGAGAAGTTGAAATCAAAGCGAATTTTCGGATAAGTAACGTAATGGTCAATCGGTGACAATCCGCAGTTAAATTTTCCGGCTTCGCACACATGCATTATGATTTGAGACTATTGAGCATGACTTGATGATAACTATTTTCTGGGAAAGTTTGAATTATACAATTTTTATGTATTTTGAAATTTCTTTGAGTCGAATTTTGTGGGTATATTCACTGCAAACCCACACGAGACACAACTCGTCCCACTAGGGCGACCTAGGGGTTAAAAGGCTTGTTGCATATGCTAAATGTAATCGTTTACCCGCGAAAAAGGTATTCTATCCCAATAAAATAATTTTCAAGAGTTAAGCCTTGCTAAGATTGTTTTACATTGCTCGAGATGCGCAAAGTTCTAAGTTAGGGGGTTTGATTAGGCATAAATTCTTCCCAATTTATCCCTTTAATTTAGTTACTTTTAGCACCTCGATCAACGTATTCAATTTGACTTTATCTCATAATCTTGATACTAACTTATTCTAATGAGTACACCTAGATTCTGATATTTCTTACTAATTTTCAGGTATTTAATGTCAATAAAGAAAGAAAGATACCGAAAGAATCGAGAAAAAAAAGAAGGAAAAGTCAAAAGGGAAAAATTGTAATTTCTACCCATAATTCGGATGAGGCATCTAACAGAAGTTGAAGACATCAAGTTCATGAGCACGTAGGAAGAAACGACACCTCAATCGGAGTCCCGGTGTGAAAGTTATGAGCAGTCAAAGTTTGAAGAAAAAGTTAAAGGAAATCCGGACCGATCCGCAATATCAAATTCTAGATAACCCCAGACCAAAGATGGACCAAAGCTTAAAGAAAACAAACGAACCGATCCGCACAAGACCGATCCGCCCAAGAAATAAAAGAAATGATCCGGATTCCAGCCAGACCGAACGGAGGGAGGACCGGACCGGTCTAACTGTCGAGTTTTTATTTTGTTATCTTCCTTTAATGGAGAGTCCGAGTGCAACTAAAACTCCTGAAGTTTTGTAGGGTATTTAAACCCGTTTTATTATCATTTTTAGTACGGAGAATTTATCTAATTTTCCATTCTTTTTGGAAAATTCCTAGTTTGGAGATAGCTTATTATTTTAATTCCAAGATTGAAGATTGTTCAGATTTCAGTGATTACCAATAATTGTAGTTAATGCTTTGAGTGCTTTTGTAAGATTAGTGGTTAGTTTCCTCTGTATAATTTTATGTTTACATCATTCCATAAAGTTTCCTTAGTTTAATCATGCTTTTCTGCAATTCAAAAATTATTTTCATTAGTTTCAGCATGTTAGGCTAGATTTTCTAAGGTTGAGATGCATGAACCCAACCTGATGTGATAGTTGTATGTATAGAAAATTAATCCTCTAAATTTAATGGTTTGATTATGATCGTATTGCGTAGAAACACGACAATTGTAGATCTTTGGATCTCGTTTGCTTTCGGGTAATTAGGATGCTTCAGAATGCAATACAAGTGTAACTATCACAATACCGATTTACTCGTCCTCTGATTAAGTATGGTGCGGGCTTGAACCTCATATACGTAATGCTTGGGAGTACTAAATTATGGGTCTAATTAATCATTCAAATTTACGATTAGTTTTATATCTGCAATACAATAGGGTTGGGGGATTGTATTCCCATCCTATTTTTTTCATCATATAGTTAAGGTTTCAAATCATTCTTCATCAATATTTTAGGTAATTTAGAATAGTTGCATTTTTCATAATTTCATAATTACATCTAGTGTAGGTATTACACAAATGAAATCACTTTTTCTTTTTCCTTTAAAGTCAGAGTTAGGATTTCCTTATCTATCCAACGTCGTCACAACTGTGTTGTCCTATTTCCCTGTGGATACGATCCTGACTTACCGAGTTTATTACTAACGCGACAGGCTTGCACTTGAGCCTAGAAAGTACGCACTTATGAGACACATTCTTAGTCGCGTCAATTGGTCTCACCAACTTTAGGTCCTCAGAATTGACCTCGACCCTGAGAATTGGTCTCCCCAACTTTAGGTCCTCCAAATTAACCTTAACCCTCAAAATTGGTCGTCATAACTTTGATCCTAAAAATTAACCTCAACCCTCAGAATTTTCCATCTTAACTCAAGGTTCTCCGAATTGAACTCGACCCAGAAAATTGGTCGTAACAACTTAAGGTTCTTAGAAATGATCTCGGCCCTCAAAATTAGGTGTCCCAACTTAAGGTCCTCAAAATTGACCTTGGCCCTCATAATTGGTCGTTACAAATTTAGGTTCTCAGAATTAACCTCATCCCTCATAATTGATCATCCCCAACAAAGCTTCAGAATTGACATGTACCCGTTGAATCGGTCATCCTTGACACTTTAGATACTTATAATTGACCTCAACCTTCTGAATCGGTAATCCTTGTCTCCTTAGAACTGACCTCGATTTACTGAATTAGTCATCCTCTCTCCTTAAGTCTTTAAAATTGACCTCGACCTACTGAATCAGTCATCCTCATCTCCCTAGGTCCTCATAAAAGACCTAAACCTTCTCAATCTATTAACCTCATCCTCTTGGTCCACAAAATTTACAGAAATCCTCTTCAACCACGTCGATGTGGTGTCAATCATTTGATGACCTTTAGTTGTTTCAATATCTCCCATTAGGGGTATCTCTATATACATCCACCCTCAATATCTCCCATTAGTTGCTTTATGTTTATTTTAGCTCTTTATTTCATCACATCACATACATTAATCTCAAACCTTTATTAGTAGTAATTTCAAAAACTCTATTATCATTTAAAAAAAACCAAAAACAATAAAAAGAAAAAGAGGGTTTGTATATAAATTCCAAAAGAGTGATCAGATTTCACATCCTCACTTTTAAAACACATTTATCTCTGCACACACACATAGTAGAAATCCCCCGTTTGTATTTATGGATTAAACCCCACCTGATGTTATCTTTGAACTACGCGGACTTTGATGACCCTTGGGCTGCGTAGGCGTCTTGGGTAAATATAAAGATTTGAGTCCTCCCTTATGCTCGTTTATAATATTGTTTTCATATCACTCACACACACACACACACACACACACACACACACACACATATATATATATATATATATATATATATATATATATATATATATATATATATATATATATATATATATATATATATATATATATATATATATTCTTAATGAATGTCATATTCCTGTATGTTTGTGTTTCATCCGATATATACATTTGTTCTTCCATAACGACTTATGATTCGACAAACAATCATACTATGCTTTGAATTATTATTTTCAGGAACACTCCTAAGGATGAACTCACTCCATCCTTTTCTATAATACGAGTTGAGTGATTTCATTCTCCATCTATATTATCCACATGGGGAGTCTAACAGGAGAAGATTAACACATGCCCACGAGAGACCGAAATGGCAAGATGGGTGCCTAACACCTTTCCGTTTCATAACTTAATTCCTCGGACATTTGAATTACATGGTTTCACAAGCATCAGCATTGCCCATGATGGCGTTCTTTGGATGCAATAATATTTTATTTTCCTATTTTGTTCAATATAGTGACTCGATCTCTACACACTATCCCACATTGACCACAATCGAATGCCCCTAGAAAGGGCACAATCCCGCATACAGGTTGAATAGAACCCACAATAAGAGAAAAAGGAAAAGGGGGAAGCCTCCCGAGATGGACACACAACATGTTGAAATCAAAAAAACATAACCACAACCAATTAATAACTAAATCTAAACTATTGAAGCATTCATCTTTAGTTTCCTACTAAAGAAACAACCGATTTCATAAACCAAAAATAAAAATTAAAACTAAAAAACGTAAAACATATATAAAATAGAGGAATATATGAAGTAGATAAAATAGATGTTTTATGAGAAATAGAGAGAGAGTGGGAGAAAGATAGAGAGGACACCATAGAATGTTTTTGTGAATGACTGAGTGGCTAATGGTGGTTGGAATATTGCAAGGGTGAGAAATGGAGAGTAAAGAAAATGTGAATGATTGAGTGGGTAATGTGGAACACAAATTTTTGCGCTGCTCTAAAGGGCAAAGTGTGGCCTGAACGAGGTCTGGATGGAAGATGATGATAGAAGCTTCCTAAAATAGTTCTCGAGTTTAATTGAAATAGAGGAGTCTGTGGCTTTGGGCTCCAAGTCTCTTAAAACCATTATGGACCTCCTTTGGGTTATTTGGTTGAACATGAATAACGTTACTTTTAACAAAACCAGTCATCCTTTCAACATCATTGCTGATAATATTTTCAGCATGCAAGAGTCGTGGAAAGATAGTTCGTCCAATACTATGGACGACTACAATTCGAACAAATACTCAATGACCCAGAACCCTCAGCAGGCTTCTCCTAACCAAACTGTCCCACAATTTAAATTTGATTCCACTTTTATCCATATCAACAATAAAGACTCTATTGGGGGATCCTCCAAGATCCTACTGGTCACTTTATCTTGGGATTTCGTAAATCCTGACCTGTTGCCTCGGTTTTATGTAGTGATGGTTTAGCTATGCGTGAAGCTTGCCTTGCTGCCAAATGGGGTGACATTAAGTCAATCATTTTGATTAGTGATAATAAAGAACTAATCAACTTTTGCAACATATGTAGCGTGAACCCTTGAGAAATTAGCTCCATTCTTGCCGACATATGGGAGACAAATTCAGGATGGGACGTGACCTTTCGTTGGGTTCCTAGGAGTGATAACACTGTTGCTAATTGGATTTGTCAAAATCCATATGCTTTTCTCAACTATGGTTGGTCTATTCTCCTTAAGAGGAGTTGTTAAATCTGTTATTAATATAATTGTTGGCTTGGCCTTGTTTCTGTTAAAAAAATAAATAAATAAATAAGTAAGTAAATATAAAAGTGACGTTTCAAATTGAGCTAATATTTATTTACTACTTTATGCTGCCAGTGGAGGGAGTATATCGAGGTAGACATCCCTCTGAGACAGGAACTATCCATCATATTGTCATAAAACTATTCTTCCATGTGGCAACATCATTTACCATTAGATACAAACCCCGCGATTTAATCTGAACCACTAGTTAGCTTAGACCAAAACCCCACCTCCTTTATATAAATACATGAGGAGATTTTTTTGTAGAGTATCCAACGGTTTAATTTGTATGTTGGGAGCCACGTCTTAAATGAAATAGTGATCCATGTCTTAAATGAATTTTTTATCTGACACCCAACACATCGTGTGTTTGCCACATTCAATTTTTCACGAGTAATGCTACATGTACTCTCATTTGGTACCCACATTTGGTAACCTCTAATAAGACAAGTCAACAAGAGATTGTACTTTTTGCCCTGGCGGGTTCTACAACAACAGGTACAACCTCTTGTTGCCTTGTCTTATTAAAGGGTAACAATGAGGTTACACATAAGTTTATTCATTTCGCACCCATGGTTTCCCTAATTTTTCACCCATGCATGCCTGAAATTTGTAACAATCCCCATTTTATAGTACTCATCTCTTTCTCTATCTCTCCCTCTCTCTCTCTCAAGCCCTCTCATTATACCCTATTATCTCTCTCAAACCCTCGTTCAACATAAAATGGATTCAACATTAAATGAATTTAATGTCTTATTCAAATCTTCCAAATGGTACTTCTTCTATTTATCCCCATATCTATCCGCCATTATCGCCGGAACATGAGTTTACCCAACAACAGTTTTATATAACACCATCACCGATTCATCATCATTTAGAGTATCAAGTTGATTTTGATTTAGAAGATGTGATGATTCATAATGATCCCTGCTCTGGTGTATTTATTGATTAGTTCTTTTTTACATACCAAAAGATATATCAAATTTCGTATAAAGTTTTGAAGGTGTAGGGATTATGGCAGAATGGAGTAGTATTTCAAGGTCGCAGGATTCGAAGCTCGCCACCGGCTCTGGTACATCAAGTTTGATAATCGAGTATGAATTTCTCTCTCTCTCTCTCTCTCTCTCTCTCTCTCTCTCTCTCTCTCTCTCTCTCTCATTTTATGGGTTTCATTCTGGCTTTGGTTTTGGATCTTGGGTCAGAATGTTTTCTCGACTGCATTCAATTTTAAGTTTTCAAACATGAGACAATTGTTTTTTTGTCTTTTGTTTCAATTTACATAACATTTTTTTGTATTTTGGGGAGTTTTTTTTACTTCTTTCTCTCCCTGTCATGCCTAAACTGACAGTTTTTATGTTGTGTATTTATGTGTTTGATAGTTTTTTATGGATAGACCCTAGTTTTAGGAGTTTTTTTCTTCTTTCTCTCCTTGTCATGTTGTGTATTTACATTCTGATAGTTCTTTATGTAGTTCATTATCACTATACCAAAGTAGGCGAATGGTCACGAACTTGAATCATGACTAGGCCTAATTGTCGCGGACCTGGGCCGTGACCATATCTTGCATGACCAAATTTATGGGACATGGACCTAGTCCACAACCATACGATGTGGCCATGGATTAAAGCATGAGGGACAATGGTCGCGAAAGAGGTCCGTGACCAAGTGGTCACGGGAATATTCATAACTAATCATAACTAGTCTCGAAAGATGGTCACAACCCAAAGTCGTGACCAAGGCTTATATTTTCCATGAAATGGTCGTGACCAAGCCCTTGACTTTCACGAACATGGTCATGGCCCACAGTCGTGACCATTAATTTTCCTTCTAAATTAGGTCATGACCTATATACGTGACCATCTTTAGCTCTGAAAAAATATACGGGCTGTTTGGATCCTATTCCCATACTGGGAGTCATATAACTACGTGTCATGTTTGATGTGCTCGAGGTGTTCATTCTACTCATGGTTTCATCTGGGTGCAGCTAGGGTGTTCTCCCCCTCCTGACATGTTTTCAAGCCCAAGTGTGCTATTTTCAAATTCGAGTCATAATCTCAAATCGAGAGTCCAACGGTTGCTATGTGTTTTGTTGAACAAGCACGCGGTGTTAGTGCCACCTTCGATGACATTTGGGGGGGGGGGATTGGTGGCATCTTCCCCCTCGAGCCACTTTTTCAAGCCCAAGTGTTCTTGTTTTCAAATTTGTGTCTCATTCCCAAATCAGGAGTCTCGCGACTAAGCAACCAATTACTATATGTTTCGTTTTATGTGCTTAAGGTGTTCGTGCCACCTGCGGTGAAGTTGGGGAGGTTGGGGGTGTTCGCCCCCTCACGGCACATTTTTAATCCTAAGTGCTCGTATTTTTAAATTCGGGTCCTATTATCAAATCGGGAGTCCTGTGGCTGCGTGGAAAATAAATACGTGTTACGTTGAATGTGCATGAGGTGTTCGTGCCACTCGTAGTTTTGTTTAGTGGGATTGGTGGAATCCTCCCCCTTACGGCATGTTTTGAAGCCTAAGTGTTGCTATTTTTAAATCTTGAGATCAAGGGAAATATAGGATTGTGGGAGTTTTGAGGGATGTCCCTATGTATATAAATTTGGGTTTAGGGGGAGATTGACTGGAGATTGTGCCTTGGATTGTGGGAGTTACAAGAATCAACTTGAGATTGCATTAATTAGTGAGGAATATCAATAAAGATAGGAGGTTTCTTCATGAATTTATCTGAAATGCTACTTACGTTAACAAGAGTTACACACTTGTTTATAGGCGGCATTTGGGAGAAACTTCTAGAGTTAGGAAAGGATATCCTTGAGAAGGAGGGTAAGGGAAACCTTAAGGAGGCATTGGGGGCCGATAACCTTAGTAAAAAGAGTTACAAGTTTCCAAATTTGATTTGTCAAGAGTCCCGGGTTATTTATAATCTCCTGGACATCCCCATCAGTACTGGACTGTTGTTCCTCTTTGTATGATATACGAATCCTGACCGAAGAAAGTTCATCCAAGGGAGGTGCTTTGTGTTTGGCATATGTGATCCAACATCTCTCGTCCTCCCCCTTTTGTTATGTCCAAAGGTCTGGGTTAGGGAATCATTATCGAAGTCGTCAAAAGGTCTTGAACTGGACTGACCACTAGTGGCCTCTATTTATTCTGGAGTCAAAGTCAAGTGTGATATCAATTTATTATCTTCCCGATAAAGTATTAACGTATAAGTTGGCCTAATTTGGTTATTTACTAGCATCTGGACCATCCATTGTCTTACTCGGCCATTCATTCTTTATATCTTCATAAGATTTGGAGCGCTGCCTATGGACGTTAGTTTTTTTCCATTTTTTTTATTCTTCTTCCTCTGGACAAGTTTCTTGTCCTTTGACTCATTTTCCAAAAAATACTTCCACTACCCCACCAGAATTTCGACATTGGAAGGAACCTTGTCTTTCAGAGCCAAAAAATCGAAGGTCGATGCATCCTTCGGGAAATGTCTCTGTCGAAGGTTTCTCCACTATGTCATCAATTGTTCAGCAACTCGAGAAAGAACATTCGCTTTAATTGTCGAAAAATGTAAACTTCTTACAGAATTGATCGTAGATGTCATCTTTGATGGCATGATTAACAAGATTCTAATTATATGCTCCCTCGACTCCCACTTTCATTTTTCCTAATGACAAACTCTCGTCTTTAAAGATGAACATGTCATTTTTATCTCCCATGGGGTTATTATGGAGAAGTGAGAACCTAATGGGACTCTTTTCATTTAAGCGAGAGGTGACAGGAGTAATGGATAGGGGAATTTGAACAACAAGGGTTACTGGTTGCGTACTCGTACTTAGAGTAGGGGAACGAACCAAAAGTGGAGTTGTGAATTGCTCAGCTATTGGTGATGAGAATTTTGGTTGTTGTGCACAAGATGTGGATCCCGTGGGGGTGTCACCTCATCACTTTGTGCATTTTAGCCATTGCCTCCCAACATTATCTACAAAAATAAAAAACCATAAGCGACTATATATATATATATATATATATATATATATATATATATATAGAGAGAGAGAGAGAGAGAGAGACCTTTTCAGAGTAAGACTTTAGAATATGTTCGATGTGCCTGATCTTCATCCATTCAGTATTAGTTTTTAAAAACTTATGGATTTTTGCATGTGGATAGTTAGGAGGGAGCATATCTATGATTTATGTATAGATATACGTGACATAAATTTAGAATCCCATCGTTTTCTACTTCTTGGCAAGAGTTAATTTTACGTGCATACGGAGTGAGACATCACAGTCTATGTTAATGCCTTTTGTATGCAATTGTATCCATAACAGGTGAATTTTTTTCTCTACCTTCTCTAACAACATAAGAAAGTTCAGGGCTACATCGGGATCGTGTGTGTAGAATATATCATCTATAGTGACATCCCAGCTTTCTGGTAGGAAAAATAAAATATGATCGAACAAGTAATCTTGTTGGAGTTCAACTCCACGATTTTCGCGGTAGTCAAAATTTTTCGATCTTCTTATTCCCAGACCTATAAATATGAGTATCCTTTATATGGTGCGCACTAATAAAAGTGGTTTATGTGTGGTCCAGTTTCAACCTCTCATACTCTTGTTGCCTGTGATCATCACCGTGCCTCATTTTTCCTGAGAAATATATACGAGGATGTGAATATGAGTCCTACAAATAAGGTATCTAATTAATTAATAACCATTAATTCTAACATATGAGGTATAAGGGTATATTAGTTTGACTAAGATTTTGATTCATCACTACCCTTCTCTTAATCCTGTCCACGTTGGATCACACCAATGTGAAATATAAATAACAACCAACCGTAAGTGTTAAGACACATTTTGTGAGGATTTATAATGAGAAAGTTTAAAAGTATATTGTATTATCAATCCAAGAAATCCAACATACTATCCAACAACCAATAATTATCACGTACTCCTTCTATCATCTACGTGATAAAACACATACCCTAATCACAATATCCCATTAAAGTTGGGTCATTTTTATTAAACATATACATTGATCTTAGGGTTTAAATATTAATTAGGGTTAAAATATATACACATACATATACATGAGAACTAGGGCTTCATTTTTAACTAGGATATTAATAAATAAACATAAACATATACATATGTGTGTTAAAATAAATACACATGAAGATTATGGAATGATCCTGAAATCCTAATGAGTTGGAATGTTCTTTTTCTTTTGGAAAATTTTATATTGGACCTTATGTTTTAACCCATATTTTATATTTTCCAACACTATTTCAAAGCTTTAGAAATTTTAAGTTCGAAAGTTTGCACCTTATATTTTTACACTTTGACTGGAGTTTGCATCCCAAATTTTATACCCTTGGAGTTTGAAAGAAACTAAACAAAAAAAACAATTTAACATATACACAAATACACACACACATACACACAATACACACGCGAAGAGTACACACACACACATGCACAAATACACACACACATGTATATATATATATATATATATATATATATATATATATATATATATATATATATATATATATATATATATATCACTGTTCTAAAAAACACGCCTAGGCTTCGCCTAGGCTTGAGGCTTGAGAGAAACGCCTCGCCTTAAGATTTTGACGCCTTATACTTGGTAAAACCCTTAAGGCGTACTTTTTCTCTAAAAACAATAATGCTTTAGTGAAACGATATCGCCTTTTAAAGATTTTTTTGCAAACCGGACCATTATCTCATCCAAAATAATCAAATAGTATTTTTATTTACAAATATTCAGACATATTTTTATGATATGTACAATTTTAGTATTTTAATAGCCTTGTTATGGTTAAAATATATTAAAATATATTAAAAAGACCTAAACGCCTTTTCACGCCTTTTTACGCCAAGGCCCGCCTAGGCTTAAGGCTTGGCCTCCACGCCTTGATCACGCCCCGCGTTTTTTAGAACCTTGATATATATATATATATATATATATATATATATATATATATATATATATATATATATATATATATAAATACACACACACACATATACAGATACATAAATACCCACATATAAATATACAAATACAAAATGTTGAGGTTTGGGAGTTACTTTTATAGATTGAGAGAGATTGAGCTAAAAAACTGAGATTGAGATAGAGAGATTGCGCCGAAAATGAGAGAGAGAGAGCATTCACATACACACAGTACACACGCGGAGAGTACACACACACACACATACACAAATACACGAATACACACACACACACACACACACACACACATATATATATATATATATATATATATATATATATACATAAATACACACACACACATACACAAATACATAAATACCCACATATAAATATACAAATACAAAATGTTGAGGTTTGGGAGTTACTTTTATAGATTGAGAGAGATTGAGCTGAAAAACTGAGATTGAGAGAGAGAGATTGCGCCGAAAATGAGAGAGAGAGAGAGAAGTTAGGGTTTGAGATATTGAGAGGGAAAATTTTCGAGCTAAATGAAAAAATGGCGCCTAAGTTTTATATGAAGACATTGGTCACGTCTCTAGGCCCATTTGCGTGACCTTATTTTTTCCACATCACAAGTCGTGATCTGGTTATTGAAATAGTTATGGTCACGACCTTACTCCGTGACCAAAACGTGCGACTATTGTGAACTGGTCACAACCTAAATCCGTGACCCTATGTGATAGATTTTTGGTTTTAGTCATGAACATGGTCATGGCCTTAGTCCGCGACCCAACTTAGAAGGAAATTTGGCACGAATTTGGCACTTGATGGTCACATCGTGGTGAGGGCTAAGTTTCATGACCCAAAAGATTAAGGGATGAAGGTCATGAGCAGTTCCAAGTGCATCAATGACCACACTTGGTTATGGAACTGGCACGCCTCTGTTGAACATGGTCTCGGCTTTAGTCCGTGACCAGTTAGTCACGGACCACATACGTCACCCACCTGCCGTGATTATTCACAGAATTTGGTGTAGTTTTTGAAATCTTGTGGTCTTTGTTTTTTTTTGTTTCCAAAATGGCACAAATTTATTGATCAATATTATTTTACGTGTTTTATTTCAAGTACAAGAAGTCCCTAATGGATTATTCATGGTGGGAATGTTGATAAATGAGGTAGGGTTATTTTAAAAAACTCTATGACCTTGGTTTATTATGTTTCTTTTATTTATGTTTTCTATCTCAGAAGTGAAACCCATTTTCTTAAAAATTTTAAGATACTTCTTTAATTTGGTTTTATTTTTTTAAGACTGGACAAGGATATCCTCCCGTCTGTGTGTGTGTGTGTGTGTGTGTGTATGTAGACCTATAGTTTATTCTTGATTATTTATGTGTGCATATTAGTGATTGTTGTTAAGTATGAATAGGAAGATTACTAAGCTCTGGTTTAATTGAGGACACATGCAAGAACACTTCATTTTTTTTACATAAGTGGGAAATCGCTTCATCTATTATATTTGTGTCCGTGTGTAGGTGGGCTTGAAGGTTATCTTTGAATTAGAAAAATATTCTCTAGTTAATAAAAGAGACCCAAGAGAAGGAAGCAGCGAGGCAGCTCAGTGAGGTAACATGGTGAAGTAGCTCAGCGAGGCAACTCAGTGATGCAGTGCAACGAGGAAACTGGCCAAGAAAGCTATTCTTTATCTTCCTTTCTTACTTAGTCGAATTGTACCTTTTAAATACATTGATTATAATGTAGTAGAGATTTGTAATTTTGAGTGTGAAGTCAAACGGTACTCACGAGAGACTAGGCCTAGTAGGGCCCAGGAGAGCTTACATGCTCTATCGAATTACCTCACTGTGAGAACTTTAGAGGGACTTGGTTTGGAGTATTGAAAAGTTAGGTAGTGTTAAGGCTTGTCTTGACCATCTTAAATACACATAGTAAAACACCGAGAGATCTTGTCATTATTGAAGCTTGTGTAGAGTAACCTTGAGTTCCATCGCATACTCAGCTTTGAGCCAAATATCCCCCTACCAAATGTCACATCTACTTTATATTTTCCATTTCTAGCCACCTAACCGTTGTCCAATACTAACTTGAGTAAACCACTGTGGTATTGGGTTGTCAGACAGTTTGGTGAGCTACCTTAGACGTGATAGTCCTCTAACGCACAGTGTATTGGCAAAAATATGTCCTGGAATTTAATGATTATGACGTAAGGTGTTCTAATCCACTATGAATTTAATGTTTGGGACTTAATGTGTGAAAGGTAGGTCTTTCACATTAATGAGGTCTGAGATGTCTTGGGAAGGGGTGTGGGGCTATTTATGAGCCTCAAGCACTTTTGTGATGAGAGATTTATTTCTAGAGAGAGAGAGCATATCAGGGAGGAGTTATTGCAAACCAGAGAGTTTTTCTCACCCACCATTGTCATTTATTGTGAAGTTTTCAATAGCTAACAAGAGATCTATTAGAGGTTATTGGTGTGTTGGCTACCTGCCAAGGTGTATCCAGGGTTCTTACTTCTCTCTCCCTTTGAATGAGTTGCTTTTGGGTTTCCTTTATTATTATTTGAGTTATACATGAGAGACTTGTGAGTCTAATCTGAGTATTGATGATATACAATATTTCATGTTCACTTATCTTTATTGAAGAGTTCTTGGGTTATCGTTTATCACCATATCTATAGGAGTTATGCCTCAACTAGTATTACTACACTCCTAGGCTTCAAGGGGACTACCCTCTTACATTTGATGACTCCGCATCTTATTTGGTACCTTTAAAAACCGCAATAATGTTTACATTAGCTATCTTACTTCAACACCAAACTAATATTTTTTAGGCTTTCACCCCTTACAGGAATCCATTGGTTCATTGGGGTAATTTTTTAAATTTGCATTTAAAGGTATGTTTTATCTCTTTACTTCTTATGTCTTTGATAGCTATTGATATCTCTTATATGAGTATATTATTTTTGAATTTTCAGATTTGATTAGGAATATTGATTTTAAGAGGGCATGCTATTTGTTGTTGGGTAACAATTGAGTTTCTTATATTAAAAAATTTGGACTAACTTTTGTGTTTGTGTTTGTGTTTATAGTCATCATATGGCTCTCTAATTGTTATTACCATTGGTTTGGTAAGTTCCTAAAATTTACACATCCTAAAATTTAAATAGTTGTACTACAAATCAACGTTACTGCAAATCTATTTTTTTATTGTTTCCGTTTGTGTTTTTTACTGTACTTTCTCAAGATCACCTGAAAAACCCAGTTAATATTTGTGTTGTTTGTTTATTTTTTTAGTCAGATATATCCTTTTACATCACAGGGAAGAAATCTAATTAATCAAAAATTGTTTTAATTCTAGGCAGAAGAAGCGGTGTCGTTCAAGTTTTTTTTTTTCTTTTTTTTAATTGAGTAGCTTCCGCGGAACATTATATTCCAATTAAGGTTTGGGTCCACAAAAAAATTGTTGTTGGTTTCTATTATTTTTCTAATTTTGTTATATTAAGCGGTATCAATTGTTATAAGCCTTATGCCCCACCCACAACAAACATCAAAACATCACAAACACACACACACACACACACATTTGGCATAACCATAACGGCTCCTCTAATACCATTTTTTCTAATGAACCATAATTAGAGCATAGAGAAGTGTCGTTACACAGTGTGTAGAGATTTGACAGTTGAAGATGTTGGTGGAGTATGATATTATATATAATATAATATAATATAATGTATAATTTTTTTTTCTCAAGGATGAATGGTTATTTCCTAAACAATGTAACCACTCAAAAGTTGGACCCCAACTTCAAGTGACTATATCATTAAAATGGGGGTCGGTTTAACATTATCCACCACTTTATCTGTTTTGTTATTAAGAAAGTCATTGGGACAGAAAAAGGTTCTTTTCAGTAGGGGTGGCCATAGGCCCGAGGCCCGCCAAGCCCGCCCAACCCGCCCAATAAAAAAATAGGGCTTGGGTAAGGTAAATAGGCTCGCAAAGCGGGCTTGGCAAAATTTTATAGGCCCGATTTTTTTTCGGGCGGGCTTGGGCATGAGTTCTTAAGCCCGATGAGGCCCGGCCCGGCCCGAGGCCCGAAATATATATATATATATATATATATATATATGTGGGGGGGGGGGGACTTCTATAAATATAAAAACGTATACCAAGTCTTTTCATGTAAAGTGAGAACCTTTATATATGGACTTTGTAATATATGGAATTTAAAACATATTTTTAATTAAAAAAATTGGTCTTTAAATAAAAAAATAGGTATTTTAATTTTATAAAAAAAATCTTTTAATTAGCATAATAGGGCCCGATCGGGCGGGCCTGGGTAAAGAGCTTTCAAATCTGGGCGGGCTTGGGATTACATAATAAGGCCCGATCTAGGCCCGAGCGGGCTTGGGATAACACTTAATTTTTCAAGCCCGGCCCGAGCCCGACCGGGCCTGCCCAGGCCCGGCCCACGGCCACCCCTACTTTTCAGCACACTCATGTGAGCAAGACTCACTACTCAAAAGGAACCCAACTTTCTTAGATGTAGTGGTAATAGTGGCACCACATTTCACATGAAAATATGGGACATCAATCCTTTTAATGGTCCTATCATTGGCATGACGCATAAATTCATTTTCGTTATCTTTTTGAGTACTTTGGAGATATACAACATTTTCAGTAGAGAATTTGGGATCAAACTTCCTGGCTGGACGACTTCCTTCGTTACCAAGATCGGATTCGCTAGCAAGTTGGTAGAATATAAAAAGAGTACTTTTATTCTAACACATGATTTCCATGTGTCGATCATGACACACTAATGTGATGTGTCGCGATTAGTTATTTTCGTTGGCGCGTATCCTCATCCATAAGGCAACAATCAATCGCAACATGACACGTCATTTTATCGCGGTGACATATGAAAATCATGAATCGTACTAGACTTATTTGATATAAGAAATTAAAATATGAAGTTCACTCGGTTCAGGACATCCTATAATTGAGAATGGAACTGTTGAAAGAAACAAAGCCAATGTGGCCAAAATGGGTACCACTACATGGATACACTTCGATACCCACTTTGGTACCTGCTAATAAGACAATGAAATAAAAAATTGTACATTATGTCCTATCGGGACTCAGAACAACAAGATACAATATTTTAATTCAACGGGTGTGAAAAAAAGATATGAAACTCGTCCGAGTAGCTTTATCCGGCCAAAATATACAGCTCCCCAAAGATCACATTTTTTGGTCCACAATATGAAAGCATATCCATTGTTCTCTCCACTAATGTTCCTAAATGAAATGAAATGATTGCTAAGAAGAGACAGATGGGTTCTATGTAAGCTTTATAGCTGAAATGGTTTCATGGGAATGATGAAATAACATTTACTCATGATGAATTTGGAACTTAAAGACTCTCTCATGTAGCTAGCTAGGAGTGACACAAGTGTTTACCATAATTATAATTAGTATTTGGCGTAAACTCGCACGATGCGCAAGTCTGATGACTGTCATAGTAATTTCTCACGTTTTCAAACTCCCATATCGTAGTTAAATACACATGTCAAATGGTGACTTCGCACATTCAATTTGTACTCATCTAGAAATTCTCAACTCTATTGCCAATAAATTTTATTGGACTAATTCGTAAATTAGTAGATATTTAATTATTTGAAGATAATTTTACTTAAGAACAATGATCAAACTATGTTTTGACTACAATTGAAAGGTAAAAAATAAGAGAAATGGAAATTGTTGATAGTAGTAAAATAAGCATCCCAAATGGTGACTGCACAAATTTAAGTTGTCTTGATCTAAAAGAACTGGCACAAATTAAATATTAGTCTAAAATCTAAATAACGAAATATTCATCTTGACCATTATTTTCACATCCATTGTCTGAAAGTCATTGAGAATCCGTATAAATTCTTTTATTCCCCACGATAATAAACTCTAAACTAAAGAGAAATAATAAAAAAAAACATAGTTTAACACTCTAAAACTAAAAACTCAAATCTGAATAATGTTTGAATATTCTAAAGGCTAAAATTATTCTTGTTTTTATTTCAAAGAACTTCATTACGCCCAAAGAGACAAAAAAAAGAACAGATCAAGTTAATAAAATTAATATGAATCTAATTAAAATGACCAGAACACTCATTTAAAAATAAATAATACACCAGGTAAGTAAAGATAAAAAAATCTAAGAAAGTATACAAAGAGAACAGTCACATTCACCTGAACCATGTACTTTCCGAGAAGAGGGACACACATTGCGTTAGAAAATGAAAACTGTAGGATGAAGAAACATACATAATGAAGCGGTGTGATAAGAGGAGAAAAGTAAACAAATGATGAACAATAGTATTCACTTTGTTCATAATCTAAAACAAAAACATGGGTTGGGAGGGAGAAGATTGCATAGCCCGTATTAACTTTTTCTCCTTAAAAAATCCCCATATAAGAAAAAGACCAATACTTCATATAAGAAAAAGACAAAAAGAAAGCAGTCAGATTACAAGTGAACTACGTTTAATCATCTAATAATCCATATTATGAGTGGTTTCCTACCCAATTTTAAAGTCCAACTTGTAAAACATTCTAGAGTTAAAAAAATTGATACGATAGCTCCCTGGTCCTTCAATCAGAGAAACCAACATCGACGACTTTGGTACTCCCAACAAACACATTTTCGACGAATTTAGGAGCGAAGACCCGATCTATATCCTCTCCATTTATCTTTCTCTTTCATTCCTCAAAATATCTAATGTTCTACTCTTAACATTGTTACTGGGAGCTGGAGAGCTGGAAAATAATGAGGATAGATAAAAACGGAGGTGTCTATAAGGAAGTTGTAACAAATGAATAGAGACATGTTAAAGGAATATTGTTTAGGGATGAATGGGCGATGGAAGTTGTAACAAATGAATGGAATTCGAAGATGAGGGTGCGATGGAAGTTGTAAAGAACAGATGAAAGATAAATCGGGCGTTGGCAATTTGTGTTTTTGGGTCGTGTTTCGGGGCAACACGACACGACACGACAAGGAATTTTCGAACACGAACATGATACGACACAAATTCGTATTTTTTTAATTGACATGAACACGACCCAAATAGAACACGACACTGTTATGTCTACTATTTAGTTACCAAAAAGTACATAATTATTAACGAAATAATTATTACAGAATTAAAATTAAATTTCAGAATTAAAATAACTTACTTGATATTGCAGAATTAATAACACAATAAAAAGGTAAATCTGAGCGCTGTAGGACAGTCTCCTTAAGCAAAATTTATTCCCTCCAATGTGCTCAAAGGTTATTGAATAATTGCCTCCCAGGACAGAACGGATTTCTCGAATTAATTATGTAGCACAACAATAATTAATCCCAACGAACACAAATCTGTGTTAATACTCAACCGGAACAGTAGCATGATATGCAGAAATGAAGAAAATATTTTTCTAGATGAAGGAAAGAATGCAGTAGCATTTTCGAAATTTTTCTAGAAGGGTTTAATTGACAACAATTAAAAACTATAGGGAATGGCTTTAATTTATAGGGTTTTGACTGTTGGGAACAGTCAAAACGTTTTTAACTGTTGATAGTTAATTAACTGTGATCTAACATTTAATTAACTACTGACAGTTGGCAATTGAATTAATTTCGTAATTAATTAATTAAATTGAAACCGAGAAAGATAATTAGAAATGGTCCAAAATATATAGGAGATTTTTATAAGCCAAAGCCCAAGCCCAAGCCCGAACCGAACCGGACGATCGGACGGACGGTGAGCGCACGCGCGTGTGGGCTTTTGTCCCAAACCCAACACATGCATAGTGTAGGCTATCTCCCCTTCAATGAGTCGGGACACCCCAAAGGCATCCAAGCCTTAGTCCATACTTGGGGTATTATTAATTCATCAACTTTCCACTACTCTTCCAATGTGGGACAAGAGTTAAAACATACCCAATTCATTAACTTTCATTGTTTTTGAGTCATTTTGGGGACATATTTATCATTCATAACTTAATAGAATTGGACATGAGAATATACTATGTTAATCTCCTTGCGGAGGAGAACACGTTCGTAAATGGTCCCATAATTATCGTAGGGTGGGTGCCACCTAAATTTGAGCTCAAAGTTGCTCATAATTCTTTCCAAAAAATTGAACAACTTTTTAATTCCAACTTTAAGTCCAATTTTCAAACAATCCCCCACATGAATGATATATCGCTATAAATAAAAAATAACAGATGCTAATGCAGATGCAGACACAGGTTGAGTAACACTAAAGATTTATTGCATCGGGAGAAGTATCCTAGTGTCCTTGAACTTTCCTTAATGATATACCATCGGTTAATCAGTAGAATTCACGTCTTTGACCCATCAACCGTTCTTGTAAACCTAGATAATAGTATTCACACAATAATTCTTCACCACAGTTGGTTCATACGTTTGTGTTCATTTTGGCCATGAACACCACTTGGTTCCATGAGTATTTTAGAAAATATGCCTTTCATTATTCTCGTAGAAGTGGATCCCTTCTTACTCACGTAGGTGACTTCCATAAAGAGTATCCTGCAATACCCCACTTAGACGTACTAAGATATGGATGTCATTAAAAACATAACTTATCTTAATTTTGAGGCAGATGTGCACTGTCTCATCTTTGGAATGGATATGATTAAATATCCTCCAGTGCTTACTGAATACATTGTAGTTCGGTTTGCCCATTGAACCTAGATCTTGGGATCTCTAGTCAGTTAGGTTGGGTTGCCACTATATTGATTCATATCAATTTATAAGCTTTAGACCCATTCCTCTCGATGATTTTTGAACTTGCTCTCGGTTTAAACTTTTCGTTAGTGGCTCCGTTATATTATCTTTTGACTTTACATAGTCAATTGAGATAATTCTATTTTAGAGAAATTGTCTAACGGTGTTGTGTCGACGACAAATATGTCGTGACTTTCCGTTATACATGTGATTATGTGCCCTTCCAATCGCCGTTTGACAATCACAATGGATACATATTGCGGGCACATGTTTTGACCAATTTGGTAACTAAATAGTAGACATAAGAGACACAACACGACACGAACCGAATAACACAGTTTCTTACATTTTACGCTAAATTAAATATAAATAGACACGATGACCCGAATGAAAACACGATTAACATGACAACACATGATAACACGACTAACACGGTTTATAATTTTGACATGAACACGTTCCGACATGACTTCATGTTAAAAAATAAGAACATGAACACAAACACGCCAAGCCGTATTAATTTCTGGTGAATTTTGTGTTGTGTCATACGGTATCGTGTTACCATGCGATGTCTAAAATTGCCACCCGTAGGGTTGATGATGTGGGTATGCATGGTGAAGAGGGCTTTAACTACTTTTAAAGCGTTTTATAGTATATAGTTTTTGATCAATTAGGTTATAAATAATAAACATAGTAGAAGTAAATAAATAAATAAAATTAGAAATTAGTACACTATGTTTATATAGATATATGTGTAGATATTTTTGCAAAAACTGAAAAATATGAGAAAACGAATTTGTTATAAAATCCATCTGTGCAAGTTCCTATCAGAGAATGGGTATATATATAAGCATTACATATTTTTTTAGTTAATATGTTAGAGATTTATGTAACAATTAAAACTAATAAATTTGAAAAAATCATTAATATATTCTCACTGTGTCATCGACATGGGCATACCCTAGTGTGTATATATATGGGATTAAAAGTTCGATTTGAAATATTAATGTAAAAAAAGGGAAAATTGATTTCAAATCTGTTTGTTTTATCGATTTTGGTAGTGAGTGGTTAGGGGTAGTGGGCTTGTGATGGTGGCGGGGTTGATATTGGGGCAAAGGTGGTGGTGCGGGCTATGAGGGAGCGTAGTGAAGGATGTATGGGGTATGGTTGTATATGGTAGTGGAGGGTTGGGGTGTGGGGGAGGTTTGGGGGGGGGGGGGGGGGGGGGGATGGCGATGGTGTTAGAGACCAATTTAAGCCCAAAAAACGTACTTTTATGTATTTTTAAGTCGTTGAAGCTCTTGTTCATTGAAAATTATATGATCAAATTTCTCTGTGAAACTTTGTATAAATTATCATTTCACAATAGAGATAATTTACATCACATTTGATGAAGAAACTCATTCGTTTACATGTGGAAAAAAATAGTTTAGATTTTTATCTCCCATGTAATTTCACTGAAAATGCATATTACATAAACATGTGTAATATATACTAATTGTTTTGTTATAAAAGGCGTTCAGACTTCGGTTTCGTGAGGGTAAGAAATGAAAAGGATCTCTTTCAACCATTTGCGGCAAACAAACCGATGTTTTCAACACCATATATGACCATTTTTATCCCATTGTAATTTTTTCACATTTGGTTGGAAATTGGGAGAAATCAGAGGCAATGATATGGTGGTTATTTCATTAATTTAAAGGAATAATGATCGTAGCTAAGGATTTAAATTCGAATTAGAGGTTATTTTAGGAAAATGGAGGTGGTTATTATAGAGAATTAATTTTAACTGAAATTGTAAGTTATTTGTAGCCAAATATGATTTACTTATTATAGAGAATTATAAATTTAGACCTCGAGGAAGAACGTGAAGATGCAATATATCTTACATTAAGATTCATTATAGCTTGGTTTACTACTTCTCGTGACAAAACAATAAATCATGAAAAAATCGAGCCAAAACTCTGATTCATAGTTTGAGGATAGACCGAGAGAGTTGTGTTCATTATAACCTATATTTATTGAAATTGAAGATCATATGACTTATCTATGTCAAGTCTTCTACACGAAAATTATGAACATTGTGCACTATATCCTTTTTTGTCATCATTTTTATTGAATTGTCTGAAGGCTAAAACAAACACATACATGCACAAATTTTTATGAAAAATGATTTTTGTGAACTAATCAAGTCAACTTTTTCAAAATAGTTATTGCCTTGTATGCTTGTCTAGGCGAATCTTGCATTTCGCCTTCAACCGTGCACATGGCTTAGGCAATCAAAATTCTTTGCCTAAAAACATGCACATGGCATTCAAGTTTTATAGATATCGTGTTTATTGATTAAAAGAGTGCACACGACATAAAATCTCTCCATGTGCACAGCTGTCACTTATTAAAAGTGACTTTGTCCACTACCAAAAATTGTGTGTACAAAGGACTTTTTAATTGTGCACATTATGCTGCTAGATTTTTAGAACTTTCTATAAATAGTAGTTATTTTTCCCATTTTTAGAGATACTTTTTATGATTACTTCTCACACATAGGGATAGTATTTTTTAAGCAAATGATCATGGAAACACCTTTCGATTATAAATTTAACTTGATGTACACAATTTTTAGAGAAAAACTTGGATTTATATTTCATTAAGGATTTGTGAGATTTGAGTTAAAAAATATCCAGTTCTACATATTCTTATCTAATTTGAATAGTTGCACTCACGATATAAGATGGGGAGATTTGGCTATTGGGGATTTAATTTTTGATACAATTTGAGGATAAAAATGTGACTTTTGTGTTTTCTTGATGGAGCTTTGAATGATCACCCATTCAAAGGTGGAAAGTTTAAACATCCATAATTTATTTGTTATTAGGAAAAAAAGGGAGGTACCGTCTTGTGTTTGTATAAAATTTCTTTTTAAATTGAATAAGAGATGAGGATGCACTAAGGTTTTTTCACCTATAGGTGGGTTTTCTCCTCATATATTTTGACTTGTTCCTTTTGTGTGGCCGTTTTATTTTCATGCAAAATTTCTCTCTCTCTCTCTCTCTCTCACACACACACACACACACACATCTACGATTGGGTCCATTATGGTCTATTGATAACTTTTTCATAGGGATTACATCTATTAAATTCATACGATTAACCGATTTGATCCGAATTTGATTAATTGATTTGGATTTATTAGATTTTTCATCTTGATTCATGTTAACTAGGCTTGATCTAAAAATTTAGCAGTGTAAATTTTGATATTGGTAAAAATATCATTAAAA